>CM059450.1:28921929-29521929 GCA_030390025.1 Squalus acanthias | reverse complement strand
CCAGCTCTCTGCCAGAGCACTTTAGCTACTCCCACTCCAGCTAGTCCCACTCCCCCGCTCATTCCCCGTAGCCCTGCAAATTTTTTTCCTTCAGGCACTTATCCAGTTCCCTGTTGAAAGCCACGATTGAGTCTGCCTCTACCACTCTCTCAGGCAGCGCATTCCAGATCCTAACCACTCGCTGCGTAAAAAAGCTTTTCCTCATGTCGCCTTTGGTTCTTTTGCCAATCACCTTAAATCTGTGTCCTCTGCTTCTCGACCCTTCCGCCAATGGGAACAGTTTCTCTCTCTCTCTATTCTGTCCAGACCCCTCGTGATTTTGGACACCTCAATCAAATCTCCTCTTAACCTTCTCTGCTCTAAGGAGCACAACCCCAGCTTCTCCAGTCTAACCACGTAACTGAAGTCCCTCATCCCTGGAACCATTCTCGTAAATCTTTTCTGCACCATGTCTAAGGCCTTCACATCCTTCCTAAAGTGCGGTGCCCAGAATTGGACACAATACTCCGGTTGAGGCCGAACTAGGGATGGGCAATAAATGCTGGCCTTGCCAGTGACGCCCACATCCCATGAATGAGTAAAAAAATCATAACATCCTTGCTTTTGTACTCTGTGCCTCGATTTATAAAGCCCAGGATCCCATCTGCTTTTTTAACCGCTTTCTCAACCTGCCCTTCCACCTTCAACGATTTGTGCACATTAAACAGAGTTTACGTAAAGGTGACAAGTACCACAACAGAAATCGGGCACCATTTAAAAAAAAAAATTCTCTCCTTTCTTTTTCTCCGAGATTTTATTTTACAACACAAGATTATGATTTATGTATTAAAGATCTTTATGGATGATACTATTATGTTGCAATATGAAAAACCTATTTGTGTAAAAGTTCCATATGATTTATTCATAAGAACATAAGAAATAGGAGCAGGAGTCGGCCATTCAGCCCCTCGAGCCTGCTCCGCCATTTAATAAGTTCATGGCTGATCTTGGCCTCAACTCCACTTTCCTGCCTTTTCCCCATAACCCTAGACTCCCCTGTAGCTCAAAAATCTGTCTATCTCCACCTTGAATATATTCACTGACCCAGCCTCCACAGCTCTCTGGGGTAGAGAATTCCAAAGATTCACGACCCTCAGAGAAGAAATTCCTCCTCATCTCCGTTTTAAATGGGCGACCCCTTATCCTGAAACTGTGCCCCCTAGTTCTAGATTCCCCCACGAGGGGAAACATCCTCTCAGGATCTACCCTGTCGAGCCCCCTCAGAAACTTATATGTTTCAATAAGATCACCTCTCATTCTTCTAAGCTCCAATAAGTATAGGCCCAACCTGCTCAACCTTTCTTCATAAGACAACCCCTTCATCTCAGGAATTAACCTAGTGAACCTTCTCTGAATTGCCTCCAATGCAAGTATATCCCTTCTTAAATAAGGAGACCAAAACTGTACGCAGTACTCCAGGTGCGGTCTCACTAATACCCTGTACAGTTGTAGCAAGACTTCCCTACTTTTATACTCCAACCCCCTTGCAATGAAGACCAACATTCCATTTGCCTTCCTAATTACTTGCTGCTAACAGTGATTCAGTTTGCTCTAGTTAAAAGAAACATGAGTAAGAATGTGGCTTTTTTACTATTTATGTTCCTTGTAAACCGCATGGTGTTGAGAATAGAAAGCACAATGTAGTAATTTTCTAAAAACTGAAATATTGAGCATATGGTTAGCAGTTGGCTATCTTGTTCAGACGATCCAAATCTATGGGCATCAACATGCACATTGAAAGTGAGGGGAAAAGTATCACTGTTCTTATTAGATCCCCTTAGTATAAGTTGATGAAAGGAATCAATACACACAGCAAAATTACTGCGATGATGCCAAGTAGCATAACTGTAGCCATTGGCGGAGAGGAAAAGAACAACATGTTAAATGTTACAAATCGATGCAAAAGTAATAAACACATTATAATAAGTGATAAACACACACCAGGATAAATTCTACCTTGGTGTACTGCTGTTAAACGCTTTGACCATTGCCCAGCGCTTCCAAAATATTTTTTTTTATAAATCAAAGTCAAATCAATGCACAACATTTTCCTTGCTTTCCTTCCCACCAATTTTCTTTCCTCCTCTCGTTAAAGCTGTGGAGTCATGCTGGGTTACGCAGGTGACCCTCCCCCAAGTAACTCGCTCAAAATGCATATATATCTTAACTTTTGCTTGCTTTTTAAATCTACCCTTTTCATCAAAAAAAATCCTGCAGTCAAGCCCGGTTACGAATATACCTGATCCAAAGGATAGAATTCCAAAGTGCTCTTCCAATTCAGGTCCTGCACCATATAGCTGGGTTACCCTAATCTATGGCCAGTGTTTCACAGGAACTACTTTATTACCTGGATTCAACTGGAATTGTTTCACTGTTCAAATTTCTGAGGTTAAGACGTGAAGACATTTCGTGCCTGTGTTAACTGGAAATGGAGCTTGGATGAGAGAGTAAATATCAGAAAAAATAGGAGCAGGAGTTGGCCATTCGGCCCTTCGAGCCTGCTCCGCCATTCAATATGATCATGGCTGATCCTCTATCTCAAGACCATATTCCCGCTCTCTCCCCATACCCCTTGATGCCTTTTGTGTCTAAAAATCTATCTATCTCCTTCTTAAATATATTCAGTGACTTGGCCTCCACAGCCTTCAGTGGTAGAGAATTCCACAGGTTCACCACCCTCTGAGTGAAGAAATTTCTCCTCATCTCAGTCCTAAATGTCCTACCCCGTATCCTGAGACTGTGACCCCTCGTTCTAGACGCCCCAGCCAGGGGAAACATCCTCCCTGCATCCAGTCTGTCGAGCCCTGTCAGAATTTTATACGTTTCAATGAGATCCCCCTCTCATTCTTCTAAACTCTAGTGAACACAGGCCTAGTCGACCCAATCTCTCCTCATACGACAGTCCTGCCATCCCAGGAATCAGTCTGATGAACCTTCGCTGCGCTCCCTGAAGGAAATTGACGATTGGCTCTGCTAATGAAGAGGTTTTAGCAATTACCTGCTAAATGTCGAGTCAAAAAGAGTAACTTGTGCTAATTGGCTATGCTGTGGCGATCAGCTCAAGAGGAAACCTTCTGTTAACAATAGGATTTCCCATTATTGCGCTAGGTGAGCTCAGACTGGATCTGTTTAGACAATCTCCGTCTTGGCTGAAATTCCTGATAGCAAGCACACCTGAACGTCTTCGCTGCTTATTGTTACCTCTTTGACCAAGCTTTTGGTCACCTGCCCTAATTTCTCCTTATGTGGATCGGTGTCAAATTTGTTATCTTAAAATACTCCTGTGCAGCGCCTTGGGACGTTTTACTACGTTAAAGGCTCTATATAAATATAAGTAGTTGTTGTTAGTGGCGGTCAAGGAAGAGGCTGTGGTCCAGTGCTGTATGAATGGTCCCACTTATATTGCACGGACGATTCCACAGCACTTGACACAACATAAAAACTGCATCAGTGAGCTGAAAACTGCATTGCTGGCCTGTATGGGTGGACTGAACTGCTCAGCAAGTCTGTTTCAGTTAAAGCAGCTTCTGGGGCAACGCTACCCCTTCATTAGTTATGTCTGCTGCCTTCGGAGGTAGTAACACCATCGATTTAGTCCATTGAATTGCTGGTAACGTTGGTGCTGAATGATAAATTAAACCTGCGTTGAATGAGTCTGGCCTTCATCTTGAAGATGCAAATATGTTCCCATTAATTTAGCTGTACTAGATATGGAATGTTGGAATACAATTAATTTCAATTGCTTTTTGAGAGTTCTTTAATTTTTTTTTCTCCCCGTCTCTCCTGAAGGTGCCCCGTGCTGAGGTACAGTTACAGTAATCAGATACAGATGCCTCGTGGTTATGGTTCCAAAGTTCAAACTCAATAAATCTGGTAATTTGTGGGCTTGCACTCGGAAAGTGATCATGACAAGCTGCCAGGTGGTTGTAAAAGCCCAACTGGTTCACTAATGTCCTTCAGGGAAAGGGATCTGTTGGCCTTCATTGCAAGAGGATTTGAGTACAGGAGCAAGGATGTCTTAATACAGTTATACAGGGCCTTGGTGAGACCACACCTGGAGTAGTGTGTGCAGTTTTAGTCTCCTTACCTAAGAAAGGATATACTTGCCATAGAGGGAGTGCAGTGAAGGTTCACCAGACTGATTCCTGGGATGGCAGGACTGTCGTATGAGGAGAGATTGGGTCGACTAGGCCTGTATTCACTCGAGTTTAGAAGAATGAGAGGGGATCTCATTGAAACGTATAAAATTCTGACAGGGCTAGACAGACTGGATGCAGGGAGGATGTTTCTCCTGGCTGGGGGTGGGGGGGGGGGGGTGCCTAGAACAAGGGGTCACAGTCTCAGGATACGGGGTAGGACATTTAGGACTGAGATGAGGAGAAATTTCTTCACTCAGAGGGTGGTGAACCTGTGGAATTCTCAATCACAGAAGGCTGTGGAGGCCAAGTCACTGAATATATTTAAGAAGGAGATAAGATAGATTTCTAGACACAAAAGGCATCAAGGGATATGGGGAGAGAGCGGGAATATGGTATTGAGATAGAGGATCAGCCATGATCATATTGAATGGCGGAGCAGGCTCGAAGGGCCGAATGGCCTACTCCTGCTCCTATTTTTCTATGTTTCTATCTACTATGCCTATCCAGTCCAACCTACATAGGAATTCAGCCTCACACTATGTGGCTGACACTAAATGTACCCTGAACGTGGCCTCCATCACCTTCTCAAAGCAGCCAGAGATGGGCAATAATTGTGGCCTTGAGAGTGTCGCCCACATCAAATTTAAAATGACATTTGCGGGCACTCAGAGAGTGTTGCCAGCCGATGTGACCGAATCCTGTCTCCGCCTGATGTCTGTCCCGGGCACATTCCAGCGGCAGTCACAGAATAGCAGCCGGGAGCAAGAACCCGAGCTGATTCTTCCGTTCCTATCCTCGGGGTATAGGCCAGCCAGCATCCTGGCTGAGATCAGCAGGGTGAACACAGACAGTGAATTGAACTGGGCACCTTCCTTCTCTGTATGGTTCAGTACCACGCTAGGTTGGCATACAATGTCATGTGAGGAGCTTAGAGACTCGCTGTTAACATTTTTACCCACTGCAGTTTGACAAAAAGGGCAAGTCGGCAGATGGCCTGGCCTACGAGTTAACTTGCCCTTTGCCCTGTGATTTTCCTTACTTGTTTGGCCTGACCTCCACTTGCAGCGTTCCTGAAATCGAGAGCGTATTTTGTTGTGGGTGCAACTCTGCAACTCAGCAGTACATCATGCTGCACTATTAACAGACAGGGATCTTTGAAAATGCTGCACTACCAGATATAAATAGTAATGATGTTGTTCACGACTACAGAAGAGCAGGCGTCCTCAAGGACTTGATCACTGTGGAATTTAGATTTCTGCACACACACCTCAAGGGAAGGAGAATCTCAGAGGAATCTCATTCAGTTGTGTGTTTGCTGCTTCATGTAGGTGTGTTATATGCATATATATATATTGTGTGTGTGTGTGTGTGTGTGTGTGCGCGCACATGTGCTGACACCGAAGACTCTGGAGCATCTTGTGAACATCTATTTCCAGCAGTTGTGTGCTGCTCTGCAGGAGTGCAAGTGGGGCGAGTGATATTCAGTCCATCTGTGACTCTTGGCTTCAAAGCCAAAGTAACTGATTATATTCTCACTCACCACCCCGACATGTTTATTTTTACCTTGTACATTTTACCGCTTCCTATATTACAACAGTGACCACACTTCAAAAAGGACTTCATTGGCTGTAAAGCGTTTTGGGACGTCCGGTGGTCGTGAAAGGCGCTATATAAATGCAAGTCTTTTCTTTCGGTACAAACCCACCAGAGCAATGATCTTTTGCATCGTTGTATTTGAGGGAACACCTTTAATAATGTCCTAGTTAGGACAAATTTTGCAGTTTTTTGTAGTTCAGATATGTATTATCTTAATCTACAGAGGGATCCATAGAATTGACATTTTTTTCTGGCTTATTTTTTTTCTTGTCTGTTTGCTCCAGAAGGTTTACCCGTTCTCTAACTAACGATGACAACCCACCTCCGCTGATTAGTGGAGTTCCTCTTACGGGATTGATCTAAGGGAAACTTCTCATTAACAGGATATCACAAAACAATTCTCTGTTGTCCGCAGTGGAAAACAGAAAGTTATCAATGATTTAAATATCCCGTCAGCGTTTTTCCATTCCCCCCAAACAATTAATGTAATGTATTAGAAGTAACCGTATTGTGGATAACTGGTCAATTAATCACTCACGCCATTGCTGTTTATGGGATTTTGGTGTGCGTATAATGGCTGCTGCATTTGCCTAGAACATCTCAAAGTAGTTCATTGTATGTGAAGTGCCTTGAAATGTTTCTGAGATGTGAGAAGGTGCTTCATAAAAGCAAGTCTTTCTCCTTTCTTGTTCTTCATATCAAACAGCTAAGCATTGAGATACATGCACGTAATTAGACTACCCAACTGTTTTATTGCTTTTTCCCCATTCAACACTGCTATCATGGGAGTTAGTGTTGGTGAATAAGTAACAGTGCCAGATAAAATACATTCATAAAATAAGCCGATTTTCCCTTTTAAACACTGGTAATACAAGTAAAGGCAGCACCTTTACTAATGTCCTCATGCTACTATCTGGAAAAACAGGTTTGGACAAAATATTGCAGTTTTTTTTTGTAGTTCAGATATGTATTATCTTAATCTACAGAGTGAAGCTTCGGATAGTCAAGTTTTGAGCAGCAAGCTAAGTTTCCCCCTTAGGGCTTTTGTAAAGTGATTTCTAGTGCCATGTTCAATGAAGCTTTCGCACTGAACATGCAGTCGGGTTTTTGTCCAAAATTCTGCCGTGGAGCGCTTTAAATAGACAATAATGGATAGCTGGGAATGATTACATGGCAGTAATCTGATTGAAGCGATCACCTGAACAGCAGATGAGATTACAGCTTTGAAATCACTCCAGGGTATCTTTAAAAAAAAATGTGTACCGTGTAATTCATGAGATGGATCTATTCAGTTTAAAATATTCTTTTTTGTCTATCCTACCTGTGGTTTATAGAGTCATACAGCACAGAAGGAGGCCATTTGGCCCATCGAGTCCGTGCCGGCTCTCTGCGGAGCAATCCAGTCAGTCCCATTCCCCCGCTCTATCCCCATAGCCCTGCAAGTTTATTTCCCTCCAGTGCCTATCCAGTCTCCCCTTGAAAACATTGAGGGGGAAAAATTAGGTCGCGCCCCATTTGGGGCGCAAATATCGTCTGGGCGCAAAAATTAGCGCCTGGCGCTAATTATCGCCACTGACTGGAAACTTCACTTTTACCGCCCCGGGAGGTGAGTGGAGCGCTAAATCAGGCGCTGCACACCTGTCTTAAGGCGCAAAGGCCGAGCAGTGAGGCGCTAACTCAGCGCGCGAGCGCAGCGCAGGTGCTGCCAGTTAGCGAGGAACACAGGCGCCGGCCAGTTCTTAAAGCGGGGGGGCCAACTTGCTCCCCAGCCACACCCTGCTCATTGCAGCCTTGAATCTCGGCCTGGAGAGACCTGTGAATCCATTTTGCTGCCAAGGATGGAGAGGGTGAGAGAACGAGCTCAGCGCTTCACCGAGCGGGCCTTGGATGCTCTGGTTGGCGCAGTGGAGCGCAGAAAATCTATACTCTTCACTGAGAGTGGCAGGAGGCCTTTGCCACGCGAGTACAGAAGAGTGTGGAGGGAGGTGGCTCAGAGCGTCTCCTCCAGGAGCATGGTGCCCAGGACCCATGTTCAATGCCGCAAAAAGTTCAACGACCTCACTCGGGTCGTCAGGGTGAGTGGCTTTTTCTCAATACCTCTCCATCCCTCCATCTCAACCTCTCTCTATGGCCAGAGGGTCTTAAAACCCCAATGCACAACACTCATCCAACACCTATGGCCCTTTCATGAAACACACACACACATTCCACACTTTGCATACAGTAAGGGCTATTCACCTATGGGAGGCACATCAGGCAAGACCATGGCTGTATATTTACTCAGATGCTGTCCTTTTACTTGCAGGCCAAGCTGGCGCATAATAGGAGACAGCAGCAACGGACAGGTGGAGGGCGGCCTCAGCTGCAACCCCTCAGCGATCTTGAGGAGCGCGTCCACAGGATTGTGGCAAGCCGGGTGATCGGTCCCGTCGCCACTGGAGACGCCGACCCCGTTCTGGACAGCAATGGTAAGGTCATCACCTTTTTGTCCTCTGTCCTTCCACTTGTCCCTCACAACACCAGCCTTTGACACTTTCAATCCAACTTGCTAACTCGCTGCACTTATTCCTCCCTTACTGCCACCCTGTCCTCACGCTAAAGCCACTCTTGTACCTCCCTGCTTTCAGATGGTGATTCACCAGCTGAGGAGACGGGCCCTGAAGCTGCCAGTGGGAGTGAAGCTGCAGCCGAGGAGGAAGAGGAAGCCGGAGCATCAGTGCCACCCTCTCCCGAGGAAGCCCATGCCGACACTGGGAACACGCCTTCCCTGGAGGGGAGCAGGGGGGAAGGGTCTGATGAGGGTGAAGCTCCAGGACCCAGCGGGCTGCAGCAACGCCATGGGGGTAGGGAAGAACGGGGGCCTTCTCCCCAGAGGGAGAGTATGCCAGCGACTCCTACTGCAATGGACGCAGAGGAGGAGCGGCTGATCGCAGAAATGAACACCCAGGCGGTGGGCATGCACACTGAGCTCATGGGTGCAGTGGGAAGGGTGCCCGAATGCAAGGAGTGTGGAGCACTTCGCTGTAGCACAGGCGGATGCCACACTAACGCTTAGTGCTGCAATTCAGTCACTGACTGCCGTGATCCCATCTCTGACTGCTCTCATGCAGACTCAGATTGAGGCCACGCGAGCACTGACTGTTGCCAACCTCGATGGTTCGTTCACATGTCCCCGGGGCTCTCACCGCGCCGCAGCAGGCCAGCAATCTGTGCTCCAGCAGATTGCTCCGGATGCTGAAGTGCTGCCCCGTGGGAGTGCCAGTGTGTCGGGCGAGCAGGGAGTTGCTGTCCTCTCTCACGATGACAGCATTCCTGCTGCCAACACTGTCACTTCTCCACTGCACTTGCCACCGCCTGTAGGACAGACTGCTGCCGCCCATGCAGAGTTGGTGCAGTCTGCAGCCGGGCCCTCCAGGCCCAGAACTGGTCGAGGCCGTCCTTCAGGGGCATCTGCACTGACAATCTGCAGCCTTCCACCAGCCTTGCTGCAGCCACTGAGGTCCCATTACGGAGGAGCAGTAGGGTTCGAAGGGGGGAAGTGCGCAAGGGAAGGAGATCACCCTCGAAGGGCAAGAAGTAGGAGGTGTGACAAAATGCTGGTCATTTTTTTATTAAAGGCCGAGGTTCGTGGTCCAACTTTTGTCTAGTGTTTTGGATATTATCTCCAGGTTGTGAGAACCAGTTATGTTAATGACTGTTTTTTTGTGTTTATTTCTATGAGTTTGTCATGAGGAAATGACACACACAGAGTTTGTAAAATAAATAAGTTTTTGTATTCAAAATATACATGTTTGGTGTTTGGAATTATTGGTGCCTTGGCCGGCTTAGGGGTTGCGTGCTGGGTTCATTGATGTTGTTAGCAATGGCAGAAGCCATTTCCACAGCAGGGGCCCTAGAAGCGGCTTGCTATCAGCCGTTGACGGACGGCCCTTGCAGTTTCACCATTGTGGGCCGCCCTCCCGCCTTGGTGCTGCTGATGATCATCCTCCTCGTCCTCTTCCTCCTCTTCCTCCTCCTCCTCTGGTGGTGCTCCAAGGCCTGGTGGCATTGGCTGGGTCCTGACGATTGCCATGTTATGCAACATGCAGCACACAACTACGAAGTTGGATACTCGCTCAGGCGAGTACTGCAGGGCTCCTCCAGAATGGTCGAGACAGCGGAACCGTTGCTTCAGCACGCCGATTGTGTGCTCAATGATGTTCCTGGTAGCTTGATGGCTCTCGTTGTACCGCAGCTCAGCAGGGGTGTTGGGCGTACGGAGCGGTGTCATCAGCCAGGTGCTCAATGGATACCACTTGTCCCCGAGAAGCCAACCAACTGGCTGATGCGGTGCCTCGAAAAGTTCTGCCACAGTAGTCTGGCGCAGGATGAAAGCATCGTGGCAGCTGCCAGGATAGTGGGCATTGACAGCGAGTATCAGCTGTCTGTGGTCACAGACCAACTGCACATTCAAGGAATGGAACCCCTTTCTGTTCCGGAATTCCTCGGCATTCTCATGTGGAGCACGCAAAGCCACATGCGTGCAGTCAATGGCGCCCTGCACCATGGGGAAGCCCGCTATCCTCGCAAAGCCCAGAGCGCGGTCACGCTGCTTGTCTGGGGTCATGGGGAAAGAGATGAACTCTCGTCTCCTTTTAAAGAGGGCATTTGTGACCTGCCGGATGCAGCAATGCACCGCGAAGTGGGAGATATTGGCGAGGTCCCCAGCAGCAGCTTGAAATGAGCCAGTAGCATAGAAGTTGAGAGCCACTGTGACCTTCACTGCCACCGACAGAGACGTCCTGGACCTCAGTTGAGGCTGCAGATCTGGCTGCAGCAGGTGGCAGAGCTCAGTGACCACCTCCTTGCTGAATCGCAGCCTTCGCAAACACAGCTCCTCAGACAAATGAATGTAGGAGAGCTGTTCACGATATACCCTGGGAGGGTAAGCTCTCCTGTAAATACGCCTGTTGGCCCTCCTCCGTCTGGCCATCATTGCCACTCTCTCTCTGCGTCTCTGTGTCCTCCGATTCCGCTGGAGCAGGACGACGCCCCCATTCAGTGCAGCCCCCATAGTCTCTTTGCAAGCAAAGTTATGAAGGACAGCAATCAAAGTACCAGCGAAGTTAGGATCAGTAGGCAAAACTACCTCACAAAGCGTTGACTCAATGCAGAAGTCTCTCTTTCTCTCTCTCCGAATCTCTCTCTCTCTCTCAGAACGAGTGGTGCAAAAATGTCAACCACAGAAAAAGACAGGAAGAGGCCCCCTTTAAATAGCGCCCCCCCCAGTCCCACAGCGATTGATAGCGTTCCAGTCTTCCTGTCGTTGGATGCGCCAGGCGGTAAGGCAGGGGGCGCCACTCAATTTCTGCTCCGGGGCGCCACAAGGGCGTTGCACCATGGAATGACGTCACAATCTGCGCGCGCAGGTGGTCGCAGCGGTAAAGTTTAGCGCCGCCGCACAATGTCTAGTTAAGTTCCCGAGCGGCGCAAACATCGCTGTGCCCGGGCGCTAGCGGCTTTGCGCCCCATTAGCGCCCTCTTAAGGCGCTAACGGGAGGCGCAACCAAGTGAATTTTTACCCCTGAGTGTCTCCGCTTCCACCACTTCCGTCGGCAGTGAGTTCCAGGTCCTCACCACTCGCTGCGTAAAAATGTTTTTCCTCACATCCCCCCCTCTGTATCTCTTGCCCAAAACCTTAAATCTGTGTCCCCTAGTCCTTGTACCATCAACTAGTGGGAACAGCCTTTCCCCGTCTAGCCTATCCAAACCCGTCATAATCTTGTACAAGTGTGGCTTCTGATACATTTACTCTAATATTCACACTAAAAGGTACAACAATTGTGATGAATTCCCTGCAAGTTTATTGAGAAATAATATTCAGTTGACTTACTGAGCACTAATATGGCCAGCATATGTCAAGCTATACTATCAGATACGTTATTTTTTACAGTATTGAAAATACTGGGCGATCTTCATCAGGCTCATCAAGATCTGAAGAGAGCCATTGGATCATTCCCACTACCTGGTGGCTGCACCCAGAGCAGGAGTTATAACAGCAGGTTGCGCAACTGCCTCGTGGTTACATTTGGCATGTGGCCTTGGGGAGTAATAGTTAAAAAAAAAGACTTGGATTTATACAGCGCCTTTCATGACCACCGGACATCCCAAAGCGCTTTGCAGCCACTGAAGTACTCTTTTTGAAGTGTGGTCACTGTTGTAATGTCGGAAACGCAGCAGCCAATTTGCGCACAGCAAGCTCCCACAAACAGCAATGTGAAATTTATCTCATTGAAACGTATAAAATTCTGACAGGGCTAGACAGACTGGATGCAGGGAGGATGTTTCCCCTGGCTGGGGCGTCTAGAACGAGGGGTCACAGTCTCAGGATACGGGGTAGGACATTTAGGACTGAGATGAGGAGAAATTTCTTCACTCAGAGGGTGGTGAACCTGTGGAATTCTCTGCCACAGAAGGCTGTGGAGGCCAAGTCACTGAATATATTTAAGAAGGAGATAGATAGATTTCTAGACACAAAAGGCATCAAGGGGTATGGGGAGAGAGCGGGAATATGGTATTGAGATAGAGGATCAGCCATGATCATATTGAATGGCGGAGCAGGCTCGAAGGGCCGAATGGCCGACTCCTGCTCCTATTTTTCTATGTTCTATGTTTCTATGACCAGACAATCTGTTTTAGTGATGTTGATTGAGGGACAAATATCGGTCCAGAACACCAGTAGCAAGAAAATAACTTGAAAATGGTGCTTTTAATCAAAAAAGTATTGAAATACAAATGATTATATTCCAATTATTTTTTATCATGTCTCGACCTTACGTTAGCCAGTGACCTGTACTTGTTATTTTGTACACACGGGGATTTATTCCATATATGTGAAAGATTGACCCAACCAGAACTACTTTCTCACAAGAAACCAGCAGTTGAAAAACCCAGCTGTGAGTTGCTTTTACAATCGTTACGTGCTGGTGTAACCATGGCAACTTTCTCACCGTGACTGGCCTTCAGCATTTTGGAGCTGAAGCAGAACGAAAAATCAGAAATATCAAACTCACTCGTAACTTTTTGTCGCTCGTCCGTTCCGTCGTCTTGTATCCAGTAATTTAGTTTGCAATATTTTGTATCTTACCTCATTTCACCCCATGAATGATGGAGCTTATCAGCGAAATGCGAATTATTTCACTGCCTACACACTCCATGCCACACAATAACTGCGCTCGTGTCTCAGTACTCCCTCGAGACATCATAAAACTCAACTGGTTTCAGTGTTTACTACATGAAAACAAAGTTAATATATTTGGAAAAAAAATCAACTCAATTTTTACAACCTTCTTGTATTAACAGAGTATGTAATAGCTCAGTGTGCAGTGCCTATTTATAGTTTGCTGATGACAATCACTTACAAAACATGACCATGAATTTGTCGTTTGTGTTACAAGATTATCTTTGGTGGTGGAATAGAAATGAGCATTGCAGATGTTCTGATTATAGATCCTCATAACTAAAATAATAGTTTGGAGGTTTGCCAGTGATAATTACATGGACTAAACGTTTGTAACGTCCCCCTCCCACTTTTTTTATCCCCTCCATTCTGAAGGCATTGACATGCTGGGGTCCGAGTACTGCAGGTGTAGACACCGCCCAGCACTTTGCCCAAGTGACCATTCTTCATGTATGAGCCCAGTGAGCGAATGGCAGCTGAGACTGATCCTGTCCGTACCAGCGCTTTCAAGCAGGAATTTTTTTTTTTTAATTCACTTTTGGGATCTGGGCGACGCTGGCAAGGCCAGCATTTATTGCCCATCCCTAATTGCCCTCGAGAAGGTGGTGGTGAGCCGCCTTCTTGAACCGCTGCAGTCCGTGTGGTGAAGGTGCTCCCACTGTGCTGTTAGGGAGTGAGTTCCAGGATTTTGACCCAGCGACAATGAAGGATCGGCGATATACTTCCAAGTCAGGATGGTGTGTGACTTGGAGGTGGTGGTGTTCCCATGCGCCTGCTGCCCTTGTCCTTCTAGGTGGAAGAGATTGCGGGTTTGGGAGGTGCTGCCGAAGAAGCCTTGGCGAGTTGCTGCAGTGCATCTTGTAGATGGTACACACTGCAGCCACGGTACGCCGGTGGTGGGGGGAGTGAATGTTTAAGGTGGTGGATGGAGTGCCAATCAAACGGGCTGCTTTGTCCTGGATGGTGTCGAGCTTCTTGAGTGTTGTTGGGAGCTGCACTCATCCAGGCAAGTGGAGAGTATTCCATCGCACTCCTGACTTGTGCCTTGTAGATGGTGGAAAGGTTTTGGGGAGTCAGTGGATCACTGGATATTGATGAGGAATGGGAATTGTGGCAATTTCCGCACCCCCCCCCCGCCCCGGCCCCTTCCCTAGCTTGAGCCACTGAGGTCAATTTTATTGTCTCGGTTACTGCCTGGTGAAATAGCTAACAGTATAGACCAGGGATCAAAATTGGCAACTTCCTAATCTGTATGGCTAAATTCCACACTGGACACCTCAGTCACTGGTAATGTATTGTACTTTTAAATGCGATTTTACTTAATTTATGATCAATTATATACCTAGAGAAATATGCATGATGATTTATTATGGTCTTATTTTCACCCGTCGAGGACTAGGGTAGGATTGTATTTCTACTGTAGCTAACTTAACCTTCTGAGGACTGCAGTAACATATCAGCCCCAATCTTGCCACACCAGGATGCGTACACTGACACACTGCCTTGCCTTCAATAACTGTGGTACAGAATATACACGAAATTAGTCACTCCCAAATCATACTCTCCTCCCGTCTCCCTAATTCACTGCACCATGCACCTGTACATTCCCAACCTCATCTGCACTACCCTCCTCCGAGCCTGTATCTTGCTGCCTTCCCAGAGTCTCTCAGACAGGGCCACAGCTCCAACCTAGGCATCCTTCTGCTTATCAACTGCGTTACCTCCATCTTTGATGCCCTCATCCCCACTTGATCTCGGATGGTTTCCCACCATATCTTCTCCCCAGGA
The DNA here is from genome assembly GCA_030390025.1 of Squalus acanthias. Lineage (NCBI taxonomy): Eukaryota > Metazoa > Chordata > Chondrichthyes > Squaliformes > Squalidae > Squalus > Squalus acanthias. The sequence continues at coordinate 29,507,148 of CM059450.1, read as the reverse complement.
CAACAACCACCAACATGGTCTCAAGTCTACAGGTCAGGGATGAGAGTTTACTTGTCATGCAATTGGCTGTTCACTGCCAGATCCTTCTTGACCAACTCAAGCAGTCCAGTCGCTCCTACTCAGAGACCAAATCTTGCCTTTACTGCAGGATGACCCTGGAGGCCAAGGACAATCTCAAGACCGCCTTCACCTCCACTAACCACCTTATTTGGGGAATATCCAGCCATGCATCCCAAACCAAACTCTCTGTCCCCCTGACTCTGAATTACCACTTGTCCTTGAGCCTCTCTGCTCCACGCCACGCCATCCCTCCCCGCTCCGTCCCTCCCCGCTCCGTCCCTCTCCGCTGCACCCTACTCTATCATTGGAGGCCAAACCACAACCCAATATGTCCTTATCCTCTGGAACACTCTGCCTAAATAACTATCCCTTGGCATCCCTTCCTAACGTCTATTTCTTTGACTTTGCCTTCTATGAGCTAAAAATTGAGTAGTGCCCCCTTTGGGGTGCTAACTTCGCCGGGGCGCTACTTTTAGCGCCCCGGAAAAATTAGCGCCCCCGCGACAGAAATTGAGTGGTGGCGCCCCAAGAGGGAAGCGGGGCGCTACTGGAAGCGCCCCCCCCCCTCTCTCTTGGGGCGCTGCGAGGGAATATCGCGCCGCGGTATTGCAGGACTTACTCCCCTTCTTAAAGGGGAGGGGCCTTGCGCAGCGCGACCCGAGGCCCAGCTGGGTCCCCGGGGATTGGGAGTGCCGGCAAACAAGCCCGGCACTCGAAGTGCCGGGCTCATGGAGCACAGCCGGCACTCCGCGGGGGGGGCGGGTAAGGAGGGAGGTGCTGGCAGGCGGCCAGCAACAAAAATGGCCGCCCCGCACCTCGCCTTTAAATAGCACCTCCCCAGCCGCAGGTAGCCCCCCCCTGACCCCGTCGGACATGGTGTCCGGCGATAAGTCAGGGGGCGCTCCCGAAGATCGCGGCCGGGGCGTTGCGCACGGTGATGACGTCATCGCCGGCGGCGCAGTGTCGCGGGGCGCTACCAGTTACCGCCGCCGCTAACCTCCTGCTGAATTTCGCGGGAGGTATTGCCGGTGCCGCGCCCGGGCGCTAGTTGCTTTGCGCCCCGTTAGCACCCTCTTAGGGCGCTAATGGGAGGTGCAAAGCAACCAAATTTTTTCCCCTATGTCTCTTGCCTCCTCAACTGTAACTTTTCTGCTCAACATCCACCTCCTGTAAAACACTCAGACATCCTTTTATGTGAGGCGCAATATATAAATGCGGATGGATGGTTGATGCTACCATGACAATCATGTAAAAGGTTGTAATACAATGTGCGCATGTCTTGTGTTAATGCTGTGATTAAACTTTACAGCTTTAAAATTGTAGGGGGCTCCTTTGATGTGTTTAGTGGGTAAATGCAGCACTTCGTGATTACTTGCCTGGCCTCTGGAGGGAAGGCTAAGTCGAGGTTTCCATTCCTGATCATTATGCAGTGACCTCTGCTTTGTACGTGCATGTTTGTAGGTGTCAGGCGAGAACAAACTGAGTTTGACTTTGATGCCTCGCCACAATAGAAAGGCCTGTTGACACTCACTGTCTCAGCTCGTGCATGAAGAACGGGAATTTGGACAGAGTAATGGAGGATTGCCAGTGCTGGCAGAATGGTATCCCAGGTTGAGTCAGTGCCTTCGGGAAAGGAAAAGAGGGTGAAAATTAAAAGAAAAGCTAGCAGTTGTTTGAGGAGAGTGGCAAAACTTTTGATGCAGCACGCTGAGCCCCAGAGCTCCTCGTACCTGCTCTTTCTCTCTGCTCCTCTGCTCATCCAACCTTATAATTTAACAGCAGACCCAGTCTTCGAACTGGGAAGAAAGATGAATTCCAGCCCCGGGCTCTGATGAATCCGGCAGCCCTTTCTAGTTGGGTAACACGGGCTGTAACCTGACGGGGCATTTCCTTAAAACCGATCGTGGAATACTTAAAATCCCACACACAGTCACGCAGGACTGCAAACTCTTATGGAAATTGCTGTTCCATGAAAACAAAGAAAGAAAGACTTGCATTTCTACAGCGCCTTTCACGACCACCGGACGTCTCAAAGCGCTTTACAGCCAATTAAGTATTTTTGAAGTGTAGTCACTGTTGTAATGTAGGAAACGCGGCAGCCAGTTTGCGCACAGCAAGCTCCCACAAACAGCAATGTGATAATGACCAGATCATCTGTTTTTATGATGTTGGTTGGGGGATAAATATTGGCCCCAGGACACCGGGGAGAACTCCCCTGCACTTCTTCAAAATAGTGCCATGGCATCTTTTACGTCCACCTGAGAGAGCAGACGGGGCCTCGGTTTAACGTCTCATCTGAAAGACGGCGCCTCCGACAGTGCAGCACTCCCTCAGTACTGCCCCTCCGACAGTGCAGCACTCCCTCAGTACTGCCCCTCCGACAGTGCGGCGCTCCCTCAGTACTGCCCCTCCGACAGTGCGGCGCTCCCTCAGTACCGCCCCTCCGACAGTGCGGCGCTCCCTCAGTACTGCCCCTCCGACAGTGCGGCGCTCCCTCAGTACTGCCCCTCCGACAGTGCGGCGCTCCCTCAGTACTGCCCCTCCGACAGTGCGGCGCTCCCTCAGTACTGCCCCTCCGACAGTGCGGCGCTGCCTCAGTACTGCCCCTCCGACAGTGCGGCGCTCCCTCAGTACTGCACTGGAGTGTCAGCCTAGCTTTATGTGCTCAAGCTTAGTGCTTAACGTGCCCTTGTAAATACTCCTTAAAGCCCCAGGATTGTAATTTAATAAGACATTTCCTGGCAACTAACTTGCTTTCGCGTGATCTGCATTGGAGGAGCGCAGAGATCTCGGAGGGTTGTAGGGCTGGAGGCTGCATTGAGGAACCAGCATAAAAAGTAGGGATACTTTTTTTAATGCAGCCATGACAGGCATTTCAAGTGCATGATTATTTGGGGGGGGGGGGGCGGGTGGGGTTTGTTTTGAACGAGCCTTTTAAGAGAACTTGTGTTTATTATTTGAATGCAGGCATGTATCAAATATGTATTCTCACGTTGCTGGCCTCCTGCACTTTGCCGAGCTCATCTGCTGATAGACTGGAGGCTAGCAACCACAAATAATAACTCAGCTTATTGCCTTGAGTAAACGAACCAGCTTTTATCAAAACCGAACACTTTGATAATGGAAAGCTGCAGGAATGTGTTTGTGTTTTTGAAGCAGGTTAAGAATTTAAAACGGGGAAGCAAATTTACAATTATAGGGACTGCAGCTTCAATATACTGGTAATAAAATGGAGCCTACAGCAGCTGTCCAAAGCTGTTCCTCTACTGGCACTCATTTAGTTTGGGTTTCAGGAGACTGACATCCACGAGCCGGTTCCCTGCGTTTACATTACTGAATCCATCTCCCTTATCCCAGGGGCAGAATTGTAGACCCATGAAAAAACTCTGAACAGCAGTCTCCCAGAACCTAAACTAAAACATCTGACAGCGGCTTAACTGGGCTGCACGGCGACCGTTTGCATGGGTTTCATTCCTGGCCTGCGCCGAGTCGGCTGATCTTGGCCAGGGCGGTGGCCGGCGTGACAATCGACCTCAGATTACGCCGGGTGAAATCACCTCGGGTTCACCCTCTGGACTGCTATCCAGAGACTCCTGGTTGAAAGTGCACGCGTGTAAATGCTTGGCAAAGAAAGGTGAGCTCAGATGTCCTCATTGTCGAATGGTTTGGTGACACCGTTTAGCCTCCCATATAAAGAACCGTTACTCGGGTGCAATTCAAAAGACATCTGCTTGCCCGTGGAAACGTATGAAGACATGAGTCAACATCTACAGATAATTGGTGGAAAAAGGAGGCAAAATTTATTCAGAGAACTGTGCTATTTAAAAAAAAAAGTTCTTTCATTTATTCTTTTAGTTCTAGTTCATAATGCAATCATTCCTCATTTGTTAAGCAGCGCCTCGATTTTAAAATTCTCATCCTTGTTTTCAAATCCCTCCATGGCCTCCTCGCTCCTCCCCATCTCTGTAATCTCCTCCAGCCCTACAACCCCCCGTCCCCCGAGATCTCGGCGCTCCTCCAATTCTGGCCTCTTGAGCATCCCCCGATTTCCATCGCTCCACCATTGGCGGCTGTGCCTTCAGCCGCCTGGGCCCGAGCTCTGGAATTCCCTCCCTAAACCTCTCCGCCTCTCTCTCCTCCTTTAAGACGCTCCTTAAAACCGACCTCTTTGACCAAGCTTTTGGTCACCTGTCCCTAATATCTCCTTATGTGGCTCGGTGTCAAATTTTGTCTGATTTACGCTCCTGTGAAGCGCCTTGGGACGTTTTACGACGTTAAAGGCGCTAGATAAATACAAGTGGTTGTTGTTGTATGGTCCCTTGTTGGAATGCCAGCCTTGCTTATTGTTATAGATCTGGTTAAAGGTTTTATCCCGACTGTGCTGCTTATCTTGTAATACTGCCAACCCTCAGCCAGCTTCCATCCCGTAACATATTGGAGAGCAGCATGTTGGGTACTGCTTCATTCATTTTATCGCTGGTCAATAACTCAGCCGGCAGTGCTGATCACCACCAAGAATGCTGATTGGGAGGGAAAGCTTACTCCAGCAGTCTGAGGGAGCTTGGAAACAAAAGTTGCACTTCAGTCATTGCCCCGGGTGCTGTAGCTGTTTTGGGTCGCATTTTCTTAACACTGCTCTCCGACACTCTTTAAAACCCTTCCCTATCGGTGAAGATCAGAAAAAAAATAGCTGACCGTAACAAATGGGTGTTAAATTTCAATGTAAATTCTTTTTAATGGTTGGATTTTTAAAGCAGTGAGACTCCCTCTAGGTATGTCATACATGTGCTGTCTGTAGCTGCCGATGTATATGGTTTTTCTCAATCGTTATTGCCTATTTGCACCACTGAGATAGAAACATAGAAAAATAGGAGCAGGAGTCGGCCATTCGGCCCTTCGAGCCTGCTCCACCATTCAATATGATCATGGCTGATCCTCTATCTCAATACCATATTCCCGCTCTCTCCCCATACCCCTTGATGCCTTTTGTGTCTAGAAATCTATCTATCTGTCTAGAAATCTATCTAGGTGTCCAGCCATTACTTTACAAAATGTGAAAGCCCAGGGAATGACAGTATGTGACATTTTTGGAAAGGAATGCAAATGTTCTGGGATACAGGAAAAAGTACAGGCATCAAATTCTATTTTATAGTGGTGAATTATCACATCATTGGACAGCAAAATGATCAAAAATACACATAGCAAACAGCCCATTTGATTAGCACCCCATCCACCACCTTAAACATTCATTCTCTCCACCACCGGTGCACCGTGGCTGCAGTGTGCACCATCTACAAGATGCACTGCAGCAACTCGCCAAGGCTTCTTCGGCAGCACCTCCCAAACCCGCGACCTCTTCCACCTAGAAGGACAAGGGCAGCAGGCGCATGGGAAGACCATCACCTCCAAGTTCCCCTCCAAGTCACACACCATCCTGACCTAGAAGTATATCGCCGATCCTTCATCGTCGCTGGGTCAAAATCCTGGAACTCCCTCCCTAACAGCACTGTGGGAGTACCTTCACCACACGGACTGCAGCGGTTCAAGAAGGCGGCTCACCACCACCTTCTCAAGGGCAATTAGGGATGGGCAATAAATGCTGATCTTGCCAGCGACGCCCAGATCCCATAAGCGAATTTAAAAAAAAAATTACAATACAAGATCGGGATATTTAGAATACTTAAAAAATATTAGGGAAAATTCTCAAGTAAAAAGGCAATTTGTGTTTTTAGTATTGTAATATATTTCTGTCTGGTGTTCCATTGTGGTGTCACTGCATGTTTGGGAAACCCCCCATGGAAAATCTACCACGTAGAGTTTTAATTTTATCGCTGACTTACGTTCCTGTCAAATGAATTTGCTCGATAATCAGCACTTACTGCCTGAACAATATTTCATCAAAAATAACTAGAAATAGTTAGCAATACACTCTTACCATGGCTTATTGGGGAGAGGCACTGCTAGATGTACTTAATTGGCTGTAAAGCGCTTTGGGACATCCTGAGGTTGTGAAAGGTGCTATATAAATGCAAAACGTTCTTTATTTTGATGTCTTCTTGAGGCATATATATCAAGAAGGTCCGGTTTCATTCCTTACTCTGGGAACGGTAGCATAGTGGTAATGTTACTGGACTAGTAATCCAGAGGCCTGGACTAATGATCCGGAGAATGATCCGAAAATCCCACCACGGCAGCTGGGGAATTTAAATTCAGTTCATTAAATAAATCTGGAATAAAAAGCTGGTGACCATGAAACTACCAGATTGTTGTTAAAAACCCGTCTGGTTTCACTAATGTCCTTTAGGGAAGGAAATCTGCCGCCCTTACCCGGTCTGGCCGACATGTGACTCCAGACCCACAGCAATGTGGTCTTAACTGCCCTCTGAAATGGCCGAGTGAGACACTCAGTTGTATGAGGCAGCTCACCACCACCTTCTCTAGGGCAATAAATGCTTGCCTTGCCAGCAACGCCCACATCCCGTGAATTAATTTAAAAAAAAGTTAATCTCAGCTGGGCCAATGGTGAGGCCCGCCATTTCACTTCATTCCACCACTGATTTCCCCCCCACCTCAGGAGAGGGGTGGTGGGAGACCCTGGTGCAGCACCAGAAGACCCGCTAATGTCCTCGTTGAGGAGGATGGGGCCCAGTCGTAGCCATCTCTTCCCTCCCATTGGGCCTTAGACCTGTACTTTTATTGGCCATGGCCTTGGCCCAGTCTGAGGCCTAAAAGCTGCCAGACCCTCTTGGATTTTTGGGGCTCTTCTGCCCCCTTTAAACCTGCCCTGCCTCTTTGGGTGCTGAATTGGCTGTCGCACCGCCGGTATTTTCCACTCTGGCAGTGGCTGGCTCCCTTGCACTGGGGAGGGATCCCGCTGGGAGCCCTACCTCTATAGCTAATGATTCCCTGACCCCCGCCAAGGCAGCCTGAGGAATACCCAGCTCTTCATGTCTAGGTTCACACTTGAAGAATGACTACTTAGGTGAGTTACTGAACGAGAACCATAGAAATGAACCTCAGCATGAGTCAGTGCGTTCAGGCGAGAAGAGAAAAATAAATAGCAAAAAAAGGACGGTGATGGCTGCTTGTGACTGATTTTATAAAGGGTACTGATAATGATATTCATTAATAATGTTGTCAAGGAAACAGGACAGGGGTGACTTCCTCATTTTCTTTTGTAATTTGTATATTTTTTTCAAACCGCCAGGATGTTTGGGTTGGGGAAAAAAAGCATAAAAACAATATTTTCTACGCAAGACATTCTTTCAGTAATTCATGACTGGCATTTCTCTGCATCGCTTTATTTTTGTTTCATTCTGTCAGACATTAACATAATATTTGTGCTGAAGCTGCCCCATTATAGGATTTTATTTTGACAAAATTATTCCGAGCAGCAACGATTCTATTCAGTAACCTCTTCACTGTCGTAACATACGCCCTTTGTCTCTCTCAAATAGAGCAGCTGTATGAACACACGCCTATCTATTGCTGTGACACTGTCTTGAACGTAACATTCTGACTTCAATAGAGAAATCATATAAAACACCCTTCACTACAGTACACGCTGATACAACAAATGGTGTTTGCAGATCCATCTTTCACAAAGAAACCACATCCAAAAAAACCTCTCGGTAAACTATAACATTCTGGAAATGCAACATTCAATCAGTATCTAACAGTGAGCTGGGTTAATATTTCAGGTCTAATGAAGGGTCCCATTTGAAACATTAAACTATCATTCTCTTTCAGATACTGAATAAACTGACTGTGAATGTCCAGCATTTTCTTCAGAATTGTTTTATTTCAGGTTTCCAGCATTTGTAGTTTCTTTTTATTGTGGTATTAACGCAACTCCCTGTAACGCTTTCTGTTACGACCTGGTGCTTTCCGACTCGTGAGGTACCTAACCCCCGTTGTGACACAACATGCTTTTGTATGAATGCCAAAAAAACAGCGTTATAAAAATACAGGCATTTCCCCATTGGTGTGGCGCTGAACCTTGGGGTGTAAGGTTTAATTCCTGTTGGGTGAGATTGAAGGCAGCAATGAGAATTGAAGAATCTTACAGCAAGGAAACAGGCCTTTGGCCTATTGACTCTGTGGCAATGTTCATCTCCACATGAGCGAGCTACTCGCTAATATACCTCTTTTTCAAGCACAACAGCTGGCGACACGGTGGCATAGTGGTTAGCACTGGTGCCTCACAGCGCCAGGGACCCGGGTTCGAATCTGATCTCGGGTGACTGTCTGTGTGGAGTTTGCACATTGTCTGCGTGGGTTTCCTCCGGGTGCTCCGGTTTCCTCCCACAGTCCAAAAATGTGCGGGTTAGGTTGATTTGGCTATGATAAATTGACCCTTAGTGTTAGGGGGGGATTAAATATGTGGGGTTATGGGGATAGGATGGGATATGTTAGGGGGAATTAAATACGTGGGGTTACGGGGGTAGGGTGGGATATGTGTACTGTGGGGATTAAAGCAGGGACAGGGTACTGGATTTGGATGATCAGCCATGATCGTATTGAATGGTGGAGCAGGCTCGACGGGCCAAATGGCCTACTCCTGCTCCTAGATTCTATGTTTATGGCAGAGAATTGTGAATTCTAACCACCCTCTGCGTAAGGAATTTTTCCCCCCGCCGACCCCCTTAATCGTTTTTTCCACAGAATCATAGAACGGTTACAGCACAGAAGGAGGCCATTCGGCCCGTCGAGCCCGTGCCAGCTCTCTGCAAGAGCACTTCAGCTAATCCCACTCCCCCTGCCCTTTCCCCGTAGCCCTGCAAATTTTTTTCCTTCACGTCCTTATCCACTTTCCTTTTGAAAGCCACGATTGAATCTGCCTCCACCACCCTTTCAGGCAGCGCACTCCAGATCCTAACCACTCGCCGCGTAAAAAAGTTTTCCCTCCTGTCGCCTTTGGTTCTTCTGCCAATCACCTTAAATCTTAAAGGGTATACGCAAGAGAGTAAACTAGGTGGCTCAGGTGGAGAACAGTGACAGCACAGAATTGCTGATCCATGTGGCCTGTTTCTGAGTTGTAACATTCTTTCCCTACATTACAACAGTGATTACTCTTCTGATTGCTACTTCCTTGGTTGTAAAGCACTTTGGGACGTGCTGAGGCTGTGAAATGCGCTGTATAAATGTAAGTCTTTCTTTCGATTCTGTTCTACTAAAAGGAACTACTGTATATTCACTTGAATTGCCACATAATCTTATGAAGGGAAAGTACCTGTGCTGAGAATTTCCTCGGGGTTTCTCCCACTTCACCACCGGTGTAAGTTTGGCGAAAATCACATTTACAAACACACCTAGGGCCTCTGTCTCACTTCCACCAAAGTTCTGGCGAAGGAGCAGGAGAGGGCCCGAGGAAATTCCGCCGTTAGAGTTTATCATTCGTAAGAAACGAGCAAAAGCCATTTGCTTCATCCTTTGTAAATGGCATGCAAACTACCCCATCATAAACTCCACCCCAACTGTCTAAACTCCTGAGGGAAAGTTTTTGCATAAATGCTTCCTAATCCCCAAAGATAATCAAGCAAAGCTCCTGAATATTCACCCATCCTTGCATTCTCTCTCTCTCTCTCAGTTCCTGAATTGTGTGCTTTAACATGCTTGGAAACCGACTGGGGACAGATATTTTGTATAGAATCTGCCTCACAGCGACTTGTAGTTATGGTCCAGTGACAACATGAATGGGCAGATCAGCCCACTGTCACAGACGGCACTGGAGTGAAACCTGATTTAGTAAATATACAGGATCCCTCTTTGTTAATCAGCTTCAGCAATCAGGAGTCCCTTTTGCAAAGTTAAGGCGCCCCTAACAAGCAAAGAGATGCTTCAAACATGCACACCAAACCAGGAAGTATTCTGTCTCCATGGAAACTGATTGTTAGATTGCAGCATTGACAGTATTTCTTATGACAGTATTAATTTTCTCAAATGCATATTTCAAGTAATTATTTTTAAATGTTAGTGTATAAATTTTTACCAAGTACATACAGTCACAATAGCAAGACTGCCTCTCAATACCTTTCCACAGTTGGGAACTGCAGGATGAAGTCTTGAGAAGATGCAGAAGTGCTGTCATAAAATCATGTTACAACCTTTAAAACAAGTGTGGCAGTTGAGATAAATCTAGTTCCTTCAAGGCAAAGGAAGGTGTCGGAAGCGAGCTCTTTTTCAAATGAATCTGCACTTACTAGTCTTGGTACGTTTAATAAAAACAATTATAAATACTCTATTTTAAAAATAAAAATGTCAGGTGAGTGGTCCTGATATAAACATTTAATCTAGTGGTGTCATGGCAATGACATGAATCACTGAGAATTGAATGAGACTCTTTACTGGTTAGCATGCTAAAATCGCACTGGCAATTGGCAGTCGAAGCACTCTGACTCGGAAGGTTATACATTCAAGCCCCATTCCGGACTTAGATGAGCGCACAATCTAGGCTGACGCTTCAGTGCAGTACTGAGGGAGTGCTTCAGTGCCAGAGTTGCCATCTTTCAGATGGGATGTTAAACAAAGACCCTGTCTACCTGTTCAGACGAAAAGAAAGACTTGCATTTCTACAGCGCCTTTCACGACCACTGTACGTCTCAAAGCGCTTTACAGCCAATGAAGTACCTTTTGAAGTGTAGTCGCTGTTGTAATGTGGGAAACGCGGCAGCCAATTTGCGCACAGCAAGCTCCCACAAACAGCAATGTGATAATGACCAGATCATCTTTTTTTTAGTGATGTTGATTGAGGGATAAATATTGGACCCAGGACACCGGGGAGAACACCCCTGCTCTTCTTCGAAATATCCCATGGGATCTTTTACGCCCACCTGAGATAGCAGACGGGGCCTCGGTTTAATGTCTCATCTGAAAGATGGCACCTCCGACAGTGCAGCGCTCCCTCAGTACCGCCGCTCCGACAGTGCGGCGCTCCCTCAGTACTGCCCCTCCGACAGTGCGGCGCTCCTTCAGTACTGCCCCTCCAACAATGCGGCGCTCCCTCAGTACCGCCCCTCCGACAGTGCGGCGCTCCCTCAGTACTGCCCCTCCGACAGTGCGGCGCTCCCTCAGTACTGCCCCTCCGACAATGCGGCGCTCCCTCAGTACTGCCCCTCCGACAGTGCGGTGCTCCCTCAGTACTGCCCCTCCGACAGTGCAGCGCTCCCTCAGTACTGCCCCTCCGACAGTGCGGCGCTCCCTCAGTACTGCCCCTCCCACAGTGCGGCGCTCCCTCAGTACTGCCCCTCCGACAGTGCGGCGCTCCCTCAGCACTGCCCCTCCGACAGTGCGGCGCTCCCTCAGTACTGCCCCTCCGACAGTGCGGCGCACCCTCAGCACTGCACTGGGAGTGTCAGCCTAGACTTTTGTGCTCAAGTCTCTGGAGTGGGACTTGAACCCACAACCTTCTGACTCAGAGAATGGAAAAGATTCCATGAAACTTTTCAAAGAAAGAGCAGGAGGTTTCTCTTGGTGTCCTGGCCAACATTCCTCCCTCAATCAACACCACCAAAAGCAGATGAATTGGTCATTTATCTCCTTTGTTGGGTGTGGGAGCTTGCTGTGCGCAAATTGGCTGCCATGTTTGCCTACGTAACAACAGTGACTGCACTTCAAAAAAATAATTCATTGGCCGTGAAAGACTGGGATGTGAAAGGCGCTGTATAAATATAAGTTCTTTCTTTCTTTCAAAAAATATTCAAGAGAGAAGCTGATTGCCAGTGTGATTTCAGCGCATTGCATAAAGAGCTTCATGGTTGCCTCCCTGTAATAGACATCACTAGCATGTTACTAAGTTAATTCCTGGGACCCACTCGCGATGTAAAATAGTACTGTAGTAGTAAATATATACAAAATGACTCTATTAAAGACACCAAGATTAACAATGAACGAGCATTTACATCTTTCTTGCACTTCCTTTTTAAGAGACAGTTTGAGGGGGAGTCAAAATGGCTTTGCAGTGATCTTAAGGCACTAATTTAATTGAGCAGTTCCGATGTCATAAACTGTGAGAGCGAAAGCTCAAAAAGCTTTCTAAATGGTAACCGAACCCTGAGGTTGAATTGAGCCTTAAACTCACTGCGACATTTGCTGGTTGTTTAGCCCGTCGCCAAACATTTACTCGGTGTAAATAAAGAGGTAACAACGCCAAATGTTGGACAAAGGAATTTCATGTGAATATATTAAATGACGTATGCAAATATTTGCACAATGTCATTTTAAGTATTGTTGATCAATGGGTTGTGCTGAGCAGTACAGGTCTTGTGAGATAGTTGAAATAGTAATAAAGGTTGTCATGTCGGAGCTGAAGGTACGAGTATGTTCTGTTTCTTCCGTGAATTTTTTTCTTTCAATTTTCTCCCCTCCTCCTCCTTATTGGCGTGGTATTGTTCCATGAACTCTGGTACGGTAATCGTTCCATGAACTCTGGTACGGTATCGTTCCATGAACTCTGGTACGGTATCGTTCCATGAACTCTGGTACGGTAATCGTTCCATGAACTCTGGTACGGTATCGTTCCATGAACTCTGGTACGGTATCGTTCCATGAACTCTGGTACGGTATCGTTCCATGAACTCTGGTACGGTATCGTTCCATGAACTCTGGTACGGTATCGTTCCATGAACTCTGGTACGGTATCGTTCCATGATCTCTGGTACGGTATCGTTCCATGAACTCTGGTACGGTATCGTTCCATGAACTCTGGTACGGTATCGTTCCATGAACTCTGGTACGGTATCGTTCCATGATCTCTGGTACGGTATCGTTCCATGAACTCTGGTACGGTATCGTTCCATGAACTCTGGTACGGTATCGTTCCATGATCTCTGGTACGGTATCGTTCCATGAACTCTGGTACGGTATCGTTCCATGAACTCTGGTACGGTATCGTTCCATGAACTCTGGTACGGTATCGTTCCATGAACTCTGGTACGGTATCGTTCCATGAACTCTGGTACGGTATCGTTCCATGAACTCTGGTACGGTATCGTTCCATGATCTCTGGTACGGTATCGTTCCATGAACTCTGGTACGGTATCGTTCCATGAACTCTGGTACGGTATCGTTCCATGATCTCTGGTACGGTATCGTTCCATGAACTCTGGTACGGTATCGTTCCATGAACTCTGGTACGGTATCGTTCCATGAACTCTGGTACGGTATCGTTCCATGAACTCTGGTACGGTATCGTTCCATGAACTCTGGTACGGTATCGTTCCATGAACTCTGGTACGGTATCGTTCCATGAACTCTGGTACGGTATCGTTCCATGAACTCTGGTACGGTATCGTTCCATGAACTCTGGTACGGTATCGTTCCATGATCTCTGGTACGGTATCGTTCCATGAACTCTGGTACGGTATCGTTCCATGAACTCTGGTACGGTATCGTTCCATGAACTCTGGTACGGTATCGTTCCATGATCTCTGGTACGGTATCGTTCCATGAACTCTGGTACGGTATCGTTCCATGAACTCTGGTACGGTATCGTTCCATGAACTCTGGTACGGTATCGTTCCATGAACTCTGGTACGGTATCGTTCCATGAACTCTGGTACGGTATCGTTCCATGAACTCTGGTACGGTATCGTTCCATGAACTCTGGTACGGTATCGTTCCATGAACTCTGGTACGGTATCGTTCCATGATCTCTGGTACGGTATCGTTCCATGAACTCTGGTACCTCACCCAGTGGACTATTTGTCACGGGTGAGCCTGGACAGTGAGTGTTGGCAGCCTGGTTGGCTGTGAAAGGTCCCACATTGAAGCTTGATTCTGTTCTCACATGCACACTTTCCAGCAAGGGTCACTGTGTGGTCAGGAGTGGGAATCCTGGCTGACCCAGGTTTTCCTCTTCCAAACACCGTTCATGTGCCCCAGTTGCTGTTCCCGACTGAGATCAGATAATTCATCATCGACCGAGGATCGAGTCTGGGGCTTCCTGATCTGAATGGCGCAGCACGACATTATATGATGCATGTACCCAGTGAGCCACGGGGGCTGCTAATCGGCTTGTTCCAAGTCCCGTGGAGCCTCCCCAATGGGCAATACTTCTTCTGTGACAATAGCCCGTGCCTCACAAATTTCTTCCCTAGTCTCCCTCATTAGCTTAGGAAATAAGGCATCTGTCTCAGGGGATTCGTTAGTCTTAAATCCTTTTAACTTATCAAGTATCTCTGTCACTGATTTCAAAATATCTGGATATTGGTTAAACTACAAAAATTGGATTGCAAGTTAGTATTACCCTTTTTGTACTGCTAGAAAATACTTCAGTGCATTTTATCAAAGTCACTCCCACTTTTAATTTGGAGTTCAGACGTCCTTGCTAACTGCTCTTTTAATTTTATGATATCGAAAGAAGTAGTACTCCAGTTGAGATTAGTTAACTTAGCATGGCCCAAGAAGCAAACCTGGGACCTTCTGGCCAGTGCGGCTTAGTACCACGTCTTGTGGTGCATTTAGCCACTAAGCCATTCGGCAAGCTGTGTGTCTTTTCATAATATAACATTAACGTTTGACGAGTGTGACATGATGTGAAGTGCAGCAACACTCATTTGGTTTTCAGTTCAATGATCGGAAGAAAATATTACACGGGAGTCTTCAAATAATGGTGCTACTTGTGAGGATAAACTTATCCCAAGTTATGGTGACTCGTGAGCTTGCAGGGGTAATTGTGTGCGGCTTTGCTTCCACCTGAGAGCCTCGCTAGATAGGAGCACAAGGCAGAGGGTTTTTTTATTCGCTCCTGGGATGTGGGCGTTGCTGGCAAGGCCCAGCATTTATTGCCCACCCTCATTGCCCTTGAGAAGGTGGTGGTGAGCCGCTGCAGTCCATGTGGTGAAGGTACTCCCACAGTGCTGTTAGGGAGATAGTTGCAGGATTTTGACCCAGCGACGGTGAAGGAGAGTCTGATATATTTCCAAGTCAGGATGGTGTGTGACTTGGAGGGGAACTTGGAGGTGGTGGTGTTCCCACACGCCTGCTGCCCTTGTCCTTCTAGGTGGAAGAGGTCGCGTGTTTGGGAGGTGCTGCCGAAGAAGCCTTGGCGAGTTGCTGCAGTGCATCTTGTAGATGGTCCACACTGCAGCCCCGGTGCGCTGGTGGTGGAGGGAGTGAATGTTTAAGGCTATAACTGTGGGGCTGATTCTGAAATGCGCATTTCCGTTTAGCAAGGCTCCACATTGGGAGTGGAGCCACCCTTAATGGGTAAATTTCACTTGTAAGACTAAAAGTAGTGTTTTGCAATTGCTTGTCAAGAATTCAGTTTCTTTGGTGGCTCCGTTGCTAAATGTACTACTTGGTATAACAATAGCTGTTCAGACGAGGAGGTCCAGGGCTCAATTCCCAGGCTGTGCTGAGTGAGCTGATCGCAGCTGGGGCAGTCGTTGGGGTGCGACCACAGCCTTCAGCACCCCTGGGCAGAGGGAGAGAGGGTGAACAACAGCCAGGATTCCTGCTCCTGTTTGCTGACTAGTGACCTCTGCTGGAACATCAGTGTGTGTGAGAGAGTGTGTGTATGTGAGAGACTGTGTATGTGTGAGATTGAGTGTGTGTGTGTGTGTGTGTGTGTGTGTGTGAGTGTGTGTGAGTGTGTATGTGAGAGAGTGTGTGTATGTGTGAGAGTGTGTGTATGTGAGTGTGTGTGTGCGTGAGACTGAGTGTGTGTGAGTGTGTGTGTGAGAGAGTGTGTGTGTGTGAGACTGAGTGTGTGAGAGAGTGTGTGTGTGTGTGAGACTGAGTGTGTGTGAGTGTGAGACTGAGTGTGTGTGAGTGTGAGACTGAGTGTGAGTGTGTGTGTGTGTGAGTGTGTGTGTGTGTGAGTGTGTGTGTGTGAGACTGAGTGTGTGTGAGTGTGTGTGAGTGTGTGAGACTGAGTGTGTGTGAGACTGAGTGTGTGTGAGTGTGTGAGACTGTGTGTGAGAGAGTGTCAAGTCTGACACATGAATAATGGCAGCTTGTGTGAAGGCAGCAAGTGTCTGTGGAACTGTACCCCAACAAGATGTCAGTGGCTTCTGGAGAGGAGGAGATCAATTGGGCAAAAAGCAGAATTTATCGGGTTAATGTCGTCATTCAGGCACGAAGGATAGTTGGTATCGGTATGTACAAACTGACTGTGCAATGGAAAGCATTCTTCTGAGGGGAGGTTTTAGCAGATTGTTAGCTCAGACTGAGAGGGGGCAAACTACATTTTGCATCTAACTAACCCGCGAGTGGTAGATGGTGATACTGGATGCAGTAAAATATGGCAAGTCTTGTATTTTTAACAATGAAATTGTTCACCTTGATGAAAGAGCAAAATTCAATAAATTTGACATTAGTGTGTCCAGCTCTGATGTGCATAATTTTTTTTTAAAGGAAAAGATGATTAATATTCCTACTGGGAACGCTGTATAACCGGTGATTTGTTATTTTAATGATTCATTAAAACTTTTACAGCCTGCGGACAGTGACCCAATATAAGGTTAAGCATGTGCACTGACCTGTGGTAAAATAGAGGCAGCGTCACTTCAGGATAGGGAGCAGGTGTCGGACTTGTGGCCTTCTAATAGAATCTCCGTTTAACAGAGGCGGCTTGTCTGGAGCACAGAGACCAGGACACGTCTATCCCAGCACTGAGAGACTGATTCGGATTTGAACCTGTCGCAGGTCTGGACTGATCCCCTTTGGGTTGCTGCTGATGGATAGGTTCCAGTGCACTCTGAACGGAGCTGAAAATAATGCAATGCTTGTGCCTTTGCTGCATAAATGTTGCTGCAGTCCGGGGCGTTAAGTAAAATTAATATTTTTAATTTAATTTCTAAGCACAATAAAACCATTTTGTAAGCCACTGAATTTTTTTTAAATTCTACCCACCCTCCTTTTTAAACAAAGAAGTTCTGACGAAGAGTCACGGACCTGAAACGTTGACTCTCTCTCTCTCTCTCGACAGATGCTGCCTGACCTGCTGAGCATTTTCTGTTTTTATTTCAGATTTCCAGTATTTTGCTTTTGTATTCATTTTTTTTTTACTGTTGGGTCTTGGAAATAAGTTGAATATTTTCCACACTCTTTTTCAGTGAGGTGAGCACAGTAGAACTAAGCCACTGAATTTTTTTTTTTTATTCTACCCTCTCCCCTTTTTTTAAAAAAAAGTTAATTTTTTTTCATCATGTTTATTCTCACACACAAGTCATTTCCCAAGCGAGCTGTTCCTAGCCCTCTGCCGACACCACTGTGCAATTGGAAGTGTAAAAGTGTGTCCCAGGTTAATTGCCCCTTATATATATATATATTTCCTTTCCTTCCCTGTGGGGTGGGGGAAAAACAGCTCGCTTTCAGATTCGGTATCATCCACAGATGGCCCCAGTCAGGATCTGGGGACTCTGCGTGTGGGGAATGTTATTTTTTTTGGGGGGGGGGGGGGGGGGGGAGAGGAGGACGAATAAACCATGTCATGGCTTCTTGGAGTAATGCCTGGTACAGCAGAACACTGCGCCATCAGGCTGCCTCAGATTAACCTTTGAACAGATCTACTGCAATTGCTGTGACACTGTAATTAATCCCTGAAGTATTCAATCCGGGCTGAAATTCAGTACAGAGCCGAGAAGGTCTCGAGCAAGCGGGCATGTTCCTTGTGCAGAAGCACTGGGCTGGTTTGTTTCTTGAATCGCAAGATTTATTGCAGTCCACAGTCAGAGACACAAGAAGCATGTGCAGTCCTGATACACTTGTAACCTTGCGACTGTGCTGTGCAGAGGGGAAGAACGAAGCCCGGTATGTTTTCAGCTTTGGGCTAAAACTGCCGCCAAAGCTCATTTCGCAAATGCAGCACTTGAAAGAAACTGGGGGTGTTGGGGGAGAGAAAGACCGGAAAGCCAGAATGGCACTGAAAAGCAAGAGAGCCAAATGCAAAAGAGGACCAAGTGGAACTTTCAAGCACCACAAGCAGAAATGGATCTCAGCAGCTCGGAGCATCATCACATTCCCTGTTATGTAAAACTTAAGTCGGTGCTTACCAAGTCTATTCTAGCACAAGCAGCCTCGTCAGACGCAACTCTGTACAATCAGTCCGGCTACAGCCGAGTCTTGGTTTACCAATGCAACTTTTTTGGCTAGCTTACGTCCGATAATGGGATCCTCTATAATTGGCAGACAGGAACGGGTTAAGTAATTTTATCCGCAATGGAAGGTAAATTGCCGAATGTAGGTTTGGGGACAGCGGGATCATTCTGCTCCTGAATGCTGAATATCACACAGTGTGAAATCACTTGTGTCTGAACTGCTTCTGGTGTCTGAACGCTCTATTATTATTTGTTTTGTCTGGCTAGTGCCTGAAGCCAGATAACAGAGCGAATATCTGACGTTGAGAGACTCCATCTCTTTTTGTTATTGAACGCGCAGTAAATGTGTTTCTATTAACCCTAGCAGCGTCTGCTCAGTAACATTTATCTTTTTGGGAGGGGGGAGTTGTGGGGAGGGCATAAATTCAGGTCAGAGGTTAGGCTTTTAGCACAATATGACTTAATCCTCCTTGCCATTCAGTGGAGTTGCTGAAAGAGGTTCCACTGGCTGTGTGTGCTGCTTATTCTCACTGCAGTGTCTCTTTTGTTCTTAAAGACTTTTCTCCATTTAAAGCGATATCACAACTCCTGCAAATTGCAGTTTTACAGGGGAAAAAAACCCCCAATCATGCAGACTTGCAAACTTGGCATCTGCGCTGTCTCGCCGACTGTTTCCACAGAAAACTGTGACAACTTAGCCAGGTTTTTTTTTAAAACAGCCTGGCTCACACAATACGTCAGGGCTGAGCAGGCTTTTTTGTGTGAGCAGGTTGTGAAACTGGTCAACCAATGGTGAGTCTGGCCTCTCAACATTATTTTTGTTTCCGTGCTTTTCACATTTCTTCCCTCCCCCCTCTACCCCTTGCAAATAGCTGCACAGCATCTGTTATTTGGGACCTAAAGCCTCTTCCACAAATTCATTAACATTCAATGCATAGAACAGTTTAAAAAAAAGCACAGCTAATTTCTCCGCGGGAATACCAAGTAAAGCCATAGAAATGATCTGAATTCGGTGCATAAATATAAAAGGGGAGAGAAAAGTGAGGACGAGTACTGTAACAGCTACACATCGTACAGTGCAGTAGATTTTTCAACACATTGCTTTGAAATCTCAGCTTCTCACCACAGAAAGCAATAAGGTAGAAAACCGCCCACCTGGTAAAAGCAGTTTACACCATAACATTCTCAAATGCATACAAAATAAATTTCTTTCAACCAAAAAAAAATTAATCTTTAGACCCAGTAATAAAAATGGATTAATCAGCAATCCAAAGACTGCCAGCAATGAGCCCCTAAAGAGAGATGCAGGTTATCCAGTGCTTTTGACCAGCAGGTTTGACCAAAGGAAGGTGTAGAAATTAAGCTCCTGGTAATTCACTGCAAAAATGGCATTGCTTTGTGGTGCACGAAAACAGAATTTTTAAAAAAGAAAAGGGAAAGGGTCGTGAAAGAAGGGAACACTTGAGTTATACGCAGGCACCTCGAGCTGGCAGTTGGAACGGGTTCGCAGAAAGAACTGGCTTCTTCATTATCATCAGCTAAACAAGCAGCACGCTACAAGGCAGCTTTTTTGGTTTGCAGACAATTCACAAAGCGTTTCCTTGGGGTTCACATAGTTGCTGGTTAAACAGCTGAATCTGCCGGCTTGTGCCTGCAGGCATTTTTCTTTCCCAAGTTTACAATTGTTCTTTTTTCTCTGTTTAATCAGGGTATTAGCATTACACGGACCGAAGGAGCACAGGTATTAATGTCTGTGTTGGAAGCTACTCGAACACACCAGCAGAATAAGCATCAGAAACTTGTTTCGTGGCACAATGTTAACCGAATGTTTCTCCTGTTCAGTACTCCCCACCCTCCCCCCCCAACCGTCCGCACAAAATGAGAGCTATTATTCTCGTTTGCAATTAGCCAAATTGCCGAATTTGTGTATGTGTAGCCACAAATGTTATACTTTGTGTTTGAACAGAATTGCGTCAGGGTGAAAGTAAAAATATGTCCAGTTTTTCACAATACTGTTCCTCTTTGCAAAGGCAAGAGAATTTCACAGTTGCCTGACTTCACCTTTCTCCTTTTTTTTTAAGTTTACAAAGGACGTGGAAAACTAAGGGAACCGCACAAACTGGAATTTCTTTTACAACATCCAATTCATAAGTAAAAGTAAAAACAGAGCCGCAACTTTCAGTCAGCAGCCACAAGTTAGTTGCCACACGAAGCGCTTTCTAGTAACTGTGCTTGGTGGGGGGAGTGTTGGGGTTTTTTTTGGATTGAGGGAACGAATATCCCTTGATGGGCTGCAGCAGCATTTGTGCGGCAAAATTAGAAATCAGACTAATATCAGATTACTTTGTCTTGTAATAGTTTATGTAAATTGATAATTACAAATTAAGCAATTGTCTTTGGCTCCCTACATTTCTTTCTACGTCTAACTTTTATCGCAATCATACTTTAATCGATTATAAAATGAATCGTCCGAAGTTTGATTTGCAGACGCACAGAAGAATTTCCTGTTCTACAAGCGGTTAGGATCTTTCAGCCCTCACAGGGTTAAGCCCTGCAATTATTCGTATTAGGATCTGCCAGTGCTGACTGAATTTGTTCACAAGTGTAGAAAACTTTGTGTGTATTAGACACGGAGGCCTTTTATTCAGATTGCTTGCTCTGCCTTTAATAATGTGAGTGGAGATCAGGTTGCACAGGAGTCTTCTGCAATTCGTAAAGTAGAAAAATCCTCCAAATAAGTAAAACATGTTAGCGCCTGCTTACCTGTTCAAGGTTTGCTCATCTTTAGGCACCGTGATTCAAATCAAGCCCCCATAAAACACGAGATATTCCAGTAAGCGAGGGAAAAGAGAGCTAAAAAACACAGTACAACACACTCCTGAAGTCAGACAGCACGAGCAAGGTACAAAGCCACCAGACGTTCACACAACAAGCAAAAAAAGCAGGTTGAGTCTCTCTCAAAGCTCCATAGATGTGTCAGACAAGCCAGCTAGTACCCACTGCAAGAGCTCAACTGGAGAACTGAGGGCTCCTGCTGACAAGCTTGCTGAAAATTCTGATGAGATCACCGGTAGGCTGGGCCTCTGGGTTTGACAGACAGCTAAGGATGTGTTTGGGATCTTGCATTTCCAACTATCTCGAGGGGATGTGAAGCGAACCTTCTTAAGTGGGCTATTCCACACAGACCACAGTAACTCAGTCATGTGTGTTCATTTAAACACAACAAGCTGGTGGCGAGAAGGAGCTGAGACAACAGACAGGTTAAATGTGGAGCTAGTTACCTGCTGCACCTTGTGAGAGTGTAATCATTTTTTTATTGTTTTCCAATGTGTCTGTAGAACATTGTGAAAATCAGGACAATGCCAGCTGTGTTTTAACATATGAAAAATCCTGCTAGCATGGCACAGTGTTTGCTTTTCTACCGGATGCTCTCGTATCTGCCACCCAGACCCGAGAACCTCTGCATTGGATGGAATCGTCAATCTTAGCATGGTCCAGAAGTTCAGGGCATTCTGTGAAAGGTTGCAAAGGGGATTTGTGAGACATAGATGAGCCCTGTGCTTTTGCTATGCATATTGCTGCTGCTGTTGTTCTGCTATTAAACAGTGTTTTTAACAAGGGGCAGCATTTTGGAATTCATGGGGGTGATTTTGTGACTGGGGGCACATTGGAGGCGGGACTGCTGCTTGGCGGGCCGATGTCCCGCCTCCATCGACTTCTGGCCAACCCACGCTATTTTCCCTTGATTGACCTTGTTAAGCCCGCCCAGTGGCCTTAGCAGGCCAATTAGTGGAATGCCGGTTACAGAGAATGTCAACGTATGACGTTTCATCTGTCAAAAATTTTTGACAGATGAATTGTCATCGTTTGACAGCTCTGTGAAGCTGTCAAACAGTGACATTCTCTGCAGTTTGATGAGGTCTTGCATACAAGACTTCATCAACCTTTCTTTTACAGAATTGAGATGGTTGTTGCATCTGAGAATGGAACGGCCATCTGTCATCTGCAACACGGAGGTGCGAGACTCTCCGCATACAAACCGACTGAAGCCTGCAGGAAGAAACAAAGGTAAGTACGCTTTTAAAAACACTTTGCACTTACCTCAGATACTCACCTCTCCACTCTTGCACCCATCACTTACCTTCACGCCACACTTTTGCACCCCCCCCCAACCCCCGCAGACCCAGTACTCGCCTCGCTGACCGGCGGGGTTCGGAGCCTTCAGGAAGCCCGCACTTGTGAGGGCAAAAAGGGGATAATCCTATTTTCTGCCTGTTAACTAGCTGTTAACAGGCAGTTAATAGGCTTTAATCCCTTCCCGCCTCCAAGGAGACGGGACCCGGTGCGGGACAGCTACCCGCCTCCTCGGAAGATGGCACGGCGGCGGGTTGGGCACCTGCCCCCAAATTCTGCTATTTTCCCGGCAGTCCCGCCTCCATACCCGCCTCCCCAGGGCTGGCAAAATCGCCACCTATTGACTCTTAGAATAAATGTAGGCAAAGCCGAGATTTTGTGGAGCTGACCGTGTTGATGTTGCTGCCCACCTCCACTGAATGTGTTCTGAATATATGTGTATCTATGTGCCAATGTATACAACACTCATATGCAGATTAGATATGTACATGTGTGTGCAAATATTTTTTTCAAAATGCTATTTACTTATTAAAAATCAGTCAGGTGGCAGCTGCAGTACAGAGAGGCAGAACTGACAAGTGGCCAGGTTTTTAGTGCTGCGCTTCCACAAGTATAAACTATCAAGTCCTACTCCTCAGATGTGCCTCGTTAACATTGTTGGTGACTTACATAAGAAATAGGAGCAGGAGGAGGCCATTCAGCCCCTCGAGCCTGCTCCGCCATTCAATAAGATCATGGCTGATCTGATCTTGGCCTCAACACCACTTTCCTGCCCGTTCCACTTAACCCTAGACTCCCCTGTAGTTCAAATATCTGTCTATCTCCGCCTTGAATATATTCAATGACTCAGCCTCCGCAGCTCTCTGGGGTAGAGAATTCCAAAGATTCACGACCCTCTGAGAGAAGAAATTCCTCCTCAACTCCGTTTTAAATGGGCGACCCCTTATCCTGAAACTATGCCCCTAGTTCTAGATTCCCCCACCAGGGGAAACATCCTCTCAGGATCTACCCTGTCAAGCCCCCTCAGAATCTTATATGTTTCAATAAGATCACTTCTCATTCTTCTAAACTCCAATGAGTATCGGCCCAACCTGCTCAACCTTTCCTCATAAGACAGCTCCTTCATCTCAGGAATCAACCTAGTGAACCTTCTCTGAACTGCCTCCAATGCAAGTATATCCTTCCTTAAATGAGGAGACTTAGAATGACAGAGTTCACGGCAAACTGAGGTTAGATTTTCAACAAATTAAACCTCGTCTTGTCAGAAGAGCTGGGTATTTGGTGCCTGCCCAAGACCCGTGTAGAACTCCTAATCACGAGGCAAAACTCTGGAAGTGCCCAGGTATGCTGCTGCCCAGTTTCTGTTTTGTTAAGCTCAAGCGCAGGGTATTAGTTGCAAATCCCTGAAAAAATATTTGAAATTTAGAAAGGAAAGAGATAGAGATTACTGAGCTTGCTGTGATACAAGTGCACCTTGTGGACACATACCAACATCAGCTGTGTATACATGTGTGTGTGTGTATATGTATGTGTTGGGGTGTGTGTGTATATATCCATTGGCAGGATAGGTGCACAGCGTCAGTTTTCTCGCTCAGGCCAACGACCCCAGCATCGAAGCTTTGACCACGCTCGATCAGCTCCGATGGACGGGTCACGACGTCCGCATGCCCAATACGAGACTCCCAAAACAAGCGCTCTACTCGGAGCTCCGACATGGCAAGAGAGCCCCAGGTGGGCAGAGGAAACGTTTCAAGGACACCCTCAAAGCCTCCTTGAAAAAGTGCAACATCCCCACCGACACCTGGGAATCCCTGGCCCAAGACCGCACAAAGTGGAGGAGAAGCATCCGGGAAGGCGCCGAACACCTCGAGTCTCTTCGCCGGGAACAAGTGGAAGCCAAGCGCAAGGAGCGCACGTCAACCCAAGCACCCCACCCACCCGCCCCTTCAACCACCGTCTGCCCCACCTGTGACAGAGACTGTAGGTCCCGCATTGGACTCATCAGTCACCTGAGAACTCGTTTTTAGTGTGGAAGTAAGTTATCCTCGGTTCCGAGGGACTGCCTAAGAAGAAGAAGAAGAAGAAATATATGTGTTGTTCTGTATATAAATGTGTATATATATCTGTATATATGCATGCAAATATATATACGTATGTATATAAATATATATGCACATACACAACATGAACTTGCAGTTTTATACAGCGCCTTTAACATAGTAAAACGTCCCAAGGTGCTTCACAGGAGCGTTATATCCTGTGGCACTGCACACGGGGAATTCAGACCAAGTACAGTCGTCTGGAGAAGTGGAGTTAGACAATGGGATAATTGGACCAGGGCGCGCAGATATAATCCAGTCACCATTTTAAAGCCGTATGTTCTGTTCCTATTTTTCTATAAAATTTGATTTTATATTATTACTTACAGCTAAGTAGCAAAACGTACAGCAATTTGGGAAGTAGAGAAGTAGACTAGGTTGAAGCGTTTTTTTTGCAATTCAGGCTGTAGAGCTCGGAGAGGCAAAACTGAGATGCTACAGTGCCGCCACTGGCGGGCGTGTGTAATTACAGCGTGACAGGTTTACATAGGCAGTTTCCATTCTAAATGTGGATAGTGGAATTAAAAATGGAGCAAGTGACAGGAGGAGTGTTCAGATTTTAACTGTTCTAGATAGATATATCTATGTATGTATTTACTTAAAGGGGCATTGCTGTGCTTTGGGGAGTTTCTGTACGAGCTTAGTACCGAGAGCACTCTGCTCCAACAATACTGATTCAGATCTGCCATTCTGATGTGATGCATTTTGCAGCAAATATTGCAATGTAGGTTGTAAGTTTTGATTATTGTAAATTTAGCCAAGTAGCTCCATTTAACTGCAGACACAATCGGCCACGTAATTAGGATTTCTCTTTTCACCAACCTGGTAAGATGATGTACAAGTCGTGTTACCAGGGCAACAGTGTGGCTTAAAATTCAGTGAAATCTCTCAGTACAACACAAATATCAGGTAAGATTTTTGTTGGTACATGCGGTTGACTGAAACCCACAAATGATGTCAACAGTTGATGCACTCTGCGACATCAGCGAGCGCTGCAATTTGCGCATTCAGTCGGGAAGCGTTAAGTTGTCCGAGCAGTCCGTAATTGGAACATTTCGAGAGAGAAAATAATTGGGCTTTGCTTTCATTCCCTGAACTTGTGACTGACGGAATTGTTTTCACTTCAGAAACAAAATGAAAATTATGCCGACTAAATTGACCCTTTGATGTGGAGAAAAAGTCTTTGGACAAATAGAGTGAAAACTGCATTGGTCTAGTTGTCAGTGTTTTGTTTTATGATTCACACTGTTTCAAGGAGTCATCTTGTCAGTGGTTTGATTTTGCTTCAGCTTAGTAATACTTGTCCCTTGTCTTACTGTGGCACATGTGTGAGCTCACCTTGGCATTAGGAGGAGACTAACAGAAAATCAGATGGGTTTAGGGCATCGCTGGCAGATTCTTGGGAGTGAATTGTCTGCCTGCCAGCCTCTTGGCCAAGGAATGCTGTCAGGAAAGGGAGGGAAGTATGGGGAATAAAAGGATGAAAAGGAGAGAATTGCCCTGTTCGAGATCAAATTAAATAAAGACAGATTGAAGTGATGTGGAACAGGGTCAGCTTTGGCAAATATCAAATTGCAGCCCTACATATTCTTGCAGCTGCACTGAAGGCAATGAGTGGATCAAGGATTTAATTTGGGGCTTTTTTTTTTACACCATCTAACAGGAGTCAAATTGCTGCAGCGATAGATTTACACCACTATCTGGGAGCTGTAGTTGCTTTTACTGCAGCCCAAAGGTAGAGGAAGTAACGGCGCAGTTTTTGAGCTTCGTTTTCTATTTAAAGCAGCTGCAATTTCATTGAAACTCGGTTTAATCCTCCAGCAGTCACAACGGCCAAAATCAGCCATGTCTCAGGGCACCAAAGCAGCCACAGATGGCTTCCAGACCTTGCACAGTTTGTTTTTAAATAACTTTTTGTTCACTATAAAGCTGCAGTAATTGCATAGTTCGAAATGTACATCTAACATTGACTGAACTCACCGTGTCTTCTGGGACCCAGGCAACCATGGTGCAAAAATCGTTCAGCGGACACAAGTTTAAAGAAACCAAATATTTTATTGACTTTTCCAGTTTTCTCCCCCTTCTGTCATTGAATCTTGCTGGTGTGTGTGGTCCCATGTCTGTCGGATACCGTGCCCAAGCGGCTATTCTTCAGGCGGAAGCCCTGGCCAGTAGACGTCAGCAGGATATTGGACCACGAGGGGCATCACAGCTGAACCTGATCCTGTTCTCACCCAGTGGCCACATGTGTGCACCTAGCAGCAGGGGGAACACCAGATTTTTTTTTTATTTGCTTATGGGATCTGGGCGTCGCTGGCAAAGCCAACATTTATTGCCCATCCCTAGTTGCCCTTGAGAAGGTGGTGGTGAGCCGTCTTCATGAACCGCTGCAGTCTGTGTGGTGAAGGTGCTCCCACAGTGCTGTTAGGGAGGGAGTTCCAGGATTTTGACCCAGCGACGATGAAGGATAGGCCGATATATTTCCAAGTCAGGATGGTGTGTGACTTGGAGGGGAACTTGGAGGTGGTGGTGTTCCCAGGCGTCTGCTGCCCTTGTCCTTCTAGGTGGAAGAGGTTGTGGGTTTGGGAGGTGCTGCCGAAGAAGCCTTGGCGAGTTGCTGCTGTGCATCTTGTAGATGGTACACACTGCAGCCACGGTACGCTGGTGGTGGAGGGAGTGAATGTTTAAGGTGGTGGATGGGGTGCCAATCAAACGGGCTGCTTAGTCCTGGATGGTGTCGAGCTTCTTGAGTGTTGTTGAAGCTGCACTCATCCAGGCAAGTGGAGAGTATTCCATCACACTCCTTACTTGTGCCTTGTAGATGGTGGAAAGGCTTTAGGGAGTCAGGAGGTGCGACACTCGCCGCAGAATACCTAGCCTCTGACCTGCTCTTGTTGCCACAGTATTTATGTGGCTGGTCCAGTTAAGCTTCTGGTCAATGGTGACCCCCCAGGATGTTGATGGTGGGGATTCGGCGATATCAATCGGGGGGCATGAAAACTGACTGATTCCTCCTCTCCCCCCCCCCCCCCCCCCCCCCCCCCCCCCAGTCCTGCCCAGGGATGCAGAGACAGGCCGACTGCCAGCCTGGGGATCAGCTAACCGGCTACAAGCAGAAATAAAGAGCCAGGACCTTCTGTTCTGTACAGTTCCATTGGAGGCTGACTTTATCAACTGAGGCATCAGAGGGGGCTCGTATACCTTTTTAAAAAAAAAATAATGCTGGTTGAGTATAACCACTCCATCCTGCTCGGAGGTGCACAAGAGCGACCAGGAAATGTTCCTCTTGTCGGTTTTCCACTCACTCTGGCTTCTCCTCAGTGCCTAGCCTCAACTCTGTACAAGAGGTTATGAATTCAGTGGCGTAGGTGATTGGAACTCCAGTGCAGAGTGCTGCTGTACCACTCATGCAAGCGGTGCTTTTAAATCTCTTAATAACGTTGGTGGTGGGGAAACTTTTAGAGGCCTAATTTCAAAGTTTGCAGATTACACGAAACTCGAAAAGGTAGTAACCAATGAGAATTCAGGAGGACATAGGCAGACTGGTGAAATGGGCAGACACATGGCAGATGAAATTTAACACGGAGAAGTGTGAAGTGATGCATTTTGGTAGGAAGAATGAGGAGATGCAAAATGAACTAAATGGCACAATTTTAAAGGGGGTGCAGGAACAGGGACACCTGGGGGTGTCTGAACACAAACATTTGAAGGTGGCAGGACAAGTTGAGAAGGCTGTTAAAAAAGCACATGCGATCCTTGGCTTTATTAATAGAAGCCATGATGTGGAGATGCCGGTGTTGGACTGGGGTGGACAAATGTGAGAAGTCGCACAACACCAGGTTATAGTCCAACAGCTTTATTTGAAATCACAAGCTTTCGGAGGAGCAGCGCTCCGAAAGCTTGTGATTTCAAATAAAGCCGTTGGACTATAACCTGGTGTTGTGCGACTTCTCACATTTATTAATAGAGGAATAGAGTACAAAAGCAAGGAAATTCTGCTAAACCTTTCGTGGTTAGGCCCCAGCTGGAATATTGTGTTCAGTTCTGGGCACCACACTTTAGGAAGGATGTCAAGGCCTCGGAGAGGGTGCGGAGAGATTTACTGGAATGGTCCCAGGGATGAGGGTCTTCAGTTATCTGGAGAAGCTGGGGTTTTTCTCTTTTAGAGCAGGGAAGGTTAAGAGGAGATTTAATAGATGTGCTTGATCGAGTAAATAAGGAGAACCTGTTTCCAGTGGCAGAAGGGTCGGTAACCAGAGGACAGATTTAAGGTGATTTGCAAAAGAACCAGAGGCGACATGAGGAAATATTTTTTACACAGCGAGTCGCTGTGATTTGGAATGCACTGCCTGACAGGGTGACGGAAGCAGATTCAATAGTGACATTCAAAAGAAAATTGGATAAGGAGAAAAAAATTACAGGGCTTGGGGAAGGAGCGGGGGAGTGGGACTCATCCAATAGCACTTTCAAAGAGCCGGCATAGACACGATGGGCCGAATGGCCTCCTTCTGTACTGTATCATTCTGTGATACTAGTATTAGTGTTCAGTATTGAAATTCATCCTTGGAGCTCCCCCAGTGGCCGAGTGGATAAAAGCACTGCCTGATGTGGGTTCCAAGTTCAATCTCTGGTCTTGTGCTGAGGCAGCTGATGATAGCTCGGCAGCAGGGATGTTACAGGGAGCCTCAGTGCTCCTGGCCCAGGGAGGTGAAAATTAGTCACGGTTCTTTCTCCTTTTGCCATCCAGCAACTCCTGCTGGCACCTATGCGTGTGTGGCTATTGGTCGAGAACAGATTTGCACTCGGCTCTTGCACCATCTGTGGTCAGACATGCTGCCAATGTCGACGTTGTCACTTGGGACAAGCCATCAGAGGATTGCCAGACCTTGTGGAACTATACTCAGCATGAGCTAATGCCTTTTATGAAAGTAGGGGAGAAAATTGACGGGGGGGAAACCTCCTCTGACCTCAGCTACATAAAACAAAGTAAGCTGTGTATAGTTATCAAAGATAAAATTTTGTATGTAGGGCGCGCGCCTCATTTAAAGTTAATTGTAAGTACCCGCAGTGCTTGTTATGTCTGCAAGTGACGCTGATATAGGTGCAGCACTTTTAATGTAAAAAAGATGGCAAGTTGCTTCTACAGATGGTTGTTGGAAATGGAAAGAGATTAGATGTGATGGAAAGCTTGGCTGAAGAGTTTGGCTTCGAGAAGGTTTTTGAAGGTGGAAAGAGATGACGATGCGAAGAAGCCTCAGGAGGGAGTTTCCGAGAGTAGGACTGAGGCTCAATTATCTTTTTGCTTTCCAATATTTTTAATATCTCCCTTTGCTCAGGCACTGTCCCTCTCCCTGACAAAACTGCCATCATAATTATCCACTCTTAACCCATATGTCCTCTCTGGATTTCTCCAAGGAGCTATCCTCACCTCGATGCTGCTCATTCTCCAGCTCGACCTCACCCCTATTGCAGTTGAAAATCTTATCCACACTTGTGTTAGCTCCAGACTTGATTTCTCGAAACTCCTCCTTGCCAGCCTTCTGTTAGCCTCTCTCTGTAAACTCCAGCTTGTTCAAAACTCAGCTGCCTAATTCTTGTCTAGCACGGAGTTCTGCTTACCCATCCCCCCCCCCCCCAGTCATTGCAGACCCACACAAGGCTCCCTTTCACCTGACGTGTTCAATTTAAACTTTTCGTCCACTCTAGTAAGTCCCTTAGTAGCCTCGCTCCACCCTACCTTTGCAACCTCCTCCCACCTTGGGTCCTCTCCCGAATTCTTTAGTCCTTAATCTCTGACCTTCTGTGCATACCCGCAGTGGTAGCACAGCCTTCAGCCAGCTTGGCCCTTCTCCACCTATTTACTTTTCTCCGTTCCTATAAAAGCGTTCTTAAAACCCATCTTCTGAGCCTACCTTTTAGTCACCTCTTATAACTCTTCCATCATGGCTTGGTTTCAAAAAATTTCCCTCTACAATGTACCGTGGGACATTTTTCTGTGTTAAAGTTGCAACATAAATACATGTCATTGTTGTTTTTATTATTATGCTTGCTCAATCATGACATAATCTATCCATCGAAATCTAATTCTAACCTCTCAGTGCCGGTCCTTTTGTCTCTATTCAATCTAACTGCTCATTCGCTATGATGTTTGCAAGACCTGAACTACAGTTGTGTGTGTGCACACAACTTCATTAGCAGATGACTAAAAAGAAAATGTTTGTGCAGGTTTCAGTGGTCCTACCAGTGGGATGCTTTACTGGATAATGAATCCAGGGCTCCCTGCTTATTTCTTTATATAGTAAGTTACTGTATTCCTTAAGACTAACTATAAATAGCGCACTGTGCATTTCTTTCCTTCTGTTTGTAATTAACAGTGATGACTAAAAAATAAGGTTGTCATGTTTTCATTGAAGCAAAATAATTTCGTTTGCAGAAAGTTCTGTAATAGAATAATGATGTTGCTGGTTCACCTAAAATCACGCTTCCAAGCTGCTGCAACAGCCCAGTGGATAAAAGCAGCACTTCGTGTAGTTCTAGGTCATATAAGACGAGAAGGTCCCAGGTCCAGTTATGCTCCGTGCTCAGCTAGTGATGTCGGTGAGCGTGGCCGTTGTGTTGTTATAATCGGCCTCACAAGCTCAGGGCTGGGGAAGTGAAAAATCCACCCGGACCCCGGCTCTTGACTGCTGCCCCGTGACGCCCGCTGGAAGGTGCGTGGATGTTGGCTGAAAACGGGGTCAAGCTCAAGACGCGAGTACCAGTTTCACGAAAGCGGGGTTGAGCTGACACGTTGTGCGTCGTTCACCTGTGCCAGTAACTCATCCCGAATTTTACGACGGGGATCCCTCCCATAATTTGAATAGGCTACGGACAAATGGAAAGCTTGCCCAGAGAACTTTGCCTGTCGTACATTTGGCTTGGGGGGGTGGGGGTTGGGGGGGGGGGGGGCATAAAATCTGGTGAGGCAACAGTTCCTAGAGGACTGCGGTTTGCCCTTAAAGGAGAAAGATGTGGTGGAAGAACAGTGGCGCGATTGTCCATCATGGCGGATCAGATGGACAACATGATGAGAATTGGAGATGAATGGTAGCCCTGAGTGGGATTGAAAGCCACCCATCCAGTAATATTACAGGTGCAAATTGTACGTAGGGAGGTCATTGGTCCCACCAGTGTCCCTCGTATTTGGCTGAAAATGAAGTTTGCTGGTGTTGGGAGGAAGGTTTGACGATCATCACTTTTGCACACATCGTGTGGCTTATCGAGCATGGCACGAACCGAAGTTGGGAAAGAAGGAAAAGGAAACCTAATATGCAGGTAGCAGTTTAAAGGCAAGTGAGACAGCAGCCAGGCATCTGACCCCTGTTTGATGGTGGCTGAATCGGAAGTGGCACTGCATGAGGTGGTTCCAAAGAGACTGGCCATGTTTGCCGCTCCACAGCACCATCCCCGAGGATCAGCATTGCATCATGCCTGCAAGGAGATGGGGCAGTCACTTGGCCGTGCCAGACTTCTGGTGTCCTAACACTTTTATATCTGACTCTCTGTGGATCAGGAGCATGTTAATAAAACAATTCCCTGTGGTCAATATCAGCCAGATGCGACAATGTCTGCAAATATGGCTGGTGTCACCTTGGTGAATGGAATCGAGCTTTGCTGGAGGATGAACACCTTGGAATGCCTTCTGTCAGCTCGTACTACTGAAGGCATAGCGTACTCTGATGAGGGTATTTCCAAAGAATCGTCCAGCGCAATAGTTAATTGCACATTCACACATTGTACCCGTGCCATCAGGTCTGCTGTCCTAACCTCCCTTGGGAATAGAAGCCTGTGGAGCATTGATTATCTGCCAGAGTGAGGTAGGTGTGCTCGCTCCATGCAGATGCAGGTGTGCGGGTACCAGTGGGTGGGAACAGAACGTCTCTGGAATAATCGGACCTGTTTGCTTGTCCCTCTGTTGGCCCTTCTCCTCCAAAAAGCCAAGATGAGTAATTCCCGTTGGGCAACCCATTGGTGGCACTAATGGAGCTGGAAGCAAAAGAGCAAGCAGCGGAGCAATCGCTGCAAGGATCCTGAAAACCGAAGTGGAAGCAGGAGAAAAAACTCAGAAAATTAGTGCAGAAATGGCTTTAAACTGCTGAATAAATCTTCTTACTTGGCCCTTTTAAACTTACTTCTGGATGCGCCAAGTAACCCTGAATGCCCATGATATATGGGTGTCATTATGATCTTGCCGTGCCAAGGCTCAGGGCTGGTAAATGACTCTCTCGGGTGAGAGCTTCTGCTGCCTGCCCCCAAGCCCCAGCAAAAACTTGAGCAGCAGGCAAAATGGGCACGGATTCATTGGGGCGTGTTCTCTGTCCATTTTTACAATCCCATCTGTGCCGCTTTCCTGGTTGTAACACATACTAAAATCAGCCTCCGTTCTGAGGTGGCACTTCAGGCATTTTGTTAGAGGATGGTAGCAAAATGCTGCAGATGCTGGAAAATTGAAACAGCAACAGAAAACGCTGGAAAAACTCAGCAGGCCAGGCAACATCCGTGGAGAGAGAAACAGAGTTAACGTTTCAGGACGAAATGAGGATGGAGTGGGGTGAATTCTGTATTACTGTAGGCTGATGCTACAGCAATACCTGACAATTATCTTAAAATACAGCTCGTGTAACAGGAATATGAAAGAATACACGCCTGCCATTCTGGTTCTACTTTTTACGTGTTCTCTGAAACCCAGGTTAAATTAAAATGAGGACATTGCAGAGGTCTGGTGACCCAAATAGCTCCTGCACGTTGTCCTTGTGGAGCCAGTGCGTTCGTTCGTTTAATCTTTATTTTAATAGCTTTGTACCTCATTGCAAAGCCCTTGATGCAGGGCTGTCAACATCGGGGAGATGTTGGAGGTGACATTTATGATCCGCAAGACTGACAGATTGTAAATCCATTTACAGATGTGTTTCTCAGAGTGACATCAAAGTGGGAATCTAAAATGAGTGCTTGTCAATCCTAATGAGGGAGCGTTGGCAAGTCTGTTTGATGTTGTTGCTGTTGTATGCTGAGAAGTGCGAATGCCAAAATGTAAATCTTACAGTGGCAATCCCAAGTTAATTCTTAACATTTAAAATCATTGAAAGATTGTAACATTGTGGCCTTGAACTTCCACAGGGGTTTCCCCAATCCCAATCGGCAAAACCCCCAGAGAAACACCTGAAAATGGCCATTCAGACCGTTCCTCTGGAGCTTCGCTGCTCTCCTGCTGAAGTTATGGTGGGAGACCGGGATAACCCTTGCAGAATTTCCAGAAATATGTATTTCAACTCTTAGACCTGATAACCATTCAAATACTCTTGAAAATACACGCCGAAAATTTCATCGGGGGTTCTCCCAATTGGCCACCATACCTTGGGCAGAAGATCGGTGGAAACCCCCTTTATGGGTCTGTCCAGCTTTTCTGCTGAAGTTATGGCAGCTGATGGGGTGAGCCCCTGAGGAAATTCCCGGGGATGCTATTTATGACTGTTTTGATGACCTGATTACATTGTACTTTCAATAGGGAAGTGATTGGAATCATTGGGGGTGATTTTTTCAATGGGGAGCTTTTGGAGGCGGGACTCCCACTTGTCGGGTTTCAGTCCCGCCTCCATCAACTTCTGGCCAACCCACGCTATTTTCCCTTGATTGACCTTGTTAAGCCCGTCCAGCGGGCTTAGCAGGCCAATTAAGGGAAAGCCGGTTGCAGAGAACGTCAACGTATGACGTTTCATCTGTCAAACACTGACATTCTCTGTAGTTTGATGAGGTCCTGAACTGAAGACCTCATCAACCTTCTTTCTTTTCCAGAAATGAGATGGTTGTTGCATCTGAGAATGCAACGGCCATCTCTTATCTGCAACACGGAGGTCCGAGACTCTCCTCATACAAACCGACTGAAGCTTGCAGGAAGAAACAAAGGTAAGTACACTTTTACTAACACTTTGCACTTACTCAGATACTCACCTCTCCACTCTTGCACCCATCACTTACCTTCACACCACACTTTTGCACCCCCCCGACCCCCGCAGACCAAGTACTCGCCTCGCTGAGCTGGTGTGTTTTGGAGCCTTCGGGAAGCCCGCACTTGTGAGGGCAAAAAAGGGATAATCCTATTTTCTGCCTGTTAACTACCCGTTAACAGGCAGTTAATAGGCTTTAATCCCTTCCCGCCTCCAACGAAATGGGACCCGGCGCGGGCGGCTACCCGCCTCCTGGGAAGATGACATGGAGGCGGGTTGGGGGCGCGTTGGGCACCCACCCCCAAATTCTACCATTTTCCCGGCAGTCCCGCCTCCCCAAGGCTGGCAAAATCGCCCCCATTGAG
Source organism: Squalus acanthias (assembly GCA_030390025.1). Taxonomy (NCBI): domain Eukaryota; kingdom Metazoa; phylum Chordata; class Chondrichthyes; order Squaliformes; family Squalidae; genus Squalus; species Squalus acanthias. The sequence goes on along the minus strand of CM059450.1, from coordinate 29,472,466 downwards.
TCTGGAGGTGACAAAAGGCATGGATGAGGGTTTCTGCAACAGGTGGGCTGAGGTGGCGGGAGGGGCAGAGGCGGGCGGTGTTACAGAGGGGCAAGTAGTAGGCAGTCTTTGCGATGGAGAGGGTATGGGGTTGGAAACTCAACTCAGGGTTGAATAGGATGCCAAGGTTGTGTGTGAACAGTCGGTTCAACCTAAGACTGTAGCTTGGGAGGGGGATGGAATTGGTGGTGAGAGTACAGAATTTGTGGCGGGGTTGAAGACAATGGGCTGGATTTTGAATGACCCGTGGAGTCGGGTTTGGAGGCGTGTGGGGGGTTAAAGTTGCAGATTCGGGGGTCCCGACCCCATCCCGACCCCATTCCGCCTCCACGCAATTTTGACAAAATCAGTCGCGGGGTTCCCGACTCCGTCCCGCCTCCAAGAGGCGGGAGAGGCCATTAAAGCCCTTAACAAGCCCTAAATTGGCTCTGTAATGCCATTTTGAAACGTTTTAGCTAGTTTAACCCTTTTCCGACGTGAAGCACGCCTGATGTGAAACACTCCAGTGAAACCTGGCGGGAGCACAAGTGGATTGCTGACTCTCAGCTGCAGGTCCACTATTACAACGGAGATGTGATGAAGGTAGTAGTAGTATTAGGTCTGAAAGTCGCCTCTGATGCTGCTGCATTGAATGTCTTCAGAGACTGCCTGGCCTTGCTGTGAGAGGACCTGGATGGAAAAAAAAATTCTCTCTCTCTCTCTCTCTCTCTGTGAGAGAGAGAGAGAATTTTTTTTTCCATCCAGGTGCGACAGCACAGAGGCAGTAGAGGGGTTGAGAGATTTCAATCTACAAGGGTTATATGTAAGCCACACTTAGCACCCAACTAGTGTTGCCTTCTGTAGATTAAGATATATCTTAAATTTGTCCAATCCCCTTTATCCAGTGCCATTTACACTTCATCTCGAGCCATCTTTTGTTTCTTAACTTGTCCCATTACCATCTCCTTTTGCCTTGCACCATCATCCCTTTTGTCTCTTAATCTCTCCTGCCTTCCACCCTATCACAGACCTTCCCTTTTGTTCTTTCCTCCCCTCCTCCCTTTCCCTGCCCCTACACTTGCTTAAAAACCTGTTCCATCTCCAGCTTTTTCCAGTTCTGACGAAGGGTCTCCGACCTGAAACGTTAACTCTGTTTCTCTGTCCACAGATGCTGTCTGACCTGCTGAGTATTTCCAGCATTTTCTGTTTTTATTTCAGATTTCCAGCATCTGCAGTATTTTGCTTTTGTACCCTTTATTCAGAGCTTTGTTTTAAGATACTGCACGACTTCATGACCTAGCACTATTTAACTTTGTAGAGCATTATTTTCATAATTAAAAGTAATAGGCCTGTGTTTACTTTTTGCAGGAAGAACAATACACATTACATAGCAATGTAATCTGCCTCTTACCAAAAAGGATAAATGAATTCAGTTTTTTATTAAAGTTACCACAGAGTGCTGTGTGCAAGGCACATCTGCTATTATGTTGGGCTTCATTCGATCTAATACAATTCCAACTACATTGTTTATGTTTCTCGAGAGCCTACAATACTCATCTCTGCAGACATCTGTCTGTAAAACTGATGTAAATAAGTATCCGGAGATACATGTACATCTGCAGAGATGTGTAGAATAGGCTCTTTAGAAATGGACACAATGGGATTACAATTGTGGAGGTATTGGGTGAGCAGGGGACAATAATTGTAGATATTCTGTGTGTACCAAGGGAAGGAAAAATAGGATAGCAAATTCCCAGGACCACTATCTGTACCTCGCAGTGGCTTGATGAACAATGGCATTGGCTTGCTCTCAAAGCTGAGAGGCGGTGTATGGTGATGAGAAAATAGAACAGAAAATAGAATCAGACGATGAAGCTCAGCGGGCAAGATATAGACCCCTCCCCTCTCTGGACCCGTTCCTACAGGCATGGTTGTTGTCCTTCCCACATTTGGATAGCTGAAATGGCTTGTCACTGCTCCAAGCAGAGTTGGGTCTACCAGGTGTTCACCCCATCACCATCTTATGCAATTAATTTCCAGATGTTTCATTGTACCTTGTCCTATCCTTTTCACCCTGTGTCTGTAACAATATACTGATCAGGACTATCCTGGTATGTGAAGCTTCTCTGTTTCTCTGCCAATTAAAAAAAAAAATTAAATCCTAAATGAAAAGTGTCAAAAACTGGCAGAAATATAAATAAAAATGAAAGTGCTTAACATCACAAATTGCTTTATATCCCAAGCTTTAAGACATTTTTACATTTGCCACTTCTGCAGTTTGCATCGGGCAACTGTGTGCTGGTTCCTGGTGCTTGAGTCTGGAGGTGACAAAGCACAGATGAGGGTTTCAACCAGCAGCTGTGGCGAGACAGAGATGGATGTAGGTGATTTAACGGGGTTGTAAGTAGGCTGCCAATGTGATAGAGAGCATATGGGGTCAGCTCGATGTCGAATAGAACGCCAAGGTTGTGCACTCTGGTTCAGCCTGAGACAGTGGACAGAGAGGGGGATGGAATCAGTGGCGGGGTGTGGGGGCTGAAGATAATGGCTTTGGTCTTCCCAGTGTTTAGCTGGAGGAAATTTGCCTCATCCAAGACTGGAAGTTGTGCATACAGTCTGAGGAGAGGTCGTGAGAGGTTGTGGAGGAGTAGAGCTGGGTGTCGTTTGCGTACTTGTGGAACCTGACTCCATGTCTTCGGGTGATGTCGTCAAGGGGCAGCATGTCGATGAGGAAGAGGAGGGGGGCGGTGGCAAGGCTGGTCCTTGGGGAACTCCAGAGGTAACAGTATGGGCGAGAAGAGAAACCATTGCTGGAGATGGTCGTATTATGATCGAATAGATAAGAGTGGATCCAAGCGAGGGCAGTCCCACTGATCTGGGTGTGGTCAACTGTTTCAAAGGCTGCAGAGTTGTTGAGGAAGATGATGAGGGGTAATGGACCATGGTCACAGAGGATGTCATTTGTGACTTTGGATGGAGCCATTTCGGTGCTGTGGAAGGGGTGGAAGCCTAATTCGAAAGCTTCAGCTAAGGAGTTGTGGGACAGATGGGCAGAGATTTGGGAGGTTGAGGGTGGGTATTTTCAGAGGGTGGGATGGGGGTGATAATGGCAGTTGTGAAAGGGAGGAGGACAGTAACTGAGGAAAGGGATCCACTTCGAATGTCAGTGAGCATGGATTCCAGGAAGGGGAGTTCTTTGGTCAGCAGTTCAGTGGGAATGTAGTCAAGTGAGCAGGAGGTCACATGGATGAGATGAACTTGGAGAAAGCATTAGGGCAAATGGGGGAGAAATGAATGGAGACCTGAGTTCAAGGCCAATGCAGGAAGGAATTGGGGGCAGTTTTGACTTGGTGGGAAAGCAAGAAAAAGAGAGCTGAACAGATGGTCTCAATCACAGCAACAAAGAAGTCCATGAGCTCCTCACATTTGCTCAAGGAGGTGGTTGGTACTGGAGAAAAGATACTGGCGGTTAACTTTGCTCTGCAGCTTAACCCTGGGATAATGGCTGGTTTTGACAGAGGAGAGTGAGGCCCGATAGCGATCGGTGTGGTCCAGCCAGATCTGGCGATGGATGGCTAAACTAGATATGCTGAGGTGTGCAACCCCTTAGACTTCAGGGAGTGAAAATGGGGGCCATACCAGGGGGAATGACCGGGATGGGTGAGGGTAAAGATTTTTCTGGGGACCAGGGCACCAAAGCTGGAGGCGAGGGAGCGGTTGAGCAAAACCGATGGCTGCAGAGTCATCCCGGCGCACGGAGGGAAATAGGCGGGGGAGTTGGGAATTTGAAAGTGCATTTGCGCTCCTTCCCTGTTGATGATTGTTTGGGTCTAGACCCGAACTCTAGCACAAAGATTGGGAAACCCGCTGTGGGGTTGGACCGCGAGTGCAGAGATGCAGCAAGTTCTGTGCTCCCGTCGTTCCTCAAATTCTGAAGTGGCAGAAGAGTTAACCTGATCTATTTAAATTTATAATTAGCCAGTCCCATACATTAATCTCCGAATGGCTGTTCATTATAATTTATGAGGAAAAGGTTGTACTGTGTATGGAGATATTAGCCAAGAGGCTGAACTGCATTCGCTAAAATCTCATTAGATCTAATTTTTTATGAAGGCAAAGCATTACAAATGAACAATTACTGCACTTATGATTAACAGTCACAAGTAGCTTGGTTTGCTCTCATTGACTGTAATTCATCTTTAAAATAATGTTAATGTAATTTTTCTGGACTCTAATGAGCATTTCATTTTGCAGTTTCTGCAGTGTTATTTGTCTGGCACTGTCCTGTTTGCGGGCGCCCTCAGCGTGTGAATGGCAGGCATTTGCCATTAGCTTGAGGTCGGCAGCATTTTTAAAACCGTTGCTTTAAAATAATATGCGGTTTGGAGTAATGTGCAAAAGACATTGCCGGCAGCAAGAGAAAATGTTTCAGATTAAGACCTTTTAAAGGGGGGCTTTCGCATCTGAAAGAGGTCCGAAACGGCAGATCAGCTCTAAAGAGGGGTTCTGATTATGTGGCTTAAGCAACAATTCTTCAGCAGGAGATCGTGGCGGTAGTGTTTAGCGCCGCCGCAAAATGTCGAGTTAATTTCGCGAGCGGCGCAAACATCGCCGCGCCTGGGCGCTAGATGCTTTGCGCCCCATTAGCGCCCTCTTAAGGCGCTAACGGGAGGCGCAACCAACTGGATTTTTCCCCCTGTGTTTTAAAAAAAATTCTTTGGTGGGGGGGAAAAAAGGACAGTCAAGAATCATCCAATCAGGTAACTTTCACTTTCTGATTGGCGTAGCAAGGCCAGGCACCGAGAGGATGGACATGTCGGGCGACCAATGGCAAGAGTGTGGGGGGGCGGGGCGGTCGGAGGCAGGAGGTCGCGTGACGAAACCTCCAGGAATACGTCCAACCAGAGTTGGCGTCCCGACACACAAGGCGTCACAATTGTGTGGGACAGGCTGGATAGAACAGGAGGGTCTTTCCTGTCCGCCGTCGTTCGTATATTTGTAAATGCGTGTTTTTATGTGCATATGTCATCGTCGTCTTCTTAGGCAGTCCCTCGGAACCGAGGATGACTTGCTTCCACACTAAAAATGAGTTCTCAGGTGACTGATAAGTCCATTGCGGGACCTACAGTCTCTGTCACAGGTGGGGCAGACGGTGGTTGAAGGGGCGGATGGGGTGGGGTGCTTGGGTTGACGTGCGCTCCTTCCGCTGTTTGCGCTTGGCTTCCACTTGCTTCCGGCGAAGAGACTCGAGGTGTTCGGCGCCTTCCCGGATGCTTCTCCTCCACTTGGTGCGGTCTTGAGCCAGGGATTCCCAGGTGTCGGTGGGGATGTTGCACTTTTTCAAGGAGGTTTTGAGGGTGTCCTTGAAGCGTTTCCTCTGCCTATCTGGGGCTCTCTTGCCGTGTCGGAGCTCCGAGTAGAGCGCTTGCTTTGGGAGTCTCGTATCGGGCATGCGGACGACGTGACCCGTCCATCAGAGCTGATCGAGATTGGTCAAAGCTTCGATGCTGGGGATGTTGGCCTGAGCGAGAACACTGACGTTGGTGCGCCTATCCTGCCAATGGATTTGCAGGATCTTGCGGAGACAGCGTTGGTGGTACCTCTCCAGTGCTTTGAGGTGCCTGCTGTATACGGTCCATGACTCTGAAGCATACAGGAGGGCGGGTATCACTACTGCTATGTGCATATGTGGTTGTTTGTTGACGGGCTTTGGGCTCAGGTGTGATTTCTCCCCGCGATCAAATAGCTTGCCAACCCGCCCGTGAAGAATGTCCACTTAGGTGAAGTGCAGGAATGAACCACAGTTGAACCATTATCTTCAGGAGATGAAGAATGGGGCGGGTTAAAAAAACCCAGATTTTACCACCCTTATAAAATCACTTGGTTATTATAACATCCCTTCTGTTTTGTTTTCCTTCTTATTTATGTTGACTTAAGAAACCGAGTTTGAACAGTAGGCGGAGGGTTGCACTATCTAATGGATAGGGTGAGCATCAGTGGGCCTGACGGTCTTTTCCAGCCCTTTTCATGTGCTCGCTTGTAACTGTGAGATAATTGTAGATTCTGGCTGGGAGGATTTACTGAGCTGACAGCAGGTGGGAACTAAATTAGCAGCAGCAGAAATTTGATCATTAACCCAGTGGTATTTCGGCTTCAACTGTGCATGTTAATTCACTATCTTGGTGCTGTTGATCTTGATGTTTTCTAATGTGTAAAGTAAATACTGTAGGATGCACAAGCAAATGAAATGTGTGAAATTACATTGATTAAAAGCTTCAAAGGTAGCAGAGAGAGGTGAGAATTGCCTCACTTTGTTTGGGATTGAAGGTCTGGAACTCGTGAAACCAGGATACGAAGGTCCGATGCCAGTGATCAGCGCATAATGTTGAAATAAAAACAGAAAATGCTGGAAATACTCAGCAGGTCAGGCAGCATCTGTGGAAAGAGAAGCAGAGTTAAAGTTTCAGGTCGATGACCCTTCGTCAGAACTGGAAAAAGTTGGAGATGGAACAGGTTTTTAAGCAGGGAAAGGGGGGAGGGGAGGAAAGAACCAAAGGGAAGGTCTGTGATGGGATGGAAGGCAGGAGAGATTAAGAGACAAAAGGGATGATGGTGCAAGGCAAAAGGAGATGGTCATGGGACCTTTTGCCTCGCACCATCATCCCCTTTTGTCTTTTAATCTCTCCTGCCTTCCACCCTGTCACAGACCTTCCCTTTTGTTCTTTCCTCCCCTCCTCCCTTTCCCTGCCCCTACACTTGCTTAAAACCTTTCTGATCTTGGGAGAGCAGCACCGTAACAACTTCCTCGTGCCCCTCTTCCCCAATTTATATTTGTTTTATGGCAGTGCTCCCGTCAGGTCCATTGAAGCCCAGTGCAGAAAATTGACAGGACTTCTCGGTGCGTGCAGACATCTGATGCCAGCTCACGAGTCCCATGAAAACGTAGGTGTCCAGTATCATTGGAACGCCAGTGGTTGCACTGTTGTTATAACTGAGAGTGCCATTGATAATGGTGAACCGCATGTCTACAGGGATAGCATCCCCCCCCATCCCGCCCCAAACTATCTTCAGCCGTACCTGACTGGTAGATAACATGGACACCAGCAGCCTTTTAATATTTTGCCCTGGTAATCATTCTTCGTGTGTTTTTTTAAAAATTATTCGTTCCTGGGATGTGGGCATCGCTGGCAAGGCCCAGCATTTACTGCCCATCCCGAGTTGCCCTCGAGAAGGTGGTGGTGAGCCGCCGCCTTGAACCGCTGCAGTCCGTGTGGTGAAGGTGCTCCCACAGTGCTGTTAGGGAGGGAGTTCCAGGATTTTGACCCAGCGACGACGAAGGAACAGCCGATATATTTCCAAGTCAGGATGGTGTGTGACTTGGAGGGGAACTTGGAGGTGGTGGTGTTCCCGTGCGCCTGCTGCCCTTGTCCTTCCAGGTGGAAGAGGTCGCAGGTTTGGGAGGTGCTGTCGAGGATGGGCCCAGACAGTGAATGTCAGTAGTATATTCAGAGACATGGACCATGTACAGCAGGCACCTCAGAGCACTGGAGAGGTACCACCAATGCTGCCTCCGCAAGATCCTGCAAATCCATTGGCAGGATAGGCACACCAACGTCAGTGTTCTCGCTCAGGCCAACATCCCCAGCATCGAAGCTTTGACCACGCTCGATCAGCTCTGATGGACGGGCCACATCGTCCGCATGCCCAATGCGAGACTCCAAAAGCAAGCACTCTACTCGGAGCTCCGACACGGCAAGAGAGCCCCAGTGGGGTAGAGGAAACGCTTCAAGGACACCCTCAAAGCCTCCTTGAAAAAGTGCAACATCCCCACCGACACCTGGGAATCCCTGGCCCAAGACCGCACAAAGTGGAGGAGAAGCATCCGGGAAGGTGCCGAACACCTCGAGTCTCTTCGCCGGGAACAAGCGGAAGCCAAGCGCAAACAGCGGAAGGAGCGCACGTCAACCCAAGCACCCCACCTACCCGCCCCTTCAACCACCGTCTGCCCCACCTGTGACAGAGACTGTAGGTCCCGCATTGGACTCATCAGTCACCTGAGAACTCATTGTTAGTGTGGAAGCAAGTCATCCTCGGTTCCGAGGGACTGCCTAAGAAGAAGAAATTCAATAATTGCAGGTGTAATCCTGTCCTCACCTGAACTTCCCAGCGGCAGTCACTGAACAGTGATGAGAAGCAAAATCCCTAGTTGATGTGTACCTTGTCCACGGGTGCTTATTATTACTCCCTTACTGCCACCAAACTGAGTTCAACTGACTTAACGCAGAGCAAGAATAAAGGCGAGTTCAAATCTGGATCCTACTTCTCTTGTGGATCAGTGCTGCACCAAGTTACGATATCGGGGAGCTGTCAGTTAATTTCAAAGAAAAAGTCTACCTTCAGCCACAGATGACGGGCGCGCATCGATATATTGGGGAAAATTACAGCGGGAAAAGAATGTGACGTCAGAAGGAACAAGCGTGATCACTGTCCCGCTGCAGGCTCATCACAGAATCACAGAATCCCCACAATGCAGATAGAGGCCATTTCGGCCCATCGAGCTTGCACCGACACATATCCCACCCTATACCCGTAACCCCACGTATTTAATCCCCCCTAACACTAAGGGTCAATTTATCATAGCCAAATCAACCTAACCCGCACATCTTTGGACTGTGGGAGGAAACCGGAGCACCCGGAGGAAACCCACGGGGAGAATGTGCAAACTCCACACAGACAGTCACCCGCGGCCGGATTCGAACCCTGTTCCATGGCGCTGTGAGGCAACAGTGCTAACCACTATGCCACCGTGTTGCCCAATGACATCTTTTGTCATTGTTGGCAGTTGTGAAGTCGCTCCAGTTACATGCAGGAAATTACGTTGAGATGGAAAAGACACAAGTCAGTGAGCCTGCTGTGAGAGGAGCACAGATGTGTGAGTTTATTGTGCTCCAAAATGGGAGGAAGCTGACTCCTCCCCCTGCCCAGTTCAGTTCTCAGGCTGTTGAATTTAAAATGTTCATCCTTGTGTTCAAATCCCTCCATGGCCTTGCAAGAAGAGAGAGGGGAGACATCGATCATGGCTATCTCCTCCAAGAGTTCTGCGCTCCTCCAATTCTGTCCTCTTGTGCATCCCTAACTTCCTTCACGCCCACCATTGCCAGCCGTGCTTTCAGCTGCGTGGGCCCGAAGCTCTGGAATTGCTTCCCTAAACCTCGCCACCTCGCTACCTCTCGCTCCTCCTTTAAGACGCTCCTTAAAACCCACCTCTTTGACCAAGCGTTTGGTCACCTGTCCGAATATCTCTTTATGTGGCTCAGTGTCACATTTTGTCTATCTGATGTTATATAAAGAGCGGGAAGACATTGATCATAAACAAGGCATTTTCACACCATGTAGGTGCAAAAATCCATGTTGCTTTTCTGTACTACCCAATTTAATTGACGCCAGCAAAGGTCTGGGAGTAGACCACCTGCTCATTCATAGAATCATAGAAGATAGGAGCAGGAGTAGGCCATTCGGCCCCTCTAGCCTGCTCCGCCATTCAATGCGATCATCCAAATTCAGTACCCTGTCCCTGCTTTCTCCCCATATCCCTTGATCCCTTGGGCAACACGGTGGCATAGTGGTTAGCACTGTTGCCTCACAGCGCCAGGGACCCGGGTTCGAATCCGGCCTCGGGTGACTGTCTGTGTGGAGTTTGCACATTCTCCCCGTGTCTGCGTGGGTTTCCTCCGGGTGCTCTGGTTTCCTCCCACAGTCCAAAGATGTGCGGGTTAGGTTGATTTGGCTATGATAAATTGACCCTTAGTGTTAGGGGGATTAAATACGTGGGGATACGGGGATAGGGTGGGATATGTGTCGGTGCAGGCTCGATGGGCCGAAATGGCCTCTATCTGCACTGTGGGGATGCTGTGATTCTGTGATCCTTTAGCCTTAAGAAATATATCCAACTCCTTCTTGAATCTATTTAATGAATTGGCCTCTACTGCCTTCTGTGGCAGAGAATTCCACAGGTTCACCACTCTCTGGGTGAAGAAATTCCTCCTCATTTCTGTCCTAAATGGCTTACCCCTTATCCTTAGACTGTGACCCCTGGTTCTGGACTCCCCGACCATCGGGAACATCCTTCCTGCATCTAGTTTGTCCTGTCCTGTTCTCTCCATTATGTCCTCATTGGGGGGGTTTGCTCGTGCTGCTGGGGAGGGTTTAAACTAATTTGGCAGGGGAATGGGCACCAAGGATGTAGCATTAGAAAGGAGAAACAAAGTGCACAAAGGATGGGGAGAGACAGCTAGCACTAGAGTAAGAAATGGCAAGGTATTAGGTGGGCTCAGATTGAGAGAATACAAGAAGGTCGAAGACAGGTTTACAGTGCATGTGTGTAAATGCACGAAATTTGGTGAGCTGCAGGCGCAAATAGCCACATGGGAATGTGATGTTGTGGCGATAACGGAGACCTGGCTCAAAAAAGGGCAGGATTGGGTTTTAAATAATCCAGGATATAAGGTGTTCAGGAAAGATAGAGAAGGAAAGAAAGGAGGTGGGGTGTCAGTATTGGTTAAGGAGAATGTTACAGTGCTCGAGAGCGAGAGAGGATGTCCTGGAGGGGTCAAGGACAGAATCTATTTGGTTGGAGTTAAGAAATAATAGAGCTGCCATGACACTACTAGGTGTATTCTATAGACCACCAACTAGTGGGAAAGATATAGAGGAGCAATAATCCGGGACAAAATTAAGTCACTTGGACAAGTGTGGAGTAATTAAGGAAAGCCAGCACAGATTTGTTAAAGGCAAATCATGTTGAACCAACTTGATCAAGTTTTTTGATGAGGTAACAGAGGGGGTTGATGAAGGCAATGCGGTTGACTTGGTGTATATGGACTTCCAACAGTGCCACGTAATAGGCTTACCAGCAAAGTTGAAGCCCATGGAATAAAAGGGACAGTGGCAGCATGGATACGAATTTGGCTAAGTGACAGGAAACAGAGCAGTGGTGAACGGTTGTTTTTCGAACTGGAGGAAGGTATACAGTGGTGTTCCCCAGGGGTCGGTACTAGGACCACTGCTTTTTTTGATATCTATATTAATGACTTGGACTTGGGAGTACAGGGCACAATTTCAAAATTTGCAGATGACACAAAACTTGGAAGTATAATGAGCAGTGAGGAGGAGAGTGATAGACTTCAAGAAGTCATTGACAGGCTGGTGAAATGGGCGGACATGTGGCAGATGAAATTTAACGCAGAAAAAAGTGATACATTTTGGTAGGAAGAACGAGGTGAGGCAATATAAACTAAAGGGTACAATCCTAAAGGGGGTTCATGAATAGAGAGACCTGGGGGTATATGTACACAAATCGTTGAAGGTGGCAGGGCAGGTTGAGAAAGCGGTTAAAAAAGCATATGGGATACTGGGCTTCATAAATGGAGGCATTGAGTATAAAAGCAAGGAAGTTATGATGAACCTTTATAAAACACTGGTTCGACCCCAACTGGAGTATTGTGTCCAATTCTGGGCACCGCACTTTAGGAAGGATGTGAAGGCCTTAGAGAGGGTGCAGAAAAGATTTACGAGAATGATTCCAGGGATGAAGGACTTCAGTTACGTGGATAGATTGGAGAAGCTGGGGTTGTTCTCCTTAGAGCAGAGAAGGTTGAGAGGAGATTTGATAGAGGTGTTCAAAATCATGAGGGGTCTAGACAGAGTAGATAGGGCGAAACTGTTCCCATTGGCGGAAGGGTCGAGAACCAGAGGACACAGATTCAAGGTGATTGGCAAAAGAACCAAAGACGACATGAGGAAAAACTTGTTTACACAGCGAGTGGTTAGGATCTGGAATGCACTGCCTGAGAGGGTGGTGGAGGCAGATTCAATCGTGGCTTTCAAAAGGGAATTGGATAAGTACCTGAGGGGGAAAAAATTGCAGGGCTACAGGGAAAGGGTGGGTGAGTGGGACTAGCTGAAGTGGTCTTGCAGAGAGCCGGCACGGGCTTGACGGGCCAAATGGCCTCCTTCTGTGCTGTAACCATTCTATGATTGGGGAATAATCCATGGGAGACATGGACCGAAATAGTCAGCAGGGATTACATAACAAATGAAAGAAGAAAGATTTGAACTTTACAATCTGGAAAGAAGACAGTAAAGAAAAGAACTTATTGAGCTATCTAAATTATTAACTGCTATAGATAATGTAAGCCCAGAATATTAACTTTAAATTAAGACAGAGAAGCAGGACAGAAGATATTGCTTGAAATTAGTGATAAATAAAATATATTTTAGGAAATGTGGTAACGGTTTAGAATAATCAGCCAGGCAGGGTGGTAGAGATAAAAGCATTTAAGAATTAAGGATGTCTTACTACAGTTGTACAGGGCCTTGGTGAGACCACACCTGGAGTACTGTGTGCAGTTTTGGTCTCCTTACCTAAGAAAGGATATACATGCCATAGAGGGAGTGCAGCGAAGGCTCACCAGACTGATTCCTGGGATGGCAGGACTGTCGTATGAGGAGAGATTGGGTCGACTAGGCCTGTATTCACTAGAGTTTAGAAGAATGAGAGGGGATCTCATTGAAACGTATAAAATTCTGACAGAGCTAGACAGACTGGATGCAGGGAGGATGTTTCCCCTGGCTGGGGGGTCCAGAACGAGGGGTCACAGTCTCAGGATACGGGGTAGGACATTTAGGACTGTTCTTAAAGGGGAGGGGCCATCTTGCTGGCCAGCCACACCCTGCTCATTGCAGCCTTGAATCTCGGCCTGGAGAGACCTCCAAAGCAATTGTGTTGGAAGCACTAATGGACAGGCCCAGGGAAAGAGCTCGGCACTTAGGAACCTCAAAAGTGGTGCTGAGGGCCGAAACTCTTTAGGACAGCGTTAAAACCAAAAGTTTTGCCGACAAGAAAAGGCAGGAAGCACCCGCCTTTAAATAGCGCTCCCCCAGCCCCTTCCCAACTTGAAAACGTTCCCCTCTACCTGTCGGTCCTAGCGGCAGGCGCTAAGGCAGCGGGCGTGACTCAATATCCGGTCTGCGGCGCTACCGGGGTGCTGCATGCTTGACTGACGCCACGATCTGCGGGCGCAGGAGATCGTGGCGGTAGTGTTCAGCGCCCCCGCAAAACAACTGGTCAATTTCGCGAGCGGCGCTAACGGGAGGCGCTAACCAACCGAATTTTTCCCCCCAAGTCTTTCCAAAACTTCAATTCCTCCTTTTTTTCAGGAATCAATAAAATTCATGTGACTGATAGATGGCTTGAATTCAACCGAGTATGAATAATAATCGCTGGACTCGGCTTGCTTTTCACGTTGCATTTAACAGAAAATGGGGGAGAACACCCATGCCATCGGACAATGATCTTGCAGCCCTGCCAGTGGATGTTGCACACTGTTTTCCATGAATCTTGAGGTATTTTCATAAATCATTTGAGTGCCTTCCATCTGCCATGTTCTGCTTTAGTTTCCAATAACCAATCTGTGCGTCACTGACTTTTGATTGACACAAGATTCATTAATTTAAGCCTTTGGTTGCCTTTTCACAATCGAGTAAAAGCAAAAAAAGAAATGCCGTCAACATCACATAAAGCAAAAGTGCAAAGAATAAATTCATATTCTGCAGTGTTTGTCTTTTGATATTAAAATCTGTACAAACCAGCCAAACTGGTGGGCACCGACATGCCTCGGTGCGCTGCTAATTGATTCAACCTCTGCTTTTTCCTCTTCCTGCGTCTGATATTTCTCATTCAAATTGGAAACTTCTGATTTTTTTTTTAAATTGTTGAGGAACTCGGATAAAGGGCCACGACCCATAGGGCAGGACACAAGCAAGGTTGAACAACAATTTGCCTTTATATCGCACCGTTAACGTGGCGAAACGTCCTGAAGCGCTCCGCAGGATCGTTTCAGCCAAAAATTCGACACCGAGCCACCGAAGGAGACATTAGAACAGGTGACCAAAAGCTTGGTCAAAAGAGGAGAGCGAGGGAGAGAGGCGGAGAGGTTTAGGGAGGGAATTCCAGAGCTTGGGGTCTGGACGGCTGAAGACACGGCCGCCAATGCTGGGGCAAAGGAGATCAGGGATACGCAAGAGGCCAGAATTGGATGAAGGCAGATATCTTGGAGGGTTGTTGGGCTGGAATAGGTTACAGAGATAGGGAGGGGCGAGGCAGTGGTTAGCTTTGAACACAAGGATGAGAATTTTAAATTTGAGGCTGGACCGGGAGCCAATGTAGGTCAGCGAGCACAGGGGGTGATAACATAAGAACATAAGAAATAGGAGCAGGAGTAGGCCATACGGTCCCTCGAGCCTACTCCGCCATTCAATAAGATCATGGCTGATCCCCATACCCCATAAGCAGCTAAAGGCCTCAGCAAAGAAATCCTCAAATAACAACAGAAAATGCTGGAAACACGCAGCAGGCCAGGCAGCATCCGTGGAGAGAGAAACAGTTAACTTTTCAGGTCTGTGACCCTTCGTCAGAACTGGTAAAAGTTGGAGATGTAACAGGTTTTAAGCAGGTGCAGAGGCAGGGGGCGGGGCGGTGGGGCGGAAGAAATTAAAGGGACGGCCTGTGCTAGGATTGAACTCAAGAGAGATAACTGGCTGGATTTTGAATGACCCATGGAGTCGGGTTTGGAGGCGTGTGGGGGGTTAAATTTGCGGGGTCGAGGGTCCCGACCCCATCCCGACTCCATCCCGCCTCCACGCAATTTTGACAAAATCAGTCACGGGGTTCCCGACTCCGTCCCGCCTCCAAGAGGCGGGAGAGGCCATTAAAGCCCTTAACAAGCCCTAAATTGGCTCTGTAATGCCATTTTGAAACGTTTTAGCTAGTTTAATCCTTTTCCGACGTGAAGTACGCCTGATGTGAAACACGCCAGTGAAACCTGGCGGGAGCAGAAGTGGATAGCTGACTATCAGCTGCAGGTCCACTATTACAACGGAGATGTGATGAAGGTAGTAGTAGAAGCATTGTGATTAGGTGTTAAAGTCGCCTCTGATGCTGCTGCATTGAATGTCTTCAGAGACTGCATGGCCTTTGCTGTTAGAGAACTTGGATGGAAAAAAAAATTCTCTCTCTCTCTCTCTCCTCTCTCTCTCTCTCTCTTAATTTGCATCCAGTCCACTCACAGCAAAAAGCCAAGCAGGTCCTCTCTCACCAACATCCAGTCAGTCTCTGAAACTAGGCAGCAGCAATGATGACATCATCAGAGGCGACTTTCAGACTGAAACCACTAATTGGGTCATGGGTTCCCACGTGCTGGAACTCAATTGCCCAATTAAGTGAAAATTGCATCATTCATCCACATTAATCTGGAGTCGGGGGGGAAACACGAAATGCGGATGACACGACCCCAACCTGACCCCAAGACAAAATCCAGCCCAAAATGTTGCAAATGGGGATGGCAGAATCATAAACAGCCTGAAAAATGGGGGCAGGGGTTATAGTCTGAAATTGTTGAACTCAATGTTGAGTCCAGAAGGCTGTAAAGTGCCTAATCGAAAGATGAGGTGCTGTTCCTCGAGCTTACGTTGAGCTTCAGTGGAACAATGCAAGAGGCCGAGGACGATGAGGTCTGAGTGGGAGTGGAGTGGTGAATTAAAGTGACAGGCCACCGGGAGCTCGGGGTCACCCGTACGGACTGAACGGTGGTGTTCCGCAAAGCGGTCACCCAATCTGCGTTTGGTCTCCCCAATGCAGAGGAGACCGCATCGTGAGCAGTGAATACAGTATACTAGATTGCAGGAAGTACAAGTAAATCGCTGTTTCACCTGGAAAGGGGTGTTTGGGGCCCTCATCCTTGTTTACAAATTCTTCCGTGGTCTCGCTCCACTCTACATAACAGTTTTACACGCTCTGCTCTTTACAGTCAGGAGTACTGTGCCCTGCTCTCCCACCATCAATGGCACAGCCTTCAGCCATCAAAGCCCTGAGGTCTGGAACCCGCTTAACCTTCTTCACCTCGCTGCAACTCTCCCAGTCTTCAACAAGCCTCCTCAGACGCCATCTCTTCAGCCACGCCTTTGGTCAATTCCCCGAACTTCTCCCAATGTTACTCGATGTACCAGCAGGCTCTCTGAAAAGTACCTTGGCGCCTTTTGGTGCTTTAAGGCAAATTTTATGTCCAGCATGATTAATTAAAACATAAGTCTATTCCAAAACTTTTAACTTTCAAAAATATGTTTTTTGAAACTGATTTTTGATTCCCAACATTTCTTCAGTGGAGGCACTTGCCACAGCAACGAAACCTGCTGTCTGAAGAGTGTGATGGATGAGTGGGACACACCAACCCCACACTGTCGCCTATCAGATGCATTCTAAAAGAAAGAAAGTACAGGAGCAAGGATGCCTTACTACAGTTGTACAGGGCCTTGGTGAGACCACACCTGGAGTACTGTGTGCAGTTTTGGTCTCCTTACCTAAGAAAGGATATACTTGCCATCGAGGGAGTGCAACGAAGGTTCACCAGACTGATTCCTGGGATGGCAGGACTGTCGTATGAGGAGAGATTGGGTCGACTAGGCCTGTATTCACTAGAGTTTAGAAGAATGAGAGGGGATCTCATTGAAACGTATAAAATTCTGACAAGGCTAGACAGACTGGATGCAGGGAGGCTGGGGGGTCTAGAACGAGGGGTCACAGTCTCAGGATACGGGGTAGGACATTTAGGACTGAGATGAGGAGAAATTTCTTCACTCAGAGGGTGGTGAACCTGTGGAATTCTCTACCACAGAAGGCTGTGGAGGCCAAGTCACTGAATATATTTAAGAAGGAGATAGATAGATTTCTAGACACAAAAGGCATCAAGGGGTATGGGGAGAGAGCGGGGATATGGTATTGAGATGGAGGATCAGCCTTGATCATATTGAATGGTGGAGCAGGCTCGAATGGCCGAATCCTGCTCCTATTTTTTCTAAAGACTTGCATTTCTACAGCGCCTTTCACGACCACCGGACGTTTCAAAGCGCTTTACAGCCAATAAAGTATTTTTGAAGTATAGTCTCTGTTGTAATGTGGGAAACAAAGCAGCCAATCTGCGCACAGCAAGCTCCCACAAACAGCAATGTGATAATGACCAGATCATCTGTTTTTTTTGTTATGTTGGTTGAGGGATAAACATTGGCCCCAGGACACCGGGGAGAACTCCCCCAGCTCTTCTTCGAAATAGTGGCCGTGGGATCTTTTACGTCCACCTGACAGAGCAGACGGGGCCTCGGTTTAACCTCTCATCTGAAAGACGGCACCTCCAATAGTGCAGCGCTCCCTCAGTACTGCACTGGGAGTGTCAGCCTAGCTTTATGTGCTCATGTCCCTGGAGTGAGACTTGAACCCACAACCTTCTGACTCAGAGGCGAGCGTGCGACCCACTGAGCCACAGCAAAGGAGACATGCCGTCAGTTTGTACTGTAGAACAGACAGGCATTTCAGTAATAAAGCAACATTAAATACCTAACTGGAGCAATTCTGTTATGTTTTATTGTACATTTATGCAAAGAAAATTCAGAAGGCACCTTTTCAGTTTCCCTAAATTGCGGTCGTTACGTTAGTTTATGAACAGATGGGAGAACGGAGAGACAGAGGGGTGATTCGACAACACCAAGCCTGTGTTTTAAAACCTTGATTGTAGAAGCACGAGAAGGCAGAGAGAGGCAAGGATTGCACAGTTTTAAAATCCTGAAAAGGAATGAGTGAAAGAAGACTGGGATGAATCTTGACTTTAACACAGTGAGGCAGCAGGAAGTGCCCGCAGGACAGCCTGTGCGTGTGGTGTTGGGAACTGGCAGCATAAGCCCATGTCGTATCACTCTGGGGCAGTGCCACATAATTGAACCAGCATGTTGTTGATCTAGTTAAGTGTCAGCTGTGGCTCAAAAAAGAACTCTCTCACCTCCTGAGTCAGAAGGTCGTGACTTCAAGTCCCACTCCAGAGACTTGAGCACAAAATTCAGGCTGACACTATTGAGGGAGCGCCACATTGTCGGAGGGGCAGTACTGAGGGAGCGCCGCACCGTCAGGGGCAGTACTGAGGGAGTGCCGCACCATCGGAGGGGCAGTACTGAGGGAGTGCCGCACCATCGGAGGGGCAGTACTGAGGGAGCGCCGCACTGTCGGAGGGGCGGTACTGAGGGAGCGCCGCACTGTCGGAGGGGCAGTACTGAGGGAGTGCCGCACCATCGGAGGGGCAGTACTGAGGGAGCGCCGCACTGTCGGAGGGGCAGTACTGAGGGAGTGCTGCACTGTCGGAGGGGCAGTACTGAGGGAGCGCCGCACTGTCGGAGGGGCAGTACTGAGGGAGCGCCGCACTGTCGGAGGGGCAGTACTGAGGGAGTGCCGCACCATCGGAGGGGCAGTACTGAGGGAGCGCCGCACTGTCGGAGGGGCAGTACTGAGGGAGTGCTGCACTGTCGGAGGGGCAGTACTGAGGGAGCGCCGGACTGTCGGAGGGGCATTACTGAGGGAACGCTGCACTGTCAGAGGGGCAGTACTGAGGGAGCGCCGCACTGTCGGAGGGGTGGTGCTGAGGGAGCGCTGCACTGTCGGAGGGGCAGTACTGAGGGAGTGCCGGACTGTCGGAGGGGCGGTACTGAGGGATCGCCGCACTGTCGGAGGGGCAGTACTGAGGGAACGCCGCACTGTCGGAGGGGCAGTACTGAGGGAGCGCCGCACTGTCGGAGGGGCAGTACTGAGGGAGCGCTGCACTGTCGGAGGGGCGGTACTGAGGGAGCGCCGCACTGTTGGAGGTGCTGTCTTCCGGATGAGACGTTAAACCGAGGCCCCGTCTGTTCTCTCAGGTGGACGTAGAAGATCCCACGGCACTATTTCGAAGAAGAGCAGGAGAGTTCTCCCCGGTGTCCTGGGGCCAATATTTATCCCTCAATCAACATCACTAAAACAGACGATCTGGTCATTATCACGTTGCTGTTTGTGGGAGCTTGCTGTGCGCAATTTGGCTGCTGCATTTCCCACATTACAACAGTGACCACACTTGGCTGTAAAGCACTTCGGTACATCCTGAGTTGGTGAAAGGCGCTTTAGAAATGCAAATTCTTTCTTTCTAGTTTGAAGGTGCAGAACCTATACAGCTAAAATTTTAGTGATCAACAGAGCTGTGAAAGTAGTCATAAAGAATATATTGCACTTATATTGGCTCACGGCAATCAACTGCAGATTATTATTTTTTTGCTAACACTGCCATGGTAGTAACTTCTGGAATGTGGACGTCTTCAATTGTGCAGAGTACACTGGCAATTGTCTATCCTGACAGCTGTAATACATGAATAAGATGCATGTTTATAAAATTCCAACAGGAAAGAAAGAAAGACTTGCATTCACTAGCGCCTTTCATGACCACTGGACGTCTCAAAGCGCTTTACAGTCAATGAAGTACTATTTGAAGTGGAGTCACTGTTGTAGCCAATTTGCGCACAGCAAGCTCCCACAAACAGCAATGTGATAATGACCAGATCATCTGTTTTTGTTATGTTGGTTGAGGGATAAATATTGGCCAGGACACCGGGGATAACTCCCCCTGCTCTACTTCAAAATAGTGGCCATGGGATCTTTTACGTCCACCTGAGAGAGCAGACGGGGCCTCGGTTTAAAGTCTCATCCGAAAGACGGCACCTCCGACAGTGCGGCGCTCCCTCAGTACCGCCCCTCCGACAGTGCGGCACTCCCTCAGTACTGCCCCTCCGACAGTGCGCCGCTCCCTCAGTACTGCCCCTCCGACAGTGCAGCTCGACTGCCCACAGTGCTCCCTCAGTACTGCCCCCCCGACAGTGCCGCTCCCTCCGACAGTGCACCAGTACTCCCCGACAGTGCAGCGCTCCCTCAGTACCGCCCCTCCGACAGTGCGGCACTCCCTCAGTACTGCCCCTCCGACAGTGCAGCCTCCCTCAGTACAGTGACAGTGCGCTCCCTCAGTACTGCCCCTCCGACAGTGCGGCGCTCCCTCAGTAGCGACTCCCTCAGTACTGCCCCTCCGACAGTGCGGCGCTCCCTCAGTACTGCCCCTCCGACAGTGCAGCTCTCCCTCAGTACTGCCCTCCGACAGTGCTCCCTCAGTACTGCCCCCCCGACAGTGCGGCACTCCCTCAGTACTGCCCCTCCGACAGTGCAGCGCTCCCTCAGTACTGCCCCTCCGACAGTGCGGCGCTCCCTCAGTACCGCCCCTCCGACAGTGCGGCGCTCCCTCAGTACCGCCCCTCCGACAGTGCGGCGCTCCCTCAGTACCGCCCCTCCGACAGTGCGGCGCTCCCTCAGTACCTGCCCCTCCGACAGTGCGGCGCTCCCTCAGTACCGCCCCTCCGACAGTGCGGCGCTCCCTCAGTACCGCCCCTCCGACAGTGCGGCGCTCCCTCAGTACTGCCCCTCCGACAGTGCGGCGCTCCCTCAGTACTGCCCCTCCGACAGTGCGGCGCTCCCTCAGTACTGCCCCTCTGACAGTGCGGCGCTTCCTCAGTACTGCCCCTCCGACAGTGCGGCGCTCTCTCAGTACTGCCCCTCCGACAGTGCGGCGCTTCCTCAGAACTGCTCCACTGACAGTGCGGCGCTCCCTCAGCACTGCACTGGAGTGTCAGCCTAGCTTTATGTGCTCAAGTCTCTGGAGTGAGACTTGAACCCACAACCTTCTGACTCAGGGCGAGTGTGCTGCCAACTGAGCCCCAGCTGACACTATAAGTAAAATATTAAGATGTACATAGGTGGAGTTCATGCAAGCTGCATTTGTCCTTTTTTTCAGCATTTTCTTAAATCCTGGTGCTCGGTGTCAGAGTGACAGATGGGAAGCTCCAGTAATCAAACCAAGTACTTCAACTGAAATTATATAGATTAAATTGAAGTAATATTGGGTTTTATTTCACTACAGTAGCATACCATTAAAATGTTATATTAGGAATAAATAATAGCTGTGCAATGAGCTAAATTACAATAAGTAGAGGTACAGCCATTATCTCAGTGGGGCTTCAATGATTTTTGCCATTTCAACTGGTGCATGTGTTAACTCTGTACTTAAACAGTTTAGTAATCCAGTCCTCCTAATGAAGCCACCCAGAAGCACATTTTTCAATCATAGGATTACCCAGAATATACAACCGGGAAATGGCCCATTCGGTCCATGCTGGGGTTTATGCTCCGCTTGAACCAGTCGAGGTAGACTGCTTTCCTGGAGGCTCCTTCAGTAAACGCACCAGCCAGTGTGGGTGCTGAGCCATGCGGACGGGTTAGGTTTTGAGTACAGGAGCAAGGATGTCTTGCTACAGTTATACAGGGCCTTGGTGAGGCCACTTTCCAACACTGAGCCTCCCCTGGATGTCTGAACATGCCTGTCTTGGTGCTTGTCAGGTGCAACCTAAGGGTCAATATCACGAAGGATGGTTGACTGCTACAGAAGGGTCTTGGGATTCTCATGGAAGCTGGCACTGTGGCCTTCATGAGTCCGACTCTGTTGCAGTTTCCAGTGACGCTGCCACGCGCTCCACTGATAGCTGCAACAAAGAAAAGGCGATCCCAGCTTTGCTGCAAATGAGAGCTGTAGTCTCAGGATACAGGGTAGGACATTTAGGACTGAGATGAGGAGAAATTTCTTCACTCAGAGGGTGGTGAACCTGTGGAATTCTCGACCACAGAAGGCTGTGGAGGCCAAGTCACTGAATATATTTAAGAAGGAGATAGATAGATTTCTAGACACAAAAGGCATCAAAGGGTATGGGGAGAGAGCGGGAATATGGTATTGAGATAGAGGATCAGCCATGATCATATTGAATGGCGGAGCAGGCTCGAAGGGCCGAATGGCCGACTCCTGCTCCTATTTCTCTATGTTTGATTGGTGGTGCATGCAGAGTTAGCTGTGCTATAGGAATCGAGAAGGATTCCCACTGCTGATCTCGATCCAGTAGCCCACCAGTTGGAAAGTCTGCCTGTGCCGGCATTGCTATTGAATTTGTTCTTGGGGTGCAGGCAGTGCTGGCGAGGACACATTCGCTGCCCATTCCTCGTTTCCCTGGCTGCCGAGTGGCTTGCTTGGCCATTTCAGAGGTCATGAAGAATAACGACGTACGCAGATTTGTGATCAAGTGAAGACCAGAGTGGGTCGGGGTGGCAGCTTCTCTTCCCTGAGAGACGTCAGTGAACGAGTTGGGTTTTACAGCAATCCAGCAACTTTTAGGGGTCATTTTTTTTCCTGTTGCTAGCTACAAATGATCATAGTTATTGAAATTAATTACACAACTTGTCATGGCAAGATTTGAGCTCAAACTCTATCGTTTGATGGTCCAGTACCACAACCACTACAGTACTGTACTTGGGTCAAGACCAAGATCGGGCTCGGTTTTGACGCCCTCCATGGTTGCGTAAGTACCCTATAGGGCCCTGGTGAGACCACACCTGGAGTATTGTGTACAGTTTTGGTCTCCTTACCTAAGGAAGGATATACTTGCCATAGAGGGAGTTCACCAGACCAATTCCTGGGATGGGGGGGGGGATTGTCCTATGAGGAGAGATTGAGTAGACTTGGCCTATATTCTCTAGAGTTTAGAAGAATGAGAGGTGATCTCATTGAAACATACAAAATTCTTATAGGGCTTGACAGGGTAGATGCAGGAAGGATGTTTCCCCTGGCTGGAGGGGGTCACAGTCTCAGGATAAGGGGTCGGCCATTTAGGACTGAGATGAGGAGGAATTTCTTCACTCAGAGGGTGGTGAATCTTTGGAATTCTCTACCCCAGAGGGCTGTGGAGGCTCAGTCGTTGAGTATATTCAAGACAGAGAGCGATAGATTTTTGGATATTAAGGGAATCAAGGGATATGGGGATCGGGCAGGAAAGTGGAGATGAGGTGGAAGATCAGCCATGATCTTATTGAATGGCGGAGCAGGCTCGAGGGGCCAAATGGCCGAGTCCTGCTCCTAGTTCTTATGTACCAATAATCACTGTCAGGAAAAAGATTGGATGTCTGGGTGAGAGACTGGAGGGCTGTCTGCATCCGCGGAACTACGCCCCATGCAGCATCAGTCAGTGACTTCAACAACAGCTTGCATTTATATAGCCCCCTTAATGTAGGAAAACGTCCCACAGGGCCGTCCTCAAACAAAATTTGACACCGAGCCACTTAAGGAGATATTAGGGCAGGTCACCAAAAGCTTGGTCAAAGAGGTAGGTTTTAAGGAGCGTCTTAAATGAGCAGAGAGAAAGAGACAGATGTTTAGGGAGGGAATTGTAGAGCTTGGGGTCTGGACGGCTGAAGGCACAGCCGCCAATGGTGGAGCGATGCACAATGGGACAAGGGGCAACAAAAATAGTCTTGGGGAAAAAAAAGGTAAGTCATTATGCTGTGTAATTCTGATTTTTAAAATGGATATTGGTCGGGAGACTCCCATTTTAAAACTGAACTGGTAGAACTATAATTTTACTTTTTCCAGTATTTAACGGATTGAATTCCCCTTCTAGCCATTGCATGGCTGAGTCAGTACATGATTCCCTAGTACACATGTAGTTTAACCTAAAGCTAGGAACTTTGAATATTCAACTGGAGCTTTGCACAAGTCTGTTAAAGAATTATGAAGTTTTATTTTTCTTCCATAAGTCACGAATGAAGTCGCAATCTTGCACCAAAAAAGTGACGAGGCCTTTTGTGAACCCTGGAAATGTATACAGAGTTTTAAGTGACGTCACAAATAATCCTTCAAGTTCAGCAAATGCTTTCCAAATGACTCTTTAAAGCTTTAGAAGGATTTTCAGATTTGTCGTACTGCCCAGGGCATCTCAGGACACATCAGCAGTAGTTTAGAGTGCAGCAAAAAAAAAACTTCCATTAGTGGTGAAGCATCAGTGTGCGGCACCGCAACAAGTGCAGAACAGAGTTTCAATCTCCTATATCCATTTGCTGCAGTGCGGAACTATGGAGCAGAGAAAAAGAAAGGACTTCTATTTTATATAGCGCCTTTCACGACCTCAGGATGTCCCAAAGCGCTTTACAGCCAATGAAGTATATGTGCACAAATCACTGAATGTGGCAGGGCAGGTTGAGAAAGCGGTTCAAAATGCATACGGGATCCTGGGCTTCATAAATAGAGGCATAGGGCTGGATTTTGATACTGGGGCGGGTTGGGGTTGTGTCATCCACTTTTCGTGTTACCCACCCGACTGCAATTGGATGTGGGAGATTGCTGCAATTTTCACCTAATTGGGCAATTGAGTTCCAGCATGTGGGAACCCATGAACCAATTAGTGTTTTGAGTCTGAAAGTCGCCTCTGATGATGTCATCATTGCTGCTGCATTGAAGGTCTTCAAAGACTGCCTGGCCTTTGCTGTGAGAGGACCTGCAAAATGAGCAGCAGCAGCCTTAAGTCTTCTCCCAGATATTTTTACACCACCACTCCCAGATATGTCTCCTCTCTATCCGTCCATATATACATCCATCTCCATAGCCATCCATATATGCATCCCCATAGCCAGCCAGCCAGCGTCAACTATCCATATCCAAATGTGCTCCCGCCAGGTTTCACAATCGTGGTTCGGAACAGGCGTGCTTCACGTAGAACAAGGGTTAAAATCATAAAGGCCTTTCAAAATGGCATTATAGAGCCAATTTAGTGCTTGTTAAGGGCCTTAACGGCCTATCCCGCCTCTTAAAGGCGGGACGGAGTCGGGACCAGCAGACACGATTTAATGAAAATTGCGTGCAGGCGGGATGGAGGCGGACTTGTGCCCGCCCGCCAGTTTTCGCAATTTTAACCCCCCACACACCTCCAAACCCGCCTCCACGGGTCAATGAAAATCCAGCCCAAAGAGTACAAAAGCAAGGAAGTTATGATGAACCTTTATAAGGCACTGTTTCGGCCTCAACTGGAAGGCCTTGGAGAGGGTGCAGAAAAGATTTAAGAGACTGATACCAGGGATGAGGGACTTCAGTTATGTGGAGAGACTGGAGAAGCTGGGGTTGTTCTCCTTAGAGCAGAGAAGGTTGAGAGGAGATTTGATAGATATGTTCAAAATCATGAGGGGTCTAGACAGAGTAGATAGAAAGAAACTGTTAGCATTGGCGGAAGGGTCGAGAAACAGAGGACACAGATTTAAGGTGATTGGCAAAAGATCCAAAGGCGACATGAGGAAAAACTTTTTTATGCAGCGAGTGGTTAGGATCTGGAATGCACTGCATGAGAGGGTGGTGGAGGCAGACTCAATCGTGGCTTTCAAAAGGGAATTTGATAAGTACCTGAAAATTTTTTTTGCAGCACTACGGGGAAAGGGCGGGGGAGCGGGACTAGCTGAAGTACTCTTGCAGAGAGCCGGCATGGGCTCGACGGGCAGTAATAACCTTGCAGTTAAGGGGTCTTTAGGGAAGAGTGACCACAATATGATAGAATTTTATATTAATTTTGAAAGTGATTTAGTTAAATCCGAAACTAGGGTCTTAAATCTAAACAAAGCAAACTACGTGAGTATGAGGAGCGAGTTGGCTAAGGTAGATTGAGAAACTACATTAAAAGGTATGACGGTAGACAAGCAATGGCTATCATTTTAAAAATTGGGGGAAAAATTCGGTTGCTTTGCGCCTCTCGTTAGCGCCCTAAGATGGAGAGCAAGATCAACCCTTCCCTTTAAGAACTGGCCGGCGCCATTGTGTCTGTGTTCCATTGCTGACTGACATCACATGAGCTTCGTCAGCGCTCTGACGTAGCTCCTCGATGTTAGCACCTTAAGAGAGGTGTGTAGCGCCGATTTAGCGCTCCAATCACCTCCAGGGGCGAAAGAAGCCAAGTTTGCAGTCGGAAGCAATAATTTGCGCCAGGCGCTAAACTTTGCGCCCGGCCGATAATTGCGCCCCAAATGGGGCGATACCGAATTTCTCCCCCTTAATACATAATTTACAACAAATATACATTCCTTGAAGGCACAAAAACCCCGCAGGAGAAGTGGTCCAACCATGGCTAACAAGCGAAGTTAAAGATACTATGAGATCAAAGGAAGAGGCTTATAATGTTGCCAAAAAAGCAGTAAGCCTGAGGATTGAGAGAATTTTAGAATTCAGCAAAGGAGGACCAAGAAATTGATAAAGAAAGGGAAAATAGAATATGAGAGTAAACTAGAGACATAAAAACAGACTGTAAAAGCTTCTATATGTATGTAAAAAGGAAAAGATTAGCGAAAGTAAATGTGGGTCCCTTAAAGGCTGAGGCCGGAGAAATTATAATGGGGAATAAGGAAATGGCAGGGAAATTAAACACATACTTTGGGCTGGATTTTACCAGCCCTGAGGAGGCGGGACTGCTGGGAAAATCAAAAAGAATGGGAGCGGGTCCTGAACCCGCTCCCAACCCACCTCCAACCAATCTTCCCGGGAGTCGGGTCCCCAATTTGCGCAGGGACCCGACTCCTAGCGGCGGGAAGAGATTATAGCCACTTAACTGCTTGCTTTTTCCCTATTTTGAGACTTCTGCTGCGGGCTTCCCGACGTCGGGGAACTCCACCAGGGTAAGTGAGGTGTGCTGTCGGTCTGTTGTAATGTTTGTGTATAGATGACAGCTGCAGAAGTGGTGTGAAGGATGCAATGGGACACTGGTGAGTATCAGAGGTAAGGAAATGTTGGAAAAGTCAGTTTTAATGTGTTTAGATTTTTCTGTAGGTGACAAGCTTTGAAGTGTTTGTGTGGCCTCACCTCATTGGAAGAAGTGACAGATCGTTTCTGTAACTTCACCTGCAGCTGCCATCTGATTTATCCTAAGGAGAGAGTCATTGGAGAGCTTGGGGGCAAGGGCTCACCTTTGTACAGTGATTGATTGTCAGTGTTTGACAGCACCTCAATGCTGTCAAACACTGTCAAAAATAAATGGTTCATGTCCCTTTAAGAAAACCGGCAGATGAAGCGTCATCAACTGACCTCATCTGACACCGGCTTTCCCTTAATTGGCCGGCGGGCTTAACAAGGCCAATCAGGGGAAAATAGCATCTATGCGTCGGATGTTGCTGGGGGCAGGACTAGAACCCGGAAGGCAGCAGTCCCGCCCCCAACTCGTCTCGGCAGGTAAAATCCAGCCCTTTGTGTCTGTCTTCATGGAAGAAGACGCAAAAAACCTCCCAGAAATAGTAGAGAACCAAGGGTCTAGCGCGAATGAGGAACTGAAAGAAATTCGTATTGGTAAAAAAATAGTACTGGAGAAATTAATGGGACTGAAAGCCGATAAATCCCCATGACCTGATGGCCTACATCCTAATCCTAGGGTTTTGAAAGAGGTGGCTATAGAGATAGTGGATGCGTTGGTTGTCATCTTCCAAAATTCCATAGATTCTAGAATGGTTCCCGCGGATTGGAAGGTAGCAAATGTAACCCCACTATTTAAGAAAGGAGGGAGAGAGAAAACGGGGAACTACAGACCAGTTTGCCTGACATCCGTTGTAGGGAAAATGTTAGAATCTATTATTAAGGACATAATAACAGGGCACTTTTTGAGATTGTAACTAGCAGAATAGATAAGGGGGAACCAGTGGATGTGGTGTATTTGGATTTTCAGAAGGCATTCGATAAGGTGCCACACAATTGGTTATTAAACAAAATTAGGGCTCATGGGATTGGGGGTAATATACTACAATGGATTGAGGATTGGTTAACGGACAGAAAACAGAGAGTAGGAATAAATGGATCATTTTCGGGTTGGCAGGCTGTAACTAGTGGGATACCGCAAGGATCAGTGCTTGGGCCTCAGTTATTCACAATCTATATCAATGATTTGGATGCGTGGACCAAATATAATATATCCAAGTTTGCTGATGATACAAAGCTAGGTGGGAATGTAAGTTGTGAGGAGGATGCAAAGAGGCTTCAAGGGGATATAGACAGGCTTAAGTGAGTGGGCAAGAACATGGCAAATGGAATATAATATGGCGAAATGTCGTTTCCACTTTGGTAGGAAAAATAGAAAAGCAGAGTATTTTTTAAATAGTGGCAGATTGGGAAATGTTGGTGTTCAGAGGGACCTGGGTGTCCTTGTACACGAATCACTGAAAGTTAACATGCAGGTACAGCAAGCAAATGGTATGTTGGCCTTTATTACAAGAGGATTTGAGTATAAGAGTAAAGACGTCTTACTGCAGGGCCCTGGTGAGACCACACCTGGAGTATTGTGTACAGTTTTGGTTTCCTTACCGAAGGAAGGATATACTTGCCATAGAGGGAGTGCAACGAAGGTTCACCAGACTGATTCCTGGGATGGGGGGATTGTCCTACGAGGAGAGATTGAGCAGACTAGGCCTATATTCTCTAGAGTTTAGAAGAATGAGAGGTGATCTGATTGAAACATACAAAATTCTTACAGGGCTTGACAGGGTAGATGCAGGGAGGATGTTTCCCCTGGCTGGGGAGTCTAGAACCAGGGGTCACAGTCTCAGAATAAGGGGTCGGCCATTTAGAACTGAGATGAGGAGAAATTTCGCAGAGGGTGGTGAATCTTTGGAATTCTCTACCCCAGAGGGCAATGGAGGTTCAGGTCGTTGAGTATATTCAAGCCAGAGATCGACAGATTTTTGAATATTAAGGGAATCAAGGGATATGGGGATAGTGCAGGAAAGTGGAGTTGAGGTAGATCATCAGCCATGATCTTATTGAATGGCGGAGCAGGCTCGAGGGGCCGAATGGCCTACTCCTGCTCCTATTTCTTATGCTCTTATGTTCTGTGCTGTAACCATTTCATGATTCTAAGTATTTTTGAAGTGTAGTCACTGTTGTAATGTCGGAAACGCAACAGACAATTTGCGCACAGCAAGCTCCCACAAACAGCAATAATCTAACCAGATAATCAGTGTTTTTTTTAGTGATTTTAGTTGAGGGATAAATATTGGCCAGGACAAGGAGAGAAAGTTGGATGGAAAGTTGTCACCACACCACCTAATAACTGATTCAGAATAGTGTTAGCAAGGTCTTGGTTTCTTCCCTACTTTCTTGTTCTGAAAATTTGAAAGTTAACAAAAACGTTGCCATTTAATAAGACCCTTTCAATATGGCAATGTTGGACACCTAAAGGCTGCACCTTATTTCTGTCATCTGCCTGTATTTTGTCTAGTTGAAACTGGGATTTAGGTGGGGAGGGGTAGTAATTTCAGATTACCCTGAAGTACTTGTGGTGGTTGGCACATGCTACAGAATAGTTGACATCATATGCACAGGAGCGCTACACAAATTGTACATGAGCAGCCAGTTAGTTATACAACTGCAGAGCCTGTCTGAAATGGTAGATCACTGAATGCTAGTTCCTCTGTCACTAACTCAGTTCATCCTTCAGCGCGTAGGAGTTTGACACTCGGGTATTAGCGATCATAGAGCAGGGGTGCCCAACTATTGCCCTTGGGGCTAATGCGGCCCGTGAGCCCCGGTCATTTCAGTTTACAAAGCTCAAACTATTCAGTTCTGATAAGAGGTCTTTGAAATTATGAAGGGGTTCGCTAGGTTAGACGTAGAGAAAATGTTTCCACTTGTGGGGGAGACCAGAACTAGGGGTCATCAATATAAGGTAGTCACTAATAAATCCAATAGGGAATTCAAGAGAAACTTCCTTGCCCAGAGAGTGGGGAGAATGTGGAACTTGCTACCACAGAGAATGATTGAGGCGAATAGCGTAGAAGCATTTCAGGGGAAGCTAGATACGTACATGAGGAAGAAAGGAATAGAAGGAAGCAGCGATAGGGTGAGATGAAGTAAGGTGGGAGGAGGCTCGTGTGGAGCATAAACACCGGCAGAGACCTGTTGGGCCGAATGGCCTGTTTCTGTGCTGCGCAATTCGATGTAGTTCCGTTTGAATGTCATGTGCCTGGAAGTCTGGAAAGTTCTGAATCCAATTGCCTCAGTGATGAATAAATCCTAAATCTGGTCACCAAGGTCTGTTGGCATCCGCAACCTGAGATATTTGCAAATTAATGGGAACGTTCACTTGGGGTCGACGAGGCTGCATGATGCACACCTAAGTGGCCCAGGAAAACAAGCAGTTTGGACACTCCTGCGGCACAGTACCAAATGTGACTGTCTTGTTGTCAAGGGTGGGCACTCTATTGCAAATTCACAGTTTAAAACTAAAAATGTCAACAATTATTTGCAAATGGCAATTTTAAGAAGCGACAGACGTCGCTCGAAGAAAGTTACTTGGAAAGAAACAGGACGATGCCTGACAGTAGATTGTTCCAATGAGACAGAACACATGAAAGTCTCAGTTCTGGTGCGCTGCTCACCTCAGCAACACCCCAGCTTTAAAATTCTCATCCTTGTTTTCAAATCCCTCCATGGCATCGCCCCCGCTACCTCATTATCACATTGCTGTTGGTGGGAGCTTGCTGTGCGCACTTTGGCTGGCGCGTTTCCTACATTACAACAGTGACTACATTCCAAAAGTACTTCATTGGCTGTAAAGGGCTTTGAGACTTCTGGTGGACATGAAAGGCGCTATATAAATGCAAGTCTTTCTTTTTATGTATTATAATATCTAATACAGAATATTATGAAATAGAAGTGCAGAAACAATGAACCATCGGGATATATCTGACTAAACTTGAGGATGCATCCTACTATTTCTGTCCATTGGGTGAGTTTTTTCCCCCCCACAGTTTCTTGAAACCGCAACTCGAGCCACACACAACGGTGGATCACCTGAGTTTCCAAATTGGTTCATATTGGGACAGTTCCCAGTTTTGTGTTCTATGAGACAAGTGTAATTTGAACAACAATTTATTTGAGAGGCATTCGTGGTGCTGATGGAGATATTTGCAGACAAAACTGCTCCCTTTCCAATTCAAAAGAGGACGGCGATTGTCAGTGCGCAGCATGGGGGGAGAGGGAAACGAAAAGAAAGCTAGGCTATTGTTTTTGGGTGCACCCTTCCTCGCAACAGTTCTTCACCTCCTTCCCAGTTTTCTCTCCACCTCTCCGGAACCTGTCGACTCTTGTTGAGCTGCAGTTCCGAGGGCGCCGACAGCCTCGGGAACCTTGCCCCGGTTGACCATTCCTCGTGTGAGCTTGGGCAGCGAGTGCGGACGGGATGGTTCAGCTGTCAGTGGCATCGCTGGCATGCCCGATTCCATCCTCGCCCAATATGGGGCGCTTTCCAACATGGGTCATAGATAGCAATTCAGAGCAGGAACCCCAGC
Source organism: Squalus acanthias (assembly GCA_030390025.1). Classification (NCBI taxonomy): domain Eukaryota; kingdom Metazoa; phylum Chordata; class Chondrichthyes; order Squaliformes; family Squalidae; genus Squalus; species Squalus acanthias. The sequence goes on along the minus strand of CM059450.1, from coordinate 29,441,325 downwards.
TGATCGTTTTGTTATCCCCTTCTTGACCCAGTGGTACTGAATCCAATTGTAACCCTCAACTGCTTCCCTGGCTGAGATCAGTTAACACACGGGATTGCGAATAGTTCTTTTCACTTCTCCTCTCGCTCTGTTTTCAAGATCAGCCTTGCTCATTTCTGTCTGGGGGTAGAAGTTATGCTGCAGCGAAACAAAACCCTGGTTAGACCACACCTGGAGTACTGTGAGCAGTTCTGGCCTTGGAGGGAGTGCAGCGCAGAATCACCAGCATGATACCCGGACTTCAAGGGTTAAGTTATGAGGAGAGATTACACAAATTAGGTTGTATTCCCTGGAATTTAGAAGGTTAAGGGGTGATCTGATCGAAGTTTTCAAGATATTAAGGGGAACAGATAGGGTGGATAGAGAGAAACTAAGTGGCTTTGAGTCCAAGATCAGCCATGATCTTATTGAATGGCGGAGCAGGCTCGAGGGGCCAAATGGCCTATTCCTGCTCCTATTTCTTATGTTCTTATTTCTGCTGGTTGGGGAGTCTAGGACTGGGGGGCACAGTCTAAAAATTAGAGCCAGACCCCTCAGGAGTGAAATTAGGAAACACTTCTACACACAAAGGGTGGTAGACGTTTGGGACTCTCTCTTCCGCAAACGGCAATTGGTGCTGGGTCAATTGTTAATTTTAAATCGGAGATTGATAGCTTTTTGTTAACTCAAGGTATTCAGGGAGAGGGGCCAAAGGCGGGTACATGGAGTTAGGTCGCAGACCAGCCATGATCTCATTGAATGGCGGAACAGGCTCGAGGGGCTGAATGGCCTCCTTCTGTTCCTATGTCTGCGTTGTGCTTGGCGTCAAGCACATTAACCTCTGTTCCCTGTTGATTCAGGCTTCCACTTATTTCTTTTTAACAAAGGCTTTCCCCTTAGCTTTTTCCATTGTAATTACCATATTGTAGTCAAGCCTGATCACACATTCTTTTTCCCTCCCTACGCTGTAAACTTAAAATATAGAAATAAATGACGGAAAAAAAAATGTGGAAACTCTGCTAACCCATGGGATCTCCTCTGTACAAGAATAGAGTATTCCCAAATAGCAAATGATTAGTTTTCAACAAAGAACTTGCTGAGTATCTTATTAGTTGTATGTCCCTTGTTTGTGTTGTGAGACGCATTTTGAGAAATTAGTTCGGAGTGCTGGGTCAGTGCTCAGCCCCGCACAGAGCTCCTTTGTGTAAACATTGATTCTATCAGGTGCATACAGGAGGAGATAATGATTTCAGGTGAAGAAAGAAGCCTTTATTTCCCAGATGGCAGAGACTTCTGGCTGAGAAGAGCTTTAATTGTCAAGAAGCTGTTTTTGTCGTCAAAAGTTGACTGGTGCGCTATAAACCCTTGGAGTATTGAGATTTTTTTCTCCCCCCGCCCCCCCCCCTCTCTCATTTCCTCAACCTAGCTGGTAGCTGCTCACAGAAGCATACAAGAGAGGGCATTTAAGCCATCTAGCCTGTTGTTTACATCCACATACAGTGCTCCCTGCATGTTTCCCCTGGCTGGGGAGCTCGAGAACGAGGGGTCACAGTCTCAGGATACGGGGTAGGACATTTAGGACTGAGATGCTGAGAAATTTCTTCACTCAGAGGGTGGTGAACCTGTGGAATTCTCTACCACAGAAGGCTGTGGAGGCCAAGTTACTGAATATATTTAAGGAGGAGATAGATAGATTTCTAGACACAAAAGGCATCAAGGGGTATGGGGAGAGAGCGGGAATATGGTATTGAGATAGAGGATCAGCCATGATCATATTGAATGGCGGAGCAGGCTCGAAGGGCCAAATGGCCTACTCCTATTATTCCATTTTTTCTATGTTTTTCCCGTTCATCCCCTATGATAGGTAATGGCAGGACGTTGGCGGGGAGGGACGTTGACAATCGGAAGCATTGCCTTTCACAGATGTAGCCAGTATGGGACCTGCACCAGACAATAAAGGGGAGACTTGGGTGTCCTCGTGCAAGAAACACAGAAAGCTAGCATGCAGGTACAGCAAGCAATAAGGAAGGCAAATGGCATGTTGGCCTTTATTGCAAGGGGGTTGGAGTATAAGAGTAAGAAAGTCTTGCTACAATTGTACAGGGCCTTGGTGAGACCACACCTGGAGTACTGTGCACAGTTTTGGTCTCCTTATCGAAGGAAGAATATACTTGCCTTGGAGGCGGTGCAACGAAGGTTCACTAGATCGATTCCTGGGATGAGAGGGCTGTCCTATGATGAGAGATTGTGTAGATTGGGCCGAAACTCTCTGGAGTTTAGAAGAATGAGAGGTGATCTCATTGAAACTTACAAGATTCTGAGGGGGATTGACAGGGTAGATGCTGAGAGGCTGTTTCCCTGGCTGGAGTGTCTAGAACTAGGGGGCATAGTCTCAGGATAAGGGGTCGGCCATTTAAGACTGAGATGAGGAGGAATTTCTTCACTCAGAGGGTCGTGAATCTTTGGAATTCTCTGCCCCAGAGGGCTGTGCATGCTGAGTCTTTGAGTATATTCAAGGTTGAGATCGATAGATTTTTGGATTCTAGGGGAATCGAGGGATATGGAGATCGGGCGGGAGAGTGGAGTTGAGGTTGAAGATCAGCCATGATCTTATTGAATGGCGGAGCAGGCTCGAGGGGCCGTATGGCCGACTCCTGCTCTTACTTCTTATATTCTTATGAAGGCCTTGCTGCAGGGCAGTATGTTAGACAGCGGAGGGTCTAATTTCCTTCATTTGCTAAAAGTAACATCAGTGTGAGTCTCGAACAGAGAACCGTTAACATTTTCACCAAAATACACCCAGTATTCATTTGCATTTTTGTAAGGGGGATTTCTTGCTACGGAGGGTGAGTTAGGCAGTGGCGTTGCTATCTATTGATCCACTGCACAACTCGTACAGCCAGCGGGCTTTAATTTTTGCAGTTGCTGTTATCTTTGCAGTTGATCTCAACGCTTGCATGGCAAAACATCTTCGCTGGCTCATGTTTTATTGGGCTCTTCCAGATCGGGGGGGGGGGGTCGGAGAAAGGAAGAGTGTTCAGGGTTGGTGGCTGGCGAATGTTGTTAAATGGGGGAGAGGCCATTGCAATTCATGGCCAGTGGCATGGTTGGGGGAGGGCGTTATTATTTTGTGAACTCATGTTACGGGATGCTGTAGATGACTTATCATCTGGGGGGAGAAGGGGTTGTGGCATCTCATAAGTCATAGAGATGTCTTGGCCAATGATTGTCCTTTACGGTGGTTTCCGCACAATTTCTCTCCTGCTTCCAAGCTGGAGTTTTCTAGCAGCTCTTTTCTTGGTGGAGGGCAAGAGTTTAGAGGAAAATGGGACCCAACAGGAAGTGTCCAAAGCTCACAAATCTAAGACACCAATTAAAACTATATATCGGCTCTCCAATGGCTCCGTGTTGTGATCCCTGCCCTATTTAGAGTTGGGCATCCCAACCAGCGCCACAGTAGGGCTCCTGTACGTGACCAGGGACTCGGGGAAGGAAAACTCCTTTGTGGTTCCTTCCCATTCCTGATTGCCGTATGCTGATCCCTGCCAGATAAAGCCATCAGATGATGGTACGAATGGCCTGTCCTCTTTCTCTTCCTCACTCTCCACCCTAATCCCTCATTTTCAAAGCCTGCTGATGGTTGTTAAGCATCCTCCTTTTCCCTCTGGTTCAACAAGACGTTTCGAGTAAGCATGAGACTATGTAGTGGAGTGTACGGAACAGACTTTATTGATGCACAGTAAAGGTGATCAGTCCTAACTGCATACAGACAGCGACTTTACTGGCTTCTGTATCTTTCGAGTCCAAACTGTTGAAAACCGTGATCCTTTATGCATCATATTTTGACCGCATCAAAGGAAAATGTCAAAATGACGTATCTATTTCCCAAATCCTCTGGAAACAGACTATCTATGTAAACCGTTTGCAGTTGTTTACCTCAGAACTATTCCCCTTAAATGAGACTTCCTGACGTAACATTTTCCAGCATCTTTGACCAATTGTTATCTGTATCTGAAATAACAACAGACATCGCTGGAAACACTTGGCAGGTCAGGCAGCATCCGTGGAGAGAGTGTTTCCAGCATTTTCTGTCGTTATTTCAGATTTCCAGCATCCGCAGTATTTTGCTATTGTGCTATCCGTGTCTAATTGATACCTACCTCCCACGTTTATTACCCTAAAACTAAACCGTAACCATTCATGGTGATGTCATTACAAACACTCATTCCCTTACTCAAGCTCTTTACATTCCAGAAAACAAGCAATGCCTTCTCCTCAGACACTTCGATGTGTCCTGTTTATCTCGGAAAGCCTGGCAACTGCATTCCTTTCACGACACTTCCAGGAAAACCTGTTGCTTTAAGATACGAAGTAGTTCGCCTGTGGAACTTCTAACTTTCACGATGTCCATGTTGGTGAAAAATGAATTCACTCGAGTCTGTCTTAAAGCAGAAGATCACAGTTTATTTAACAGAGCGCTCTGGGAGAAGAATTCATAGATCCTGCGATCTGGTGAACTTCTTCTCGCAGATTACAGGTATCAAAGCTTCTTTTATACATTATGGGATTGGATACAAAATGTCTTCACCCAATCAGGTCTCCCTAGCAACAACGAATAATTAGAACACAGGGGTTTTTTGCTTTCTAACCGAAACTATAAACATCGAAATGTGGTCAGCGTTGTCTGGTATGGCTGTCTGGTTATCCCCTTGCACGTACACATGTTAACCACAGACATTTTCCATTGAACTGTGTCCAATTAACCATTTTGTTTTTTACATTTAACTTTTGTATTACATTCTTTAACTTTAAGTCCTAATTTACTCCATCATCCAACAATGGTCACAGTCTAGGTTGACACATGAAGAATGGGCAAGGCAGCAGAGGACCGCCAGTGCCCATGGAACCGTTGCCGTAGCAAGAGTCACTGCGCTCAGCAGGGAAGGGGAGAGAAAAAAGTACATTTTGTGCCAGCACGTCCTCGTCCGAGAGGGACGATCATTTAAAAAGAATTGGCTATGAGTAGGACTGGCAATACGTTGCAGCATGGAGTGGTTGGACAGCTCAGCCCGTTCATCCTTGTTTTCAGATCCCTCCATGGCCTCCTCGCCCCTCCCTATCTCTGTAATCTCCTCCAGCCCCCCCCCCCCACCCCGAGATATCTGCGCTCCTCTAATTCTGCCCTCCTGAGCATCCCTGATTATAATCGCTCCACCATTGGCAGCCGTGCCTTCAGCTGCCTGGGCCCTAAGCTCTGGAATTCCCTCCCTAAACCTCTCCGCCTCTCTCCCCTCCTTTAAGACGCTCCTTAAAACCTACCTCTTTGACCAAGCTTTTGGTCACCTGCCCTAATTTATCCTTTTGTGGCTCGGTGTCAAGTTTGTTGTCTTAAAATGCTCCTGTGCGTTAAAGGCGCTATATAAATACAAGTTGTTGATGTTGTTCATACTGGCCAGCAAAATACATTTTCTCCTCGGCTGGTCTGAATGTAAATTCCTCAGCCAACGAAGGTAGCCAGTTCGCCAGAAAGAGAAAGCAGGAAATTTAAACCAACCGTTTGCTGTTATTCCAGCGTGCTGGAATCCACGCTGCAATATAACTGGGGATGGATAGTACAGCAGCAGGAGCCTCTGACAATGTACAGAAACAGACCATTAATTGAAAGCCAGATTAATCTCATAAGTACAGGACATCTTCTCTTGGCTGCGCGAGAGGCTTTTAATTAGACACAGACTATTGGCACAAAGGAAAAGGATGTGATCAATTATTTTTATTTCATAATCTTGGTGATGTGTAGAATGTTGTCTCAAATTTACAGGAAGTTTTTTTTTAATATCCTTATCAGAGGTTTTAAAGGCTGACTGCATCTGCTAAAATGGCCTCATTGATTTGTTCCTGATTGAGTGAATCCAACTTGCTAAAGACAGCTTGAAGCACTGTAGAACCTGCCCGCTGCATTTATTGCTGTTATCAGAACATAAGAAATAGGAGCAGGAGTCGGCCATTCGGCCCCTCGAGCCCGCTCCGCCATTCAGTAAGATCATGGCTGATCTTCTACCTCATCTCCACTTTCCTGCACTATCCCCATATCCCTTGATTCCCTTAATATCCAAAAATCTATTGATCTCTATCTTGAATATACTCAACGACTGAGCCTCAACTGCCCTCTGGGGTAGAAAATTCCAAAGATTCACCACCCTCTGAGTGAAGAAATTGCTCCTCATCTCAGTCCTAAATGGCCGACCCTTTATTCTGAGACTGTGACCCCTGATTCTAGATTCCCCAGCCAGGGGAAACATCCTCCCTGCATCTACCCTGTCAAGCCCTGTAAGAATTTTGTATCTTTCGATAAGATCACCTCTCATTCTTCTAAAGTCTGGAGAATATAGGCCCAGTCTACTCAATCTCTCCTCATCGGACAATCCCCCCATCCCAGAAATCAGTCTGGTGAACCTTCGTTGCACTCCCTCTATGGCAAGTATATCCTTCCTTAGGTAAGGAGACCAAAACTGTACCCAATACTACAGGTGTGGTCTCACCAGGGCCCTATATAATTGCAGTAAGACGTCTTTACTCTTATACTCAAATCCTCTTGTAATAAAGGCCAACATACCATTTGCTTTCCTAATTGCTTGCTGTACCTACAGGTTAACTTTCAGTGATTCGTGTACAAGGACACCCAGGTCCCTCTGAACACCAACATTTCCCAATCTCTCACCATTTCAAAATTACTCTGCTTTTCTATTTTTCCTACCAAAGTGGATAACTTCACATTTCTCCACATTATATTCCATTTGCCATGTTCTTGCCCACTCACTTAGCCTGTCTATATCCCCTTGAAGCCTCTTTGCATCCTCCTCACAACTTACATTCCCACCCAGCTTTGTATCATCAGCAAACTTGGATACATTACATCTTAACACTGGGATTGAGCAAATGCCTAAATATTCATTCTGAAGTGGGAAAAGATGAATCTTCTCATTCTTGTGGCCTTCTACTCTTTGGTAGTGCACCTATCAAATATGTCGCCTTCGTCCCTCCCACAGGAATATAGCTTGTGCACTGTCTCAGCAGAGCCCTGTTTGTGCTGCCATGATAGCTTAGTTTCTTTAATACTTCGCCTGGTGTGAAACAGAGCCATGCACACGTGAGGTTTGATGCCCACTCTCTGCTAAGTTAATCGGTCTCGGCACATCGGGCAACAGGGACAATGCAATCGGCCTCGGTGCCCTGGGCCAGTGAGGGAAGAAATCAGCCAGGGGACCCGGTTTCTGGCCACGGTCCAGGTAAGTGCTCAAGTGTAGATGTCAGGGAATGAGCGGAATCGTCTGGGCTGTGACACTGAGTCTCACTGTCTAGGTTGGCACGGTAAGAAGAATGACCGCTTGGGCAAAGTATCAGACGGCACCCCTGTACTCAAGGAACCTACTCCGGTCGACTGGTACCACGGTGCGGGGCGGGGCAGGAGGAATTGCCGGTAACCTGGGCACACCCATCCCCCCCTTGGCTGCAAGCTACCAAGGTCACCCTGCACTGTGAGTGTCGGAGAGAAAAATACAGACCAAGAGGTGGGAGAACTTGCCCACCAACTAAAAAGAAAAGAAAGGAGCCACTTGGTGCTACCCTGGGCGTAAGAATATCCGGCTGAGATGTTTGAAGGAGCCCTGGAAACTGAGCAAGATAAAACTCCTCAGCATTCTTCCATCCCTTAGCCCTGTTCTACACAAAATAAAATCATGATATGGACGGGAAACAATGGATTTGTATCTGGACTATATTCAGCTTTTTACGTTGTGCTCTTTAAAGTTGCAGATATAACAGCTCCTTGCAGAAATAGCAATGCAGGGCTGGTATCTGTGTGTGTGTGTGTGTGTGTTCGTGTGTGGAAGGGGAATGCCTCTCAAAACTTGTGCTGACAAAGCTTTTATTCATTCAGCTTATCAGGGACAAGTTGCTGCTAGCTGGTGAATTGTGTTTTTATTTCTGTGTGTCTAAAAGCAGATACTTTCCCAAGAGTAATTTCACGAGTCTGTGTAAATAGGAAAATTGGCCCTTCTAAGACTTGGCACCTGATAGAATGACAACAAAGCTGGCGTTCCTGGAAGGGCTGATGTCCCGTGTTAATGGCAGCAGTTGGTTCTGAAGTCACATCATTAGCGCTGTATTCAGATTCAGATTGTAAATTGGGGAATAGTACAATGTGTTTTTCTGTTGTTGTGATAGCACAATAATTAAAAAGAGCAAACATCCAATTGCCATTGTGATGCCGAAAAACACCATCAATCCTGGCCCGAAGGTCATTTTATCAGGGCTTGCCTTCAGACTGTTCCATTGTTCAAATTCTAACCATCTGGCATTGTAATTGGTTTGATTGAGAAGCAGTCTGTCGGTTGTGTTCTGTCTAGGATAGGTCCTAACACGAGTCTCGCGCCGTATAGTCTTGAGCTACATTCTGGGGAAGAGTAGCTGAGGTGGTTTCCTGTTGCCTTCCCCGTGGATTTTTTTTTATCTTCGGTGTATCTTCTCCTAGATGGGCTGCGATCAAGGCTGAAGAGCCCCATTTACTCTTCATGATGGTGGCAGGGGGGTGCCACCTCGAACCATTGGACGCAAGCACCCCTCTGGATGTAGATCCAGTATTCGGAGCCGGTACTCAGCTTGCTGGGACTGTCTGGCATCTAGTCGTGGATGAGGCAATATTTCCTCCAGTTGAACATCAGGAAAGCTGAAGCCATTGTTTTCAGCTCTGCCATCAACCCCACTCTCTTGCCACTGATTGCATCCCCTGCCCGAGTCACGTACTCAGACTGAACCAGACCATGCAAAACCTTGGAGTTCTCTTGAACTCCGAGCCGAGTTTGAAATCCCACATCCTATCGATCACCAAGACTGCTTATCTCCACCTCCAAAACGTTGGCCACCCCTGGTCCTATCTCAGCCCCTTGCCCGTGAAACCCTTATCCACGCCTTTATCTCCTTTAGCATGTAATTCTCCATTGCCTTTCTTCCCGGCCTCCCATATTCCATCCTCCGTAAAATGAAGCTTGTCCAAAACTTCGGCATCAGTATTTTGACCTGTAACTAAATCTCACTCGCCCATCACCCCCTCATCCTGCCTCCCTGTATTCCAACACATTCATTCAAAACTCTTGTCCTCATCTTCAACTCCCCACACCACACCCTATCTCTTTTTGGCCGTCTTCAGCCCAGAGCTGAGAAAGACATGGATGAGGGTCGTGGTGAGATAGAGGCACGGGCGGGCGTGGGGGCCCCAGAAGTGTGGATGTAAATAATCTTGGCTGTGGCTCAAATGGTTGTTTTGAAGCTTGGCTCAGGCTTGAACAGAACAATGAGGTGGTGCACCTGTGGGTTCAGTTTGAGAAAGCAAATGGGGAAGGGGGATGACATCACTGCCTGAGGTGCAAAGTTACTGGCAAAGGCTGAACTTGGGTGGATTTGGTCTTACTCCAAGGCAGGGGACATCCCCAAAGATTCTGCCAATGCTGTTCCGTAAGCCTAACATTCGGAGGCCCGTGAGAACGGTCAAGTTTACTGTTCCCTCTGGGCTGGGACTGAATACCGAGTGATGCAGACCAGGACTATCCCAGGTTCAGTCCCTATTTTGTGCTGAGTGAGGTGATATCAGCCAGGACAGCGATGGGGACACTACAATTGGTCACAATATTCCTGGGCCGGGGTGGGGTGGAAAAACGGGCAAGGGCTCCTTCTCACGAATGCTGTCCAATGACCTTCTGGGCTCAGGTGTGGAGTGGCCACCTGGTGATGTTAACTGAGAGTTGCAGCCACCCCTGGAGCCAGATCCCAGTTGTGCCTTCAGGAGAGAAAGTTGGAAAAATAATTGAAGCAGGTGCCAGGAGTTTGGAGTATAGATTTTAGTACAAGCCGATGAAATGTTTGGAAAGTAATGATGCTGCTTTCTTTGTGCAAAATACTGTGTGATGGTGTTTTCGTCACCTGTGCCTCACTCTTTGATAGTTGCATCTGGGATCTCCAGAGAGGGACTATAGATTCATTATAACAGCCTCATAAACCAGTGGGACACTGTTATAAATTAATGAAGTCGCTCTATAATTTCAAGCAATGATGAATAACATTCATATCGCTGATAGAGTAAAGCTTTTAGTTTTTATATTCATTTTGCAGTTTGAGAAAAGGCAGAGTTTCAGATCCTTTCATAGAAGAACCAAGTACATTTACAAGCATCTGTTTGTATTGGTAGCGATCAAGCTGAGATATGGCAATGCTGGGGAATGAAATGTCTTTACATCTTCCATGGGTTTCTGGTGACAGAATGAGGCATTCCAACATTAAAGCCCTTGGCTCCGGAAAAATACTTAGGACTGGATTTTGAAGTTGGAGTCGGGTTGGGGTCGGGAATCTCACATTCTGGCTTGTGAACCCGCCTCCATCGAGATGTGGCCAACCCACTGTATTTTCCCTTGATTGACCTTGTTGAGCCCGCCCAGTGGGCTCAGCAGGCCAATTAAGGGCCACCCGGCAACAGGTGACGTCACAGACTGACATTTCATCTGTCAAGAGCTTTTGACAGATGAAATATCAGCGTTTGACAGCTCTGTGAAGCTGTCAAACACTCACAATATGATTTCTAACTTCAGTCCTTCCTTTCAGGCTGAGTTAGAAATCATTCCAGCACAGAAAACAGAAGGCTGCAGTTTTTGACAGAACCACGGCTTTCCTGCTTTCTGTGCCGGTGAGATTTCTAACTCCCGAGAACTGAAGGGCTGACACCTGCAGGAGGAAGTTAAGGTATGTAAAACTTTTTTCAACACTTAGCACTTACCTTACACACTTACCTCTGCACACATGCACCCATCACTCACCTGCCCACCGGACATATCGACCCCTCCAACCCCTGCAGACCCACGGCCCGCCCCGATAACTTGGCGTGGTTGCCACCTGTCGGGAAGCCCACACTTTTCTTTTTAAAATAGGGATTATGCAAAAAACTGCCTGTTAACTACCTGTTAACAGGCAGTTAATTGTCACTAATCCCTTTCCGCCTCGGGGAGTCGGGTCTCAGAACAGGTCGAGTACCCGCCGCCAGAGAAACTGGCATGGAGGCGGGTTGGAGTCGGGATGGGGTCGGGACCCCCGAATCTGCAACTTTAACCCCCCCGCCGCCTCCAAACCCGACTCCACGGGTCATTGAAAATCCAGCCCTTACACTCTGATTCCACCGTACCAATTCATATCGGGTGGTGGTAATATATAGTTTATACGTTTTATTTGTATACTTATCTATATCCTAGTCTGCAGCATCAAGGGGTAAAATAATGGCATAAACCACAGGAACAAACTCTCCCCTTTGGGAGTGGTTGAAGCGAGGTAGTATAGATGCATTTAAGGGGCCTGGCCCAAGACCGCACAAAGTGGAGGAGAAGCATCCGGGAAGGCGCCGAACACCTTGAGTCTCTTCGCTGGGAGCAAGCGGAAGCCAAGCGCAAGGAGCGCACGTCAACCCAAGCACCCCACCCACCCGCTCCTTCAACCACCGTCTGCCCCACCTGTGACAGAGACTGTAGGTCCCGCATTGAACTCATCAGTCACCTGAGAACTCATTTTTAATGTGGAAGCAAGTCATCCTCGGTTCCGAGGGACTGCCTCAGAAGAGAAGAAGATCAGCATATGAGGGAGAAGGGAATAGAGGGTTATGCTGATAGAGTTAGATGGAGTTAGGTTGCCGATCAGCCATGATTTCATTGAATGGCAGAACAGGCTCGAGGGGCTAAATGGCCTCCTCCTGTTCCTATAAGTTAGATGAGGAAAGACGGGAGGAGGCTCGAGTGGAGCATAAACGCTGGCATGGGCTGGTTGGGCCGAATGGCCTGTTTCTGTGCCGTATATCCTATGTAATCCCCTGTGACAAGAGCAGCAATGTCACGAAACACCTGTACCTCTCAGCTCCCCTCCAAGTCACACACCATCCTGACTTGGACATGTATTGCCATTACTGGATCGTCGCTGGGTCAGAACCCTGGAATTCCTGACCTAACAGCTTTGTGGGAGCACCATTGGCACTAGGACTGTAGCGGTTCAAGTAGAAGGCCCAACACCACCTTCGATGGACACTTACGCATGGACAATGAATGCAGCTATGCCAGCGTCGCTCACATCCCGAGAACAAATAAGAAATCTCTGGTGTAAGTGCCCATGAATCTACATTAGGTGAGCCCAAGGTTGGGCTTGGCTGTGATTGCCCCTGATAGGATAGCCTGATGGACTCGTTGGGCTAAATTTTGTTAATGGGGAGCTTTTGGAGGCGGGACTCCCACTTGTCGGGTTTTAGTCCCGCCTCCATCGACTTGTGGCCAGCCCACACTATTTTCCCTTAATTGACCTTGTTAAGCCAGCCCAGCGGGCTTAGCAGGCCAATTAAGGGGAAGCTGGTTACAGAGAACGTCAGCGTATGACGTTTCATCTGTCAAAAATTTTTGACGGATGAATTGTCATTGTTTGACAGCTCTGTGAAGCTGTCAAACACTGACATTCTCTGTTGTTTGATGAGTCCTTGTATTCAAGACTCATCAAACCTCTTTTGTGAGCAGAAATTAGATGGTTGTTGCATCGGAGAATGCAGCAGCCATCTGTCATCTCTGCCGATGAGATGCGGGAGTCTCCGCATCCCCAACTGTTGAAGCCTGCAGGAAGAAACAAAGGTAAGTAAACTTTTTCTTTCACCTCACATACTTACCTCTCCACACTTGCACCCGTCACTCACCTCCACAGCGCACTTTTACACCCCGCAGACCCACTGCTCGCCTCGGTGACCCTGGTGTGGTTTCCCGACATCTGGTGGAAAAATGGGGATAATCCTCTTAACTGCCTGTTAACTACCTGTTAACAGGCAGTTAAGTGGCTGTAATCCCCTTCCCGCCTCCAGGAGACGGGACCCGGCGCGGGTCGGCCACCCGCCTCCTGGGAAGATGGCACGATGGGCACCCGCCCCCAGATTCTGCCATTTTCCTGGCAGTCCCGCCTCCAAACCCACCTCCCCAGGGCGGGCAAAATCGCCCCCACTGTCTTGGCTCACAGATGAAGAATAGACACTTGGGGGATATTGAAGTACAACTTAAGCACATGGAACTGTCCACTGGCAAAGAATCAGCTAAATGAAGAGGGCAGAAAATTGGGAGAAATAGGAAGAGTAAATAAAAGAGTATTCCCCCTCTGCACGTGCATTCCTATCCCATGCAGAAGATTCAGTCCACGAACGCCCTCCAAAATTTGCTCCATTCTATACCAATCAAACTCCTGCACCAGAAATGTTCTAGGTAAGAGCTGAAATCTGCTCAACTATGTTGCATTCAGGAAGCTGCAGGAGATCACACGTCACCAACTAATTAAACTTATTACTAACCTACACAGCAGAACTCTCTCTTCATTGTTGGGGCTGCGAAGGAGGAAAGCAAAGCTCGTGCTTCTTCCTGCTCATTCGGTGAATTCAAAAATGCTGTTTGAAAACGCTGAATAATCCCACAACATTTGTATACACCCGATGCATTTGACACCATTCCTATTGTTTCCGTCTTTGCCCTTTGTTGATATTAATAGCTACCAAATCGCTAAATGTACTGGATTGTGCCTTCCGACACTGTCTTGCTCTGGCCACTTGGCAAAAAGGAAAAAAATGAGAGTCGGATTTACAACCAACGCATCCTCTGACTCACGGTGGACAACGCCTGGGGAGATGCACTAGTATAATTAAAAAAAATCAACCATTACAGGCTGTAATCTCATTCTAGATTTCAGATAACTCCCCCCTATTGGATTACTGCCTTGTTAACACCTCCTTATACCTATTCTGTATCTGTAAGATATTGTTTCTGTCTTTGCCTTTATTGCTTTATAAAGTATGTAGCATAATTGTTCACAGTGATACTGGATCGTCCCTCGGTCTTTTCTCCCCCCCCAGTCTTCAGGCTTCTAAAGCCCAGCTTGGTGCCAGTTAATTACTCCTTCTTGACTTAACTTGTTATCCTCTTCTCCCATTTTGAGCTTTGGTGGTGTCCTTCACCGTGGTATTTAGCTCTTCACTGTGGTTGCTCAGTTTTTTAAAAAGAAGGCAGCAACTGCTGCCAGTGAAGTTGAAGTAGTTGCGCAGTCTCAGTGGTTGTCTTTGGTCGTTTGCTTCGCGACCCACGGGCTCTGTGTGGGGGAAAAACAGCCTGGAAGGGAGCGGGTTCTGGGGGGGAAAAAAGCCGGGAAGGGAGCGGGCTCTGTGTGGGGGAAAAAAAGCAGAACATCATCGATATCAGCTTCCAGATTAATGCACAGTACGCTTCTGTGCAGCTTCCGGTCGTTGGCAGCAGTCACAACGTAAAAAAAAATGTACAGTGTGGTATATTTTCCTCATGTCAGCCAGTGGCTCAGTGGGTAGCACACTCGCCTCTGAGTCAGAAGGTCGTGGGTTCAAGTCCCGCTCCAGAGACTTGAGCACATAAAGCTAGGCTGACACTCCAGTGAGGGAGCGCCGCACTGTCGGAGGTGCTGCCAATATTTATCCCTCAATCAACATAACAAAAACAGATTATCCGGTCATTATCACATTGCTGTTTGTGGGAGCTTGCTGTGCGCAAATTGGCTGCCACGTTTCCCACATTACAACAGTGACTACACTCCAAAAAAAGTACTTCATTGGCTGTAAACCTGCTTTGAGACGTCCGGTGGTCGTGAAAGGCGCTTATAAATGCAAATCTTTGAGGAGAGATTGGGTCGACTAGGCCTGTATTCACGAGAGTTTAGAAGAATGAGAGAGGAACCTCATTGAAACATCTAAAATTCTGACAGGGCTAGACAGACTGGATGCAGGGAGGATGCTTCCCCTGGCTGGGGGGGGTCTAGAATGAGGGGTCACAGTCTCAGGTTTACGGGATAGGACATTTAGGACTGAGATGAGGAGAAATTTCTTCACTCAGAGGGTGGTGAACCTGTGGAATTCTCTACCCCAGAAGGCTGTGGAGGCCAAGTCACTGAATATATTTAAGAAGGAGATAGTTAGATTTCTAGACACAAAAGGCATCAATGGGTATGGGGAGAGAGCGGGAATATGGTATTGAGATAGAGGATCAGCCATGATCATATTGAATGGCGGAGCAGTCTCGAAGGGCTGACTCCTGCTCCTATTTTTCTATGTTTCTTCTTTCTATACTGCGAGAAATCAAAAGTTAGTGTTGATGAAGTACCAGTTACAAGATGTCACATGCTCCATCTCCTGCGTCACTGTTATCTTTGTTTTACCTTTTCACCTATGTCATGCTGCCTCCATCGTGCATGCTGTATAACAGTACAAGAAGAAGTATGTTTCTTCCTCTCTTGAAAGCTCCTGGAGATTAGTGACTGGAGCCGGAGCAGCTCTGCACCTTGGATGGCTTTTAATAGCAAAACGCCAACGTGTTTCATGTAAATATTATTCATTCTCTGCCAAAGTTTCTGCTGCAGCCCCTGAGGTGATCGACTGAGAAGGTGGAAACAGAGCATAAATCTTGAGAGCTGAGCCCCAGGTGCGGTGCTGCGCTGTGCTGTGCTGTCTTTACAGTGCCTGAAAAACGTGGTCTCCAACGTCAATCTCTGAAGAGCTCTCCACGCCCCCGCCTCTGTGTTGCTTTTTTTATAACCGCTCTCCCGCAACCCTGCCGATTTTGCAAAAGAAAGAAAGACTCACCTTTCGCAACCTCAGGATATCCCAATCCCAAAGCGCTTTACAGCCAATGAAGTACTTTTTGAAGTGTGCTCACTGTTGTAATGTGGGAAACGCGGCAGCCAATTTGCGCACAGCAAGCTCCCACAAACAGCAGTGTGATAATGACCCAGATCATCCGTTTGTTTAGTGATGTCGGTTGAGGGATAAATATTGGCCCCAGGACACCGGGGAGAACTCCCTTGCTCTTCAAAATAGTGGCCGTGGGATTGTTTGCATCCACCTGAGAGGGCAGACGGGGCCTCGGTTTAACGTCTCATCCGAAAGACAGCACCTCCGACAGTGCGGCACTCCCTCAGTACTGCCCCTCCGACAGTGCGGCGCTCCCTCAGTACCGCCCCTCCGACAGTGCGGCGCTCCCTCAGTACTGCCCCTCCGAGAGTGCGGCGCTCCCTCAGTACTGCCCCTCCGACAGTGCGGCGCTCCCTCAGTACTGCCCCTCCGACAGTGCGGCGCTCCCTCAGTACTGCCCCTCCGACAGTGCGGCGCTCCCTCAGTACCGCCCCTCCGACAGTGCGGCGCTCCCTCAGTACTGACCCTCCGACAGTGCGGCGCTCCCTCAGTACCGCCCCTCCGACAGTGCGGCGCTCCCTCAACACTGCACTGGGAGTCCCAGCTTAGATTTTGTGCTCAAGTCTCTGGAGTGGGACTTCAACCCACAACCTCCTGACTCCAAGGCGAGAGAGAGTGCTACCCACTGAGCCACGGCTGACACTTTTGCACTAGTGTGTGCAAGCGCAGGCTTATGCATCTGTTTACAACAGCATTGAGACTACATTGCAACGATAAAAAAAACACTTTGAGACGTAACTAAAAAGTAGCACACCCCTCTCCAGAAAAGGATGGCAAATTTCTGCTGCAACATATGTAGCATTTACTGCAGTGCAACTTTCCCCACCAACATGGCAGACTTTCAGTGGCGTTCTTTTGGGACGGTTGTCTTGGCTTCTCTGGAAATTTTGCTTTCATGAAAACTTCCCACTGCCACAACGGGAACGGTAGCATAGTGGTTATATTACTGGACTAGTAATCCAGAGGCCTGGACTAATGATCCGGAGAATGATCCGAAAATCCCACCACGGTGGCTGGGGAATTTAAATTCGTGTAATTAAATAAATCTGGAATTTAAATAAAAAAGCTAGTATCAGTAATGGTGACCGTGAAACTACCGGATTGTCGTAAAAACCCAACTGGTTCACTATTGTCCTTCAGGGAGGGAAACCTGCCGTCCTTTTCCGGTCTGGCCTATATGTGACTCCAGATCCACAGCAATGTGGTTAACTCTTGAAGGCTCTCTGAAATGGCCTAGTGAGACACTCGGTTGCAACAAACCACTGCGACAAAGTCAGCGCTGTGGGAGCACCTTCACCACATGGACTGCAGCGGTTCAAGAAGGCGGCTCACCACCACCTTCTCAAGGGCAATTAAGGACGGGCAATAAATGCTGGTCGTGCCAGCGACACCCAAATCCCATCAACGAATTTAAAAAAACAGCTTCATCTGGTTCTGATTCGAACCCAAGCCTTGAAGTGAAAGGACAAAGTTCTAATAAAATGATAATGTTCAGAGGTTTTAATCCCTCTTTTATGTACTTTAACAACAACTTGTATTTATATAGCGCCTTTAACGTAGTAAAATGTCCCAAGGCGCTTCACAGGATCGATTATCAGACAGAAATTGACACCGAGCCACATGAGATATTAGGACAGGTGACCAAAAGCTTGGTCAAAGAGGTCGGTTTTAAGGAGCGTCTTAAAGGAGGAGAGAGAGGCGGAGAGGTTTAGGGAGGGAATTCCAGAGCTCGGGGCCCAGGCAGCTGAAGGCACGGCTGCCAATGGTGGAGCGATTAAAATCGGGGGATGCGCAAGAGATCAGAATTGGAGGAGCGCAGAGATCTCTGAGGGTTGTAGGGCTGGAGGAGGTTACAGAGATAGGGAGGGTTGTAGGGCGGGAGGAGGTTACAGAGATAGGGAGGGTTGTAGGGCTGGAGGAGGTTACAGAGATAGGGAGGGTTGTGGGGCTGGAGGAGGTTGCAGTGATAGGGAGGGTTGTAGGGGCTGGAGGAGGTGACAGAGATAGGGAGGGTTGTAGGGGCTGGAGGAGGTGACAGAGATAGGGAGCGTTGTAGGGGCTGGAGGAGGTGACAGAGATAGGGAGGGGTGTAGGGGCTGGAGGAGGTTACAGAGATAGGGAGGGTTGTAGTGCTGGAGGAGGTTACAGAGATAGGGAGGGGTGAGGAGGCCATGGAGGGATTTGAACACAAGGATGATAATTTTAAAATTCGAGGTGTTGCTTAACCGGGAGCCAATGTAGGTCAGCGAGCACAGGGGGTGATGGGTGAACGGGACTCGGTGCGAGTTAGGACACGGGGCGGCAGAGTTTTGGATGAGCTCAAGAATTAAGTATTTTGCTCCCCTGGTCTTACTGGAGTGTTCTACTGATGATATATGTCAAATCATCCTCACTCTTCAATTGGGCTCCCACATGAAGAAGAATCACGGGTCAGTTATTAGAGAGGTCCAGTAAATAAATTAACTCTATCAGTGCCATCTTTGTGCATCAGACACATGACAGATCAAATTGTTAATGTCTTTTTTTAGGTGTTAGGGGCTTTGGACTGCAATCTCATTGGAAACAAAGGGCTGGATTTTCTCAGCCCCGAGGAGGCGGGTATGGAGGCGGGACTGCCGGTAAAGTAGCAGAAAGTGGGGGCGGATGGCAATCCCGCCTCTGTGCCCTTTTGCCAGGAGGCGGGAAGATGTGCTGCTTCTGGTCCCGTCTCCTGGAGGCGGGAAAGGGATTAAATCTTTTTAACTGCCTGTTAACAGGTAGTTAACAGGCCGAAAAAAGGATTAGTGCCATTTTACCTTTTCAGGTGAAGGCTTCCCGACCTCGGAGAACCCCGCCGGGTTGGAGGAGTCGATTAGGAGGTCTGCGGGGGTCGGAGGGACCTGAAAGTAAGATGTAGAGGTGAGTGATGGGTGCAAGTGTGGAGTGGTAAGTATGGAAAGTGAGTGTTAAGTGTTAAAAAATGTTCACTTACCTTCTTTTCTGCCTACAGCCTTCATCCACCCTGGATCGGGAGTCCCGACATCTTCCTTGTCGATTTCACAAACTGGCTGTTGGATTATCCGACCCAACAGCCATCTGAAATCTACAAAGTTGAAAGGTTTGATGAGTCCTGAACACAAAGACTCATCAAACTACAGAGAATGTCAGTGTTTGACAGCTTCACAGAGCTGTCAAACGCTGACATTTCTTCTTTCAAGAAGTCTTGACAGATCGCACGTCAGACGTTGACGTGCTCTGTCAGTGACCTCCTCCCTAATTGGCCTGCTGAGCCCACAGGGCGGGCTTAACAAGGTCAATCTGGGGGAAATCCCTCTGGTTGGTCAGAAGATGATGGAGGCGGGACATTGACCCGACAAGCAGCAGTCCCGTCTCCAACTCGTCCCCATTGAGAAAATCCAGCCCAAAATATTTCTTGTGGTGCTCGGAGGGTTTAAAAGTACATTTACTTGAATCAACTCTACTGATGTGGGCAATCGGAAAAGAAAACCCCCTGTCGTACATGGAGAGAATACAATATGATTTTTCTTTTACGGTTGCACCATCACAATTTAGATTAAAGCCGCTTGTTGCCGTGGCGTCTTAACATCATCGTCCATTAATCAGCCCACTTCTGAAACACCAGCCCGTTTCCTCGTCTGTTGGAATTGTGTAATAATTAGAACAGGATAACTGGCTGTCTCTGTGGAAGAAAGGCTTTTGGATTTTTAGTGGCTAAATTAGAAATTGCCACGGCCCTCCTTCCCTCTGTTTCCTGACCCGAGAAGGCCGAAAGATGCCAGGCATGTGCACTTGAAACCAAGGAGTGTTTGTTTCCATGGGAACTTGTTTTCCAGCACTTGGGGGCGAAAAATGTGCATTTGAAAAATAAAAGAACCCATCAATTTCAGCTTTTTAATATTTTGCTTACAGCATAATTAGGCTGAGGTGATTTGTGCTTACATTGTGTCGTGTTATTACCTGGTAATCAGTTATTAAATAGCACTTGATAAAAGTTGCATGACTAGTCACGGGTTAATCCTATTTCGTGGTTCTCGTCGCAAGTGTCCAAGCTATTTGAAAGCGACTGTGTCACAATCTGTTGGCAAAGCAAAATACAAAGGCCTGTGTGCTGAACTGGGTGGTTCCTTCACCCGCTATGCTATTGAGCGTTATGATTGTTCACGCAGCACATTAAAGTGTCTTTGCCATCGAGTGTTTGGGTGTGAGTTTAATTTTCACACTCTGCTGAGCTTCAATCTTACCGTGTCAGAAATCTCTGAAACGGGTGGGAGGTAATTCATAGGGTGAGTCATCAGACTACTCTTGTGCACCTTCTGGTGACGAGCTGGAGCAGCAGTAGTCGAGACCTGGGAGCAAGTCAGCCGTGGGAGGGGAGGGGAGGGGAATTAGCAGGGGCTATGTCCAACTCCTTCCACTGCCGAGCTGCAGGGAGGGAATCCGCAAGCCGAAAACTCCCATTGCGGAGCAACACTGGCAGCTCGTGCGTTCTGGGAAATATAGAAGCAGAGAAAAATAGGAGCAGGAGTCGGCCATTCGGCCCTTCGAGCCTGCTCCAGCCATTCACTATGATCATGGCTGATCCTCTACCTCAATACCATATTCCTGCTCTCTCCCCATACCCCTTGATGCCTTTTGTGTCTAGAAATCTATCTACTTCTTCAATATATTCAGTGACTTGGCCTCCACAGCCTCCTGTGGTAGAGAATTCCACAGGTTCACCACCCTCTGAGTGAAGAAATTTCTCCTCATCTCAGTCCTAAATGTCCTACCCCATATCCTGAGACTGTGACCCCTCGTTCTAGACCCCCCCCAGCCAGGGGAAACATCCTCCCTGCATCCAGTCTGTCTCGCCCTGTCAGAATTTTATACTTTTCAATGAAATTGCGGACTGAGTGCCTGAGATTTCCCGAGATGCCCTCCCACCTAATGATTGTAGTCCTGGAACTCGCAGCCCACAGTTCAAATCCCATCAGGATAAGTTGTGAAATTTAGTTGAATAAATCTGGTCAGCTGGCACCAGAAGCAAAAATGCCAAGAAAGCGGGCCAGGTTGTTGTAAAAACCGAACTGGTTCACTGGTGTCCTTCAGGGAAGAGAACCTGCCACCTCCACCTGGTCTGGCCTACACGCAGGTCTCGTCCCATCCAATGTTCCCTCCAAATTGTCTTTGTTGTGCGCGGCCCGTTTATTTCACTGCGCGGCCCCCTTTAAATTTCTGCGCATGCCCGGTATTTCAAACGGAAAAGCTTGAGAGCAGCCCGCGCGGAGCCTTGCAGTTTGCTGTGCGGCCGCGCTGGCGTGTAGTTTAGAGAGAGCATTGGTCCCCTCATGTCAGCTGTGGCTCAGTGGGTAGAACATTCGCCTCTGAGTCAGAAGGTTGTGGGTTCAAGTCCCACTCCAGGAACTTGAGCACATGAAGCTAGGCTGACACTCCTAGTGCAGTACTGAAGGAGCGCCGTACTGTCGGAGGGGCAGTACTGAGGGAGCGCCGCACTGTCGGAGGGGCAGTACTGAGGGAGCGCCGCACTGTCGGAGGGGCAGTACTGAGGGAGCGCCGCACTGTCGGAGGGGCAGTACTGAGGGAGCGCCGCACTGTCTGAGGGGCAGTACTGAGGGAGCGCCGCACTGTCGGAGGGGCAGGACTGAGGGAGCGCCGCACTGTCGGAGGAGCAGTACTGAGGGAGCACCGCACTGTCGGAGGGGCAGTACTGAGGGGGCGCCGCACTGTCGGAGGGGCAGTACTGAGGGAGCGCCGCACTGTCGGAGGGGCAGTACTGAGGGAGCGCCGCACTGTCGGAGGAGCAGTACTGAGGGAGCATCTGGTCATTATCACATTGCTGTTTGTGGGAGCTTGCTGTGCACAAATTGGCTGCCATGTTTCCTACATTACAACAGTGACTGCACTCCAAAAGTACTTCATTGGCTGTAAAGCGCTTTGGGACGTCCGGTAGTCATGAAAGGCGCTATATAAATGTAAGTCATTCATTCATTCATTCTGGCATGATTTTGTCAAAATGGTCAGTTATATCTCCATAGTTAAAATTGGCTGCCACGTTTCCCACATTACAACGGTGACAAGCGCTTTGAGACGTCCAGTGGTCGTGAAAGGCGCTATATAAATGCAAGTCTTTATTTATCATACATGGTTGATTCTTAATACCTTCTGAAGTGCCCTACTCTGTTGTAAAAACAGTCTCTGTAACAGGCCCACCACCACTTTCTAAGGGCAACGAGGGATGGGCCATAAATGCAGCATTGCCAGTGTCGCTCACATTCTGAGAACAAATAGAAAAATGAAAAAAAAGGCTGTCTAATTGAACATGACGAAGCGCACTCTCTATCGATAATTGCAATGATTGCGGTGTATCTGCTATTCTTGGTTAAATGTAATCACAGTGGCAAAGGAGCCACTTTACTGCAGCAACCTTCAAGCAATCTTGCGTTCTTGTTTCGTGCAACCAGGATATTTCAGTCCTGTTCACTGCTCTAAATCCGAGAGCCCTTTGTGAAACGATGCCTTGGTGAAAAGCTGTCTATTTGTGGCGATTGTTTGGACAGAGTCAAGTTGCACTTTGTGTCAGCAGCATTTCATTGAAGACCAGCAAGCATCTCTCGTTACTTTAAAAAAAATCCTTGGGGGATAAAACATTAGCCGAGTGCTCACAGACTAATATTCATCCAATTAGATGTCGCACTCTGTGCATAACGCATGTTTGAATGTTTTTTTTTGTTAGTTTAATTATTTTTAAATGTTAGTTTTTTTAGGGTCACACTTTTCACCCCCACTTACGTCTGATGTGCGTGACATTCATTTCACTAATTGGTGTAGGTAGACTGGGTTTGTCAGTTCGAGCAGGGCGCCTGCAGTTGGTATTTATTACACTTTTTATACTGTTGTGTGTCGAAGTACGCCGGCCATAGAATTTCTTCGGAATCACTTGCTGATTGTTTCTCAGTTTGAAAACTTGTAATTGTGTCACGGTTGTTAATCCTTCGGTGCCAATATGCCTCAGTGATGTAGGACGTTAGCCCCGACGAGGACGGCTGTCAGCACAGAACCATAAAGTTCACAGTGCTTGGGGTACTTTTACGAGCCAACACTTTCAGCCTGCAGCTAAACGGCAAACCTGGGATGGAGGTAGAGCTGTAACACCACAGGGCCCTTCTTGCGACTCGCTCCCGTCTACAGAGGCTCCGCTGCGGGAGGAGAGCCTTATAAAATTACCCTTTAAATGAGTGTTGGCGAGGAGGGAAGAAAAATCCCCCCAATCAGTTAGTGCAGAGACGGCCAGACACGCTTGTCAAAATCAGTAAGTGGGCTGAATGCGATTGCACAATAACGCGAACCCCCATTCCCGAAAAGGCGAGACCATTTTAGCCCCCCCCTGTCCTCCTTCGCTCTTGTCATACTGTCTCTCCGTCCGGTGTGTCCATCCTACCTGTCTTCGGAAGCTTGGTTCGTTCACTCTCTCTGAGCAAGTGATTCCGAAGAAATTCTATGGCCGGCGTACGTCGACACAACAGTATAAAGTATAATAAATACCAACTGCAGGCGCCCTGCTCGAACTGGCAAACCCGGTCTACCTGCACCAATTGGTGAAATGAATGTCATGCACATTAGGCGTAAGTGGGGGTGAAAAGGGTGACCTGAAAAAACTAACATTTAACTCTCATTCTTTCTCAATCTTCCTCCCCCTGCCTTTTCTGATCCACTCTCTCCTCTTCTGCCCCTCCCTCCCTCTCTCTCTCCTTTGTCCATTTATCTATCCTTCCTCTCTCTCTCTCTCTCTCCTCTACCCCCTGCTTGGCTGTTTGTCTCCTCTTTGTTTCTCACCCCGCCCCTTACAAGTTAAAGTATATCTTCAGGAAGATTCCTTTATCCCTGCTTCAAAAAACGTTTTGAATGCAGGCAACATGAGAGATCTGGCAGCGGCAACTAAAACAGCACGGGATTGGGAGATAATACTCCAGCTCTTCCAACATTGCTGGGCCTGGAGGTTCGGCAGAGCCTGCTCCCTGAGTGGTCAAAATCCACCAATCTGAGAGCAGCCTATTCTAATCCTCCAGGCCTGGGAACCTTCTACAGCTCGAAGGGGGATAAAGTCAGCACAAAGAAGGGAAAGCAGAAGGAGCTTTGCAGACCAGATCAAAGAAGCTCGCGGGCCACGTCTTGGAGATCACCGACTTAGCGGTTTAAGGTGCCGCCCGGCACGCTATTAAGTCATGCAGACCAGGCCGCTCCTTGATCTATGCTCAGTTCACGGGAGTTTCAGCTGAGACAGCAGTCGGGGTCTGCTGCCATTTATGTCGGTACCCCGCCCTGAGGCGCAGAGACAAAAAGATTAACTGGGGTTCCAGCTCCTAATCACTCTCCGGTGAGTCCGACTGGGAAATGCAAGCACGTGGACATTGGGTGAGGACAGGGCTCGGCTCGACTGTGATGCCTTCTGCAGTTGTCTACTGTCTGAGCTCACACGTGAAGCACGGCCTTTTGGCTGAGACACCAGAGAGTGAGCGTTCAGTGATCAACAACAACTTGTATTTATACAGCGCCTTTAACGAAGTAAAACATCCCAAGGCGCTGCACAGGAGTGTTATACGTCAAAAAATTGACACCGATCCACGAGTTAACGGCACAAATAACTATGTATGGGTATGATCTTGTGGCCATTACAGAAACATGGCTGCAGGGTGACAACGTCTGGGATTTAAATATGCCAGGGTATTTAACAATCAGGAAGGACAGGCAGGAAGGAAGGGGAGGGGGGGGTGGCTATGTTAATAAAGGAAGGAATCACTGTAATACAGAGAAATGATATTGGGTCAAAAGATCAGGATAATGAAACAGTTTGGGTAGAGATAAGGAATAATAAGGGGAAAAAAACACTGGTGGGCGTAGTATATAGGCCTCCTAATAGTTGCAACTCTGTTGGAAGAAGTATTAATCAGGAAATAGTTGGGGCATGTAATAAGGGAACAGCTATAATTATGGGGGATTTTAACTATCATATTAACTGGACAAATCAAATTGGGCAGGGCAGCCTTGAGGAAGAGTTTATTGAGTGTCTTAGGGATGGATTTCTTGAGCAGTATGTAACTGATCCTACAAGGGGGCAAGCAACCTTGGACCTGGTCCTGTGTAATGAGTCAGGATTAATTAATGATGTCCTAGTTAAGGATCCCTTTGGAATGAGTGACCATAACATGGTTGAATTCCATATCCAATTAGAGGGTGAGAAGGTTGGTTCTCAAACAAGCATACTGAGCTTGAATAAAGGAGACTATGATGGCATGAGAGCAGAATTGATTAAAGTGGACTGGGAAAATAGATTAAAGGGTAAGACGGTACATGAGCAGTGGTGTTCATTCAAGGAGTTATTTTACAACTTTCAAAATAAATATATTCCACTGAGGAAAAAAGGGTGTAAAAGAAATGACAGCCATCCATGGCTAAGTAAAGAAATTAGAGAAAGTATCCAACTAAAAACAAGGACATATAAGGTAGCCAAAGTTAGTGGGAGGATAGAAGATTGGGAAGTCTTCAAAAGACAACAAAAAGTAACTAAAGGATTGATTAAGAAAGGGAAGATAGATTATGAAAATAAATTAGCAAAAAATATAAAAACAGATAGCAAGAGTTTCTATAGTTATATAAAAAGAAAAAGGGTGGTTAAGGCAAACGTAGGTCCCTCAGAGGATGAGACCGGGAAATTAATGGTGGGAAACATGGAGATGGCAAAAATGCTGAACAAATATTTTGTTTCAGTCTTTACAGTAGAGGACACTAAGAATATCCCAACACTGGACAAACAGGGGGCTCTAGTGGGGGAGGAGCTAAATACGATTAAAATCACTAAGGAATTGGTACTCAGTAAAATAATGGGACTCAAGGCGGATAAATCCCCTGGACCTGATGGCTTACATCCTAGGGTCTTGAGGGAAGTGGCAGTAGGAATTGTGGATGCTTTGGTAATAATTTTCCAAAACTCCCTGAACTCAGCAAAGGTCCCGGCAGATTGGAAAACTGCTTATTTAAAAAGGGTAGTAGACAGAAGGCTGGAAATTATAGACCAGTTAGCCTAACATCTGTGGTGGGTAAAATTTTGGAGTCTATTATTAAGGAGACAGTAACGGAACATTTAGATAAACATAATTTAATAGGACAAAGTCAGCATGGCTTTATGAAGGGGAAGTCATGTCTGACAAATTTGCTCGAGTTCTTTGAGGACATAACGTACAGGGTGGATAAAGGGGAACCAGTGGATGTAGTGTATTTAGACTTCCAGAAGGCATTCGACAAGGTGCCACATAAAAGATTATTACTCAAGATAAAAAATCACTGGATTGGGGGTAATATTCTGGCATGGGTGGAGGATTGGTTATCTAACAGGAAGCAGAGAGTTGGGATAAATGGTTCATTCTCGGACTGGCAACCAGTAGCCAGTGGTGTTCCGCAGGGGTCGGTGCTGGGTCCCCAACTCTTTACAATCTATATTAACGATTTGGAGGAGGGGACCGAGTGTAACATATCAAAGTTTGCAGATGATACAAAGATGGGAGGGAAAGTAGAGAGTGAGGAGGACATAAAAAACCTACAAGGGGATAGAGACAGGCTGGGTGAGTGGGCAGAGATTTGGCAGATGCATTACAATATTGGAAAATGTGAGGTTATGCACTTTGGCAGGAAAAATCAGAGAGCAAGTTATTATCTTAATGGCGAGAAACTGGAAAGTACTGCAGTACAAAGGGATCTGGGGGTCTTGGTGCAAGAAAATCAAAAAGTTAGTATGCAGGTGCAGCAGGTGATCAAGAAAGCCAATGGAATGTTGGCTTTTATTGCTAGGGGGATAGAATATAAAAACAGGGAGGTATTGCTTCAGTTGTACAAGGTATTGGTGAGACCGCACCTGGAGTACTGCATACAGTTTTGGTGTCCATACTTAAGAAAAGACATACTTGCTCTCGAGGCAGTACAAAGAAGGTTCACTCGGTTAATTCCGGGGATGAGGGGGTGGACATACGAGGAGAGGTTGAGTAGATTGGGACTCTACTCATTGGAGTTCAGAAGAATGAGAGGCGATCTTATTGAAACATATAAGATTGTGAAGGGGCTTGATCGGGTGGACGCGGTGAGGATGTTCCCAATGATGGGTGAAACTAGAACTAGGGGACATAATCTTAGAATAAGGGGCTGCTCTTTCAAAACTGAGATGAGGAGAAACTTTTTCACTCAGAGGGTAGTGGGTCTGTGGAATTTGCTACCCCAGGAAGCTGTGGAAGCTACTTCATTAAATAAATTTAAAACAGAAATAGACCGTTTCCTAGAAGTAAAGGGAATTAGGGGTTACGGGGAGCGGGCTGGAAATTGGACATGAGTTTGAGTTCGGATCGGTCAAGGCCCTGTGGGTGGCGGAGCGGGCCCAGGGGCCGAGTGGCCTGGTCCTGCTCCTACTTCTTGTGTTCTTTAGAGTTGAGGTTGGATCAGATCAGCCATGATCTCATTGAATGGCGGAGCAGGCACGAGGGGCCGATTGGTCTACTCCTGCTCCTATTTCTTATGTTCTTATGTTCTTATAAGGATAAATTAGGGCAGGTGACCAAAAGCTTGGTCAAAGAGGTAGGTTTTAAGGAGCGTCGTAAAGGAGGAAAGAGAGGTAGCGAGAGAGAGGCGGAGAGGTTTAGGGAGAGAATTCCAGAGCTTGGGGCCCAGGCAACAGAAGGCACGGCCGCCAATGGTTGAGCGATTATAATCAGAGATCCTCGAGGCCAGAATTAGAGGAGTGCAGATATCTCGGGGGGTGTTGTGGGGCTGGAGGAGGTTACAGAGATAGGGAAGGGGCGAGGCCACAGAGGGATTTGAAAACAAGGGTGAGAATTTTGAAAGTTGAATCGTCCACCTACAAGACTCAGCCCCTTTAAGAAAGGAGAGAGGACAATTGGCGGGGGTTGGTGGGGTATGCTGCACTGGGTCTACTGATGATAATTCAGCTTCCTCATATAGTCTGGCTCTGTACGTTTGCAAGTCGGTCTGGCTGTTACACTCCCCCTCCAGCATTGCCAATGAGACCTTCAGCGCTGACTGTTCAAACAAAATGTGTCAAAAGAATTATAGCAACGGAAGAAAGGAAATTAAACCAAACTAATTATTTTGTAGCCACTTGATTTTTAGAAGAGGCCTTAAACCTCATACGTGGGTGAGTCGCAGGGTCAGGTAATTTGCCCTTGTCGATTTACCCTCGCTGTCTTGTGTATTTATTAAATTCTGGAGTACGTTAAGCAAAGGGACGTTATAATTGGTACTTGTGGCTGAGAATTAAAGGAGAGAGTGAGAGTTAAATTGTGTTTTATTCTGTGGGGCCAATCTGTTGGATAAATGCCGTATTAATATTATTTTGTTCACATGATAAGAGTTTCATGGGAAACGTCAGTGCTAATTAAAAAAAAAATGAGTAGGTAATTAAATAATTTTAAAAGGCTTGCCAACATTTGCGATTTAAGGACTGATGTGACCTCTTCTGCAGTACACGAAAACCCCACCCTCAAATGTCATAAGGACATAAGAAATAAGAGCAGGAGTCGGCCACACGGCTCCTCGAGCCTGCTCCGCCATTCAATAAGATCATGGCTGATCATCGACCTCAACTCCACATTCCCGCCCGATCTCCGTATCCCTTGATTCCCCTAGAGTCCAAACATCTATCTCAGCCTTGAATATACTCAAAGACTCAGCATTCACAGCCCTCTGGGGCAGAGAATTCCAAAGATTCACAACCCTCTGAGTGAAGAAATGCCCCCTAGTTCTAGACACTCCAGCCAGGGGAAACAACCTCTCAACATCTACCCTGTCAATCCCCTTCAGAATCTTGTAAGTTTCAATGTGATCACCTCTCATTCTTCTAAACTCCAGAGTGTTTGGGCCCATTCTACACAATCTCTCATCATAGGACAGCCCTCTCATCCCAGGAATCAATCTAGTGAACCTTCGTTGCAGCGCCTCCAAGGCAAGTATATCCTTCCTTCGATAAGGAGACCAAAACTGTGCTCAGTACTCCAGGTGTTCTCACCAAGGCCCTGTACAATTGTAGCAAGACTTCCTTACTCTTATACTCCAACCCCGTTGCAATAAAGGCCAACATGCCATTCGCCTTCCTTATTGCTTGCTGTACCTGCATGCTAGCTTTCTGTGTCGTCAGGCTCGACAGTTCAGCCCCTGATATAATTGCTTGGAACTCCCAGCAACAGCATCCGCTTGTCATCTTTTTTGCGGGAAATCTCAATTCAGCTCCGGCTCGGATTCGGCCATAGAAGAAAATACTGTTATCTGCGTCACGCTAAAAAAGCTGTATTGCTTCCCACTACTCCCAGTTTCTGACATTGGTTCTCAGTAGAGGAATCACAGGAGCTGAGCCAAGTTGCTGTTTGAATGTGTAAACACAAAGCCTGATACATAACACGTCTTCAATTAACATATCCAGGAGATTACCAAACATAATTTCAAGCGGGTGGACATATTTTGATATAAAGCGGTAATTGTTTTGCGACCTGCTGAAGAAATTTTGCACTCCATGGGTTAAGCAGAATGTTCTCGGATAGACATTAACTTTTTAAGAACTATAGAGCGTGTAATTGAGAACAAAGTGACTTCATAATTCTTTAATGCAGAGTGCTTGCATGGGTAATGACATGTAACGTATAGTCACAGAAATCCAGTGTTCCCAGTTAACAACATCTATGAATGAATTTGCCAGTAATGTTTATTAGAACCGTGACAATTCATCAAACTATGGAATACCTCGCGAAAGTTCTGTGTCTGGATATAAACACTTAAAAACATCGTAATGAGTTAATTGTCTTGTCACTGAG
This sequence comes from Squalus acanthias, assembly GCA_030390025.1. NCBI lineage: Eukaryota > Metazoa > Chordata > Chondrichthyes > Squaliformes > Squalidae > Squalus > Squalus acanthias. Next base: position 29,411,634 of record CM059450.1, on the reverse strand, counting down.
TGTGGTGTGCATACAAAGTCCACACGCTCGATTGGCCATTTACTTGGCAGTGAGTTGATTGAAATCTAATCAAGAGGTTTGTATGTTGTAGCCTTTAAAAGCTCTGAATTAATTTGTCCGTGACTACACAAACCACTCTGGGTACAGGTATATTGTGCATAAGTAAAACAAGTTTATTAAGCATTAAGCATCCAGTACAAAGAAGTAATAGTTAACAAGAAGATAGTCACAGTCTGTTCACTGAACCCCGGCATTCCTTCCGAGTGACTGTGGTGCGGTCTCTTTATTCTCTTGCTGTGTTCTGTTGACTGAAGCTTCTCATCCTCTGGTTTCGCGCTGCTTTCGGTGTTCAATAGCTGTTCCTTTATACCATTTTTTTCCCCTTCAAAATACATAGCAACTTGCAGCTGCTTGGGCTATCTCACCATTCTGACCTTCACAAGTGCGGTCTATGATTCCCTCCCCTTTTCCGCTGTGAGCTTTGAGTATGAGAACTTTTACATAGCCAGACTTCCCATGAATTACGACAGAGGTCTTTTGCCTTTCCCATAGCCCATTATCTAGACTGGTCTGAAACTTCAGCGATAAGGGATGTTAGGTATTGAAAATGCTCTATCTTACTTTGAGACTTAATTACTGTTTTGTCCTTCACTGGCTTCTTGTTTTTAATATAACAGAAACTCTACACTACCTCAGCACTATTCTAGCAGTTAACATAATGTTGGCTTAATTTTACCATCATGCTTTGCTTCCCAACCATTTGCCATTTTATACAGGCTTTTTAGGTTTTTAACATACAATTTCACATATTATAGTTATTTAATAATGGTTACAAAATCTTAACAACGTTTACTAAATCCTACAGGTACACTCTACCCTACAATGTGGAATAATAATGGATGTGGGAGTGAGTTACAGGGTGGAGTCTAATTGAGGGGTATATATGAATTATAGATTTCCATAAGTAACACACTGGAATCTAATCCAGGTGTTTGGATGGATATATGGAATAGTGGCTACATGGGAGTGAGTTAAAGGCTTAGGGGTAAAAATGGGGTATCACCCATTTTGGGGCGCTAATATCGGCCGGGCACAAAGTTTAGCGCCCGGCGCTAATTATCGCCTCCGACTGCAAAAATTGGCCTCTATCGCCCCCCTGGAGGTGATTTGAGCACTAAATCGGGCGCTACACACCTCTCTTAAGGCGCTAACGCCGAGGAGCGAGGCGCTACCTCAGAATGCTACCGAAGCTCAGGCAATGTCCGTTACCATGGAAGCCAGACAGACTGGCGCCGTCCAGTTCTTAAAGGGGAGGGACCATCTTGCTGGCCAGCCACACCACAATTGTGTTGGAAGCACTAATGGATAGGCCCAGGGAAAGGTGTTGAGGGCCAAATCTCCTTAGGACAGCGTTAAATCTCTCCAGACGTGTCTCTCCCTCTCAACCTGTGTGCACCAAAAATTTTGCCGACAAGAAAAGGCAGGGAGCGCCCGCCTTTAAATAGCGCTCCCCCAACCCCTTCCCGACTTGAAAACGTTCCCCTCTACCTGTCGTTCCCAGCGACAGGTGCTAAGGCAGGGGGTGCGACTCAATATCAGGTCCGGGGCGTTGCACGCTCGACTGATGTCACGATCTGCAGGCGCAGGAGATCGTGGCGGTAGTGTTTAGCGCCACCGCAAAACGACTGGTCAATTTTGCGAGTGGCGCTAAAATCGCCACGCTCGGGCGCTAAGTTCCTAACGCCCCATTCACGCCCCCTAGAGGTGCTAACGGGAGGCGCCAACCAACCGTATTTTTCCCCCTCAGTATCTAATTGAGTGGTTCAAACGGATCATCTGCAGAATGACATATACATGGGAGTGGGTTGCGGGCTGGAATCCAATCGAGTGGTTTTGATTAGTACATAGAATAACGAATATCTGGGAGTCGATTATAAAGCAGTATTTTTAATGAACAGTTCTTACGATGTAAAGTATAATAGTGAAGGAATACCAAGTGTCTTTTTTGATGGGGGGAGTGCAGATGCTGTATACTATACAATGGGAGTGATTGCAACCTCTTGATTCAGAAGGAGTGCCAAGCCACAGCCTTGAGTGGTTTACAGCCATAATCTGAACCCCCATGATTAGATGACGGCCCTAAAATTATCCATTGTTGTCTGTTACTTATTTCACGATGAAGTGGTTCAGTTTTGTACGTGTGGGTGTTCGTCTGTATTTGTTGTTTTTCTGTGCTCTGGCATCCGATGATAATGTTCTTTATGTCAGAATGTATGATAACATTCATATGTTATCATACATTCTGACATGCAGAACATTATCATCTGGCTGGGGGGTCTAGAACGAGGGGTCACAGTCTCAGGATACGGGGTAGGACATTTAGGACTGAGATGAGGAGAAATTTCTTCACTCAGAGGGTCGTGAACCTGTGGAATTCTCTACCACAGAAGGCTGTGGAGGCCAAGTCACTGAATATATTTAAGAAGGAGATAGATAGATTTCAAGACACAAAAGGCATCAAGCGGTATGGGGAGAGAGGGGGAATATGGTATTGTGATAGAGGATCAGCCATGATCATAGTGAATGGCGGAGCAGGCTCGAAGGGCCGAATGGTCGACTCCTGCTCCTATTTTTCTATATTTCTAACGTTCATATAGAAGAATTCAGATGGTTGTACTTGATGAGAAGAGAAAACTTCATGCCAGAGATTCGCACCCCTCTTCCCAATGGTGGCCACAGTTGCCACGTGGTGAATTTCTGATCTTTTCTCTGTGGGGCAGATGGTTCAGGACCAGGTAAGGGGAGAGAAGAGAAAACACCCTACGGCTGGCTATTGCGTGCTTCTTAATGGTCTGAGAACAGATTTGCACCGAGGACTGAATATTGCACTGCATTGGTAGAACGTAAAGGATTAATCTACGGCTTCTGACACATTGCCACTTCTTTGGCACCCCTTCACTAAGCACGCCCTGTGGAGGAGAGGCCAACACAACAACCATTACAGGTGACCTTTACTGCTATGAAAGATTGAGGATTGTTTTTGGAGTGCTTTACTTTTATTGATGTCCAGAGACTTGTAGACCGTGAACAACCAGGAACTTGTCGTGATCAAATACGGGCCAGTTGACTGCAGTTTGGCTGCTGCGTCAGTCAAATAGTGACGTGAAGCCTGAAAGGAGAGAGGTAAGTTGTTTTGTTGTCCATTTCGCTTAAAATAAACACATGCAGACTTCTGTTAGCACAATTTCTTCAAAGTTAGGGCAACACGTGTGTAGGTGCAATCTGTGTGGAGTTTGCACATTCTCCCCGTGTCTGTGTGGGTTTCCTCCGGGTGCTCCGGTTTCCTCCCACAGTCCAAAGATGTGCGGGTTAGGTTGATTTGGCTATGATAAATTGACCCTTAGTGTTAGGGGGGATTAAATACGTGGGGTTACGGGGATAGGGTGGGATATGTGTCGGTGCAGGCTCGATGGGCCGAAATGGCCTCTATCTGCATTGTGGGGATTCTGTGATCTTATTATTCCAGATTTCTGCAGAGGACAGTTTAACTCAGTGTTCTGGATTTAACTTTTCAATGCAGTTTACTATCATGCACCTTTTTTTATTCATTCATGGGATGTGAGCTTCGCTGGCAAGGCCCAGCATTTATTGCCCATCCCTACTTGCCCTTGAGAAGGTGGTGGTGAGCCACCTTCTTGAACCGCTGCAGTCCGTGTGGTGAAGGTACTCCCACAGTGCTGTTAGGGAGGGAGTTCCAGGATTTTGACCCAGCGACGATGAAGGAACGGCCGATATATTTCCAAGTCAGGATGGTGTGTGACTCGGAGGGGAACCTGGAGGTGGTGGTGTTCCCATGCATCTGCTGCCCTTGTCCTTCTAGGTGGAAGAGGTCGCGGGTTTGGGAGGTGCTGCCGAAGAAGCCTTGGCGAGTTGCTGCAGTGCATCTTGTAGATGGTACACACTGCAGCCACGGTGCGCCGGTGGTGGAGGGAGTGAATGTTTAAGGTGGTGGACGGGGTGCCAATCAAGCGGGCTGTTTTGTCCTGGATGGTGTCGAGCTCCTTGAGTGTTGTTGGAGCTGCACTCATCCAGGCAAGTGGAGAGTGTTCATGAGTATTTTATGGTATTCTCTCCTCTTGTAAGAATCTGCTTGCATGCCAAACAGCACGCTCAGACAAGAGGGCAAACCTTAAGCATCTGCCATTTGGCAGTCTGCTGAGACGTGTAGGAGAGTGGGCCTCAGTGGCTCGCACTCTGATTGGTGCCTTCCTCCTCTCTGTGGGGAGGGTGAGCACCGATGAACCTCTGCTTGTCACCCCAGTCATTGACGCCTGTCAAAGTACAGGAGTTTTATCATGTGGGAATCACAGGAGTGAAGATGTATCTTACCACTCCTGGCACAGCACTTCAACACCTCAGTGTGCTGTGCCAACAGCTGGGATGTCCTCATTTTAATAAGAAGGACTTCAGATTCAGTCATCTGAAAATATCAGTATTTTGATTCGTACCATCTGAATTGCCTCCGATTCCGACTTGCGCTCATCCCTGCTCTCATTTAATTGAAGGTAATGTTGGGTTTGGTGCCTTGGGAGCTTTGTGCTTTTGATCAATCTGAGTGAATTCAGACTAGCCAGTGCTGCTTTCCTTCAATTTCAATTTTTTTTGTCATTTCACTTTCACACCTTTGATGCATCGTTACGTGCAGGTTCGTGCACCACTACCTCTCGGTGCCTCGGCGCACAGAATCAGCCCATTGTTCCCAAACCCCCTCACGAGACTCCGAGACTGAGCCGTCAAACCAAAGACCTAACCAAGAGATGAAATGTAATATAGCTGCACCATCAGTGAAACCCTTCCCCACAGGAGACTATTTTCCTGCTGGTATCTATTTAAAATGCCATCTGGGGCCTCATTCAAATACTAAGCTGCTCAGCATATGACAGTATTGAGAAGATCTTAGCAGCCACCTCCTTTGGGAGGCTTTTCACTCTATAATAACACCATCCACTCTCGCATAGTGCTTAGATTAACTGAAGATTGAAATTCAGATGAACAGGGTCATTATCTCAGTCCCTCGGACTTGAAGAGAGCAGATTTTAGAATTTAACCCTTGCCTCCATGCTTACGCAGTCAAAATATCCTCCTGTAGCTAAAACGGAAGTGAACTGTGATCATAAGAACAAAACTACAAATGCTGGAAAGCTTAAATATCAGCAGAAACTGCTGCAAAGAGAAAAGACTGATGGTTCGGGCAGAGGCTCTTTTCTTTGAACTGGTGTCTAGGAAGGCAGGACTGAGAAGGAAGGGAGAATAACTGGTCAGGGATTAATATTGTAAAGAGGCAGCTTTACATGTTTAATAGCTGAAGAACAGGCTTTTTTTTTTAAAGTGTGGAAGGAGGTGAAAAGGACTCGATGATTGAGAAAGATCACCTCATTCAGGTTGTGAAAAGGAGTGAGAAAGACACGAGTACAATTTACGCCCGACCGTTTTAAACCTTGAACGGAGCTGAGGTCATCCAAAACTCTGCTGCCCGTGTCCTAACTCGCACCAAGTCCCGTTCGCCCATCACCCCCTGTGCTCGCTGACCTACACTGGCTCCTGGTTAAGCAGCGCCTCGATTTCAAAATCCTCATCCTTGTTTTCAAATCCCTCCATGGCCCTCGCCCCTTCCCTATCTCTGTAACCTCCTTCAGCCCTACAACCCCCCTGAGATATCTGCGCTCCTCTAATTCTGCCCTCTTGAGCATCCCTGATTATAATCACTCAACCTTTGGTAGCCGTGCCTTCTGTTGCCTGGGCCCTAAGCTCTGGAATTCCCTCCCTAAACCTCTCCGCCTCTCTACCTTGCTTTCCTCCTTTAAGACGCTCTTTAAACCCGACCTCTTTGACCAAGCTTTTGGTCACCTGCCCTAATTTATTCTTACGTGGCTCAGTGTCAAATTTTGTTGTCGTAAAATACTCCTGTGAAGCGCCTTGGGACGTTTTACTACGTTAAAGGCGCTATATAAATACAAGTTGTTGTTGTCGTTGTTGATTTTAATGCAGGCCAAGTTTCAGCAAGCACTGTGTTCATCGTACGATTAACAGCAGGCTTGCCGTCTGAGCCAGGGGTTGCGCGGCTGCCATTGACAGCTGCGTGAACGCTGGTTTGCTGGCTGTCGGCTTTGAGGCGATTAACTGTGGCAAACTCTCAGGGTGGATACTTGCTTTAAATCTATTTCATTTCCTGCTTTTTTCCAGTTCTGACGAAAGGTCTTCGACCTGAAACGTTAACTCTGTTTCTCTCTCCACGGATGCTGCCTGGCCTGCTGAGTTTTTCCAGCGTTTTCTGTTGCTATTTCGGATTTCCAGCATCCGCAGTATTTTGCTATCGTCTGAGGGTGGGTTGTTGCACTGACGGTGCTTACTGTCTTTTTTGAGTTTACAGAAAGAGAATCCAAATGAGTAAAGTGAACACTTTTTGGAGGCTTGGGAAGGATGGTGAGTTTTATTCACAACAACAACAACAACAACTTGTATTTATATAGCGCCTTTAACGTAGTAAAACGTCCCAAGGCGCTTCACAGGAGTATTTTAAGACAACAAATTTGACACCTGAGCCACATAAGGAGAAATTAGGGCAGGTGACCAAAAGCTTGGTCAAAGAGGCCGGTTTTAAGGAGCGTCTTAAAGGAGGAAAGAGAGGTAGCGAGGCGGAGAGGTTTAGGCAGGGAATTCCAGAGCTTAGGGCCCAGGCAACAGAAGGCACGGCCGCCAATGGTTGAGTGATTATAATCAGGGAATCTCAAGATGGAGATCAAGGCTGATTGTGCTAGGAATCAAAAGCAATGTTTAGAACAGGATTTAAAACCATTACTTGAAACTTCAATTAATTCCCCCCGCCCCCCCCAACAAATATTTATTTTTATTACCCACCCCCCCCAACTTCGATCTCCCTGCCTCACTTTCCCTTCCCTGAGCAGAGAGACCTGCTGTCGACACTGTTCTCGATCCAGCTACGAAGAGGTGTGTGAGAGCAGCTTGTTGATTTTTCTCCCCCTCTCCCTGGGGGAAGTGTTTGAAGATTTCTCCTTCTGCCACAGTTGCGATTGGGAATTTGAAATGCGGGAATCACTGTTGCAAACCGTAACAAGCCCCCTTCAGTCTTCCCTTGCTCTTTCTGCTTTAAAAACCTGGGCTGAGCATCACCGAGCCACTGCTTCCTGATTTACCTCGTGTTCTTTTTCCATCCTGCACCAAGAGTCTTTTATTATCTTCTTCATTTTGCATGCACATCAAGGTGAGAGAGATTAGTGCTGGGGAATGGAACGGAACTCTGACTAATTCAAACGCCCAGTGTCGCCATCAAGTATGCATCCAGGTCAGACGCAGCACAGCTGTGTGCAGGGTAATGCTCCCTCTGCTCTGTTCCGACAACGTGCCTCAGTCCCAACCTCATCAGCTTCTGCATCAGTACGGCATGTTTTCCATTTCCCACACCAGCCATACCGTGGCCTCGTTGAGTCAGATTCGTGATGAATCAGGGTCGCTTTTGTGCTGTAGCCCACCAGGAACTGGATTGAGATTGCTCAGAGTCATTTCACATCGGACCTTTACAGCCAGCAAACAAATGGGATTTTCCATCCAATCCATCTGGGGTGGATTTGAACCCAGGTCCCAGAAGGCCACCAAGTTCCCCTAGCACAAACCTTTCTCAAAAAAACTGCCTGACACAGTTTGATGGATCATCAACGCCCCAATTACCTTGACTGTAACTTGAAAAGATGAAACCTAAAGAGGGTTAAATGGACTTCCATTGTTGATATGGCAATAGATTGAATAGAGTGGCTACCCAGTGGTGGAGTCATGAACCTCCCGGTCATTTTGAGGTCGGCCAATGCAGCATTGGAGGACCCTCCTCCATTTTGCTCCCGGAACCTCTGTCACCCGTCTTCAGCCTCCAGCTTCGGCCTGTTGGTCGGCGAGGTTCCCGGCCAGACCTTCGGACCTGGGTATGTCGGCATTCCCTCATTCCCAGCTCAGTTCGCTCGCTGCCAAGTTGGTCACATATCAAGTTCGACACTGCCCCCCCCCCCCGCCGCTCCCCCCCAGTCAGCCAAACCTAGCTCGCCACTGTGGCCACCCAGGCAGTTTTGAGTAAGGGGGTACGATCTTGAGGATTGCCTCTTGGTAATTTTGATCATTTGAAAACCAGACAGGAATGTCTGGCTTTGACTTGAAAATGAAATCTTGGCGTGTGCGCGAATAGACATGTTCTGCAGAAGCACGCAGGTTTTTGTTAATGTACTGTCTCTCTCTGGTTTGAAGCTGGCAGACGTAACTGAGAAAGATAGAGTTCAAGCAGGTTGCATGCCTCAAAATTTAAGTAAGGTAGCAGAGAAGAAAAAGAAACACGCTTTACTGTTGGAAGCTAGCAAGTTGCTTTGATTATTAGCTGCTTAAATCTGGAAGTAAATTGACCCCCGGCTAGTTGGCAAATCTTTCCAGCCCTAAATTGGACAGTTTTCTTTCCTTCACTATTAAAGACATTGAGCACTCCCAGGTGTATGCACTTGTCTTCCTGCCTTTCCCCAACCCCCGAGGAAGCAAAAGGCCTGCGTGCCTATTGTACTGCTAATGAGTATTTCCCCCTCAGTAGGGAACCACATTAAAACAGTCTGGAGTAAAACTGACATCATTGAGATACAGAATTGAGCGTGTGGAGATAAATAAAATGAGGTATGGAAGCTGCACCGTTCATCTTCCAGTAGTCGCAGGTCACGGGTATAAATGGTCGTCTGTATGGACAGTGTATAATATATGATGTTACCAAGTGTGCGATAGCGCAGCATGAAACTAGGCCAAACGGTTACTTCAAATAGATGGTTAATCCTTGGCTGCATATTTCTACTTAGGGTAACTTATGTAAAAGGAACAGCTTCCAGACTTTAAGGGATAACGTCTACTTACAGAAATACAGTGTCAGCCGTGGCTCAGTGGGCAGCACCCTCTCTCTCGCCTCCGAGTCAGATGGTTGTGGGTTCGAGTCCCACTCCAGGGACTTGAGCACAAAAATCTAGGCCGACACTTCCAGTGCCAGTGCCGAGGGAGCGCCGCACTGTCGGAGGGGCGGTACTGAGGGAGCGCCGCACTGTTGGAGGGGCAGTACTGAGGGAGCGCCGCACTGTCGGAGGGGCAGTACTGAGGGAGCGCCGCACTGTCGGAGGGGCGGTACTGAGGGAGCGCCGCACTGTCGGTGAGGTGGTACTGAGGGAGCGCCGCACTGTTGGAGGGGCGGTACTGAGGGAGCGCCGCACTGTCGGAGGGGCAGTACTGAGGGAGCGCCGCACTGTCGGAGGGGCAGTACTGAGGGAGCGCCGCACTGTCGGAGGGGCAGTACTGAGGGAGCGCCGCACTGTCGGAGGGGCAGTACTGAGGGAGCGCCGCACTGTCGGAGGGGCGGTACTGAGGGAGCGCCGCACTGTCGGTGGGGCAGTACTGAGGGAGCGCCGCACTGTCGGAGGGGCAGTACTGAGGGAGCGCCGCACTGTCGGAGGGGCGGTATTGAGGGAGCGCCGCACTGTCGGAGGGGCACTGCTGAGAGAGCGCCGCACTGTCGGAGGGGCAGTACTGAGGGAGCGCCGCACTGTTGGAAGTGCCGTCTTTCGGATGAGACGTTAAACCGAGGCCCTGTCTGCCCTCTCAAGTGGACGTAAAAGATCCCACGGCCACTATTCGAAGAAGAGCAGGGGAGTTCTCCCTGGTGTCCTGGGGCCAATATTTATCCCTCAACCAACATCACTAAAACAGATGATCTGGTCATTATCACATTGCTGTTTGTGGGATCTTGCTGTGCGCAAATTGGCTGCCGTGTTTCCTACATTACTACACTTAAAAAAGTACTTCATTGGCTGTAAAGCGCTTTGCGACGTCCGGTGGTCGTGAAAGGCGCTGTAGAAATGCGAGTCTTTCTTTTCTTTTGCTGTTGGACCATACTGAGGATGACAGTTCTTTGAAAACCCAAAATTGTATGTTAGAGTTACAGGGATGAGCTTTAATGGCTCTTCGTCGCCCTGCATTTTTCTTACACGTGTAATTCAACAGTTATTTTTCACTTTCCACCTTTTTCTCCTCATCGCCCCTGAAAGCATAATTCCATGGAATGCTCTCTAACTCCCTATTACCACGCATAAAGATCCCTCAGAAAGGGGGAATGACACCAAAGCCAATGAACATTGCTGCAAAAGTATCGCACTAAGTGATCCGAAAACTGAACCTGCAGATATAAATCAAATGAATTGCAGTGTTGTGTGCACAGTGCATGTTGCTGCAATTGCTCATCACAGGAGGCTGGAGACTGGACTTTATGAATGGATCTGCCTGGCTAAGAACAGAAGAAGAACCTAAGAAATAAGAGGCGTTGCTTGCTAGAGTAAGTAATTTAATTTCCACCCCATTGACAATTGGTGGTGGCATGATGGAACACAACAACAACAACATATAGCGCCTTTAACGTATTAAACGTCCCAAGGCGCTGCACAGGAGTATTTTAAGACAAACAATTTGACACCGAGCCACAAGGATACATTAGGGCAGGTGACCAAAAGCTTGGTCAAAGAGGTAGGTTTTAAGGCGCGTCTTAAAGGAGGAGAGAGAGGTAGCGAGGCGGACAGGTTTAGGGAGGGAATTCCAGAGCTCAGGGCCCAGGCAACAGAAGGCACGGCCGCCAAAGGTTGAGCGATTATAATCAGGGATGCTCCAAGAGGGCAGAATTAGAGGAGCGCAGATATCTCGGGGGGGTTGTGGGCTGGAGGAGGTTACAGAGATAGGGAGGGGGCGAGGCCATGGAGGGATTTGAAAACAAGGATGAGAATTTTGAAATCGAGGTGTTGCTTAACCGGGAGCCAATGTAGGTCAGAGAGCACAGGGGGTGATGGGCGAACGGGACTTGGTGCGAGTTAGGACATGGGCAGCCGAGTTTTGGATGACCTCAAGTTTACGTAGAGTGGAATGTGGGAGGCCAGCCAGGAGTGCGCTGGAATAGTCAAGTCTAGAGGTAACAAAGGCATGGATGAGGGTTTCAGCAGCGGATGAGCTGAGGCAAGGACGGAGACGGGCGATGTTAGGGAGGTGGAAATAGGCGGTCTCAGTTATGCTGCGGATATGTGGTCGGAAGCTCATTTCAGGGTCAAATATGACACCAAGGTTTCAGGGTGAAAAAGTGCTAGCGCAGTGGATTGTCTTAAAATGAAGGTATTATGACAACTCCCAGGGATGTGAGCATTCACTTGCGTTGTTGTTGAAACGCAAGTGCATGAAAAGATGTGAGTGCAGAATAATTCCAGAGGAGGGCTGGGAATATCCAGAGACGACACTTCCTCATGGGTAGTGATGGTAAGCAATTAAAGCACGTTATGGCGAGGTCATTGTAACTGGCAGACATGCTTTATTGCTGTTGCGTCCTTAGAAAGTATGGCTGACTCCTCTTACCATGCCTGACCTGACTAGGTCGTTAAGCTTCTTCCTGCGCCACCTTGCCCTGCGCGGGGTTGTTGAGCTGGTACTGACGACCCTGGTCCCATTTTCCCACTTCCTCCTGGGCAGCTTTCTGTGAGGTCCCTGCAGCCCTTCATGCCAAGGCGGCTCTTGCTCCTCGGCCTCGCAACTGTGAACCTGGGCGGGGGGGCGGTGGCTCTCAGCCCTCCTGCAGATCTGCCAGACGCCTGGACCTCAGGGGCGGGAAATAGCAAGCTGCTAATGGGAAAACCGTTTTGCAGGCCTGTATGGAAGTCAGTTTCAGTCTGGTGCTGGTCAGCGAGCTGCTCGATGTTGACGCTGTCGTTTGGAAGTGGCTTGAAGCCACCGATGTTCTGGCGTGTGCCGCCTCTGATGGTGGGAGCGCCACTCTCTGCGCACTCGCAACACTGTCAACGTAAATGGTTTGAGTGAGGCAGACTCGGTGCGCCGGCACAGCCCATTTGTAGGTTGCAGGTGTATCTCTGAGTCCCGCTAATAGCCAATTAACAGATTGCCGCTTCCCTTAAAGATGTTGCAGGTGCTCCCATTAATGGGCAATTAACGGCTTACAGGTGTTCTGAGACGTCACATTAACAGGAAAAATAAAATGTCTACAAGACAGCCTGTCTGAGATGTGATTTTAAAACCGGGGGACAGTACGTGTTCTATATGTACGTTCTCCCTGTGGATACAACCAAGTGGAGCAATTTGCAATACAAGAGAAAGAGGCATCCGTACTTAATGCACCACATAGTGAGGCACTTAAACACACAATAACATCCCGGATTCTCTCACTGTTCAAATTCCAGTTTCCTCCCCCATTTCTCTCTTTTTTACCAGGAGAACTTCTTTCTCTTCTTCAGACGGGATCGTTAATGCCCACTGCAACTGCCAGACAGTACCTTGGCTTAACGGCTCATCCAGGCGATGGCACCTCCGACAAAACAGTGCAACCTGTCAATTTTTGTCCGATTGCTGTCCTGTGAAGCGCTGTGGGACAGTTTCTTCTCTTCTTCGGCAGTCCCTGGGAACCGAGGATGACTTGCTTCCACATTACAAATGAGTTCTCAGGTGACTGATGAGTCCAATGCGGGACCTACAGTCTCTGTCACAGGTGGGGCAGACGGTGGTTGAGTGGGTGGGTGGGTGGGGTGCTTGGCTTAACGTGCGCTGCTTGCGCTTGGTTTCCGCTTGCTCCCGGCGAAGAGACTCAAGGTGTTCGGCGCCTTCCCGGATGCTTCTCCTCCACTTTGTGTCGAACTCCAAACCATCGTCAACAGCTTCACCGAAGCATACGAGAGCATGGGCCTTACACTAAACATCCGTAAGACAAAGGTCCTCTACCAACCTGCCCCCGCCACACAGTACTGCCCCCCGATTATCAAAATCCACGATGAGGCCTTGGACAACGTGGACCACTTTCCATACCTCGGGAGCCTACTGTCAACAAAGGCAGACATCGATGACGAAGTCCAACACCGCCTTCAGTGTGCCAGTGCAGCCTTCGGTCGCCTGAGGAAGAGAGTGTTTGAAGACCAGGACCTCAAACCCGGCATTAAGCTCATGGTCTACAGAGCAGTAGTGATACCCGCCCTCCTGTATGCCTCAGAGACATGGACCATGTGGGACATTTTACTACGTTGAAGGTGCTATATAAGTGCAGGTTGCTGTTGTTACCTCCGTATCGCACTGGCGTGTTATATTCAAGTTCTCAAATGGGCTCAAGCCCACAATCTTATCACTAGGATGAGAAGTCGCACAACACCAGGTTATAGTCCAACAGTTTTATTTGCAATTACGAGCTTTCGGAGCTCTGCTCCTTCTTCAGGTACAGGTACAGTGAGGGAATACAAATCGATTACACTGTATATATAGACAGAGAACAATGTGTCTGCAGAGATACAATCCGTCAGGGAGGCATTACATCAAAGACACATCAGAGTACAGCTAAGACAATGAGGTGGGTCACAGGGGGTCCAACGTGTCAAATGCTGCAGTCTGCAGTTAAGCTTTTAACTTTTTTTTTAAACTGGAAAAACAGACAACGATGTCGAGTCACGTTCTGTAGCGTGACATGAACCCGAGATCCCGGTTGAGGCCGTCCTCATGGGTGCGGAACATGGCTATCAGTTTCTGCTCGATGATTTTGCGTTGTCGTGTGTCTCGAAGGCCGCCTTGGAGAACGCTAACCCGCAGATCCGAGGCTGAATGTCCTTGACTGCTGAAGTGTTCCCCGACTGGGAGGTAACAATCCTGCCTGGCGATTGTTGCGCGGTGTCCGTTCATACGTTGTCTCAGTGTCTGCATGGTCTCGCCGATGTACCATGCTCCGGCGCATTCTTTCCTGCAACGTATGAGGTAGACAACGTTGGCCGAGTCACATGAGTCTGTACCATGTACCTGGTGGGTAGTGTCCTCAAGTGTGATGATGGTATCTGTGTTGATGATCTGGCATGTCTTGCAGAGGTTGCCGTGGCAGGGTTGTGTGGTGTTGTGGTCGCTGTTCTCCTGACAGCTGGGTAATTTGCTGCGAACGATGGTACTTTTGAGGTTAGGCGGCTGCTTGAAGGCGAGTAGTGGAGGCGTGGGGATGGCCTTAGCAAGGTGTTCGTCGTCATCGATGACATGTTGAAGGCTGCGAAAAACATGGCGTAGTTTCTCCGCTCCGGGGAAGTACTGGACGACGTAGGGTACTCTGTTGGTTGTGTCCCGTGTTCGCCTTCTGAGGAGGTCTGTGCGATTTTTCGCTGTGGCCTGTTGGAACTGTCGATCGACGAGTCGAGCGTCATATCCCGTTCTTACGAGGGCATCTTTCAGCGTCCGTAGGTGTCCATCGCGTTCCTCCTCGTCTGAGCTGATCCTGTGTATTCGCAGGGCTTGTCCATAGGGGATGGCTTCTTTAACGTGGTTAGGGTGGAAGCTGGAGAAGTGGAGCATCGTGAGGTTGTCCGTGGGCTTGCAGGTAGAGTGAAGTGCTGAGGTGTCCGTCTTTGATGGAGATTCGTGTGTCCAAGAATGAAACCGATTCTGAGGAGTAGTCCATGGTGAGTTTGATGGTGGGATGGAACCTGTTGATGTTATCGTGTAGTCCTTTCAGTGATCCTGTGTATATACTGTGTAATCGATTTGTATTCCCTCACTGTACCTGTACCTGAAGAAGGAGCAGAGCTCCGAAAGCTCGTAATTTCAAATAAAACTGTTGGACTATAACCTGGTGTTGTGCGACTTCTCATTTTTGTCCACCCCAGTCCAACACCGGCATCTCCACATCATTATCACTAGGAGGAAGCGTGCCAGGGATTGAGCTAAGCTTTCGTTATCTGGTTGTACAGCAAAATAACAAGATTTTGGGCAGCAGTGCCGCATAAAAGAAAATTTGGAGAGATGTGAGACCATTATAGCGCTATTGTGTGAGCTCCGATCTGCTGAATTTTCCCATTGCTTGAACAAACACTTGGGTAGTGCAAGCACACAAAGGAGAAATAATGTAAATCAGTGACCTCTGACCAGGCAACATTCACACCACTTAATAAGCTTTTAGTTCAACTGAGAGAAAAAATTGACAGCTCCTAATAGCGAATTGTTCAAACCTTCAATTCCTGACAATTTTATTTTTATCACTACATCATCCATTCCTCAAAGATGTGTTAGATTACTGACCATTCATTATTATCTCGAACTTCATTCTTTATTGTACAAAGGCTTGAATCAGATTTAGAAAAACACAATTAAATCGATATATTCTGTTAATTTACAAATGGAATGGATCAGATACTTTTCCGCAGAAAGCTGCATCATACTCTTCAGCAGCGAGCTATCTTTATGCCAAACTGGGAGCTCGGTGATCTCTGGACCCTGCTCACGGACAAAAGTCTTCCTGAAGCTGTCTCTCAGGGCGCGATCTTGCCCAGCCCGGGGGAGGCGGGACTGCTGGGAAAATGGCAGAATCTGGGGGCGGGTGCCCATCCCGCCCCCAACCCGCCTCCGTGCCATCTTCCCAGGAGGCGGGTAGCCGACCCGCGCCGGGTCCTGTCTCCTGGAGGCGGGAAGGGGAATTACAGCTACTTAACTGCCTGTTAACAGGTAGTTAACAGGCAGTTAAGAGGATTATCCCCATTTTTCCACCAGAGGGGCGGGCTTCCCGACATCGGGAAACCCCGCCAGGGTCACCGAGGCGAGCAGTGGGTCTGCGGGGGTCGGAGGGGTGCAAAAGTGCACTGTGGAGGTGAGTGATGAGTGCAAGTGTGGAGAGGTAAGTGTGTGAGGTGAGTGAAAAGTGATAGAAAATGTTTACTTACCTTTGTTTCTTCCTGCAGGCTTCAACCGTTGGGGAACCGGAGACTCCCGCATCTCCGCGGCAGAGATGAGAGATTGCTGCTGCATTCTCCGATGCAACAACCATCTGATTTCTGCTCAGCAGATAGGTTTGATGAGTCTTGAATACAAGGACTCATCAAACAACAGAGAATGTCAGTGTTTGACAGCTTCACAGAGCTGTCAAACGATGACAATTCATCTGTCAAAAATCTTAGACAGATGAAACGTCAAACGCTGACATTCTCTGTAACCGGCTTCCCCTTAATTGGCCTGCTAAGCCCGCTGGACGGGCTTAACAAGGTCAATCAAGGGAAAATAGCGTGAGTTGGCCACAAGTCGATGGAGGCGGGACTAAAACCCGACAAGCAACAGCCCGCCTCCAACGTGCCCCCATTGGCAAAATCACCCCCTCTGTCTCCCAGTCTGTCTTCCTCTATTTTACTGTTCATCTTTCAATCTTTCTCTCCCTCTCTCGCTCTCTGTAGCCTTCATGAGATATAAGAGCAGGGAGGCTATGCTTGAACTTTTTTTTTAATCGTTCCCGGGATGTGGGCGTCACTGGCAAGGCCGGCATTTATTGCCCATCCTTAATTGCCCTTGAGAAGGTGGTGGTGAGCCGCCTTCTTGAACCGCTGCAGTCCACTGTATAAAACACCAGTTAGGCCACAACTGGAGAACTGCGTATAGTTCTGGTCACCACATTACAGGAAAGATGTGATTGCACTCTGCCAGGACTGGAGAATTTTAGCTATGAGGAAAGATTGGATAGGCTGGGGTTGTTTTCTTTGGAACAGAGGAGGCTGAGAGGAGATTTAATTGAGGTGTATAAAATGATGAGGGGCCCTGATAGAGTGGATAGGAAGGACCTATTTCCCTTAACAGAGGGGTCAACAACCAAGGGGCATAGATTGCAAGTAATTGGTAGAAGGATTAGAGGGGATTTGAGGAGAAGTTTCTTCACCCAGAGGGTGGTGGGGGTCTGGAACTCACTGCCTGAAAGGGTGGTAGAGGCAGAGACCCTCATCACATTTAAAAAGTACTTGGATATGCACTTGAAGTGCCGTAACCTACAGGGCTACGGACCAAGAGCTGGAAAGTGAGATTACGCTGGAGAGCTCTTTGTCGGTCGGCACAGACAGGATGGGCCGAATGGCCTCCTTCTGTGCCGTAAATTTCTATGATTCTACGTGCTTGTTATCTCTGTATCTCACTCTGTCTCCGACTCCTTTTCTCACCGTTTCTGTGAATCCCTCCTTCCTTTTAACTTCAGCTTACCTTCCACACGCGTTTCTTTGTTGATTTACTCAATTGGTGCTTTTTAAAAACTTCTTTAAGCCCAGAGGATGCAGCGGCCATGTGCTGGGTTGGGTGTCTGTACAGTGGCTCGGCAGATAGAGGCCACCTGAGAGCTATTTCAACACGCACAGGTGAGAGAGGAACTAGCTCCGAGAACTTGAATGGGGCAGTGAACGGCCACCAGGGTCTAGAAGTGAGTGGGAGTTGAGCCCTGGACTGGGATTCATTTCTACCCGGATCCAGTAGTCATCCTGTCACTGTTGTGTTGTCTTGTTGGATATGGAGCTGTGGCTGCAACCCGTACCAATATATCTGCCAACCCGTCCAACCTGAGGAAATATTTTGATGATGAAGATTTAGCCAAAAGCCAAGAACGCAACAGATATATTTGATCCAGAAATCTCAGTTATGCTGATATCAGAGGGCTGTGGAGGCTCAGTCGTTGAGTATATTCAAGACAGAGATCGATAGATTTTTGGATATTGAGGGAATCAAGGGACATGGGGATCGGGCGGGAAAGTGGGGTTGAGGGCGAAGATCAGCCATGATCTTATTGAATGGTGGAACAGGCTCGAGGGGCTGTATGGCCTACTCCTGCTCTTATTTATGTTCTTATCGGGTGACTTTGGGTCGTGCTGCGCCTAAAATTTGCAGGAACCGCGCCTCAGCTGGTCTTTTGCATGGGGCGGAGCTATGCAACTGAGTGGCGGAGGGTTTCGGCAGAATTATCTTGCTGCAAAAAGTCAAGGAAATTGGCGAGTAAATCACTTATGCCTGAATTTCCTGGTAAAAAAAAATGGTGCCGTGCCTACTTGTGTCATAGATATGCTCCAAACTGTACTCTTACTAGCTTGTGGTACTTTTTGTATATTTATTTCTGGTTTATGTAGGATTATTGTGTTATTAGATAATACAAAGGATTATTCACTGCAGCCTGTAAGATTTTTCACAATTTGCAAGTCAAGTTTGTCTTTATGACTTCATGGGTGATCGGATCATTCTCACTTTCCCATTCCATTCAGCCCCATTGCCTGGCCTCTGCTTTGAGCTTGTGGGTTCAAGTCCTACTCCAGGGTCTTGAGCACATAAAGCTAGGCTGACACTCCAGTGCAGTACTGAGGGAACGCCGCACTGTTGGAGGGGCAGTACTGAGGGAGCGCCCACTGTTGGAGGGGCAGTACTGAGGGAGCGCCGCACTGTCGGAGGGGCAGTACGGAGGGAGCGCCGCACTGTCGGAGGGGCAGTACTGAGGGAGCGCCGCACTGTCGGAGGGGCAGTACTGAGGGAGCGCCGCACTGTCGGAGGGGCAGTGCTGAGGGAGCGCCGCACTGTCGGAGGGGCAGTACTGAGGGAGCGCCCACTGTTGGAGGGGCAGTACTGAGGGAGCGCCGCACTGTCGGAGGGGCAGTACGGAGGGAGCGCCGCACTGTCGGAGGGGCAGTACTGAGGGAGCGCCGCACTGTCGGAGGGGCAGTACTGAGGGAGCGCCGCACTGTCGGAGGGGCGGTACTGAGGGAGCGCCGCACTGTCGGAGGGGCAGTACTGAGGGAGCGCCGCACTGTCGGAGGGGCAGTGCTGAGGGAGCGCCGCACTGTCGGAGGGTGCCATCTTTTGGATGAGCCGTTAAACCAAGGCCCCTTCTGCTCTCTCAGGTGGACGTAAAAGATCCTATGGCCACTATTTCGAAGAAGAGCAGGGGAGTTATCCCCGGTGTCCTGGCCAATATTTATCCCTCAATCAACATCACAAAAACAAATTATCCGGTCATTATCACATTGCTGTTTGTGGGAGCTTGCTGTGCGCAAATTGACTGCCGCGTTTCCCACATTACAACAGTGACTACACTTCAAAAATGCTTCATTGGCTGTAAAGCGCTTTGAGACGTCCGGTGGTCGTGAAAGGCGCTGTAGAAATGTAAGTCATTCATTCTTGCATGGATTTTGTCAAAATCGTCAGTTATATTTCCATCGTTAAAATCCCTAGGTGAAGGGAAATCAGTAATTGGTGTTTGGGGGAGTAGAAAGGGAATAAAATACCAGAAAGGCATGTGGCGATCATCTTGACCAGGGTGATGATGGTATTGGCGGTTGTGTGAGCTGAAGGAAACCTCTTGGGTTTGGTAATATTGGGCTGCTTCTTCTCTTCTTCTCAGGCAGTCCCTCGGAACCGTGGATGACTTGCTTCCACACTAAAAATGAGTTCTCAGGTAACTGATGAGTCCAATGCGGGACCTACAGTCTCTATCACAGGTGGGGCAGACGGTGGTTGAAGGGGCGGGTGGGTGGGGTGCTTGGGTTGACGTACGCTCCTTCCGCTGTTTGCGCTTGGCTTCCGCTTGCTCCCGGCGAAGAGACTCGAGGTGTCCGGCGCCTTCCCGGATGCTTCTCCTCCACTTTGTGCGGTCTTGGGCCGGGGATTCCCAGGTGTCGGTGGGGATGTTTCACTTTTTCAAGGAGGCTTTGAGGGTGTCCTTGAAACGTTTCCCCTGCCCACCTGGGGCTCTCTTGCCGTGTCGGAGCTTCGAGTAGAGCGCTTGCTTTGGGAGTCTCGTATCACGCATGCGGACGATGTGACCCCGTCCATTGGAGCTGATCGAGCGTGGTCAAAGCTTCGATGCTGGGGATGTTGGCCTGAGCGAGAACCCTGGCGTTGGTGCGCCTATCCTGCCAATGGATTTGCAGGATCTTGCGGAGGCAGCGTTGGTGGTACCTCTCCAGTGCTTTGAGGTGCCTGCTGTACACGGTCCATATTGGGCATTCGAAGGCTGAGTCACCATAATGCATGTCAGTGGGTGACGTATAGACTTGGGTTAAAAGCACGAATGAAAGCAATCGGCAAGAAATCAACCTATTCGATGACTGAGGAGGCTTTGAAGAGTTGAGGAAAAAGAAACGATTTGCCTTCTCCCAAGGCCCACTCAAGTGCCACTGGAGCGCTGACAGTGCAATTGCTAATTTCTAACAGAGCAGCCACCGCATTGTGGCTCGGCCAGAAACCCACACTGTCGTCCAACCCACCACACAGCTGAAACCTGAACCAGCAGCGTGTGGGTAGTTCTGCTGAAAATTTGTTGCTGCGAAAACCACCCCAAGACCACAAAGCGTCAATCCAATTGAATTCGGCAGTGTTACATTTTTTTCTCTCTCTCACATGGCAGCTGTCGATCATTCAGCCATTTACATTTACATTTCATCTAGACCCATCTTTTGTTTCTTAACTTGTCTCATTACCATCTCCTTTGGCCTTGCACCATCATCCCTTTTGTCTCTTAATCTCTCCTGCCTTCCACCCTATCACAGACCTTCCCTTTTGTTTTTACCTCCTCTCCCCCTTTCCCTGCCCCTACACTTGCTTAAAAACCTGTTCCATCTCCAGCTTTTTTCCAGTTCTGACGAAGGGTCATCGGCCTGAAACGTTAACTCTGTTTCTCTCTCCACAGATGCTGCCTGACCGGCTGAGTATTTCCAGCAGTTTCTGTTTTTATTTCAGATTTCCAGCATCCGCAGTATTTTGCTTTTGTATTAGGGAGCAAGTCAGCTGTGGGAGGGGAGGGGAATTAGCAGGGGCTATGTCCAACTCCTTCCACTGCCGATCTGCTGGGAGGGAATCCACAAGCCGAAAATCCCATTGCGGAGCAACACTGGCAGCTCGTGCGTTTTGGGAAATTGCGGACAAACTTGCTTAAAAACCTGTTACATCTCCAACTTTCTCCAGTTCTGACGAAGGGTGATCAACCTGAAACGTTAACTCTGTTTCTCTCTCCACAGATGCTGCCTGACCTGCTGAGTATTTACAGCATTTTCTGTTTATATTACAGTACATATTTCCATTCTGGCGTGGCTGCTGTGATCTCACTTCAACCTCTCGAGGGTTGAGTGGCCTTTGCTACTTTCACAGCCTGCTCGCCCTCTCTAAAAGGCTCGTCTTTGACCAGACAGCTACAGGCAGTGTTATAGCAAGCGGAAGAAATGGTGGCGGTTGCAGAGATTGTACTCTATATATATTTGAGGGCCTTCTGTTCCAGATTAGCCGATAACATCATCAGAAGCGTCAAGTGCAAAGCACAAGGGCCCGTGTCAATTAAAATTTTCCGTCTCCTCCCTTTGTTAGCTTGCAAATTCATTGTCCTCACTGTCGCTTCCCACAATGCTACTTTATTTATTGGTCTTGGAACCAGAAGCGACAGGGATCCTTGTCAGACCAGGTGCCGGTGTTTTCTGATGCCTGCAAGCAGACCTGCCAAGTACCACTCATTAGGAGTGACAGTCACCTATCTGTGCTTAAATATGCAACCCATTTCTGATGTGTCACTCGTAAATGCAGTTTTGCACATTTTAATATGTCGCTCTTGGTGATCATAAAAGTCTCTCCGACATTTCTCTCATGTTGACATCTCTGTACAAGTGAGCTCTGTGTTTGATCCGTAAAGCGTAATTGCTTTCAGTTTTTGGATATAATTTCCACCAGTAGAGATGAAAAGAGAATTCAAGCATCAGAAGCAGTGCAGAGAAGAGCGAGAAGGGATGATCCCCAGTTTTAGAGGTCTGTTATCAGGAATGGCTGGAGAAGTTAGCTTTATCAACGTGGCGGATAAACATCGGTACAGGCTGGCCCATTTCCCGATTGTAATTTTCAGTGTAGCTGACCATCAGACAGGCCAGCTGAAAAGGCAATCCACGTGCAAGAATGCGTTATCTCAGCTCTGTACGAAGAAACCGATCCGTTAGATATTCTGAGCAGATGAAGGCGTTTCACTGGAGTTTTTTGTGTAAAATTGATTCACTAAGGCTTCTAAGATGACTGAAGTTCTGCACAAAACCTGTGTAATATCTGTACTGATCTTGGGATCGCAAAGAAAGTAGATTGAATACTTGAAGGGAAGATGCTTCTTCAGATGTGTGGGAGGAATCAGGAAGAAACTGTGGGATTTGTGAGAATATTGCTCGGTAGTTTGCCGTCAGATTTTCTTTCCTTCCCGACCGGAAAGCACCCACTTCGAAAGTACTTCATTGGCTGTAAAGCGCTCTGGCGCTTCCCGAGGTTGTGCAAGGCGCTGTAGAAATGCACGTCTTTTATGTGGAATTCTGTACAGAGGTATGGTGCATAACTGAAAGTGCTTTGGACTGCTCGAACTCTATATACTGGGAAGTGGTTTGGTCTAATGAAATTTTATGCATTGGAATTTAGTGATCAGATCCAACATGTTTACCATAATTTGAATCCGGGCTTCAGCCTGTGTTTATGGATATTGTGTGTTGAAACGTGCTGAGGCTAAGATGAGTATGTTAACTCTTTTTTTCCCTCTTGTTTGCAGCAAATCCTTCACTGATGGGCGGGGGTGGAGGTGAGTATTTTGGATTTGATCTTTACACTGCCTACTATAACAGAATAGTTTTTCTCACATATGCCCCGACTTGGGGCGACTTCAACTCAAGGAACAGTCATGTAACGGAACCATACCAAGGGGGCATAAATGTTTGTGTCATTCTGTGTGCTGTTGAAGCCCAAATGTTCAGGTCTCTGGACTGTATTAAAAACTATTCTGATGTAAAATGGAAATGAAGATTCTCTCCTAAAGCTACAAGCTCAGTTCTGGTATTCCATCTGTATAAAAGCTCAGCACCACCATAACCCCATGTACACCTTCAATGTCAACCGTCCTCCTTCAGAACGTTGGCTTATGTAGCCTGATAGAGGTCTTTAAAATTATGAAGGGGTTCGATAGGGTAGATGTAGAGAAGATGTTTCCACTTGTGGGGAGTCCAAAAACTAGGGGCCATCAATATAAGACAGTCATTAATAAATCCAACAGGGAATTCAGGAGAAACTTCTTTACCCAGAGAGTGGTGAGAATGTGGAACTCGCCACCACAGGGAGTGGTTGAGGCGAATAGCATAGAGGCATTAAAGGGGAAGCTGGATATACACATGAGGGAGAAAGGAACATACGAATTAGGAGCAGGAGTAGGCCACTCGGCCCCTCGAGCCTGCTCCGCCATTCAATAAGATCATGGCTGATCTGATTACTCCACATTCCCGCCTACCCCCGATAACCTTTCACCCCCTTGCTTAACAAGAATCTATCTACCCCTGCCTTAAAAATATTCAAAGACTCTGCTTCCAACGCCCTCTGAGGAAGAGAGTTCCAAAGACTCACCACCCTCTGTGAGAAAAAATTTCTCCTCATCTCTGTCTTAAATGGGCGACCTCTTATTTTTAAACAGTGACCCCCTAGTTCTAGATTCTCCCACAAGAGGAAACATCCTCTCCACATCCACCCTGTCAAGACCCCTCAGGATCTTATATGTTTCAATCAAGTCACCTCTTACTCTTCTAAACTCCAGCGGATACAAGCCCAGCCTGTCCAACCTTTCCTCATAAGACAACCCGCCCATTCCAGGTATTAGTCTAGTAAACCTTCTCTGAACTGCTTCCAACGCATTTACATCCTTCCTTAAATAAGGAGACCAATACTGTACACAGTACTCCAGATGTGGAATAGAAGGATATGCTGATGGGGTGAGATGAAGAGGGATGGGAGGAGGCTGGTGTGGAGCACAAACACCGGCACGGAGCAGTTGGGCCGAATGGCCTGTTTCTGTGCTGTAGACTCGATCTAATTGGGACCGGCTGGATGGACCAGAGGATCTTTCCCTGTCCGTCATTGTTCGTATGTTTATAATTCTATGTTTGATGGATTGTGGCTCCATTGAGTAACTGCCAGAACTTTTCTTTTCTGCCACAAGTGTCATGTAGCAGCCAACAAATGCACCAGATATAGCAATGATGTTGCAAACATGATACATAACCAGGCCAATGAGAATAACCACGCAGTACATATCACGTGCGGTACATTCTCCACTTTAGCATAGCAACAGTTTCAGGCAGAAGAAAACCGTCGGCCCATCCATCCCACCGATCCGCAGTATTCCCTTCGTGCATTTCTAACAACCCTGACTCCCACTTGTTGACCGGAACCTTATTTAGTTCCTTCTTGAAACCCATGAAGCTTTCTTGTGTCGAGCAATAAGGAAGGCAAATGGCATGTTGGCCTTTCTTGCAAGGGGGTTGGAGTATAAGAGTAAGGAAGTCTTGCTACAGTTGTACAGGGCCTTGGTGAGACCACACCTGGAGTACTGTGCACAGTTCTGCTCTCCTTATCTAAGGAAGGATATACTTGCCTTGGAGGCGGTGCAACAAAGGTTGTAAGAACATAAGAAATAGGAGCAGGAGTAGGCCATTCGGCCCTTCGAGCCTGCTCCACCATTCAATGAGATCATGGCTGATCTTCTGCCTCAACTCCATTCACCGGCCCTATCGCCATATCCCTTGATGCCCTTACTAGTCAGAAATCTATCGACTTCTGTTTTAAATATACCCAATGACTGAGCCTCCACAACCCTCTGGGGTAGAGAATTCCAAAGATTCACCA
Organism: Squalus acanthias; assembly: GCA_030390025.1. Taxonomy (NCBI): domain Eukaryota; kingdom Metazoa; phylum Chordata; class Chondrichthyes; order Squaliformes; family Squalidae; genus Squalus; species Squalus acanthias. The sequence goes on along the minus strand of CM059450.1, from coordinate 29,387,091 downwards.
CCCTCTGTGTGAAGAAATTTCTTCTCATCTCAGTCCTGAATGGCCTACCCTTTATCTTGAGGCTGTGGCCCCTGGTTCTAGACTCCCCAGCCAAGGGAAACATTCTCCCAGCATCCATCCTATCAAGCCCTGTAATAATTTTGTATGCTTCAATGAGATCCCCTCTCATTCTTCTGAATTCAAGAGAATACAGGCCTAGTTTACTCAATCTCTTCTCATACGACAGTCCCGCCATCCCAGGAATCAATCTTGTGAACCTTCATTGCACTCCCTCTATGGCAAGTACTGTATATCCTTCCTTAGGTAAGGTTCACTAGATTGATTCCTGGGATGAGAGGGCTGTCCTATGATGAGAGATTGTGTAGAATGGGCCTATACTCTCTGGAGTTTAGAAGAATGAGAGGTGATCTAATTGAAACATACAAGATTCTGAAGGGGATTGACAGGGTAGATGCTGAGGTTGTTTCCCCTGGCTGGAGAGTCTAGAACCAGGGGGCATAGTCTCAGGATAAGGGGTAGTCCATTTAAGACTGAGATGAGGAGGAATTTCTTCACCAAGAGGGTTGTGAATCTTTGGAATTCTCTGCCCCAGAGGGCTGTGGAGGCTCAGTCTTTGAGTATATTCAAGGCTGAGATCGATAGATTTTTGGACTCTAGGGGAATCAAGGGATATGGTGATTGGGCGGGAAAGTGGAGTTGAGGTCGATGATCAGCCATGATCTTATTGAATGGCGGAGCAGGCTCGAGGGGCCGTATGGCCGACTCCTGCTCCTAATTCTTATGTTCAACCAGCGGCAGTTTAGTAAAAGAATGCTAACTTAGTTCAGAAAAGAAAAGGTTCTCCAGTATGTTTCTCTTCGCAGCCGGACTGGTAAGTGCATCCCGAAAACCGTGATAAAGTAAACATAAACCTTATAACTAGTGGTCTCCCTTGGTGTTGCTCCTGGGAAGTTGGAGATGATGCTGTTTTTGTAATGAAAGGAACATTGCACAATGTGATGGCACAAAGTTCCGTTTCTCTAATCGGCACTCTGAGTTATATTCGGGGCCAATTGCTCTTGGTGAGGAAGCTGGCAGGTTGGCGGATGCTTTTAAATTCGCAGCTCCAGGTCAGAACAAGCCATCATGAAATGACTACCTTTCTTTCTCTCTCATGCATTTTTGACACTTTGAAGTGTGATGGATGTGTGCCAGACTCGAGACTTTTTTTATGTGTACCACTGGATCTCCAACGGCGTGTTCACAATAAATTGGATGATTTATTGCTTTACAAAGATTGGAGTGTTGTGCCATTTAAAGCACAATGTATTACTCTGCTGCTAAGGCACAGCTGCGTCCGTGTAAGGCCACACTTCCTCACTGTGAAGCAAACACAGGCTCTGGTCAGTCACAGTTTAATTTTTGTTTCATCAGGGAGCTTTGAGAATTGGGAAATATAAGTTTGGGGTTGCAAGTCAGAAGCGCCCAGCATTAAAAGACTGGATTTCTTTATTTTAAATAAAATGTGATTCTTAAGATCACCAGGGTACAGACAATCTTTTGTCAGGAAGATGATTTCTGTTGTTCTGGGAGTGGGTTTCTTTTTAATGCTTTTGTTTTAGCGTGATATACAACAACAACTTGTATTTATACAGCGCCTTTAACGTAGTAAAACGTCCCAAGGCGCTGCACAGGAGTATTTTAAGACAAAAAATTTGACACCGAGCCACATAAGGATCAATTAGGGCAGGTGACCAAATGCTTGGTCAAAGAGGTCGGTTTTAAGGAGCGTCTTAAAGGAGGAAAGAGAGGCGGAGAGGTTTAGGGAGGGAATTCCAGAGCTCAGTGCCCAGGCAACAATATAGATGAGAACTTTGCACGCAGACAAGTGTAATAGACCAAGCCTGCGCTGGATAGGATGCACATGAAAGGCTGGTGCTTTTTTGGGAAATAAACCACTCGTCGCTGCCAACATAACGCACTTGAGCCTTTGTTGCTGAGTTATAGGCGTCAGTTTTCTGTGCGATTTTTGCCCCATTTACCATTTACGAGGATGAAAACTGCACAGCTGCACCTTGAGATTCATGTTTTTCCACAATCCAGATGTTCTGTTCTGCTCTTCGCCGCGCTCGCACGTGCTATCTTCGGAGAGACCTATTTGCGTAATTTGAGCTGATCCGCTGTAATCTTTGCTGTAAGTGGAAAAGCTCTGCTCCGACGCTGGGAACAGCTGGAGCCAATTAGTGTATCAGCGAGTCACTCTGAGAATGCATTGAAAACACTTCTGACTGTTCACATTTTTTAACTTTCACTAAAAATGGAAACTCAATGTAAAGGTTCACTCTGTGGCAGACACACTGTTTGACCCACCTGCCAATTTAGCTTTAACTTTACACGGAACTTTTGAGACCAGGCTGCCCGAGGAACTGAAGCTTCCTCAAAAACCATCCGCAGTGCAGTGTTGCCACCCAGCTCCTGCCCCACGTCCCTCACTCCTCCTGCAGATTGATTTGGGACATTTCAGCCACATAAATACTGTGGCAACAAGAGCAGGTCAGAGGCTGGGTATTCTGCGGCGAGTGTCTCACCTCCTGACCCCCCAAAGCTTTTCCACCATCTGCAAGACACAAGTAAGGAGTGTGATGGAATACTCTCCACTTGCCTGGATGAGTGCAGCTCCAACAACACTCAAGAAGCTCGACACCATCCAGGACAAAGCAGCCCGCTTGATTGGCACCCCATCCACCACCTTAAACATTCACTCCCTCCACCACCGGCGCACCGTGGCTGCAGTGTGGACCATCTACAAGATGCACAGCAGCAACTCGCCAAGGCTTCTTCGGCAGCACCTCCCAAACCCGCGACCTCTTCCACCTAGAAGGACAAGGGCAGCAGGCGCATGGGAACACCACCACCTCCAAGTTCCCCTCCAAGTCACACACCATCCTGACTTAGAAATATATCGTCCGTTCCTTCATCGTCACTGAGTCAAAATCCTGGAACTCCCTCTCTAACAGCACTGTGGGAGCACCTTCACCACACGGACTGCAGCGGTTCAAGAAGGCGGCTCACCACTGACGTAAGAAAACTACTAGGCACTTGGTCTAAGCGTTAAACAAAGCTTTAATCAACTGTTTTTCAACATGGAGATCTAGTTGTGTCCTTCACTAGTTCCTGTTAAAGAATGTCCTGAGCAAGCTGGGCCCATGCCCGAGTATTTATACTCTCCCTGGACAGCGCCACCAGCAGGCCGCCCAGTATTACTTCATAAGTCATTTCCACATGAATGACAAGATTTATGTCAACCACCACCTTCTCGAGGGCAATTAGGGATGGGCAATAAATGCTGGGCCTTGCCAGCGACGCCCACGTCCCATAAATGAATTTTAAAAAATGACATGAAAGGTGCCGAATGGATGTAAGGTGTCGAGCGGGAAACTGCCTCTTTAAAAGAGGGCGTGGAAACTGATCTTCCCACTTGAATAAAACGTGTGCACCTAAAGTTCTGTGGACTGTACAGCGAGTGAGGATGGTGACGAAATATAGAGGAGGTGAGGAAGATATTGATTTGTTTCTGAAAAGTCACAGTCCTTGGGGTTCCTGTCTGCTCACTTCATTAACATCAGTAAATGTTACTGCTTTATTAATGCTAAAGATCTTTATGGCAGAGGAAGGAATAAGAGAGTTGTGGAGAAGATTGGTGTTGTCATTCTGCAAGTACTCCTCATATGCATTAAAGGCACAGATGGGGGTAATAAATGTATTTTGTGTTTCGATTTGTTGTAATAAATCATAAGCAGATTGCTCAGCTTTTTCTTGCTGACCAGCAAATTAGTTTGACAGTGGTTTGATTTATACTCGGAAAGTTATAGCACCTGCGAGTGCTTTCCTCTCGGTTGTGCTCCCAGAAATGTGTGTATGAAGTATTCAAAGTGCCGGTAAATTAAATGGGATTGTGGCTAATGTTGACACACAGTATTTAAAGTAGTCAAAAAAATATTGAGCTGTCAGTCAGTTGCGCTGAAAGGAAGCAGGTGCTTGGCGACACTGAAATATATTGTGGGAAGTTGCGTTACATGGGATTAAGCGGCAGACCTTTTGGTAGATAACACATCCACTGGTATTTGTTCAAGAATATCACAACTCAGAAGGTTATGAATCTTATGCAATTCTCTTCCCCAGAGGGCTGTGGATGCTCAGTCGTTGAGTATATTCAAGACAGAGATCGATAGATTTTTGGACTCGAGGGGAATCAAGGGATATGGGGATCGGGCAGGATAGTGGAGTTGAGGTAGAAGATTGGCCATGATCTTATTGAATGGCGGAGCAGGCTTGAGGGGCCAAATGGCCGACTCCTGCTCCTTAATTCTCATGTTCTTATCTCTGTAAACATGTCTAATTTCAAATCTTTTGGAGCAGCCACCTTTACTAATTGTACCGTAACCACTCCACCCCCCCCCCCCAAAGATCTTTGCAGCTATCCCGTCATTAGTTGGGAGTTAAGATGGTCCAACATATGAATGCTGTCCCTGCTGCTTTCTTTCTCAGTCTGCCAGGAGATCCAGTGCGGCGCCGGTTCGAATCTCACTCCTGAACCAGTTTTCTCTGCCTTCCCCAGACCGTTTATCTATGACTGACGCACATTCACCCTATAAAAAGATGAGCGCACCATTGTCAGTGGCCTTCAAACTGTAGTACACTTATTGTGGGATAGAACAATGAGGCAGTTGCTGTTGTTTCGTATGACGGGATGTCGAGTTTGGCTCTCCATCCGACGGCCTCCTGAGATGCCGAGTGGGGAAATGAGGTGCCTCCCGCCACAGATCTTAGTGGGCAGGTGGATGCGATGTGTTCCATGGCACAGTCGCACTTCGGCCCGTCCCTCACCTTCCACCTGTTGAGCAGGCGGCCGCGTCGTTCGTGCCCCGTGCGGATTGGGTTGAGCGCAGCTCACCGTCTTCGAGGGAGGTCGAAGCCAGGGACCTCTGCTGTTGGGTCAGCGACGAGGTGTTGGTTCTTTATGCGTCCCACGATTCCGTCCACCTGGATCGTGGGTCGATACCAGCTGCCTGAATATTGACTGCTGTTTCCCAGAATGGCCGGCACCATTTTAAGCGCTTTCGTCGTGTGTTTTTCCAAGTCTGATTACGTTATTGACTCTGTCTGTCTATCTGTGTATTTATCCACCAATTCCTTCCTGCTATTATTACAATTAAGATATTTTTTGTAAGTGATGGCGGCAGTGTGTATTTGGCTTCTTTAGGTATCTGCAAGTGGGAAGGATGTCACATGTAGGAGCATCTCAGCTCAGGCTGTTCATTTGTGCTTGTAACTACAGTGTCAGTTAATCAGAAAAACTGTGCACTCATACACTATAATTGAATTAATATCTGCACACGTATCATGTTTATATCCAATAGGATAAGAAGTTGCTTATAACTGGGTTTGTATCAACGAAATGGACTTTTGAGTCCAAATTTCAGAAATATATGATGAATTTAAGGAGTCTGAGTTGGTGCAATAATATTCTTTTATCTCTAGGTGTCTTTAGCAAGGATTGTAAATATGACAAGGCTATAGACTTATTGCGTGCGCTAGTGGCAGAACATCAATACAGCACCAATCCTTGTTTTTACTCTGTTGACAGACTCTTTAATTTGGATCCTTTCTATGGTGTGTATAATTGGATTGTCAATTGTCCTATAGATACTTAGGTCCAATACTGACTATGTCAGTACTCAGCACTGACTTATTTCATGGTTATACGTAACTTCTAATGCAAGTCTTGACTCCTGGAGTGACATTTGTTAATGAGATTCAGTTGTGCCGGCCAAGTAATGCTAACTGTACACACTGCTCTTGCTCGAAAATTTGCCACGCCACTGCATATGTGAAGAACGGTACACAGTGTGGATTTGCAGCAGCACGAGTTGGATAAAAAAGAAAAGAAAGACTTACATTTATATAGCACCTTCCACGACCATCGGACGTCTCAAAGTGCTTTACAGTCAATGAAGTACTTTTGAAAGTGGAGTCACTGTTGTAATGTGGCAGCCAATTTGTGCACAGCAAGGTCCCACAAACAGCAATGTGATAATGACCAGATCATCTGTTTTACTGATGTTGGTTGAGGGATAAATATTGGCCAGGACACCGGGGATAACTCCCCTGCTCTTCATCGAAATAGTGTCATGGGATCTTTTACGTCCACCTAAGAGAGCAGACAGGGTCTTGGTTAAACATCTCATCCGAAAGACGGCACCTCCGACAGTGCAGCACTCCCTCAGCACTGCCCTGGAGTGTCAGCCTAGCTTTATGTGCTCAAGTCCCTGGAGTGGGACTATGAACCCACAACCTTCTGACTCAGAGGTAAGTGTGCTACCCACTGAGCCACAGCTGACACTTAAGTAGTTGCACAGTGATGCTTCTGACTTTAGGGTGAAGTTAGTGAAACCTGGCGGGCATACATTGGCCCTGAATTTTTGCGGTCGGTGGTGTACTTCCGGAGTCCGCCTCCGACCCGCGGAATACTTCCGTACTTCCCTCCTGGCTCCACAGCTACCGAGAGTTCCCTCCTCAGGCTTGCAGGCGTAGGCCTGCGTAAAAGGCCCACGGGTCCCATGGGCGCACGCGGTTCGCAAGCATCCCTGGGATCACGTGGGCCCGATCAACCAATCGAAAAGGGGGATTCCTATGATGCTTCTGGGGATGCTATTTAGGTCGGAATCCCCAGAAGCAAATTAGAAATCCCCAAATAAATAAGAATTCACACCACTTAAATAAAAACAAATGTCCCCATGTTCAAATTTAATTAAAAGACCCTTTAATTAAGCATTTAAAATAAAAATGTAATTTTTTGAAAAATAAATGTCAACATTTTAAAAGGGGCCAAAATTTACCTAGACTAATTTTAAACGTATGTTTTAATGATTTTAAAAATTTTATTTCAACATTTGTTTTACCCCTTAAGCTAGTCAAAGAAGGACCTACGCCTGCTTTTACCAGGCACAAGGGCTTTGTGGGCATTCGCTGGGCATATAGCCTGACTCTGTGCCAGTGAAAGTGTTATCGCAGTGGGTGCGAACGATCTGCTCATGCGAAGCTTGACAGAGCGCAAGTTTTGGGTTTTTGCGCAGCGCATGCGGAAGCCTAGAACTTGTGAGGTCTGTCAGAAGGCCTCGGACAGTACACTGTCGAAACCACCGTAATTTCAGGCCTATTATGTTTGGCAGTGTATCACCGACTGTCTGGTAGAGTCGGACTTGAGGGTGTTGGTGAGACCACACCTTGAGTACTGCGTGCAGTTTTGGTCTCCTTATTTAAGAAGGGATATACTCGCGTTGGAGGCAATTCAGAGAAGGTTCACGAGGTTAATTCCTGAGATGAAGGGGTTGTCTTAATGAAGAAAGATTGAGCAGGTTGGGCCTGTACTCATTGGAGTTTAGAAGAATGAGAGGTGATCTAATTGAAACATAGAAGATTCTGAGGGGGCTTGACAGGGTAGATGCTGAGAGGGGGAATCCAAAACGAGGGGGCACAGTCTCAGAATAAGGGGGTCACCCATTTAAGACGGAGATGAGGAGGAATTTCTTCTCTCAGAGGGTCGTGAATCTTTGGCATTCTCTACCCCAGAGAGCTGTGGAGGCGGAGTCATTGAATATATTCAAGGCTGAGATAGACAGATTTTTGAGCTACAGGGGAGTCAAGGGTTATGGGGAGCGGGCGGGAAAGTGGCATTGAGGCCAAGATCAGATCAGCCATAATCTCATTGAATGGTGGAGCAGGCTCGAGGGGCCGAATGGCCGACTCCTGCTCCTATTTCTTATGTTCTTATGTTGTATTGGTAGTTACGTGTTAGTGTTAGTCAGCCATTACTGTCAGCTTGGTACTTGTGCATCTGAAACAAAAGGTTATGGATTGACGGTCCACTGTAGGACTTGAACACATAATCTAAGCTGAAACTTCAGTGCCAGTGCTGAGGGAGTGCTGCGCTGTCAGAGATGCTGACCTTTGGCTCAGCCCTGTCTGCCTATCACAGTGGTGAGATCTTGCTGTGCATGAAATGACTGTTCTTGCTCGTGTGGTCCGAGCATATGCAATTTCCATTGGAAATCACTGGGAAAAGATCAGGAGTGGGAACCGTGGGGGATTTTTGTCCCTCCCCAGCACAGGGATAATTGGAGCACTCTGCAGTTACAACGACAGCAACCAAAAAATGTCAGACTGTGACCGTTCTCTCTTGAACTGATTTTTAAAATGTTAACACAAGTGTTAGTAAAGATCAGGTTAAAATACCCCAAGAATAAAAGGCTGCCGTTAAATGTTCACCAACTTGGCTTTTTGGATCGCATTCCTTTGGGAACCTTTGTTTATGGAGACCATTGCAGGAATTAAAGCAATTTTAAATAAATGGCTTGTAAGGTTAAAATAAATAAGTCGCTGCTCTTAGTCCTATTCCAGTTTTTAAACACCACCTTTGGGTTGTTAGAAAGCCTGGATTCAAAATGGTATGAAAGTTACATTTTTTATATATATATATATATTACTCAGGGCAGGACTATGGGGGAAAGAGCAAGGAGAGTGGGGCTAATTGGAGAGCTCTTTCAAAGAGCCGGCACAGGCACAATGGGCCGAATGGCCTCCTCCTGTGCTGTATCATTCTATGATGACATCCTAGCTGAGATCAGTCAATGATTGAATTTGAGATCTTCCAGTCTGTATGGCTTAATCTTCTTAGGCAGTCCCTCGGAACCGAGGATGACTTGCTTCCACACTAAAAATGAGTTCTCAGGTGACTGATGAGTCCAATGCGGGACCTACAGTCTCTGTCACAGGTGGGGCAGACGGTGGTTAAAGGGGCAGGTGGGTGGGGTGCTTGGGTTGACGTGCGCTCCTTCCGCTGTTTGCGCTTGGCTTCCGATTGCTCCCGGCGAAGGGACTCGAGGTGTTCGGCGCCTTCCCGGATGCTTCTCCTCCACTTTGTGCGGTCTTGGGCCAGGGATTCCCAGGTGTCAGTGGGGATGTTGCACTTTTTCAAGGAGGCTTTGAGGGTGTCCTTGAAGCGTTTCCTCTGCCCACCTGGGGCTTTCTTGCCGTGTCGGAGCTCCGAGTAGAGCGCTTGTTTTGGGAGTCTCGTATCGGGCATGCGGGCAGTGTGACCCGTCCATCGGAGCTGATCGAGCGTGGTCAAAGTTTCGATGTTGGCCTGAGCGAGAAAACTGACGCTGTGCACCTATCCTGCCAATGGATCTGCAGGATCTTGTGGAGGCAGCGTTGGTGGTACCTCTCCAGTGCTTTGAGGTGCCTGCTGTACATCATGGCTTAATACTGCTGCAGTGGTCAACGTGTGTGACACGTCAACTTAACGGGGGTGAAATTGGCCTTCACTAGCAGTGCAAAATGGACAATAGCGAATCGGTGGCCCATTTTACACCCTGCCCGGTTTTCTTTTCCATTGAGGGTTTTGCGCTACCGCCGAAGACCAGTTTCACCCCCAGCGTGTCGGCAGACTATTCACTCATGTAGTCGTATCACTGTTGATCCTATGTCCTCGCCTGACATCCACACACACACTCCAGCAGAGGTTGTGAATGAGGCCAAGCCCCTCTCTGCTATGCGAGAGGGAGTTTTGGGACCGCACCCATACCTTCGTTGGCAGAGTGGTGGGAGCAAATCATCTTCAATCGGGTATGGTACGCAGTGTGAGCGGGGGGAAAACGAATCATCCTTCGCAACGCAACTTTAAAAAAATTAGGGTTCGTGCTTTTCTTATTGTCAGTATCCCAACAACCCCAAACGATCGTGAAGCTGTCGGATTGTTGTCAAAACCCAACTGGTTCACTAGCGTCCGTTAGGGAAGGAAACCCGCCGTCCTTGCACGGTCTGGCCTGTATGTGACTTCCGTCCGACACCAGCGTGGTTGAGTCTTAACTGCCCTCTGAAATGGCCCAGCAAACCACTCAGTTATATCAAAAACTGCTGCATGCAGCGGTTCAAGAAGGTACACCAGCACCTTCTCAAGCCCACGAGGGATGGGCAATAAATGCCAAGGAATGCCATATCTCAAGAATGAATTTTTAAATAAAAAGTGGCATAAAATTACTTCAGGGTATACTGCGAAGACTGATCACGTAAATTCTACAGGAGAGACTAGAGATGATGTAAAATATATTATTCAGAGATATACAGCTTAGATGGCTCTAAAATATACAGAGAATTGATGCATTCATGCCAACCATCGGTGTTTTAATTCTGCTCCATTGGTAGGGAGATGGCAGTGGTTTTGGAGAATACCACCAGTAATCGTCAGCCTGAGGCTGGTAAATTGGATTCTATCTGATCTAAAGGTATTTCAGATCATAGCAAGAAGGAGCCTGAAAGCTACTGAGGAATTTTGCTGATCTAAGTGGCTCTTAAGATGGTTCTTTGGGTTGTTAGGAAAGCATACTGGATGCTTTGGAGGCCCACACAGTAATCAGAAATGAACGGGCTTCATTTTGATCTTCAGTTGAATCTGCAGAGCAAGTTGTTGCTTTGTACGCGATGCGGAGTGTTGTAATGCCCGGGGGAAGCTACGAGCATTGCTTTCATCAATTTGTGTAAGGCTTTTGACCTTGTGTCTCATGTAGTTAGCATGAAGAAACTGTAAACTCTGTGGTGTACGTGGCTAAATCTTGGATTTTATCTACAAAGTGTACTCTGGCTAACAAGCTCTCTGTGAGAGTAGATGGAGACCCACCAAACCCCCCTCTCTTGAAAGAGAACTGGGGTAGGATTGTCCACCGCCACCCATCCTGTTTGATGGCTTCGTCAATGATATGTAGGATGGTATGATACGAAACGGCCTTGGACTGTGTTCTGACCATTTTTGTAGAAATGCGGCATTCCTTTTCACAGGTGGTATAACGTTGTTGGTGGACTCGGCTGCCTGTGTCCTAACTCGCACCAAGTCCCGTTCGCCCATCACCCCCTGTGCTCGCTGACCTACATTGGCTCCCGGTTAAGCAGTGTTTCGATTTCAAAATTCTCATCCTTGTTTTCAAATCCCTCCATGGCCTCGCCCCTCCGTATCTCTGTAACCTCCTTCAGCCCCACAACCCCCCCGAGATCTCTGTGCTCCTCTAATTCTACCCTCTTGAGCATCCCTGATTATAATCGCTCAACCTTTGGTGGCCGTGCCTTCTGTTGCCTAGGCCCTAAGCTCTGGAATTCCCTGCCTAAACCTCTCCGCCTCGCTACCTCTCTTTCCTCCTTTAAGACGCTCCTTAAAACCTACCTCTTTGACCAAGCTTTTGGTCACCTGCCCTAATTTATCCTTCTGTGGATCGGTGTAAAATTTTTTGTCTTAAAATACTCCTGTGCAGCGCCTTGGGACGTTTTACTACGTTAAAGGCGCTATATAAATACAAGTTGTTGTTGTTGTTGACTCACTGGGGATTTAATGTGCTGTATTCACCATCTTGAACTGTGGCTAACCGATGGAATGTAAAAGTGAATGCCCTCAAGTGTGGTATTATACCTTTGCTTGACTCGAGGCCGGAGATCGCGACGATACTGATTAAAGGTGTAAGGGTCATCTGTCCCAATTGCTTGATTCATATCAGTACTGGGTGGTGGTGGGGGGGCTCACAATCCTTGAGAGCAAAAGGCAATTTTGTCTTTCTTCATTGACCGTGCATTCCCAATACAGATTACTTAGCGGCTTATAAGACGTGTGTTCAAATATCATGGTTCATAATTCCCAAATTCCCAGACATGGAACAGAAATACTATCTTCAGCCCGCTTATTTACAGGATTACTCCATTCCGCTATGCTGCAGCCTACATGTAGTCTTGCTGTGCTGTGCTCATTATGCATTAATTACCTTCTAATGATAGAAAAGTAAATTGTAACTTGCATCAACTACTTTAATGGCCCAGAAATTGGCCTCTCCGGCTTGCCGCGGGGGTAAGGATCGCGTGTGCCTTTACCTACCGCGCCTGCCGTTGTGTTTTGGGCCCACGGGAACTTCAGCTCCTGGGCCTCTCCCTGGTGCCGGCGCGCAGTGCGTGCGTGTCCCAGGGGCGCAGTTAGTGCGATACGTCCCCTGGGATCACGTGGGCCATGGAGAGCCAATGGCAGCAGACCATCTTTCATTCATAGATTTGACAGGAGACCTGTCAAATCTGTGAATTGAAATCGGCCCCAAAAGAACAGCTAAACTTAAAATAAATTTTTTAAAAATCCATCACATTTATAAAATAACTATAGTTAAATAAATTAACCACTTTAAACAAAAATTTAAATTTTTGAAAAAATTAAAATACTTTTTAAAAGTGATAAAAATAAACTTACCTTTCTTTAAAGTATCTAAAAAAGATAAACCTGTTGAAAAATGTTTTAAATTATACTTAATTAACCACTTACCTTGTTGAAAACGGGTCTTGCGCCTCCTTTTCATTAGCGTAGTTTCTTCAATACTTACCCTCGCGTAGAAACCTAAAAAAAAATCTAAGTGTGCTGCGTGCGCGCAGCCTCTACCGTGCACGCGGTTCACCTGTGAACCGCTGCCTTCACCAGACCGGAAGTTCCGGTTTCCCGCGCATGCGCAGTGCATGCAGGAAACCGGCACTTCAGGAGGCCTTACGGGTGAGTACACACTGAGTACTCACCCGGGAAGGGCCGAATTTTTGGCCCATTGCAATATTTTAAACATTTGTAACCATTCCAGAATAAATTATTTTTGGCGTCACAGGAGAAATGCTGGAAAATATGTCAAAAAAGTGTGGAGAAAAAAACAAACTGGATTTCCTCGGTGAACGTGTCCCCAGTATCCAAGGAAATAAATTTTGTGTCTTCGAGCGCTCAGTAATGTCTAAATCCGCCACTGCAAAAACCACACGTCTGTGTACTTGATTTATTTCTGTATTGCAAGCGAGGGAACATTGCGAATTCCTGCAGCTTGTGACAATCTCGTAGCGTTCTCAGCCTAATTACTAGTCTTGCATGACATCGACAGGGTTTCTGGGTTTTGGTGTTCACAGAGAAATGGACTGAATTGTGAAATGCAATTTCCAAAACACGAGTCAGAATTCTGTCACCCTAAGGCGCTGTCCCCTCATCATCGTCCCGTATTCCCAGCCCTTTGGAGTTGTCACGTTTTCGCACGTTGGTCTCGGTTGACACACACAGCTGCATCCCAGGCGGGTCCATGACAACGCAGCTGGGGCAGGAGTACGCTGACGGTGGAAATTGTCCGGGGGTTAGCCAGAATGCTGCCTCTGAATTCATGGAGCAGTCGAGAAACTCTCCTGCTACCCAGGATGGAAAATCTCATCAGGACGATCAAATTAATCCGGCGCTTCAGAGTTACAGAGGCAAAGCTATTGATTGCTTCGAGTGATTGTGTTTTTTTCATGTAAAAATTAAACTCAAATTGCACAGCGTTGCCACTTGCAAATCTCACACACAGCGCTTAAGCCTTAATCGGCAGAGCTCCATTTTTCACCCTGAAAATGTCCCTTTATCAACTTGTATTTATACAGCGCCTTTAACGTAGTAAGATGTCCCAAGGCGCTTCACAGGAGTATTTTAAGACAAAAAAATTTGACTCCGATCCACATATGGATAAATTAGGGCAGGTGACCAAAAGCTTGGTCAAAGAGGCAGGTTTTAAGGAGCGTCTTAAAGGAGGAAAGAGAGTTAGCGAGACGGACAGGTTTAGGCAGGGAATTCCAGAGCTTAGGGCCCAGGCAACAGAAGGCACGGCCACCAATGATTGAGCGATTATAATCAGGGATCCTCAAGAGGGCAGAATTAGAGGAGCGCAGATATCTCAGGGGGGGTTGTGGGGCTGGAGGAGATTACAGAGATAGGGAGGGGGGCGAGGCCATGGAGGGATTTGAAAACAGGGATGAGAATTTTGAAATCGAAATCTTATCAGAGTTCTAATTCCTGTACCTGCTCAGTAAAGGTTCAGGACCCAGCCAATGTCATTGCATTATTTTAATGTTTCAATCTGTATCTGTTGCATTTTTCCCAAGGATTACAACAGTGACTGCACCACAAAAGTACTTCATTGGTTGGGAAGCGCTTTGCGATGTCCTGAGACCATGCAAGGGGCTGTATAAATGCATGTGCTTTCTATTTCCATATCTGAGCTAATTCACTTGTGATATAATATCTCAAAATCAACTTCAATTTTCTAACCCATTATTAGTTTTCAGACGGATTTTATAAACTGGTTTACTGGGAAATCCAGTGGGATTAGTTGGATATTTATAGGCTGATAACTTGAGGTCCCATTTCCACTAATCCATATGAAAATACTGAGCTGTTGCACCGTATACTGAATGATATTATCAGTATAATTTAAAGAGGGATGTTTTTAGAGGTGACCGCTTCGGAGAGGTGGGGAAGTAAGGTTGGTCGCGTACTCCAGATTTTATTGCGGTGCTCTGTTAACTGTAACTGTCATGATGTGGAGATGCCGGCGTTGGACTGGGGTGGACAAAAATGAGAAGTCGCACAACACCAGGTTATAGTCCAACAGATTTATTTAATTTTACAAGCTTTCGAAGCAGTTCGCTCCTTCGTCAGGTAAGTTAGCAATGAGAGAATCTCCCAGAATTCACAATTTAAACCCAGACAAAATCTATTCACATTATTCCCTACAACAAAGAGCACAGCCAAGACAATGAGATGTGTCCCAGGGGGTCCAACGTGTCAAACCACCTGCTGGCTGCATATCCTGTCAATTTGTGTTCTTGTGTTAGTCTCTTTAAAAAAAAACACCTGGGAAGACCGGCCATGATGTCAAGTCACGTTCTGTATCGTGACATGAACCCGATATCGCGATTGAGGCCATCCTCATGAGTGCGGAACTTGGCTATCAGTTTCTGCTCTATGATTTTGCGCTGTCGTGTATCTCGAAGGCCGCCTTGGAGAACGCTTACCCGCAGATCCGAGGCTGAATGCCCCTGGCTGCTGAAGTGTTCCCCGAGCAGAAACTGATAGCCAAGTTCCGCACTCATGAGGATGGCCTCAATCGCGATATCGGGTTCATGTCACGATACAGAACGTGACTTGACATCATGGCCGGTCTTCCCAGGTGTTTTTTTTTTTAAAGAGACTAACACAAGAACACAAATTGACAGGATATGCAGCCAGCAGGTGGTTTGACACGTTGGACCCCCTGGGACACATCTCATTGTCTTGGCTATGCTCTTTGTTGTAGGGAATAATGTGAATAGATTTTGTCTGGGTTTAAATTGTGAATTCTGGGAGATTCTCTCATTGCTAACTTACCTGACGAAGGAGCGAACTGCTTCGAAAGCTTGTAAAATTAAATAAATCTGTTGGACTATAACCTGGTGTTGTGCGACTTCTCATAACTGTAACTGTGGCAGGGCTCGCCAGACTGCTACATATATATATAACGTGCACTTATATTGTGCTTTTAACGTAGAAAAGCGTTCCAAGGTGCTTCATAGAGGAGCAATCAAAGCAGTAAACCATCTTCAGCTGCTTCATCAATGACCTTCCCTCCAACATAAGGTCAGAAATGGGGATGTTCGCTAATGACTGCACAGTGTTCAGCACCATTCACAACTCCTCAGATAATGAAGCAGTCCATGCCCGCATGTAACAAGACCTGGACGACGTTCAGGCTTGGGCTGATAAGTGGCAGGTAACATTCGCGCCACAGAAGTGCCAGGCAATGACTATCTCCAACAAGCGAGAGTCTAACCACCACCCCTTGACATTCAATGGCATTACCATCGCCGAATCCCCCACCATCAACATCCTGGGGGTCACCATTGACCAGAACCTTAACTGGACCAGCCATATAAATACTGTGGCAACAAGAGCAGGTCAGAGGCTAGGTATTCAGCAGTGAGTGTCTCACCTCCTGACTCCCCAAAGCCTTTTTACCATCTACAAGGCACAAGTAAGGAGTGTGATGGAATACTCTCCACTTGCCTGGATGAGTGCAGCTCCAACAACACTCAAGAAGCTCGACACCATCCAGGACAAAGCAGCCCGTTTGATTGGCACCCCATCCACCACCTTAAACATTCACTCCCTCCACCACCGGCGCACCGTGGCTGCAGTGTGTATCATCTACAAGATGCACAGCAGCAACTCACCAAGGCTTCTTCAACAGCACCTCCCAAACCCGCGACCTCTTCCACCTAGAAGGGCAAGGGCAGCAGGCACATGGGAACACCACCACCTCCAAGTTCCCCTCCAAATCACACACCATCCTGATTTGGAAATATATCGGCCGTTCCTTCATCGTCGCTGGGTCAAAATCCTGGAACTCCCAACCTAACAGCACTGTGGGAGCACCTTCACCACACGGACTGCAGCGGTTCAAGAAGGCGGCTCACCACCACCTTCTCGAGGGCAACTAGGGATGGGCAATAAATGGCCTTTCCAGCGACGCCCACATCCCATAAGCGAATAAAGAAAAAAAAAGTAAGGTGGCACCTTGGTAGAGGGTTGTGGGTTGATGATTTGTGCGATAAAATCATAGACACAGAAGGAGGCCATTCGGCACATCGTGCCTGTGCTGGCTGTTTGAAAGAACTCTCCAATTAGTCCCATTCCCCTGCTCTTTCCCCATAGCCCTGCAAACCTTTCCTTTTCAAGTATTTATCCAGTTCCCTTTTGAAAGTTAGTATTAAACTTGCTTCCACCGCCCTTTCAGATCATAACAACTCGAGCTCCTTTTAAACCAGATTGGAAGTGGTGAAGGTGTCACATTTTGAAGAACCTTATTGATAAACAACAACAACAACAACTTGTATTTATACAGCTCCTTTAACGTAGTAAAACGTCCCAAGGCGCTGCACAGGAGTATTTTAAGACAAAAAATTTGACACCGAGCCACATAAGGATAAATTAGGGCAGGTGACCAAAAGCTTGGTCAAAGAGGTCGGTTTTAAGGAGCGTCTTAAAGGAGGAAAGAGAGGTAGCGAGGCGGACAGGTTTAGGCAGGGAATTCCAGAGCTTAGGGCCCAGGCAACAGAAGGCACGGCCACCAATGGTTGAGCGATTTATAATCAGGGATGCTCAAGAGGGCAGAATTAGAGGAGCGCAGATATCTCGGGGGGTTGTGGGGCTGGAGGAGGTTACAGAGATAGGGAGGGGGCGAGGCCATGGAGAGATTTGAAAACAAGGATGAGAATTTTGAAATCGAGGTGCTGCTTAACCGGGAACCAATGTAGGTCAGCGAGCACAGGGGAGATGGGCGAACGGGACTTGGTGCGAGTTAGGACACGGGCAGCCGAGTTTTGGATGACCTCAAGTTTACGTAGGGTGGAATGTGGGAGGCCAGTCAGGAATGCATTGGAATAGTCAAGTCTAGAGGTAACAAAGGCATGGATGAGGGTTTCAGCAGCGGATGAGCTGAGGCAGGGGCGGAGACGGGCGATGTTACGGAGGTGGAAGTAGGCGGTCTTAGTTATGCTGCGGATATGTGGTCGGAAGCTCGTTTCAGGGTCAAATATGACACCAAGGTTGCAAACAGTGTGGTTCAGCCTCAGACAGATGTTAGGGAGAGGGATGGAGTCCGTGGCCGCGGTATCTGTACATATGCTGGTGTACCTGATGCTGCTTTTGTAATATAAATGAGTTGGCACAGAGTATCGACTGAAGGTAATCTTACCATGTGCTTCTGCAGACATAGCACCGCTGACAGCAGGCGGCCGGTCAGATTTCACCTGGAGACAGACATTTTGTGCAGGAATCTCTCTTGTACCCCACACTAGCTTAACATTCGTATGGGCGGTAGATCCCCGTTGTGCACATTAGGTATGGAAGGCCGTAGACCAAAATGCTAGACCTGTGTCTGACCAAAACAGAGATTACATAGAGACAAAGCCAAAATCCGAGCCTCTGGAACAAGGAATATGCCTGAAGTTGATTTGCATACATATGAAATTAATTAACAAGACTGTCGTGGAATGTTAAATCATTGCAATCTTTTAGAGCTCGTGTGCTGAACATTTGAAACATCCTTGTACTATATCTAGGGAGAAAAATTCGGTTGATTTGCGCCTCCCATTCGCGCCCTAAGAGGGTGCTAACAGGGCGCAAAGCAACTAGCGCCCAGGCGTGGCGCTGCTAACGCCTCCTGCGAAATTCAGTGGGAGGTTAGTGGCGGCGGTAACCGTTAGCGCCCCGCGGTGCTGTGCCTCCGGCGATGACGTCATCGCCGTGCGCAGCGCCCCGGCCGCGATCTTCAGTAGCGTCCCCTGACTTACCGCCGGACGCTATGTCCGACAGAGTCAAGGGGGCCTACCTGCAGCCGGGGCGGCGCTAGTTAAAGGGGAGGTGGCGAGCGGCCATTTCTGTTGCTGGCCGCCTGCTAGCACCTGCCCCCGTTACTGTCCCCAGCCTCCTGTGCAGCCCCCCACGGGGTGCTGGCTGCGCTCCGTGAGCCTGGCACGTCTCTTGAGTGCCGAGCTCTTTTGCCAGCACTCCGATCCCTGGTGGCCCAGCTGGGCCCCGGGTCACGCTGCGCTAGACCCCTCCCCTTTAATAAGGGGAGGAAGGCCTGCAGTACCGTGGCGCTGCGGCACGTATCGCCGCGATATTCACTCGCAGCGCTACCAGTGAATTTCGGGCGTGGGGGCACTAACACCCGGCGAAGTTAGCGCCCCAAAGGGGGCGCAACCCAATTTTGCCCCCCTAATCTTCTAATCTGTGACATTTTAATGACACCAATGCATTCCCTCGTACGCAGTGCCCTCGCCTCTCTTGGAAACACCCCTGTATCTCAGTTACTTTGCTTCTCCAAAAGAGCCACGTATGATGATTTTCTTACAACCCCGCCCATTTGGAACACATCTTGCCTTTTTCCCCTTTGTTTTGCCATCCTGTCAAGATGCTGCACCACTGGGACACCTATAAAATATCTTTTTAAGATGGATCAGATGAGCTCCCCTGATGGTTCAGCTGCCAACGCCAGGGTGTAATCGAGCCACAGTAAACAACAGATTGCAAGGTCAATCCTCGGGTCTGTGATGAAGTAGCTGATCTCCGCTGGGGTGGGTGGGGGGTGGGGGGCTACAATTGAATATGGGGTGGGAGGGAGAGGAAACAAAATCAGGTAGGACCCCTGCTCCCTATCCAGTGACAGCTGCTGGGAAACTGCACGCACAGACATTAATGAAGGACAGCAAACCTGAGCCCTGACAAGCTGACCCTCAAACCTCAGGCAACTCAGTCCTTATTTGAGCTTGCAATTCGTAGTTGCTGCTTTGTCCTGCTTGAATCTTGAGGACTTGGAGGCTTGCAACAGTTTGGAGCACTGTTGCTAGATAGAGCAACAAGATGTGCTTGTATCAGCAACATGAGTTACATGCAAATTAAATGGAATATGGATTGAAATTTTACCTGTGCCCTCGAAGGCTACATGCTCTGACTCTATGGGCGCGATCTTGCCAGCCCTGGGGAGGCGGGACTGCCGGGAAAATGGCAGAATCTGGGGCGGGTGCCCATCCCGCCTCCGTGCCATCTTCCCAGGAGGCGGGTAGCCGACCCGTGCCGGGTCCCGTCTCCTCGAGGCGGGAAGGGGATTACAGCCACTTAACTGCCTGTTAACAGGTAGTTAACAGGCAGTTAAGAGGATTATCCCCATTTTTCCAGCAGAGGTGCGGGCTTCCCGACGTCGGGAAACCCCGCCAGGGTCACCGAGGCGAGCAGTGGGTCTGCGGGGGTCGGAGGGGTGCAAAAGTGCGCTGTGGAGGTAAGTGATGGGTGCAAGTGTGGAGAGGTAAGTGAAAAGTGATAGATATTTGTTTAGTTACCTTTGTTTCTTCCTGCAGGCTTCAACAGTTGGGGATGTGGAGAGTTTCGCATTTCACCGGCAGAGATGACAGATGGCTGCTGCATTCTCCGATGCAACAACCATCTCATTTCTGCTCACAAAAGAGGTTTGATGAGGTCTTGAATACAAGGATTCATCAAACAACATAGAATGTCAGTGTTTGACAGCTTCACAGGGCTGTCAAACGATGACAATTCATCTGTAACCGGCTTCCCGTGGGCAACACGGTGGCATAGTGGTTAGCACTGTTGCCTCACAGCGCCAGGGACCCGGGTTTGAATCCGGCCTCGGGTGACTGTCTGTGTGGAGTTTGTACATTCTCTCCGTGTCTGCGTGGGTTTCCTCCGGGTGCTCCGGTTTCCTCCCACAATCCAAAGATGTGCGGGTTAGGTTGATTTGGCTATGATAAATTGACCCTTAGTGTTAGGGGGATTAAATACATGGGGTTACGGGGATAGGGTGGATATGTGTCGGTGCAGGCTCGATGGGCCGAAATGGCCTCTATCTGCACTGTGGGGATTCTGTGATTCTGTTTCTGTGATTCCCCTTAATTGGCCTGCTAAGCCCGCTGGGCGGGCTTAACAAGGTCAATCAAGGGAAAATAGCGTGGGTTGGCCACAAGTTGATGGAGGCGGGACTAAGACCCGACAAGCAGCAGTCCTGCCTCCAACGCGCCCCCATTGGCAAAATCGCCCCCGATGTGGCCCACAAATTCCAAAAGCTGGGAGGATAGGATGAGCCCAGCTGTGAGGCCCTCCACAGTCAAACAGCCAACTGGCGCTCATTGTCCAGGCTCACCCATGCGTTCAGCTACTTTAATGAGGGGCTGTGGACTTGTATGCCAACACGAGTCTGCGTCTTCAGCAAAGCAGAGAAGCATACTGGAGGGGACGAGAATCATTTGGGGTCAGGGGGGAAGCAGATTACTGTCTCCATTTCTAAACTGGAATATCACAAATTGTGTTTCTTTCACACCTTACTTGTAATGTATCTTTCTCAATTTACTTTCTCCGTTATTTCCAAAAGATTTTTTTTTTAAATGTGTAAACAGGCATGAGCTAAATTGCCTCTTCCTCAACACATGGTGGAGCTTATTATCACTTAAACTGTCACTGTGATTTTACACTTGTTACATGAAACCCTGTCAAAATATGTTAAGTAAATTAATGAATTAAACTGCTGACATTAAAGTAAATCTCCAGAGCTGACAATTGATGGGCTGCGAATTAAAGCCTGCCAAACAGACATTTGCAATTCCGACTGTGTGCTATGTTTGTGAAACTTCTGCCTCCCCATTTTAACCAACCTCGTTTATGACCTTGGAGATTTCCTTAAGTATCAGAACTGTTAAAAGAAAAGAAAGAACTCCCATTTCTACAGCGCCTTTCACCACTTCAGGTCGTCTCAAAGCGCTTTACAGCCAATGAAGTACCTTTGAAGTGTAGTCACTGTTGTAATGCAGGAAACGCAGCAGCCAGTTGTGCACAGCAAGCTCCCACAAACAGCAATGTGATAATGACCAGATAGTCCGTTTTTGTTATGTTGGTCGAGGGAAAAATATTCCCTCGGGGATAACTCCCCTGCTCTTCTTCGAAATAGTGCCATGGGATCTTTTACATCCACCTGAGAGAGCAGACAGGGAAAGCAAGTTCACACGAACATAAGAAAGCCAAACATTCCAAAACACATTTCAGCCCATGGATGCTTATTCCTCTAGCCCTGTAACTCTCTGTTACAATTCTGGGTTTTATAGAACAGTCCTCTCACTCATTAGTTCGGTTTAACATCTCATCTGAAAGACGGCACCTCCTACAGTGCGGCGCTCCCTCAGTACTGCCCCTCTGACAGTGCGGCGCTCCCTCAGTACTGCCCCTCCGACAGTGCGGCGCTCCCTCAGTACCGCCCCTCCGACAGTGCGGCGCTCCCTCAGTACTGCCCCTCCGACAGTGCGGCGCTCCCTCAGTACTGCCCCTCTGACAGTGCGGCGCTCCCTCAGTACCGCCCCTCCGACAGTGCGGCGCTCCCTCAGTACTGCCCCTCCGACAGTGCGGCGCTCCCTCAGTACTGACCCTCCGACAGTGCAGCGCTCCCTCAGTACCGCCCCTCCAACAGTGCGGCACTCCCTCAGTACTGCCCCTCTGACAGTGGGGCGCTCCCTCAGTACTGCCCCTCCAACAGTGCGGCACTCCCTCAGTACCGCCCCTCCGACAGTGCAGCGCTCCCTCAGTACTGCCCCTCCAACAGTGCTGCGCTCCCTCAGTACTGCCCCTCCGACAGTGCGGCGCTCCCTCAGTACTGCCCTTCCAACAGTGCGGCGCTCCCTCAGTACTGCCCCTCCGACAGTGCGGCGCTCCCTCAGTACTGCCCCTCCGACAGTGCGGCGCTCCCTCAGTACTGACCCTCCGACAGTGCAGCGCTCCCTCAGTACTGCCCCTCCGACAGTGCGGCGCTCCCTCAGTACTGCACTGGAGTGTCAGCCTAGATTTTTGTACCCAAGTCTCTGGAGTGGGGGCTCGAACCCACAACCTTCTGACTCAGGCAAAAGTGCGACCCACTGAACCACAGCTGACACTTGTGTTGACAAGGATTGCTCTGGTAGCCTGGCGTGTTGGGGTGCTAATATGCTGTGCACTTGCTCTGGTGTTGGAACTCTTGATTTCATACGCAAAGTGAGCTTGGGCCATCACCTGAAGCTCTCCGGGGAGGCAGGGGAAGAAAGGGAAAGCAAGTTCACATGAACATAAAGCCAAGCATGCCAAAACACATTTCAGCCCATGGATGCTTAATCCTCTGGTCCTGTAACTGTTACAATTCTGGGTTTCATAGAAGAGTCCTCTCACTCATTAGCTTTTGTAAGTGGACCCCTATGATTGCATAGAAGTTACAGCACAGGAACAGGCTATTCGGCCCAACTGGTCCACACGACTGGCCTCCTCCCACCCTACTCCTCCCATCGAGCCCTATTAGCAGAACATCATCTGGAAGCTGTGCCTTTTTTGTAATCTGCTTGAAGTATAAGGACGTGTCGGACGATGAACGGTTAACCTATATGCAGTAACCTGATAACTAGATTTAGTGATGTCTCATTGTATGCTGCCTGACTTCATAATTAGATAGCAAACACAAATGAGATGTTTCTGCACACCAAACAAGAATTCTATTTATTTACAATGAACTATAAATACAAAGGACCAAAATTCAGTGAAATATTAATAATGCAAAATATACAATAAGGAAAATCCAGAACAGCTTAATTGCCTTTCCAAAAATCTCCCTCAGTACTGCCCCTCCGACAGTGCGGCGCTCCCTCAGTACTGTACTCACTCTACAGAGTTACAAAAGTAATTCACATTAATAGTACAAACCGCTTTAATATTTTCAGTAACCGAAACAAGGAATTCACACATTGCAATATTGTCCCATCAAAACAATCAACTATATGTTAAACAACCCCAATGTTTTTCTCTCTACTTCCGTGCCTGGCAGTCAATTCCAAACATTTATCATTCTTTGAGTAAAAAGTTTTTCCTGTTTTAAATTGACTTTTTACTAATCTCCATTTAAGTCCTCTGGCTGTACTTTCCTGGCTTATTTCGAAGCAATCTGGCTTTACTTTATCTACACCATTTAATATTTCATATACTTTCATGAGGTTCTCCCCATAATCACCTTGTTTCTATATGGTAATGCTTAAGCTTCCCTCATCTTTCTACAGAGCTCATTTTATACTTTGCGCCAGCCTGGATGATCTTCTCTGCAGCCTTTTTCAATGTATGTATATCTTTTTTGTATTGTGGTGGTCGTATCTGAACACACCATTAATTGTGGTTTGATCACTGCGTTGTAAAGCCTCAGCAGAACTTCCACAGACAGATTTTTTAATTGCTTCATCACATTGTCTGGACGGTTAAAGTAACGGAGGTAATTTTGCCAATGGGAAGCTTTTGGAGGCGGGACTCCCACTTGTCGGGTTTCAGTCCCGCCTCCATCAACTTCTGGCCAACCCACGCTATTTTCCCTTGATTGACCTTGTTAAGCCCGCCCAGCGGGCATAGCAGGCCAATTAAGGGAAAGCCGGTTGCAGAGCACGTCAACGTATAGCGTTTCATCTGTCAAAAATATTTGACAAATGAATTGTCATCGTTTGACAGCTCTGTGAAGCTGTCAAACACTGACATTCTCTGTAGTTTGATGAGGTCTTGAATACAAGACTCATCAACCTTCTTTCTTTTACAGAAATTAGATGGTTGTTGCATCTGTGAATGCAATGGCCACCTGTCATTCCCAATGCGGAGGTGCGAGACTCTCCGCATACACACCGACTGAAGCCTGCAGGAAGAAACAAAGGTAAGTACACTTTTAAAAACACTTTGCACTCACCTCTACACTCTTGCACCCATCACTTACCTTCACAGCACACTTTTGCACCCTCCCGACCCCCGCAGACCCACTGCTCGCCTCGCTGAGCTGGCGGGTTTCGGAGCCTTCGGGAAGCCCGCACTTGTGAGGGTAAAAAGGGGATAATCCTATTAATAGGCTTTAATCCCTTCCCGCCTCCAAGGAGACGGGACCCGGCGCGGGACGGCTACCCGCCTCCTGGGAAGATGGCATGGAGGCACCCGCCCCCAAATTCTGCCATTTTCCCGGCAGACCCGCCTCCATATCGCCCCCAACATGTCTACTATTACCCTTAGGGGGTTATTTTAGTGAAAGGGTGTAAACAGGCACTAAATGGCTGCTGTGCTAATAAGACACGCCTGTTTGAAAGTCTGGTTTTAGCTCACAAATTTGGTCCAAATTGCTGATTACAATAATTTGAACTTGCCTGGAGATGCTAAACAGACACCTGCAGGTTTAGCACTCAAGTGCTGATTAGACGCAATTTTCGTGGAGCATTGTGTGTGGGCTCCACTCGGCCACTTCTACTGAAGGTGTGGAATGTGCTGGAAGGCGCACAATGGCACGTTTCAAGAGGGCTCAGCGACCGGACGCGAGGCGCACAGGTTCTCGGACGCGGCACTGGAGGTCCTGGTGGAGGAGGACCAGAAGAGGAAGGACGTCCTGTACCCGCACGGGGGGAAGGAGTCCACCGCGCCCTCCTGCAGCAGCTGGTGCTGCTCTGCCTGGCCTCAGGTCTTCCTGCAGACCAAGGGGGTCCCCCCAGCAAGATGTCGATGACCAAGCACGCCCTTTCTCTTGGTGACTCCTATCAGGTGTGCGATAAGGTCGAGTAGCGCAGCACTTAGTCTTTTTGGGTGAAGTCCTCAGAGAATTTCTGGACTAAATGTTAAGATAGTGTTGGTGAAGTCTTGACAAAGTGTCCCAGAAAGTCTCCCGATGTGTTGCAAAAGTCCTCTTCAAACCTCCAGCAGCAAGTGAACAGTAATAGGTGACATACCTTTAAGTAGCGCTCGAACTCCTCGGCAACGAATTGTTTACTCCCAATCAGCAGGTCGCTGTTATGAGAAGGCATTAGGACAAGCGCTATCCACCAAAATGCCATGCAACATTCTGAATGAACACTCGCGGGCAATTTATGTGGCAATCAGCCCCTTAATGATCCTCCGAGCGGCGCAGGCTTCAACTCCTTTACCAAAATGGTGTCTTGCACTAAACGTGGGCTAAACTGGTGTTTCAGTTTAAGACTCCATCTTGGCCACTTTGGAGGCTCTTTAGTGTCTAAAGTACCCTTTGGTCCTTGTCAAAGTATCGCTGTCTTTATTCATTGCATACTAAAATCCCACCTTTTTTTCAGTCTCTGAGCAATCCTCCATTTATCAGTGTTAAGTTTCATTTGCCGGCCATCCTTAAATCCTTTTGCAAATCTTTAGATGCATTTTTTTTCCTATACTATGCCCCCCCACCCCCGCCGTTTTAGTATTGTCAAACTTGACAAGCTGACAGTTAGTTTAAGTTTTTGTTTTATTCGTTTATGGGATGTGGGCGTCGCTGGCAAGGCCCAGCATTTATTGCCCATCCCTAATTGCCCTCGAGAAGGTGGTGGTGAGCCGCCTTCTTGAACTGCTGCAGTCCGTGTGGTGAAGGTACTTGTATATAAATGAACGCAACACGGCAAAAGAACCAGAGGTGACAGGAGGAAACATTGTTTTGTTACACAGCGAGTTCTTGTGATCTGGAATGCACTGCCTGAAAGTAACTTTCAAAAGGGGGATTGGATAAATACTTGAAGGGAAAATAATTGCCGGGCTATGGGGAAAGAGCGGAGTTGTGGGACGAGTTGGAATGCTCCATCTCACCCTCAGTAAGCTCCCCGCTGGAGTGGAGCTAATTTACAGAACAAACGGGAAACTGTTCAACCTCCATCGCCTCCAGTCCAGATCCAAGGTCGTCCCATCCTCTGTCGTCGAATTACAGTATGCAGACGGCGCTTGCGTCTGCGCACACTCGGAGGTCGAACTCCAAACCATCGTCAACACCTTCACCGAAGCGTACGAAAGCATAGGCCTTACACTAAACATCCGTAAGACAAAGGTCCTCTACCAACCTGCCCCCGCCACACAGTACTGCCCCCCGATTATCAATATCCACGACAAGGCCTTGGACAACGTGGACCACTTTCCACACCTCGGGAGCCTACTGTCAACAAGGGCAGACGTCGATGACGAAGTCCAACACCGCCTTCAGTGTGCCAGTGCAGCCTTCGGTCGCCTGAGGAAGAGAGTGTTTGAAAACCAGGACCTCAAACCCGGCACCAAGCTCATGGTCTACAGAGCAGTAGTGATACCCGCCCTCCTGTATACTTCAGAGACATGGACCATGTACAGCAGGCACCTCAAAGCACTGGAGAGGTACCACCAACGCTGCCTCCGCAAGATCCTGCAAATCCATTGGCAGGATAGGCGCACCAACGTCAGTGTTCTCGCTCAGGCCAACATCCCCAGCATCGAAGCTTTGACCACGCTCGATCAGCTCCGATGGACGGGTCACATCGTCCGCATGCCCGATACGAGACTCCCAAAACAAGCGCTCTACTCGGAGCTCCGACACGGCATGAGAGCCCCAGGTGGGCAGAGGAAATGCTTCAAGGACACCCTCAAAGCCTCCTTGAAAAAGTGCAACATCCCCACCGACACCTGGGAATCCCCGGCCCAAGACCACACAAAGTGGAGGAGAAGCATCCGGGAAGGCGCCGAACTCCTCGAGTCTCTTCGCCGGGAGCAAGCGGAAGCCAAGCGCAAACAGCGGAAGGAGCGCACGTCAACCCAAGCACCCCACCCACCCGTCCCTTCAACCAGTGTCTGCCCCACCCGTGACAGAGACTGTAGGTCCCGCATTGGACTCATCAGTCACCTGAGAACTCATTTTTAGTGTGGAAGCAAGTCATCCTCGGTTCCGAGGGACTGCCTAAGAAGAAGGAGAGACGAGTTGGAAGAGCTGGCGCAGGCGCAGTGGGCCGACTGGCCTCCTGTGCTGTATCATTCTGTGCTTAGTCCAAATACTGGCCACTGTGGCACCCCACTCAGTATCTCGCCTCCAGTCTGACATTACAATATTCCTTCTTACTTATAATTAAGCCAGCTTCTTATCATTGACATATATATTATAGTGAGGGCCTGTCGCACTGCTCCTCCTAGTCTCTCTGCTTTTGTGCCTTGCACAAGTTCACCCTACAACAGGGACTGCTGGGAAAGCAGCCCCCGCTGTTTGGAAGGCAGAGGTACGTGAAGGAGAGCATCGCGATCACCTTCACTCCAAGAACTCCTCAGTGACTGCTGCAAGGGGCATCAGAGCGCGTACAATCAGAGAATCACAGAATAGTACAGCACAGAAGGAGGCCATTCGACCCATCGAGTCTGTGCCGGCTCTTTCGAAGAGCAAGCCAGTCAGTCCCACTCCCCTCGCTCTTTCCTCATACTCCTGCAATTTTTTTCTCCTTCAAGTATCTTACCCAAATCCCTTTAGAAGGCTCCTATTGACTCTGTATCCACCACCCTATCAGGCAGCGCATTCCAAATCCTAACCACTCATCTCATCACTGAAGTCTTTTCTCTTTAACACAGTCTGACACCAGTGCCGTACCTGCTTCTTTCCCACCTTCAAATAAAGCAACAACCCTTCAATCACTACTCATCCTAGAATATGACAACACATCAGCTTTCTTTCCCCGATATGACCGTGCCAATAATCATCACTCGTTTAAATAATTCAGCACGAAATAAGTGCACTCTTTCCCGGTATGACTCTAACCTCCGCGATAAACAACTGATGACCTAAGTGCACATTCATTTTCATAAAACAAAGTCCAAGGTGAGCACAAGCCAACTTGCTCCTTTCCAACACTGAGCCTCCCCTGGATGTCTGAACATGCCTTTCTTGGTGCTTGTCAGGTGCAACCTAAGGGTCAATATCACGAAGGATGGTTGACTGCTACAGAAGGGTCTTGGGATTCTCATGGAAGCTGGCACTGTGGCCTTCATGACTCAGACTCTGTTGCAGTTTCCAGTGACGCTGCCACGCGCTCCACTGAGATCTGCAACAAAGAAAAGGCGATCCCAGCTTTGCTGCAAATGAGAGCTGTAGTCTCAGGATACAGGGTAGGACATTTAGGACTGAGATGAGGAGAAATGTCTTCACTCAGAGGGTGGTGAACCTGTGGAATTCTCTACCACAGCAGGCTGTGGAGGCCGAGTCACTGAATATATTTAAGAAGGAGATAGATAGATTTCTAGACACAAAAGGCATCAAGGGGTATGGGGAGAGAGCGGGAATATTGAATTGAGATAGAGGATCAGCCATGATCATATTGAATGGCGGAGCAGGCTCGAAGGGCCGAATGGCCGACTCCTGCTCCTATTTTTCTGTGTTCTATGTTTCTAGTCACCAGAGTCAATAACTGACGCAAACTAAGGATTGAGTCTTGGGACCTGCCCAATCCCTTTGGGTTAGTGCGCACTAGACAGTGCTAAGGTGGAGCGAGGATCTGAACTTTATTGCTTGTTGGTTAGGATGTCTGTGTGTCGAGTCGGAGGTAGTTCAATCTAGCAGGTCGGAGGGAAAGGACCGGAGAAACGAATGTGCAGCCTGTTCCATTTGAATTGCATCACCTGCTGACTGACAGAGCGACAATTGTGACCATCACAGACTGGTTACAGCACAGAAGGAGGCCATTCGGCCCGTCGAGCCCGTGCCAGCTCTCTGCAAGAGCACTTCAGCTAGTCCCACTCACCCCGCCCTTTCCCCGTAGCCATGCAAATTTTTTTCCTTCAGAAGAATTCTTCAAAACTGAGCATCCCAACTGGAGGAAGGTTGGTGGTGAGCAGTCCGTATTGGGCAAAAACGGAACAAATATAAGAAACAGGATCATTTAGTATTGACAAGTGTACCAATTTTACACGCGTGCATATGCGAGGGGGCATATTTTCCGCATGTGTACCGTGTTTTTTATGCAGCCTACCATAGACCCAAGTCCCCGCCCTGCCAAGATTTGGACTAGGCAAGAGCTGGTAATACAAAGTGTGACTGATACTGGCGATCACGCAGGACCCTGCATCCAACCACCTTGCAGCCTTTTGGTGCTCCAGGGTTGATAACCAGATGTCATAGATTAGAGGGGAAATGAGGAGAAATTATTTCGCACCTGGGGTTATAATGTATCTGGAGCGCGCTATCTGAAGGGGTGGTGGCATCAGATTCTGGAGGAACTTTCAAAAGGCAATTAACATCTATTTAAAAAGAACCAATTTGCAGCGTTATGGGGAGAAAGCTGGGGGTGGGGGTGATTTTGCCAATGGGGAGCTTTTGGATGCAGGACTCCCACTTGTCGGGTTTTAGTCCCGCCTCCATCAACCTCTGGCCAACCCACGCTATTTTCCCTTGATCGACCTTGCTGGTTTAGCAGGCCAATTAAGGGAAAGCTGGTTGCAGAGAACGTCAACGTATGACGTTTCATCTGTTAAAAAATCTGTGAAGCTGTCAAACACTGACATTCTCTGTAGTTTGATGAGTTCTTGAATAGAAGAACTCATCAAACCTCTTTCTTTTGTAGAAATGAGATGGTTGTTGCATTGGAGAATGCAACGGCCATCTGTCATCGCCAACGCGGAGGTGCGAGACTCTCATCATACCCACCGACTGAAGCCTGCAGGAAGAATCAAAGGTAAGTACACTTTAACTAACACATTCCACTTACCTCAGATACTCACCTCTACATTCTTGCACCCATCACTTACCTTCACAGCGCACTTTTGCACCCCCGCAGACCCCCTACTCGCCTCGCTGACCTGACCTGACCTTCGGGAAGCCCGCACTTGTGAGGGCAAAAAGGGGATAATCCTATTTTCTGCCTGTTAACTAGCTGTTAACAGGCAGTTAATAGGCTTTAATCCCTTCCCGCCTCCAAGGAGACGGGACCCGGCGCGGGACAGCTACCCGCCTCCTGGGAAGATGGCACGGAGGCGAGCTAGGCACCCGGCCCCAAATTCTGCCATTTTCCCGGCAGTCCCGCCTCCATACCCGCCTCCCCAGGGCTGGCAAAATCGCCCCCTCTGTATCAGTGTCACTGCATTAAGTTCACACTCAAAATACCTCACACAGTTTGGACATTAAAAGAACAAGCTGGCAGGGCAAGTTAATGCTGAATATACATTTGTGCTGGAGAGCGACTAAAGGAAATAACCTTCAGATCTGTTGTGGCAAAATAAAGCTCAGTCTCAATGCTGGCAGGTCGAACTGAACCCTGATGGCGTTCCTCGCTGCCAAGAAATGTTGCTTGTGTTGTGTTTTTGCTGGATCAGGATTTCCACAGCGCTGAGGAAATAGAAACGATGACCATTTCGCAAGCGCAGTCGAATCCTGTCAGTACGGACATCCACATGGATTTTTTTTATTCGCTTATGGGATGTGGGCGTCGCTGGCAAGGCCCAGCATTTATTGCCCATCCCTAGTTGCCCTCGAGAAGGTGGTGGTGAACCGCCTTCTTGAACCGCTGCAGTCCGTGTGGTGAAGGTGCTCCCACAGTGCTGTTAGGGAGGGAGTTCCAGGATTTTGACCCAGCGACGATGAAGGATCGGCCGATATATTTCCAAGTCAGGATGGTGTGTGACTTGGAGGGGAACTTGGAGGTGGTGGTGTTCCCATGCGCCTGTTGCCCTCGTCCTTCTAGGTGGAAGAGGTCGCGGGTTTGGGGAGGTGCTGCCGAAGAAGCCTTGGCGAGTTGCTGCAGTGCATCTTGTAGATGGTACACACTGCAGCCACGGTACGCTGGTGGTGGAGGGAGTGAATGTTTAAGGTGGTGGATGGGGTGCCAATCAATCTGGCTGCTTCGTCCTGGACTGGTGTCGAGCTTCTTGAGTGTTGTTGGAGCTGCACTCATCCAGGCAAGTGGAGAGTATTCCATCACACTCCTTACTTGTGCCTTGTAGATGGTGGAAAGGCTTTGGGGAGTCAAGAGGTGACACACTGGAAGACCACCCATCCCCTTGATCCAGTTTTAATGAACGCGTGGAAGCTTACGTACATCTTAAAACCGGGGTCCGATGCCAGCTGCAACGTTCAGGTACCAGTGGGTGGATCGTGCAGTACGCACTCTCCGCCCATTGGTACCAGGCTTCGAGCGGCCTAACAGCGGCCCTTAGCTTGTGTGGATGTCAATTCAATTCCATCAGCTCTCAAACAAAGCACTCTTAACAGAATTTGACTAAAGGAAGCTGATTACAGTTCTGTTGTGAACTCAAAAGTGATGCACCGTTTTCAAACTTCTCCCTCCCAAAAATGCCCACCTCAGCACAGAGTAGCAAGCTGTGTACCAAAGGCCTTGATGGGAATGGTGTGCGTCAATCTAAATTGGAGCTGCAGCATAATCAGTAAACACCATTCTATAAATGACAACATTGCATACGAAGGCAGACAGTCAGCAATATTTGGGAGATGGACTGTAATTGCTTTGAGTCGTTTACACGTAGAACTGCAGGAGTTTGCAGCCAAACGCCACCTTTTAGTGGAGCTATTGCAGAGCGAGAGAGCTGTTAACAACTGAATTAATGTTTACTCGCTCAATAAGGTGAAAAGCAACCCATCGCACATAAATCCTTGGATTTGTCCTCTGTTTAGATACTGCCGTGGCAGGAGAGATTATCGTCGCTGACTGTTGAGAGCATTTCTCGGCTAAGCACTTTTATATTATTGTTTGTGCAATTTATGTCAGTCGCATGTTATTTTAGCCCCATGAGGGCCCTACCCCGGGCTGTGTGTGCTTCCTTAAATATGGGATCGACAGGTCATGGCACAGTGGATGAAGGCACTCCTCAGTGCGACACTAATCCGTACAAATCGGGGAAACCAGGCAGTATGTGCTGAATTTGCTGAACTCAGTCTTGGCAGCCAGTGTGGTAGTTTCGCAACTGGACTTAATGCTCAAGAAAGATCAGCAAGGGACCCCACTTCTTACTCCAACCAGCGACTTGTGCTGGAAGCGTGTGGATGTGAATAGTGGGGAGAACCGGATCAGGTTTAGCAGTGATCTCACTCGGCTGAAATGCAGGAAGATAGCTGGACTGCAAGGAACCATACTCCACCAAATGTTGGCATATTCAGGAGGAAAATTGGGATCTGCAGGTGGTGCAGCACGTGGCTGGGCCAAGGGGAGGATATTCCACACACAATATCCCTGAATAAAACTGTCATCAGAAAGAGATGAAGTCATAGAGTCATAATGGCACAGAAGGAGGCCATTCGGCCCATCGCGTCTGTGCCAGCTCTCTGTAGAGCAATCCAGTCAGTCCCATTCCCCCGCTCTATCCCCGTAGCCCTGCAAGTTTATTTCCCTCAAGTGGCCTATCCAGTCTCCCCTTGAAAACATTGAGTGTCTCCGCTGCCACCACTTCCGTCAGCAGCGAGTTCCAGGTCCTCACCGCTTGCTGCGTAAAAAAGTTTTTCCTCACATCCCCCCTGTATCTCTTGCCCAAAACCATAAATCTGTGTCCCCTAGTCCTTGTACCATCAACTAGTGGGAACAACCTTTCCCCGTCTAGCCTATCCAAACCCGTCATAATCTTGTACACTTCTCTCAAATCACCCCTCAACCTCCTTTGCTCTAATGAAAACAAATCCAGCTTCTCCAACCTGTCCTTGTAGCTAAGATCCCCCATCCCTGGAACCATTCTGGTAAATCTCCTCTGCACTCTCTCAAGGGCCTTCACATCCTTCCTGAAGTGTGGTGACCAGAACTGGACAGACAAACCCTTCCATCCCCAGTGGCAGGAAGAATGTAGCGCGAGTAAACCAGGGCTGCTGTAAGAAAGAAAGACTTGCATTTATATACGCCTTTCACGACCAACGGACGTCTCAAAGCGCTTTACAGCCAATGAAGTACTTTTTGAAGTGTAGTCACCGTTGTAATCTCCTCCTTTAAGTCCTTCCTTAAAACCCAACTCTCTGACTAAGCCTGCGTTCACCCTTCCTATTACCTCCTTCTGTGGCTTGGCATAACCTCTTTGATTCTCCCTCTGTGGAGTGCCTTTGGACGTTTATCTCTGTCTAAGGTGCTATGTAAATGCAATTGGTTGTTGAGGTCAATGCGTTAAACATCTTCGTGCTAATCTTCAGACAGCATAATCTCAAGGCCAGTGTTTGCCTGTTTCTTACAACTTTCTGATATAAACATTTCCTTTGCGATCCATTTTCTGTGTAAAATAACGACAAGTTTGTGGAAGATTCTGATGCTAACTTCTGAGTCTTTCTTTAAGTGTGAAGCAGGCAGAAGTTGTTTACCAGGCTCAGTTCATTTTGTGGCCACATGGTTGAAGCCCATGAGTCTCACCATCGGCAGCAGTTTATCGCATCACTTCATCGGTGGGATAACGCTGATAAACCGTCTGAAATAGCTCTTGATATTCCCTCACGGGATTGAACTTTCGCGACAGGTGAAAGCACTGTGTGCCAGTTTTATGGAGTTCTAATTTGCAGCAAGATTAAGAATTAACAACATTTGTAATGCTGATGTGCAGAAATGCCAGCATGAATAAAAATCACTTTGAAACCATGATGACAACCCGAGCAACAAAGTGCCGCCGCCACCACCAACGTAATTCTCTCCAATCACCGAAGGTGAAAACAAGTGACAAAAATGCTCATTAAAATGTATTTTTTTTCCAGTTGAAAGCATGCTATAAGGTGTTATAAACAGAAAACATCATTGCCTGCAGTGTGTGGTACAATCATGTAACCTAGTCACGGCTTGGCTGCCAGTGAATGAGCCATTCAGCACAACTTGCGGGCATATTTAGCTGGCAAAGTTGCTCATGCCAGCCCCTCCTGTATCGTTAAACGTGCTGATAGCTGGGGGGGGGTGGTGGGAGGCCTCATTCCATTTTGTTATCTTGATCACTGAAAGCTCCATCTACTAATTAAGTTGAGACAGCCGGAGAATCTAGGGACCAGAATACTTTGGAGAAATGCGCGACACCCACGCAAGTTACATCATCAGATTTTGTTGTGTCTCAGTGGAACTCTACACCTTTTAAAAAAAAAACACAACAAAAATGAATTGTGCTCTCAAAATAAAAACACAGTTGCTCCTGGTGTGCTTCCCGTGCAAAAACAATTTTTGACTAGTTCTGTGAGCTAGCAGGGTAGAAGTTATTTTTGGAAATGTTATCATGCAGTCCGCTCGTATTAAATCCCTTGTATTAAATGGGTAACTCCATTAAAATAGCAGCGAGAGAAATTTTGGTCGCGCGTGTTTGAACGATAACACATTTTAATTTCCCGGCCGTGTATGGCAGACAGGCTAAAGCTGTTTACACATCTCAGCCATTTACTACTGTTTTAACTGCGAAGGTTGGAGAATTGTTTGGCAAGGTCAAGACTGGTTTAAAAACCCTGACGTGGTTTCCTTTCTTCTCAGTAATCCTTAATTCTTGATAAAGGCCCAGTCTATCCAAGCGTGGAATACTGCTCCCATATCTGTGGAAGCTCTTGAAACATACTTCTCTCACTTCCGATCCATGATTCCTTTCTCACCTCAAGCCTCCAACCTCACCGCCTCTGCCATAACCTTTCTATTTTTATTGACACGGCTACGGCCATCGCTCCTCCAAACTTTCCTCTCCTGTTCCTCGGACATCTAGGGGTTAAATTACGAGGAGAGCTTACACAAATTGGGGTTGTATTCCCCAGAATTTGGAAGGTGACCTGATCGAAGTTTTCAAGATATTAAGGGGAACAGATAGGGTAGATAGAGAGAAACTATTTCCGCTGGTTGGGGATTCTAGGACTAGGGGGCATAGTCTAAAAATTAGAGCCAGACCTTTCAAGAGTGAAATTAGGAAACACTTCGACACACAAAGGGTGGTAGAAGTTTGGAACTCTCTTCCGCAAATGGCAATTGATGCTGGGTCAATTGTTAATTTTAAATCGGAGATTGATAGACTTTTGTTAACCAAAGATATTAACAACAACAACTTGTATTTATATAGCGCCTTTAACATAATAAAATGTTCCAAGGCGCTTCACAGGAGTATTATAAGACAAAAAATTTGACACCGAGCCACATAAGGGGAAATTAAGGCAGATGACCAAAAGCTTGGTCAAAGAGGTAGGTTTTAAGGAGCGTCTTAAAGGAGGAAAGAGAGGTAGCGAGGCGGAGAGGTTTAGGCAGGGAATTCCAGAGCTTAGGGCCCAGGCAACAGAAGGTACGGCCACCACTGGTGGAGCGATTATAATCAGGGATCCTCAAGAGGACAGAATTAGAGGAGCACAGATATTTCGGGGGGGTTGTGGGGCTGAAGGAGATTACAGAGATCGGGAGGGGCGAGGCCATGGAGGGATATGAAAACAAGGATGAGAATTTTGAAATCGAGGCGTTGCTTAACCTGGAGCCAGTGTAGGTCAGCGAGCACAGGGGTGATGGGTGAGCAGGACTTGGCGCGAGTTAGGACACGGTCAGCCGAGTTTTGGATGACCTCAAGTTTACGTAGGGTAGAATGTGGGAGGCCGGCCAGGAGTGGGTTGGAATAGTCAAGTCTGGAGGTAACAAAGGCATGGATGAGGGTTTCAGCAGCGGATGAGCTGAGGCAAGGGCGGAGACGGGCGATGTTACGGAGGTGGAAGTAGGCGGTCTTTGTTATGCCGCGGATATGGGCCAAAGGCGGGTAGATGGAGTTAGGTCACAGATGAGCCATGATCTCATTGAATGGCGGAACAGGCTCGAGGGGCTCAATGGCCTCCTCCTGTTCCTATGTTCCTCCTAATCACCAAATACATTGTCCTGCACAACACTTTCTCCTCCCGTATGCTGCATTTAAATTAAGACTCATCGTACGGGCTTCCACGTGGCAACTCATTTTCCCCAAAACCTCATAACTGTGGAGCTCCATAACCCCTCAGTCTTTCCTCCTACAATATAAAAACCCAAGCTTCGCATCCTCTAGTCATTCCTTCTTGATTTACAAGAAATCTAAAATGACCTGTTGAGTGTCACAGCAGCTTTAGAATGCTGCCATAAGCAGTTGTCAGTCCTGCTGTTGTTTCATCAGTGACTTAATAGTAATTGCATTTACAAAGCATCTTATCACATTGAAACACCTCAAAGTGTTACACACAATGGGGTAGATTTTCGGCTGCCGGAGCTCATTAGCCGTCCGACTCTGCCGGGTGCGCAAGGGTTGGAACTATTACGAGACCTCATTTAAATAGAACGGGCGAGCTTGATTGGCACCCCATCCACCACCTTAAACATTCACTCCCTCCACCACCGGCGCACCGTGGCTGCAGTGTGTACCATCTACAAGATGCACTGCAGCAACTCGCCAAGGCTTCTTCGGCAGCACCTCCCCAAACCCGCGACCTCTTCCACCTAGAAGGACAAGGGCAGCAGGTGCATGGGAACACCACCACCTCCAGGCTCCCCTCTGAGCCACACACCATCCTGACTTGGAAATATATCGGCCGTTCCTTCATCGTCGCTGGGTCAAAATCCTGGAACTCCCTCCCTAACAGCACTGTGGGAGCACCTTCACCACATGGACTGCAGCGGTTCAAGAAGGCGGCTCACCACCACCTTCTCAAGGGGCAACTAGGGATGGGCAATAAATGTTGGCCTTGCCAGCGACGCCCACATCCCATAAACAAATAAAAAAAACGCGATCTGTCCCCCACCAAAACCGGCAAACTGCCGTCCTCTAAAAATTACTTTTTTTAAAATATATTGTATTACTGTAATTTGGGCCATTGAACCATATTGAATTATCTGCTAAAAGCTGTAATATAAAATTCATAAATATTGCAATTTCATTATAAAATATTTTAAAAACTAACTGGACAGCTATTAGTGTGTTCTGCAGTAGACAGGGTAAAAACTTTTCTCTTTTTGCGGTGGTCAGTGATTTATTTCATTGGCGGCCGTGCCTTCAGCTGCCTGGGCCCTAAGCTCTGGAATTCCCTCCCTAAACCTCTCTGCTTCTCTCTCCTCCTTTAAGACGCTCCTTAAAAACCGACCTCTTTGACCGAGCTTTTAGTCAGCCATCCTAATAGCTCCTTCTTTGGCTCGGTGTCAAATTTTGTCTGATTTACGCTCCTGTGAAGCACCTTGAGACGTTTCACTATATTAAAGGCACTATATAAATGCAAATTGTTGTTGTCGATGATGCAAACAACGCTGTTGGATTGAGGTTTCCTGGTTTGTTATTCCTCCTTGATAATGGCTGTGCTGCTGTGCTTTATGTTGAGCTAGTTGAGCTCTTCGATGCACGTCCTTTAAGAGGGAGAGCCTGCTTACGTTTTCTGACAGCTTAGCTGAAAGGTGACGAACTGTGGCAAGGCCCTTAAGACAGGTGAGGCATTTCCGCGTGGGCTGCTCTGAGCAATGATCGTATCACTCATCGTCAGGTGGAAAACATGACCTATTTCCCCGAATAAAAGGAACAAAATGATTAGCCAATCGTTTCAGTGCCTCTTCCTGATGGAGCAGCTGTGATTGGGAATTCACCCTGTGGGGAAGCCACGTGAGCAGACATCCATGGCTGAACTCTCCGACTGGCCATCACATAAGAACATAAGAAGTAAGAGCAGGAGGAGGCCATACGGCCCCTCGAGCCTGCTCCGCCATTCAATAAGATCATGGCTGATCATCGACCTCAACTCCACTTTCCCGCCCAATCCCCATATCCCTTGATTCCCCTAGAGTCCAAAAATCTATCTATCTCAGCCTTGAATATACTCAAAGACTCAGCATTCACAGCCCTCTGGGGCAGAGAATTCCAAAGATTCACCACCCTCTGAGTGAAGAAATTCCTCCTCATCTCAGTCTTAAATGGCCGACCCCTTAACCTGAGACTGTGCCCCCTAGTTCTAGACACTCCAGCCAGGGGGAAACAACCTCTCAGCATCTACCCTATCAATCCCCCTCAGAATCTTATATGTTTCAATGAGATCACCTCTCATTCTTCTAAACTCCAGAGAGTATCGGCCCATTCTACACAATCTCTCATCATAGGACAGCCCTCTGATCCCATGAATCAATCTAGTGAACCTTTGTTGCACCGCCTCCAAGGCAAGTATATCCTTCCTTAGAATAGGAGACCAAAACTGTGCACAGTACTCCAGGTACTTTAATCAACAATCAATAAAATGCTGAAAGGAACAGTGTGAAAAATGCATTTTACTTCAGTTTGGCGAGATTCCTGTGACTCTCAAGCAACGTTATTTGGAACAGCCAATGAACCTTGTCAGTGGAAATAATGAATCTTAAAAAAAAACCACATTTTTTTCCCCCCGTTAATTTTCTCCCTTCTTCTAAAAGTGTTGACTGTTGCTGGGGTATGGATCCATAGGCACTGGCAGCTCTCGCTCAAGGAGCTATTCTTCACACGAGGCAGGGCAGTGATCATCGGCAGGAGAGAGCCTCACAGCCGAGCCGAATCCTGGTCTCACTTGATGTCCAGTGTTTGGCAACTTGGGGCACCCTTCCTAAAGAACATCAGGGCAGCATTCTTGACGGCACGTGGTAAATGCGACCTGCGTGGCCTGGGAATAAAGAAAGGCGAGAGCGCACTTAAAGGAATCCGGCAAGGAAACAGCACCCGGCAGTATCATGTATCTGCCTGACCTGCTGAGTATTTCCAGCATTTTCTGTTTTTATTTCAGATTTCCAGCATCCGCAGTATTTTGCTTTTGTATTAGTATCACGTATCTCATGGATGGCCCAAAGACTGCTTCCTGCAAAGTGTTGCGTGTTCCACCTGTATCCTTCACCCATGCCAAGCCTCCGTGCAACCTCACAGTACATTCTTTGCATCTCACGCATACCCACACCTCGGGGGGTGCAATGTAGAGCTAAAAACCTTGTCACACTCAAATTTTCGAGCCTGTGACATCTTCGAGTAATTTTAGAGCAAATTAGCTGCATGATGCACAAGCATTTACTGATACCCAAGTTAATTTGTAGGTTGCTCATATATCTGTCACTGTATATGTACTCCTTCCATGTCATGTTCCTGTGTACGGATAAAAGCACGAAGGGAATAGGTGAATTTCGGCTAAAAATACAGTTTCGTTGCACTAAAATAGTTCATGACGTTTTTGTTTTAACATTGCAACATGTCCTCATACTGTAATTTGTAGTTGATAAGCTTTTCATTTATTTCAGTGACAGAATCCAAAATAAGCGGTTCGACAAAATTCTCTCTCTCACCGATTTCTGCTCCGACCTGCAGACTCTCACTGAGATGTGATTCCGCTGACTGCCCTCTCGCTCTATTTCATATTGAGCGAGACACTAGAGGGTGTCACAACTGAGCCAGATCTTGTTCCCACCCATTGCCCGCACGTTCTAACATGGGTTGCTGGTTAGCAATCTCCAGCAGAAACCTTGGCCGATTTTTTCCCTTCCCTTGTTCGGGAGTCGTTGAGCTCCCAACTGCTGCTCTGGTTGAGGTCAGCTGCCTCAACAATCAGAGACCTTCTGGTCTATGCAGCTCATTCCATGCCAGGCAGTAATTTTAGCTACTCGGCCATTGTGTATCACTGTTGTTACCTCATGGACTGTACATTGTTGCCTGAATATTTTACACAACACCCGTC
The DNA here is from genome assembly GCA_030390025.1 of Squalus acanthias. NCBI lineage: Eukaryota > Metazoa > Chordata > Chondrichthyes > Squaliformes > Squalidae > Squalus > Squalus acanthias. The sequence continues at coordinate 29,347,258 of CM059450.1, read as the reverse complement.
ATTGGGGGGAAAATTCAGTTGATTGCGCCTCCCGTTAGCGCCTTAAGAGGGCGCTAATGGGGCGCAAAGCAACTAGCGCCCGGGCATGGCGATGTTTGCGCCGCTCACGAAATTAACTAGATATTTTGCGGCGGCTCTAAACACTACCGCCACAATCTCCTGCGCTGGCAGATCGTGACGTCAGTCGAGTGCACAACGCCCCGGAGCGGATATTGAGTGGCGCCCCCTGCCTTACCGCCTGACGCTAGCAACGACAGGTTGAGGGGAGCGTTTTGCAGTCAGGAAGGGACTGGGGGGGCGCTATTTAAAGGCGAGCGCTTCCTGCCTTTTATTGTTGGTGACATTTTTGAACCACGCATTTGAGAGAGAGAGACTTCTGAAGAGATTCAACGCTGTGTGAAGGAGTTTTGGGTACTGAGCAGCACTTTGCAGGTTCATTTTGATTTGCCCTTCCTTGTATTGATTTAGAAGAGACTTTGGGGGCTGCACTCTGAGCTCTTAACCTGGGCCTCTCCATTGTTCTTTCCAGCAGATTTGATGTACAGGTCTCTCCAGGCCGAGATTCAAGGCTGCAATGAGCAGGATGTGATGGAAAGCAAGATCAACCCTCCCCTTTAAGAACTGGCCGGCGCCATTGTGTGTGTGTTCCATTGCTGACTGACATAACATGAGCTTCGCCAGTGCTCTGAGGTAGCGCCTCGCTCCTCGGCCTTTGCGCCTTAAGACAGGTGTGAAGCGCCTGATTTAACGCTCCAATCACCTCCAGGGGCGATAAAAGTCAAGTTTGCAGTCGGAGGCGATAATTAGCGCAAGGCGCTAATCTTTGCGCCCGGCCAATAATTGCGCCCCAAATGGGGCGATACTGAATTTCTCCCCCCGTAGAGTCATAACGGCACAGAAGGAGGCCATTCGGCCCATCAAGTCCGTGCCGGCTCTCTGTCGAGCAATGCAGTCAGTCCCATTCCCCCGCTCTATCCCCATAGCCCTGCACGATTATTTCCCTCCAGTGCCTGTCCAGTCTCCCCTTGAAAACATTGAGTGTCTCCGCTTCCACCACTTCCGTCGGCAGCGAGTTCCAGGTCCTCACCACTCGCTGCGTAAAAAAGTTTTTCCTCACATATCCCCCCTGTATCTCTTGCCCAAAACCTTAAATCTGTGTCCCCTAGTCCTTGTACCATCAACTAGTGGGAACAGCCTTTCCCCATCTAGCCTATCCAAACCCGTCATAATCTTGTACACCTCTATCAAAGCACCCCTCAACCTCCTTTGCTCTAATGAAAACAAATCCAGCTTCTCCAACCTGTCCTTGTAGCTAAGATCCCCCATCCCCGGAACCATTCTGGTAAATCTCCTCTGCACCCTCTCAAGGACCTTCACATCCTTCCTAAAGTTTGGTGACCAGAACTGGGCGCAATACTCCAGTTGTGGCCTAACCAGCGCTTTATAAAGGTTCAGCATAACTTCTCTGCTTTTGTACTGAATACCTCTATTTATGAAGCCCAAGATCCCTTACGCTTTGCTAACCACTCTCTCAATATGTCCTGCCTACCGTATAAGTTATGAGCGGTAGAAATTGTGAAGCGGTTTTCCAACATGTGCTGTAAATAGCTTATCGCTTTCCTCCTTATTTCTTTACTAAACCTTGGTGCATTACCAGCTTATCCTGTGCACAAAGTACAGGCATTCACAGCTGGTGTGCAAAAGCTATTAGTTTTCTGTAATGGAAATCACATACTTCTCAAAACAACAACAGCATGTTGTCAGGAATATTGTTTAGGCGCACAATGAAAAGCAATTTTTCAAGCATTTACTGTATCGTTGAGTTTTCTCCTTTTAGATTTAATGGAAAATCGACTTTGTCTGGTATTCACAGACAGACAAACACATGGCCAAGGCGTGAGATCACTGTCGCTAACTCATGCTCCGTGATCAGGAACTCCTTACCCTCCCTCAGTCTTTCCTTAAATTCTGCAATCTATAGTCTTTTAAAACTCCAGCTTGGCTTCACCTAAGGACTGCTTCCTGATTTACCTCATCCCTTTGACTCTTTCCAACTTTTTGGTGTCCCACACAATGAGCCTTGGCTCGTCAGTAAAAACAAATGATTTCACCGCCTTTCCTGTCAGCCTTGAACTGCAGTCAGGAAATCTTGAACCTGGCTATCAAAACAATCACACAAGAATATGAGGAAATGGACCAAGATAAGGGCGTTAACCAATTATACCCATTGCTGTCAACAGGCCACGTGCGGTTCGCACTGTTGTATAATCTCCTCAGTCTATTTAATCTCATGAGATAAGTCATATTTCATATATCTTCCACTTGTTTGTAAAACTCCCCAAAGAGAAGGATCCTATAAAAATTCTCTTTGACCCCCAAACATAATCAGGCAAACCCTCGAGCATATCAGTCCAACAATATGATTCATTCTTTCATCTCTCGCATTCCATTTGTATGGTGCATTGGTTAGGGGAACTTAGATGAGAGAAGAGAAAATAGCTAAAAAAGAAAGATAAGATAGACAAGTCCAAAATAAAATTCTATTAAGTTGGGAAAGATCTATTAAAAACTTGTTTTGTACATGTATGACTATGTAGACAGAGCAAAGTCTTTGGGGAATGTAGCCAATTAACACCTGGAATCGCTCCCTTATCCTGAATATAAACTGGGGAAGAAACAGAGTAAAGCGCAAGGAAAGGGAAGAATTCCTAAAATGGAGAAATTCCTTAATCAGTGTGTTTCTAGCCCAACGAGGAAGGAAGCAGTGCTGGATTTAATCCTTTTTTTTATTCGTTTATGGGATGTGGGCGTTGCTGGCAAGGCTAGCATTTATTGCCCATCTCTAATTGCCCTCGAGAAGGTGGTGGTGAGCTGCCTTCTTGAACCGCTGCAGTCCGTGTGGTGAAGGTACTCCCACAGTGCTGTTAGGTAGGGAGTTCCAGGATTTTGACCCAGCGACGATGAAGGATCGGCCGATATATTTCCAAGTCAGGATGGTGTGTGACTTGGAGGGGAACTTGGAGGTGGTGGTGTTCCCATGCGCCTACTGCCCTTGTCCTTCTAGGTGGAAGAGGTCGCAGGTTTGGGAGGTGCTGCCGAAGAAGCTTTGGCGAGTTGCTGCAGTGCATCTTGTAGATGGTGTACACTGCAGCCACGGTGCGCCGGTGGTGGAGGGAGTGAATGTTTAAGGTGGTGGATGGGGTCCCAATCAAATGGGCTGCTTTGTCCTGGATGGTGTCGAGCTCCTTGAGTGTTGTTGGAGCTGCACTCATCCAGGCAAGTGGAGAGTATTCCATCACACTCCTTGCTTGTACTTTGTAGATGGTGGAAAGACTTTGGGGAGTCAGGAGGTGAGACACTCGGCACAGAATACCCAGTCTCTGACCTGCTCTTGCTGCCACAGTATTTATGTGGCTGGTCCAGTTAAGTTTCTGGTCAATGGTGACCCCCAGGATGTTGATGGTGAGAGATTCGGTGATGGTAATGCCGTTGAATGTCATGGGGTGGTGGTTAGACTCTCGCTTGTTGGAGATAGTCATTGCCTGGCACTTCTGTGGTGCGAATGTTACCTGCCGCTTATCAGCCCAAGCCTGAACGTCGTCCAGGTCTTGTTGCATGCGGACATGGACTGCTTCATTATCTGAGGAGTTGTGAATGGTGCTGAACACTGTGCAGTGATCAGCGAACATCCCAATTTCTGACCTTAAGTTGGAGGGAAGGTCATTGATGAAGCAGCTGAAGATGATTGGGCCTAGGACACTGCCCTGAGGAACTCCTGCAGCGATGTCCTAGGGCTGTGATGATTGACCTTCAACCACACAACCATCTTCCTTTGTGCTAGGTATGACTCCAGCCAGTGGAGAGTTTTCCCCCCGATACCCATTGACTTCAGTTTTACTTGGGCTCCTTGATGCCACACCCGCTTCAGCCTTGTCTTTTGCACTCACGTGCTGGACTCCACCATCATTGAGGATGGGAATATTCATGGAGCCTCCTCCTTCCGTTCGTTGTTTAATGGTCCACCACTGGGGAATGAAGTGGGGCAAGTGGAGTGTGTTGCAGTGGGAGAACATCTAGGTAATAGTGATCACAATATAATTAGGTTTAAAGTAATTATGGAAAGGGACAAAGAAAAATCAAAGATGAAAATACCCAACTGGAAGAAAGCTGATTTCAATCATTTGAGAAGGGATCTAGCACAGGTGAACTGGAAACAAGGATTTGACAGGAAAACAGTCAATGAGCAAAGGCAGGCCTTCAAGGCGGAGATACCTCGGGTACAAACCAAGCATATCCCCTGACAGAGGAAAGACGGGGAATCCAAGGCTAGAGCTCTCTGGATAATGAAGGGAATAGAAGTTACAATAAAACAGGAAAAGAAGGTTTACGACAAATGTCAGGTACAGAATACAGTAGAAAACCAGACAGAATACAGCGAGTGCAGGGGGAAATTAGAAAAGGATATGAGAAGGTCAAAGAGAGAGTATGAGAAAAGATTAGCAGGTAACAAAAAAAAAGGAACCCAAAAATCTTTTTATAAACATATAAAAATTAAAAGCATAGTTAAAGGAATAGTTGGGCCGATTAAGGACAGAAAAGGAAATCTTCTTGTGGAGGCAGAGGGCATGTCTGAGGTACTGAATGAGTACTTTTACATCTGTCTTCACAAAAGAAGAGGATGAAGCCAATGATGCAGTAAAAAAGAGTAGAGATATTGGCCAGGATAAAATAATAGATAGATCGTAAAGAGTTGCTAAATAGGTTGGCAAAGTAACTCAAAGTTAACAAGTCTGATCTTCAACCTCAACTCCACATAAGTAAAAGTTTCAGCCTGGATTATGTGCTCGAGTCTCTGGAGTGGGACTTGAACCCACGACCTCTGACGCGGAGACGAGAGTGCCACCCACTGAGCCACGGCTGACACCCCCAGACGATACAGTAATGGGTTAAAATAGGATACTGAGGCTCATTGATATAAATGGAGGGACATTGATGGCAGAGACCAGAATGTCACTGTGCAGTATGCTCTGTATATGCTAACTCAGGGAGCAACAGGTATTTCCGATTCAGCTTTAGAATCTCTATAAGGACTGCGCTCCGTGTGGCTGCTGCCACGAGCTTCATGTCAGGGTCTGAATCTTGGTCACTTTTTTTTCTTACAAATATAACAAAACTCTGCTGATGAATATTCCGAGCACTCCCCAATCACAGTATATCACAGTGTCAGCCGTGGCTCAGTGGGTAGCACTCTCGCCTCTGAGTCAGAAGGTTGTGGGTTCGAGCCCCACCCCAGAGACTTGAGCACAAAAATCCAGGCTGACACTCCCAGTGCAGTGCTGAGGGAGCGCCGCACTGTCGGAGGGGCGGTACTGAGGGAGCGCCGCACTGTCGGAGGTGCCGTCTTTTGGATGAGACGTTAAACCGAGGCCCCGTCTGCTCTCTCTCAGGTGGACGTTAAAGATCCCACGGGCACTATTTCGAAGAAGAGCAGGGGAGTTCTCCCCCGGTGTCCTGGGGCCAATATTTATCCCTCAACCAACATCTAAAAAAAAAACCCAGATGATCTGGTCATTATCACATTGCTGTTTGTGGGAGCTTGCTGTGAGCAAATTGGTTGCCGCGTTTCCCACATTACAACAGCGACCGCACTTCAAAAAAAATACTTCATTGGCTGTAAAGCGCTTTGGGACGTCCGGTGGATGTGAAAGGCGCTATAGAAATGCGAGTCTTTCTTTAACAGCAGCAATGAGTAGAACGGCGTTCATATTCGCCCAAGCTCACGACTCGGTGCAAGGACTGTAGATGATTGCATTTTGGCCGTGAGGGAGAATATTGCATACTTGCATAAATAAATTGTGTATGTCTTTTTCCTCCTCTCTTCCTGTCCTGACTCATTGCGGGGGTGACTGTTTCACAGCTGCCAGTCGACCTCTGAAGTGGCCATTCTTTAAGCGTGAGCCCAAACAGTGAGGGGGTCATTTCAACCTCCCCCACCCGGCGGTTCGGCTGCATGTTTTGCACCTCACCTGATTTTTACGCTCCCTTGACTTCAAATATAAAACGGGCGGCCAACCTGAACCCACCCGTTTCCCACCTGGCAGGTTGTTAAAATGACCCCCTGAGTGCCGGTGGACTTTTCGACCCAGAGCAGTATCCAGTGCAGCCCGTTGCTGTCCCATCTACCATTCACAAATGTGCACTTTTGGCAGGGCTTACCTGCTGCTAGTACAGGGACCGAACCTCTGGCTGATTTTCTGCCTGTCCCTAACCCAGGTTAACTCAGATCAGTTGTAGTACCCCACCCTGGTTGCGATCAGCCAACTGAGCACAGACTGGGGATCGAACCGGAGACCTTTGCGGTCATCTGGCTCTGCTACTTCTTCTCTTCTTAGGCAGTCCCTCGGAACTGAGGATGACTTGGTTCCACACTAAAAATGAGTTCTCAGGTGACTGATGAGTCCAATGCGGGACCGACAGTCTCTGTCACAGGTGGGGCAGACGGTGGTTGAAGGGGCGGGTGGGTGGGGTGTTTGGGTTGACGTGCGCTCCTTGCGCTCCTTCCGCTTGGCTTCTGCTTGCTCCCGGCGAAGAGACTCGAGGTGTTCGGCGCCTTCCCGGATGCTTCTCCTCCACTTTGTGCGGTCTTGGGCCAGGGATTCCCAGGTGTCGGTGGGGATGTTGCACTTTTTCAAGGAGGCTTTGAGGGTGAGCTTGAAGTGTTTCCTCTGCCCACCTGGGGCTCTCTTGCCGTGTTGGAGCTCCGAGTAGAGCGCTTGTTCTGGGAGTCTCGTATCGGGCATGCGGACGATGTGGCCCGTCCATCGGAGCTGATCGAGCGTGGTCAAAGCTTCGATGCTGGGGATGTTGGCCTGAGCGAGAACACTGACGTTGGTGCGCCTGTCCTGCCAATGGATTGCCAAGATCCTGCTACTTACTGCCGTAATAAACAATCATCAGGTAAGCACATGGTACGGTTACTTATTTAGTTTTCTTATGCTATCAGGTTCAGTTGCACCTTTAAGCAGATCTTCCACCATGTGCTGGACAAAAAGGTTTTTATCCTTAGTCGTTCTTTGTAAACCCTTGCTTTTTTAAAATCAGGCTTTGATAGTTTTTATTGAACATTTGCACCAGTTACTTCATTTGTACGGAAGGCCGCTGTAAGACTGTGAAATGGACTATTTCTATCCCTTTGATCGTGTGCCGGTTTTTGTTTAGTTTTTATTTTGTTTAGATGCATCTTTTCAAGTCCCCTAATTATTTATTTTTATTCATTCCTGAGATGTGGGCGTCGTTGGCAAGGCCAGCATTTATTGCCCATCCCTAATTGCCCCTTGAGAAGGTGGTGGTGAGCCGACTTCTTGAACCGCTGCAGTCCGTGTGGTGAAGGTACTCCCACAGTGCTGTGAGGGAGGGAGTTCCAGGATTTTGACCCAGCGACGATGAAGGAACGGCCGATATATTTCCAAGTCAGGATGGTGTGTGACTTGGAGGGGAACTTGGAGGTGGTGGTGTTCCCATACGCCTGCTGCCCTTGTCCTTCTAGGTGGAAGAGGTCGCTGGTTTGGGAGGTGCTGCCGAAGAAGCCTTAATTGCAGAATTAAACATCTACATGAGTGATACGGAATTTGAATACAGATGATGATCAAGTGTCAGCTTGGACCAGTTAGAATCAATCTCGCCTCTGAGTCCCACTCCAGAGACTTGAGCCCATAATCCAGGCCGACACTCCCAGTGCAGTGCTGATGGAACGCCACCTTTCGGATGAGACGTTAAACCGCCTGCCTGTTCCAGTGATTGAGGTGAACGCTAACAATCCAAGAGGCACTGTTTTTGAAGAAGAGTGAAGAAGAGGGCCAAATATTTCAACCAACCCCCCAAAGAACACAACAACCGGACCTTCATATAATTGCTCTTTCAGTAACCTTGCTGAGTGCAAATTGGCAGCTCCATTTACCCACGTGGCAGTAACTGAATATATAATTAAATGTATGTGAAATACTCTTGGAACATTTCTGGGAGAGCTGATGTGGTGCAACGCGAATATAATTTCTTACTTTCCCCAAGCCTTTGATCCTCTCGTTCACTAACAAGCCTTTGGTCTACTAACCTCAGCACTTCGTGTGGACTTCTCTCAGCTCCCCGCTCCCACTGTGAGCAACTACTTGGGAAAGAATTTTTCAGCAGCCTTTTGGAACGTTTGCAGCCACTACAGCTTGCTAGAAAACACGGAGAAAATGAAATGTGTTGCCCAGAGGGCCTATTTAATGAGGAGATTTCGTACTGCCAGAGGCTAAATAAGAAGTGGGAGTTCCTGGATTTAATAGCCATTGTAATTTTGTTGAAAGGAATAAAATTGAACTGTTAAATTCACTTTTTAACAAGGGTAAGGTCTTTGTTAGAATAGCAGGCAGTGGAATCTCATATGTGCATGTTGATACATTCAGTACCAATATTACAGCACAATTTCAGCCCGGTTGACTAGGCTCGAGTGAGGTACTGAAGGGGAGATGGTGCTCACGGAGCTGCAGTCCAACACGGGTCGGTCGCTGCCTGAAGCAGATGAGAAGGTAAAAGGGGGGAGAGCTCTTTTATTTTTTAAATATATAAAAGCGATGAAGAAGAACGTGTGATAGGAAGTAGATTTTTTGTGGGTTCTGCGAGCTGGAAGCCTGGCAATTCTCTTCCTGGTGCGCTGCGTCTTTCTGGAGTTGTTTATCAGTAGCTTTTCCTCGGGAGCCGCAGCCACACGCCACCTCCCTGTCTTGGGACTGCTCCCTCTGTTTACAGCAACACAGTCGCAGGTGTGCTAGTGCTTTGTGAAAGAGCTAAATGAGTGAGCAGAGAAATCAGAGCAGAACTCTAATTGGAGCGTGAAATTACCTCTCGAGCAAAATTCTGTTGTGAGTTAATTAGCGTTTTATGTGACTTATTGTTTTGGATTGGGTCCTGACAAGAGAAGCAGTTGTTGACATACCTTTTAACTAACCTGACTAATTAACCCAAGTGCAAGGCAGCATAATGAAAGAACGCCCAACAAACATTGGCTTGAGCAGTGCATTTGCTGCGTTTGCCTGCCACATTTTTCCGACCTCGGGCTGCTGACGTTTGGCAAGCCCAAAACTGACCACGGCCAGATAAATGGATTTGACACAAAAGCAAAATACTGCGGATGCTGGAAATCTGAAATAAAAACAGAAAATAGCTGGAAATACTCAGCAGCTCAGGCAGCATCTGCGGAGAGAGAAACAGAGTCGATGTTTCAGGTCGATGACTCTTCGTCAGAACTGGAAAAAGTTGGAGATGGAACAGGTTTTTAAGCAAGTGCAGGGGCAGGGAAAGGGGGGAGGGGAGGAAAGAACAAAAGGGAAGGTCTGTGATAGGATGGAAGGCAGGAGAGATTAAGAGACAAAAGGGATGATGGTGCAAGGCAAAAGGAGATGGTAATGGGACAAGTTAAGAAACAAAAGATGACTCTAGATGAAGTGTAAATGGCTGAATGATCGACAGCTGCCATGTGAGAGAGAAAAAAAAATGATAGGGGCAGAGGTTATAGTCTGAAATTGTTGAACTCGATGTTGAGTCCAGAAGGCTGTAAAGTGCCTAATCGAATGATGAGGTGCTGTTCCTCGAGCTTACATTGAGCTTCATTGGAACAGTGTAAGAGGCCGAGGACGGAGAGGTCAGAGTGGGAGTGGAGCGGAGAATTAAAGTGACAGGCGACCGGAAGCTCAGGGTCACCCTTACGGACTGAACGGATTTGATCATGGTTTGAATTCAGAGGTTTGCTTCGCTGATTGAAATGTTCGTCGCAAAGTTTAAGAACTTCAACCATTAATGCCTTCACATCATGAGCCGCAGAAGTAAACGGAAAATACAGATTTTTGATTTACGATCCAGACTTCTGCAATCTTAGAATTGGGCCGCCCTTTTAGGAGCCATCCTGCTCATTCCAAAATCAAATGGATGGCTACTGCATTTATCGTACGAGAGTAAGGACTCGTGCACGCGATCTTTTTTATCGAAGTAATTTCAACATTTTATACATTGGCAGAGGGAGTGTGTGTAAACGGGGTTTGAGCTGCACTTCTAAAGATGAGGGAGGCATAGAGGTGGAGTGGTTTAGTGAGGGAATTCCAAAGTGTGGAGCCGACACGGCTGAAAGCATCGCTCCAATAATGCGACCAAGTGAGTGGCAAATGCACGAGAGGCCAGATTCAGAGGAACAGAGAGTTCGGGAGGGCTGGAGGAGGTTACCGAGATAGGGAGGGACAAGGCCAAGAAACGATTTAAACACAAGAATGTGGTGCTTGGGACCGGATGTAGATCAGCGAGGACAAGAGTTTAGGCAAGTGGGACTTGGTGTGGGACAGGATACCTAGAGCAGGGATTTGGACGAGCTGAAGTTTATGGAGGGTGGAGGATGGGGGAGCCAATCAGGGGGGCATTGGAGTCGTCGGCCGCGATTTTATTAATGGGGGCGGGTTGGGTGCGGGTCAGCTGGTTTCCGGCTTCCAGTCCCGCCCCCAGCTGCTTCCGCTCCACAGACGTGATTTTGCCTTGATTGACCTTGTTAAGGCCGCCCTCTTAACAGGAAGCGGGTCAGATGATGTCATTTGATGACGCGTCATCTGCCGGTTTCCTTAAAGGGACCACGCACAATTTTATTTTGACTATTGATTTCTCAGTGTTTGACAGCATTGAGGTGCTGAAAACACTGACAATCACTGCACAAAGGTGACCTCTTGCACCCAGGCTCTCCAATGACTCCCTCCATATACTGGAATAGATGGCGGCTGCAGGTGAGGTGACAGAAGCGATCTGTCACTGGTGAGAGAGGTTCTCCCAATGAGGTGGCACTGGATATGGATTTAAAAACTTGTAAGCTAACGAAATCTGTAAATTTATTAAAAATACAGTACCCAACATTTTCTTTCCTCTGAGACTCACCATGTGCAACATTGGATCCTTCACACCACTTCTGCAGCTGTCATCAATCCAGAAACATTACAGCAGACTCACAACACGCCACACTTACCTGGCGTGGTGTCCGGACGTCGGGAAACCCGAGCCAGAAGCGGCAAAATCCAAAAATAGGCTGACAACTGCTGGCAAGTACCTGTTAATAGGCAGGTAATTGCCTTTAATCCTCTTCCCGCCGCTGGGTGTCGGGTCCATTCGCAAATCGGGGTCCCGACACTTGGGAAAGCTGTTTGGAGGCGGGTTGACGGCGGGATCGCGACCCGCCGTCAATCAAATCGAATTTAACCTCTGACCCGCCTCCAAACCCGCCCTCTGAGCTCCGGCAACATCGCGGCCGTCGAGTCTGGAGGTGACAAAGGCATGGATGAGGGATTCAGCGGCAGAGGGACTGAAATAGGGTCAGAGGTGGATGATACGGTAGTGTTTGTGATGGAGAGGATATGAGGGTCGGAAGCTCAGTTGGGAGTTGATTAGGATGCAAGGGTTGCGAACCATCTGGCTTGGCCTGATACATTGGCCGGGGTGGGGTTGGAATTAACGGTGAGGGTAAGGTAGTTGCGGCGGTGGCCCAAGATGATGGTCTTCCCAATGTTTCGCTGGAGGAAATTGTGGCTCATCTAAGACTGGACGTCAGACATGGTGCTTTAGACTGCTGCAAATAATGTGGATGTAATGGATGCGTTAAAAATCAAGATTTCATAGACTAGAATAGCATTATAAATCAAAATTGCTGTTTGCACATAGATAACACATGCACTAAACAAACTGCAAACCGAGAATACCGTGCAAAAATGGTAAACACCGCTTCATGTGTTGAAACGCAATGCAGTATGTTGGTTTACTGAAGAGTTGTATCGAATTTAGCCCTGTGTGTTGAAATACTTATTCAATCCAGGAAGACCGAGGTTCCAAGTGTTTGCTGGTGTCAACAGGCGTTCCCGCTTCTGATGGGCTTCAGCTGAAAGCCCCGCCTTGACAGGTGTTGAGTGAGAACAGGACCGGGGTCGCAGCGCAAGTTGTGGTTGTTGACACTCTTTGGCCACTTGAGGATGGTAACGAAGGACTGCCTGTGAAACCATACTTCGCACGAGTAACCGGCCTCGAGAGGAGGGAAAAATTGGAGAGTATAACCGAATTTAGACCTGCAGTCAGGCACTGATTATTGACACTCAAATCTGCTGTACAAGTGGTGGCTACAGACTCTCAATATGCTGAACAGGCAGTGGGTCCAGATTCAGAGTCCAATGAACAGGTGATGGGCAGTAACACACAATCTACTGAGGCCTTGGGCAACGTGGACCACTTTCCATACCTCGGGAGCCTACTGTCAACAAGGGCAGACGTCGATGACAAAGTCCAACACCGCCTTCAGTGTGCCAGTGCAGCCTTAGGTCGCCTGAGGAAGAGAGTGTTTGAAGACCAGGACCTCAAACCCAGCACCAAGCTCATGGTCTACAGAGCAGGAGTGATACCCGCCCTCCTGTATGCTTTAGAGACATGGACCATGTACAGCAGGCACCTCAAAGCACTGGAGAGGTTCCACCAATGCTGCCTCCGCAAGATCCTGCAAATCCATTGGCAGGATAGGCGCACCAACGTCAGTGTTCTCGCTCAGGCCAACATCCCCAGCATCGAAGCTTTGACAACGCTTGATCAGCTCCACATGCCCGATACGAGACTCCCAAAACAAGCGCTCTACTCGGAGCTCCGACACGGCAAGAGAGCCCCAGGTGGGCAGAGGAAATGCTTCAAGGACACCCTCAAAGCCTCCTTGAAAAAGTCCATCATCCCCACCGACACCTGGGAATCCCTGGCCCAAGACCGCACAAAGTGGAGGAGAAGCATCCGGGAAGGCACCGAACACCTTGAGTCTCTTCGCCGGGAGCAAGCGGAAGCCAAGCGCAAACAGCGCAAGGAGCGCACGTCAACCCAAGCACCCCACCCACCCGCATCTTCAACCACCGTCTGCCCCACCTGTGACAGAGACTGTAGGTCCCGCATTGGACTCATCAGTCACCTGAGAACTCATTTTTAGTGTGGAAGCAAGTCATCCTCGGTTCCGAGGGACTTCCAAAGAGAAGAAGAAGAAGACTGTACAGGTGATGGGTGCACATTCACAATCTACTGTATGGGCTGTGGCAGGGATTTGATAAATAGCAGGCTTTTAAGTCCTTTCCCGTTCTGCTGAAGTGCTTTCCTTTATTCAGTCCCGAGCTGCTTTGAATGAACAAGGCATCAGTCAAGCTCTGTGTTCAAGCACTGAATAAAAGGAAGCCTTTTACTAAGCAGGGTATTTTAATGCTGACAGTCTGGTATTTGTTCCGAATGACAAATGGACGCAGAATCCATTGAGCGAATGGACAGGGAGAAACTTTATTAAAGGGGATTTTTTTTTTTTCATATGCATTTCCAAGATGCCTTTCAGCAAAGATGAGCGCCCTCATTTTAAAAATAGCTATGCTGCAATGCAGCAGGTCAGGTTACGCTGTGATCTCCAAAACATTCAACTTTAAAATACAGAGCACGCTGATTCTCAATCTGACGGAAGCCAACTTATTTTTTGGACAATTTTTCTCCCTTGCCTCCTCCTCCTCTTGAATGTGCTGACACAACATCGCAAGATAATTAGGGATGGGGAAGGCCATTTGGCCCATCCTATCCAACCAGAAAGACCCTAAATCCCTCTCATTGCAACATCCAACGGATGACTCTTCACTCGAGTTTAGAAGAATGAGAGGGGATCTTGTGGAAATGTATAAAATTCTGACCGGGCCAGACAGACTGGATGCAGGGAGGATGTTTCCCCTGGCTGGGGGAGGTCTAGAACGAGGGGCCACAGCCTCGCCCCCTCCCAACCTCTGTAACCTCCTCCAGCCCTATAACCCTCCGAGATCTCTGCGCTCCTCTAATTCTGGCCTCTTGCGCATCCCCCGATTTTCATCACTGCACCATTGACAGCCGTGCCTTCAGCTGCCTGGGCCCTAAGCTCTGGAATTCCCTCCTTAAACCCCACCGCCTCTCTCTCCCCTCCTTTAAGACGCTCCTTAAAACCGACCTCTTTGACCAAGCTTTTGGTCACCAGTCCTAATATCTCATTATGTGGCTCGGTGTCTGATTTTGTCTGATAACGCTCCTGTGAAGCGCCCTGGGGCGTTTTACTACGTTAGAAATACAAGTTGTTGTTGACAACTTATTTACCTTTCAGTTGGTAGAAGGATCTGTATTACTTTTCTTCTTCTTCTTAGGCAGTCCCTCGGAACCCAGGATGACTTGCTTCCACTCTAAAAATGAGTTCTCAAGTGACTGATGCGTCCAATGCGGGACCTACAGTCTCTGTCACAGGTGGGTCAGACGGTGGTGGAAGGGGCGGGTGGGTGGGGTGCTTGGGTTGACGTGCGCTCCTTCCGCTGTTTGCGCTTGGCTTCCGCTTGCTCCCGGCGAAGAGACTCAAGGTGTTCGGTGCCTTCCCGGATGCTTCTCCTCCACTTTGTGCGGTCTTGGGCCAGGGATTCCCAGGTGTCGGTGGTGGGGATGTTGGACTTTTTCAAGGAGGCTTTGAGGGTGTCCTTGAAGCATTTCCTCTGCCCACCTGGGGCTCTCTTGCCGTGTCGGAGCTCCGAGTAGAGCGCTTGTTTTGGGAGTCTCGTATCGGGCATGCGGACGATGTGGCCCGTCCATTGGAGCTGTACTACTTTTATTACACTGATTTCAGCTAAAAGCTGCAGAAATTTCAGAAGATTATCAACCACGCCTTGGAAATTATGTACATCACGCAGCCTTTGAGAAAGCTCCTGAAGCTCTCTATCTAGCTGGTGTTGTACAAGTTATGTCCCTTTGATATTAAAATGGTAAATCAATAACCCAGACATTGTGAACCTAGCAGCTTTCCTAATGAGATAGTGTTATACATTTGTACTGTCGTCTCTGTGGATTGAATATATCTTTCAAACAAAACTTATTTAACTGGCAAAGAGGCACCTTTACAAAATATGCTCAGATCACCAAAGTATAGTCGGTGTAGAAGAGACTGGGAGGCATAGTCTGTTATAACACTCTTTCACCGCTACGATCTGTGTTCAGGGATAGATGGAAAGAAAGAAAGACTTCCATTTCTATAGCACCTTTCACGACCACCGGACGTTTCAAAGCGCTTTACAGCCAATGAAGTACTTTTTGAAGTGCAGGCACTGTTGTAATGTAGAAAACGCGGCAGCCAATTTGCGCACAGCAAGCTCCCACAAACAGCAATGTGATAATGACCGGATCATCTGTGATTGAGGGATAAATGTTGGCCAGGACAGCGGGGAGAACTCCGCCCCCCCCCCTGCTCTTCTTCGAAATAGTGGCCTTGGGATCTGTTACGCTCACCCAAGAGGGCAGACGGGGCCTCGGTTTAACGTCTCATCCGAAAGAAAAACTTGACTGTGTGGGCCCGAAGTGAAATGAGTTTGGGCAGTCTGAAACTGGTTTCTGGTAGGTATCTGGTAGACAGCACAAAACACCAAAGTTTGGCTCAAATTGGCTCTAGATTAGTAACTGTACCGAAAGAAGCCAAACTAATTGCTGGAGAATGAAAATATCATTGCACTATAGTGCTGATGTTGTGTGGTAGAAGAAGATTTACTTGGCATCTAAACAATGCTACAGTACTGTTGTTATCATTAGGCTTATTTAGTGCATCGCCGCCAATGATATAATAGAGGGGGGAAAAAAACGCACTTTGTGCCTTGTTTTCATGTGCAATGTGCTTCTTAATTCATCACTGTATCCCACAGCTAGGCCGCGATTTTTTCAATGGAGGCGGGTTGGGTGCGGCTTCCAGTCCCGCCCCCAACAGCATCCGGCCCACAGAAGTGATTTTACGTTGATTGATCTTGTTAAGCCCGCCCTGCGGGCTTGCCGGCCAATTAAGAGGAAGTCGGTCAGATGACATCATTTGATGACGTGTCATCTGCCGGTTTTCTTAAAGGGTCCACGCACAATTTTTTTTTAACAGTTGATTTCTCAGTGTTTGACAGCATTGAGGCACAAAAGTGAGCTCTTGCACCCAGGCTCTCCAATGACTCCCTCCACAGGCTGGAATAGATGGCGGCTGCAGGTGAGGTGACAGAAGCGATCTGTCACTGGTGAGAGAGGTTCTCCCAATGAGGTGGCACTGGACATGGATTTAAAAACTTGTTACCTAAAGAAATGTGTAAATGCATTAAAAATGATTTTCCCAACATTTTCTTACCTCTGAGACTCACCAGTGCACCATTGGATCCTTCACACCTCTTCTGCAGCTGTCATCAATCCAGAAACATTACAACAGACTCACAACACGCCACACTTACCTGGCGTGGTGTCCGGACGTCGGGAAACCCGAGGCAGAAGCGGCAAAATTTAAAAATAACCCGTCAACTACTATCAACTACCTGTTAATAGGCAGGTAATTGGCTTTAATCCTCTTCCCGTCGCTCGGTGTCGGGTCCAAGCGCAAATCGGGGACCCCACACTTGGGAAAATTGTTTGGAGGCGGGTTGACGGCGGGATCGCAACCCGCCATCAATCAAAACAATTTTACCCTTTGACCCGCCCTCTGAGCGCCGGCCCTAGTGACACATGTTATCATGGCTACTTACCTAGTGACCCACAGATCAACAAACTCACTCCAAACACAACCCAAGATTGGAAGGGCAGAATCTGTAATTATACTGCTGAGCGTGAAGATTTTGCGCCGCACTCTGATGCTTTATTGAAATCTAACTGACAAAATTGCTCGTACTAATCTGGAAATGCTTGATATTTACACATAAAGTCAGGCATTGGGTGAGTGAGGGAGTGTCCTGGTGTAGATATGGGAGATGTATGGGTGGAAGGTCAACGCTCTACGGGTGTGGTGGGAGGAGGAATGAAAACAATTGTTCTGATCTGATTGCTCTTCGAAAGAGCCGGCGCAGACTCGATGGGCCGAATGGCCTCCTCCTGTGCTGTCCCATTCCATGATCAGGGAGGCTGACATTTGTAAAAAGCACTGCAGCTTATTTTTACATACGGAGAGCTAGTTATGAATAAGCTAATGAAGCAACAATTGAATATGTTAATTCATTAAGATATTTTCGGTAACATTGACGGACATCTTAATATTCCTCACGTAGAACTGCGTGAAAATGAGCTGAAATAATTGGAGAATAATTTCCCTGCAGATTTTGGAGGTTTTGAGCAGAGAAAGTGCTAATAAAATGCCCCTGTATAACAGGACAGAACAAAGAGCATTTTACTCCTGAAGATTGTGACCATCTGTACTAGTCCAGAATGAAGGCTTTTTTAAAATTCGCTTATGGGATGTGGGCGTCGCTGGCAAGGCCAGCATTTATTGGCCATCCCTAGTTGCCCTTGAGAAAGTGGTGGTGAGCCGCCTTCTTGAACCGCTGCAGTCCATGTGGTGAAGGTGCTCCCACAGTGCTGTTATGGAGGGAGTTCCAGGATTTTGACCCAGCGACGATGAAGGATCGGCGATATACTTCTAAGTCAGGATGGTGTGTGACTTGGAGGGGAACTTGGAGGTGGTGGTGTTCCCATGCGCCTGCTGCCCTTGTCCTTCTAGGTGGAAGAGGTCGCGGGTTTGGGAGGTGCTGCCGAAGAAGCCTTGGTGAGTTGCTGCAGTGCATCTTGTAGATGGTACACACTGCAGCCACGGTGCACCGGTGGTGGAGGGAGTGAATGCTTAAGGTGGTGGATGGGGTGCCAATCAAACGGGCTGCTTTGTCCTGGATGCTGTCGAGCTTCTTGAGTGTTGTTGGAGCTGCACTCATCCAGGCAAGTGGAGAGTATTCCATCACACTCCTGACTTGTGCCTTGTAGATGGTGGAAAGGCTTTGGGGAGTCAGGAGGTGAGACACTCGCCACAGAATACCTAGCCTCTGACCTGCTCTTGATAATACTGATCCAGTTTTTTCAGTACAAAATAAGGAGCATAGGGTAGAATTTACCGTTGAATGTATTAGTAGATGCAAACTTAATGCGCTCATACTATATTTGGCTCCCTGCTATTTTAATAGACCTATTTAAAATAAATAAGTTAATACTGTGTTTAAAACAATAAGCAGGAATATTAAACATTCATTATTCTATTCCTGATAATTCTGACCATCTATTAAAGTACTGAAAAAATACGTAACAGATACCAGACACTTTGTTTTTGACTTTTTCTACACAATGAAAGAGGGTAAAAGTATTAAAAGTGCATTCATTTCAAGTTAGTTTTTCAGTGCTTGTGGTGTACATTTTTTAGTGTGTTTGGCTATTATTGTTGCCCCCTTTTTCAGTCATGAACTTCTCTCCGCTGCTTGTAGATAAGCTCTACTACTCCGTGCTCCCCTAGGCAAGGACATAACACTGATATATGACGGTGTAGCCAATTAGTGAGCTGCTGGAAGTACATAAAACCCACTACCTGCATCTGTGCCAGGTGTCTCCTTTGCTGTAGTCGCTATGTGCTTATTGCTTTCAAAGCTACAAGATGGCTCAGAACTGCTGTTGACATGAGTGCCAACTGGCTGCTTCTGTGCAACTCCACACATGCCACTGCTAAACGGGTATCTTCTTACAAAGTCCACTGATTTATGTAAGCATCTTATGAGCTCTTGAAATCCTTCTCTCCTGATTGCCAGTAACACTTTCCAATCAAGTCCAATCAATAATGAATAGTCAACATGGATTTCAAAAGGGAAAGTCTTGCTTGACCAACCTCATTGAATTTTTTGAAGAGGTAACAGAGAGAGTAGACAATGGTAATGCAGTAGATGTAATTTATCTGGATTTTCAAAAGGCCTTCGATAAGGTATCCCATAATAGACTGATGAACAAGGTCAGAGAATGCGGAGTCAGGGGACAAGTAGCAGAATGGATTGCTGGCTGGCTTCAGGACAGAAAGCAGAGAGTAGGAGTAAAGGGCAGCGATTCACAGCGGCAGAAGGTGGGTAGTGGTGTTCCACAATGATCAGTGCTGGGACCACTGCTGTTCACAATTTACATCAACGATTTAGACTTTGGAATCAAAAACACAATTTCTAAATTTGCAGGGGGGATAGTCAATACTGAGGAGGATAGTCAATACTGAGGAGGATAGTCAATACTGAGGAGGATAGTCAATACTGAGGGGGATAGTCAATACTGAGGAGGATAGTCAATACTGAGGAGGATAGTCAATACTGAGGAGGATAGTCAATACTGAGGAGGATAGTCAATACTGAGGAGGATAGTCAATACTGAGGGGGATAGTCAATACTGAGGAGGATAGTCAATACTGAGGAGGATAGTCAATACTGAGGAGGATAGTCAATACTGAGGAGGACTGCAACAAGTTACAGGAGGAGTGCAAAGTGCTGTTTGTAGTGTACATTAATGATTTAGATATGAATGTAGGAGGTATGATCAGTAAGTTCGCAGATGACACGAAAATTGGTGGGGTGGTAAATAGCGAGGAGGGAAGCCTCAGGCTACAGGACGATATAGACGGGTTGGTCAGATGGGCAGAACAGTGGCAAATGGAATTTAACCCTGAAAAGTGTGAGGTGATGCATTTTGGGAGGACTAACAAGGCAAGGGAATACACAATGAATGGTAGGACCCTAGGAAGGACAGAGGATCAGAGGGACCTTGGTGTGCATGTGCATAGATCCCTGAAAGCAGCAGGACAGGTAGATAAGGTGGTTAAAAAGGCATATGGGATACTTGCCTTCATTAGCCGAGACATAGAATATAAGAGCAGGGAGGTTATGATGGAGCTGTACAAAACGCTAGTGAGGCCACAGCTGGAATACTGTGTGCAGTTCTGGTCGCCACACTATAGGAGGGATGTGATTGCATTGGAGAGGGTGCAGAGGAGATTCACCAGGATGTTACCTGGGCTGCAGCGTTTAGCTATGAAGAGAGACTGGACAGGCTGGGGTTGTTTTCCTTAGAGCAGAGAAGGCTGAGGGGGGGGACGGGACCTGATTGAGGTGTACAAAATTATGAGGGCATAGATAGGGTAGATAGAAAGGAACTTTTCCCCTTAGTAGAGGGGTCAATAACCAGGGGGCATAGTTTCAAGATAAGGGGCAGGAGGTTTAGAGGGGATTTGAGGAGAAACTTTTTCACCCAGAGGGTGGTTGGAATCTGGAACTCACTGCCTGAAGGGGTGGTAGAGGCAGGAACCCTCACAACATTCAAGAAGCATTTAGATGAGCACTTGAAACGCCATAGCATACAAGGCTACGGACCAAGTGCTGGAAAATGGGATTAGAATAGACAGGGCTTGATGGCCGGCGCAGACACGATGGGCCGAAGGGCCTCCTTCTGTGCTGTATAACTCTGTGACTCTATGACTATGACATTAATAAACTTGCAGAATGGGCATAGAATTGGCAAATGAAGTTCAACACAGATAAATGTGAGGTATTACATTTTGGTAGGAAGAATAGGGAGGTCACTTATCACTTGGAGGGTGCGAGTCTGGGTAGGATAGAGGAACAAAGGGATCTCAGAGTACAAATACACAAATCACTAAAAGTTGCGACACAGGTTAGCAAGGCCATAAAAAAGCAAACCAAGCACTAGGGTTTATTTCTAGAGGGATAGAATTGAATAGTAGGGAAGTTATGCTAAACCTGTATCGAACCTTGGTTAGACCACAGTTGGAGCACTGCGTACAGTTCTGGTCACCATATTATGAAAAGGATATAGAGGCACTGGAGAGGGTGCAGAGAAGATTTACAAGGATGATACCAGAAATGCGAGGGTATACATATCAGGAAAGGATGAACAGGCTGGGTCTCTTTTCTCTTGAAAAAGGAATGCTGAGGGGTGACCTAATAGAGGTCTTTAAAATGATGAAAGGTTTTGATAGAGTGGATACAGAGAGAATGTTTCCACTTGTGGGGAAGAGCATAACTAGAGGCCATCAATATAAGATAGTCACCAAGAAATCCAATAGGGAATTCAGAAGAAACGTCTTTACCCAGGGAGTGGTGAGAATGTGGAACTCGCTACCACAGGGAGTGGTTGAAGCGAACAGTATTTAAGGGGCGGTTAGACAAACATATGAGGGAGAAGGGAATAGAGGGTTATGCTGATAGATTTAGATGAGGAAAGACGGGAGGAGGCTCGAGTGGAGCATAAACACCGGCATGGACTGGTTGGGCTGAATGGCCTGTTTCTGTGCCATATATCCTATGGAATCCTATGTAAGTCGAAGCTGGCCACGACTACATCTTGGGATTGTCGCTTCTATGGCCACAGTGGGAGCTACCTTCCTGTGGCCTGCAAACGGCAGGTCTCCATTGTTCGGTGGCTGAGGTTAGACAACTGTTGCTCCAACCTAACCGTAACGGCTTCCGGTGCCGCATGTATGGAAGCATGACCGTATATCACCTCCATTGTGAAGCAGGCCCATTAAGATCTGTATCCCTCTGGAACCCAGGAGGGGCATTGAGGATGCCCGACCTCCACCTTGAACCAGCCGGCTCTTAGTCAGCCCTGCTACCCCTTCATCATCAGTGCTCAGTCAAGCACTGGGTGCTCCAGCCTCAACGTCATTCTGATCATCTTCTGTTGTACATGAATCTGTGCTGACGCCTGCTTCAAGTGGGGATGCTGACTGTTGGTGTTCAGGTGAGCGATGCTCTTACGGTGTGCTTGGCTAACTAACGGGTTCTTCTGGCTCTGTGACGAGAACAAGCACAATTACCCATTTAGATATTGTCAGCACATGCACTGTTGTGCATAATCAGTGCGCACGAACATATTGAAATAACGTATGATTAAGAAGATGCATATAAGCGATTATGTTCACCACTCCGATCTCCTCAATCTAAAGACTCTTCAGCCTCGCTTCCAAATAGCTCAACTTTTGCGTCCTCTTATGGATTGAGTTGTGACATGAAATGTGGTCCATCTCCTGTTACACGCTGGGACTTCCTGATAAGTTCTGTTTAACACGAGAGCAGGGGAGGATCGAGAAAGAATGATTTGGCCCATGAACATTCCTTCCTGCTGTACATTGCTTTCCCACCATTAACATGTATGATTTGCAAAACCCTGCTTTTTAATTTCTACCTCATTTTGCGCTATCCAACATCGCCAGCATCGAAGCTTTGACCACGCTCGATCAGCTCCGATGGACGGGTCACATCGTCCGCATGCCCGATACGAGACTCCCAAAACAAGCGCTCTACTCGGATCTCCGACACGGCAAGAGAGCCCCAGGTGGGCAGAGGAAATGCTTCAAGGACACCCTCAAAGCCTCCTTGAAAAAGTGCAACATCCCCACCGACACCTGGGAATCCCTGGCCCAAGACCGCACAAAGTGGAGAGAAGCATCCGGGAAGGCGCCGAACACCTCGAGTCTCTTCGCCGGGAGCAAGCAGAAGCCAAGCGCAAATAGCGGAAGGAGCGCACGTCAACCCAAGCACCCCACCCACCGACCCATTCAACCACCGTCTGCCCCACCTGTGACAGAGACTGTAGTTCCCGCATTGGACTCATCAGTCACCTGAGAACTCATTTTTAGTGTGGAAGCAAGTCATCCTCGGTTCCGAGGGACTGCCTAAGAAGAAGAAGAATATTTCTCTGTGTTCGCATTTTTGTTTTGCTTATATATCTTTAAGCACTGCTGCATACTTTCATGTCTGTGTATATTCGGTGTTGGTATTCACACTTTAGGCTTGTGCTCTTACTGGGCCCTTCACGTTTCTCACATGCAGCTCTTTCAATGACAAATTGCTGCACTTGTTATCTCCTTAGTGTATCTGGGGACCACCATCAAAATCTAAACAATGATGTTGAAAGGGCATTTTTTTTATCTGTCTTATGAGCAAAGGGAAATAAAGTGAAGAATGAGGTACATTTTTATGTCCGAAAAATAAGTATTACAATGGGTGTAAAACTTTAGCACTCACAAAGAGACCGTTCCCTTTACTCGTGTAGCCTGCCTTCACCCCACAGAATAAAGGCAGAAAATGAAATCATTCTCTTAAAGTGATAGATGATTTTATTCTGGTTTCCCATTACAGTGAACGAGTTTGCACTCCAAGGTGCGGCTGTTTTTGAGACTGTCAGTTTGGAGCTCCCTCACCACATACATCCCTGAGGTATGTGTGGAAGCGGAGCAGTGGGATTTTTCCCACCCTACCCCGGGATACTGCATTCTCCCAACAGAATGGGACACGGCTAAAATTGGGTCTCTCTCTCCTTTCAGCCCTCAGCTGGCCGGGGTGGATTAGTGGAGACCACTGGCTTTTAATTGCCTCGAGCCTTTCAGGCACTTCCCTCCTTCCTCTTATTTAGCTTTAGTCCTCGTCCTCGTGCTTTTCTGGAACAAAAGCTGCATCTGCACTGACAAACACATCATTATTATCAAAGCTAGGATGTTGCTGTGAATTATACATTACAGGACCACTGAAATGCACCCAGCCTTTCACTCACTAATTGAACAGAAATAAGAGGGATAAGGTTGTGTGTTCTTGGCCTTCCGTGGTTGGGGGGGGTGGGGGGGCGGGGGGGGGGGGCGCGTGGTGGCGGGGAATAAATTGGAAAAGTAAATCTTCTTAGCATACATTTTAGAATTCTATTGCCAGCTATAATGAAGTCCGACTGAATTTCTATAAAGTTCAGTTTCATTGCTGCCCAGTTAATATTACAGTTCAGTATAGAGATTGATTTATATATGGACTGCTACCAAAAGCCTTCACAGATGTAAAGCGTTAAGAAAGAACTTGCAGAATGGGCATATAATTGGCAAATTAAGTTCAACACAGATAAATGTGAGGTATTACATTTTGGTAGGAAGAATAGGGAGGTCACTTATCACTTGGAGGGTGCGAGTCTAGGCGGGGTAGAGGAACAAAGGGATCTCGGAGTACAAATACACAAATCACTAAAAGTTGCGACACAGGTTAGCAAGGCCATAAAAAAAGCAAACCAAGCACTAGGGTTTATTTCTAGAGGGATAGAATTGAAAGTTATGCTAAACCTGTATCGAACCTTGGTTAGACCACACTTGGAGTACTGCGTACAGTTCTGGTCGCCATATTATAAAAAGGATATAGAGGCACTGGAGAGGGTGCAGAGAAGATTTACAAGGATGATACCAGAAATGCGAGGGTATACATATCAGGAAAGGATGAACAGGCTGGGTCTCTTTTCTCTTGAAAAGAGAAGGCTGAGGGATGACCTAATAGAGGTCATAGAACAGTACAGCACAGTACAGGCCCTTCGGCCCTCGATGTTGTGCCGAGCATTGTCCGAGACCAAGATCAAGCTATCACACTCCCTATCACTCTGGTGTGCTCCATGTGCTTATCCAATAACCGCTTGAAAGTTCCTAAAGTGTCCGACTCCACTATCACAGCAGGCAGTCCATTCCACACCCCAGCCACTCTCCGAGTAAAGAATCTACCTCGGACATCCCTTCTATATCTCCCCCCATGCACCTTATAGTTATGCCCCCTTGTAACAGCTGCCTCTACCCGAGGAAATAGTCTCTGAACATCCACTCTATCTATCCCCCTCATCATCTTATAAACCTCTATTAAGTTGCCTCTCATCCTCCTCCGCTCTAACGAGAAAAGCCCCAACTCCCTCAATCTTTCCTCATAAGACCTCCCCCCCAAACCAGGCAGCATCCTGGTAAATCTCCTTTGCACTCTTTCCAATGCTTCCACGTCCTTCCTATAGTGAGGTGACCAGAACTGCACACAATATTCCAAATGTGGTCTCACCAAGGTCCTGTACAGTTGCAGCATAACCTCACGGTTCTTAAACTCAAACCCTCTGTTAATAAACGCCAACACACCATAGGCCTTCTTTACTGCTCTATCCACTTGAGTGGCAACCTTCAGAGATCTGTGGATATGAACCCCCAGATCCCTCTGCTCCTCCACGTTCCTCAGAACCCTGCCGTTGACCCTGTAATCCTTATTCAAATTTGCCCTACCAAAATGAATCACCTCGCACTTATCAGGGTTAAATTCCATCTGCCATTTTTCGGCCCAGCTCTGCATCCTATCAATGTCTCTTTGCAGCCGACAACAGCCCTCCACCTCATCCACTGCTCCACCAATCTTGGTGTCATCAGCAAATTTACTGATCCACCCTTCAGTCCCCTCCTCCAAGTCATTGATAAAAATCACAAACAGCAGAGGACCCAGCACCGACCCCTGTGGCACACCGCTGGTAACTGGTCTCCAGTCCGAAAATGTTCCATCCACCACCACCCTCTGCCTTCTATGAGATAGCCAGTTACTTATCCAATCGGCCAAATTTCCCTCTATCCCACAACTCCTTACTTTCTTCATGAGCCGACCATGGGGAACCTTATCAAACACCTTACTAAAATCCATGTATACGACATCAACTGCTCTACCTTCATCTACACACTTAGTTACCTCCTCAAAGAATTCAATCAAATTTGTTAGGCAAGACTTACCCTTCACGAATCCGTGTTGACTATCCCTGATTAAGTTGCCCCTTTCCAAATGGTCATAAATCCTATCCCTCAGGACCTTTTCCATTATCTTACCAACCACCGAAGTAAGACTAACCGGCCTATAATTACCAGGGTCATTCCTATTTCCTTTCTTGAAGAGAGGAACAACATTCGCCACTCTCCAGTCCTCTGGCACCATTCCCGTGGACAGTGAGGACCCAAAGATCAAAGCCAGAGGCTCTGCAATCTCCTCCCTTGCCTCCCAAAGAATCCTAGGATATATCCCATCTGGCCCAGGGGACTTATCGACCCTCAGGTTCTTCAAAATTGCTAAAACATCTTCCCTCAGAACATCTACCACCTCCAGCCTATCCACCTTTATCACACTCTCATCCTCAAGAACATGGCCCCTCTCCTCGGTGAACACTGACGAAAAGTATTCATTCATCACCTCTCCTATTTCTTCTGACTCCATGCACAAGTTCCCACTACTGTCCTTGACCGGCCCTACCCTCACCCTGGTCATTCTTTTATTTCTCACATAAGAGTAAAAGGCCTTGGGGTTTTTCTTGATCCGACCCGCCAAGGACTTCTCATGCCCCCTCCTAGCTCTCCTAAGCTCTTTTTTTAGCTCATTCCTTGCTACCTTGTACCCCTCAATCGACCCAACTGAACCTTGTTTTCTCATCCTTACATACGCTTCCTTTTTCCTCTTGACTAGACATTCAACCTCTTTTGTGAACCATGGTTCTCTCACTCGGCCATTTCCTCCCTGCCTGACAGGGACATACCTATCAAGGACACGCAGTAATTGCTCCATGAAAAAGCTCCACTTTTCGTTTGTGCCTTTCCCTGATAGTTTCTGTTCCCATCTTATACTCCCTAATTCTTGCCTAATCGCATCATAATTACCCCTCCCCCAATTATAAACCCTGCCCTGCCGTATGGCCCTATCCCTCTCCATTGCAATAGTGAAAGTTACCGAATTGTGGTCACTATCTCCAAAGTGCTCTCCCACATACAAATCAAACATTTGGCCCGGTTCATTACCCAGTACCAAATCCAACGTGGCCCCAGCTCTTTAAAATGATGAAAGGTTTTGATAGAGTGGACACAGAGAGAATGTTTCCACTTGTGGGGAAGAGCATAACTAGAGGCCATCAATATAAGATAGTCACCAAGAAATCCAATAGGGAATTCAGGAGAAACTTCTTTACCGAAAGAGTGGTGAGAATGTGGAACTCGCTACCACAGGGAGTGGTTGAAGCAAATAGTATAGATGCATTTAAGGGGAGGCTAGACAAGCATATGAGGGAGAAGGGAATAGAGGGTTATGCTGATAGATTTAGATGAGGAAAGACGGGAGGAGGCTCGAATGGAGCATAAACGCCGGCATGGACTGGTTGGGCCGAATGACCTGTTTCTGTGCTGTATATCATAGAAACATAGAACATAGAAAAATAGGAGCAGGAGTAGGCCATTCGGCCCTTCGAGCCTGCTCCGACATTCAGTATGATCATGGCTGATCCTCTATCTCAATACCATATTCCTGCTCTCTCTCCATACCCCTTGATGCCTTTTGTGTCTAGAAATCTATCTATCTCCTTCTTAAATATATTCAGTGACTTGGCCTCCACAGCTCGATGTGGTAGAGAATTCCACAGGTTCACCACCCTCTGAGTGAAGAAATTTCTCCTCATCTCAGTCCTAAATGTCCAACCCCTTATCCTGAGACTGTGACCCCTCGTTCTAGACCCCCCCCCCCCCCAGCCAGGGGAAACATCCTCCCTGCATCCAGTCTGTCTAGCCCTGTCAGAATTTTATACGTTTCAATGAGATCCCCCTCTCATTCTTCTAAACTCTAGTGAATACAGGCCTAGCCGACCCAATCTCTCCTCATACGACAGTCCTGTTATTCCAGGAATCAGTCTGGTGAACCTTTGCTGCACTCCCTCTATGGCAAGTATATCCTTTCTTAGGTATCCTATGTAACATGCATTTCTATAGCGCCTTTCATGACCTCAGGAGTCCCAAAGCGCTTTACAGCCAATGTAGTCACTGTTGTAGGAGGAATATATTTTGACCCACTGCCACAAAGTACAAGACTATTTTGAACATTCTGATATCAATTGCTGAACTTGAAAAAATAGTAAATGCTAGAAATATGCAGCAGGTCAGTCGACATCTTCAAAAAAAATCGGTTGGTTTTTGGTGCAACCCTTCATCGCAGTACTAATGGAGGGTCCTATCTGAATCTTCAACTTTTCTTTGCTCTTTCAGATGCTGACTGACCCGCTGTGTGCTTCTAACGTTTTGGTGTTTCTAACGTTTTCGGGTCTTATTTCAGATGTTCAGCATTTGCATTTTTCTTTTTCGATTTATCTCTCGAATTTTCCCGTACTTTTGCGCTGTGGGCTATTTTTAAAGCTCTGGTCGACACGCCCGTGTCGAATTTCCCTGCACAGTTGATTGTTGTTTGTGTACACTAGATCTGTGTGTAATCCAGTGTAGAACGCAAGAGAAATGACGGTTGTAAATGTACAAAGGAGGAAGGTTGGGAGCGTGTCACCGAAGTTCCTGGTATCCTGTGTCTTGCCACTATGGTATTTGTTGCTTGACGGTAAGTTACCTTGAAATAAACTGGAAGATATGGATCAGAATGTGCCAAAATATCAAAAGCTTTTACATGAGCATTGTGAATGCTAGCAATCTGAAATGAAAACAGTAAATCTCAGAATAAGCCTTGAACAATATGCGGTCTCACCTGACTTTCCTTCCCTTTTTAATTTTGTAGCGTGTGACAAGCACACACACGGCGATTGATTTGTGACATTGTAAAGCTGCAGTTCAGTGGAATGTCTGATGATATCATTAGCCATAAGAGCAAATTTGGAGTGGTTTATGAATGTCCACAAAACTGTGGGACTGAATTATTCACATAAATTCACTGCTGGATACAAGAGGCATAAACTATTCAAACAAATTGGTTTGCATGTGTGAATGAAATGCCTGTGTTTCTACTAAAACAAAATAGTTAAGCCATTTAAAATAGGTGTTCTTTATGTTACATATCCCATCGGTTAAATGAATTTGTTTTGTATGTTCAGTCCGCAAGCGTGACCCCGAGCTTCCGGTCGCCTG
Organism: Squalus acanthias; assembly: GCA_030390025.1. Lineage (NCBI taxonomy): Eukaryota > Metazoa > Chordata > Chondrichthyes > Squaliformes > Squalidae > Squalus > Squalus acanthias. The sequence goes on along the minus strand of CM059450.1, from coordinate 29,318,685 downwards.
TCGCTTTAATTCTCCCCTCCACTCCCACTCTGATCTCTCCGTCCACGGCCTCTTATACTGTTCCAACGAAGGTCAACGTAAGCTTGAGGAACAGCACCTCATCTTTCGATTCGGCACTTTACAGCCTTCTGGACTTAACATCGAGTTCAACAATTTCAGACCTATAACCTCTGCCCCTATATTTCTTTTCCCCTTGTTTTCTCACGTGGTACCTGTTGATGATTCTGCCATCGCCATTCACACCTCATCTAGAGTCATCTTTTGTTTCTTAACTTGTCCCATTACCTCTCTTTTTGCCTCGCACCATCATCCCTTTTGTCAGTCAATCTCTCCTGCCTTCCAGCCTATCACAGACCTTCCTTTTGTCCTTTCCTCCCCTCCTCCCTGCCCCTGCTTAAAAATCTCTCTTTCCTAACCTTTTCCAGTTCTGACGAAGGGTCCTCGACTCGAAACGTTGACTCTGTTCCTCTCTCCTCGATGCTGCCTGACCTGCTGAGTGTTTCCAGCATCTTCTGTTGTTATTTCAGATTTCCAGCATCCGCAGTATTTTGATATTGTTTTGTATTTTGTTCTCGTTCTTCTATTCTTCCCGTCTTTCGGATGAGACGTTAAACCGAGGCCCCCGTCTGCCCTCTCAGGTGGACGTAAAAGATCCCACGGCCACTAATGGATGAAGAGCAGATGGGAGTTCTCCCCGGTGTCCTGGGGCCAATATTTATCCCTCAAACAAAATCACCAAAAAACAGATTATCTGGTCGGTTTGTGGGATCTTGCTGTGCGCAAATTGGCTGCTGCGTTTCCTACATTACAACAGTGACCACACTTCAAAGAAAGTACTTCATTGGCTACAAAGCACTTTGGGACGTCCTGAAGTGTTGAAAGGCGCTATAGAAATGCAAGTCTTTTTGTTATCCAGCAGTTGCATTGTGTGTGATATTGGTGGTGTGGTATGCATGAAAAGCTGATAAAGGTGACAGTGAGGAGGACGCTGCCTGGTGCGATGGGTTCACCAGTGACTTTTCATCTCTGAGTCCTACATTTCAAATCCAGTCTAGACTGACGAGCTAAAAGTCTCTTTCTGTTCTCTGTGAGGGTGGAACGAGTTGGGTGGTCCCAATCGAACTCATAGCGAGCACGTGCTTACAGGAACAACCTAATATCGCACTTTTTTTTCTTGATCTCGACGAGAGGCCACAGGATCGTTGGTGTGGGAAATGCCACACTGACTGACAGTCTTCTGAGGTTGGGGCTGAGCCACATCGAGACAGAATAGAAAACTTCATCTACATCAAACCGGAGTGTACCCAACCTAGAAGTGATTGATGGGACAGCAAAGAGGGAGCTTTTACGCTTTATTTAACCATATTCTGCCCGGCCCAGGAACGCTTGATGGGCCAGGTAACAGGAGCTTTATTCTGATTCTAAGGGGGCGATTTTACCAGCCCTGGGAAGGCAGGTATGGAGGTGGGACTGCCGGGAAAATGGCAGAATCTGGGGCGCGCCTCCATGCCATCTTCCCAGGAGGCGGGTACCCGACCCGCGCTGGGAGCCGCCTCCTCGAGGCAGGAAGGGGATTAGTGCCAATTAACTGCCTGTTAACAGTCAGTTAACAGGCAGTTTTTTGGATAATCCCGATTTTGCCACCTAAAGTGCGGGCTTCCCGACGGCTCCGAACCTCGCCAGGGTCAGCGAGGCGAGCCGTGGGTCTTCGGGGGTCGGAGGGGCCGAGATGTCCGGAGTGCAGGTGAGTGATGAGTGCATGTGTGCAGAGGTAAGTGTGTGAGGTGAGTGTAAAGTGTTTTAAAAGCTTTACTTACCTTTGCTTCTTCCTCCAGGCTTCATCCATTCAGGTCTTGGGAGTCCCTCATCTCACCGGCACAGAAAGCAGAATGGCCGCTGCATTCTCAAATGCTTCAGCCTTCTGCTTTCTGCTCAGGAAGGCTTTCTAATCGAGTCTTGAGTAAAGGACTCAACTTAGAAGACAGATTGTGTCAGTGTTTGACAGCTTCACAGAGCTGTCAAACGATGACATTTCATCAGTCAAAAGCTCTTGACAGATGAAACGTCACTCGCTGAGGTCACCAGTAACCGGCTTTCCCTTAATTGGCCTGCTAAGCCCGCTGGGCGGGCTTAACAAGGTCAATCAAGGGAAAATAGCGTGGGTTGGCCGGACGTCGATGGAGGCAGGACTAAAACCAGACAAGCAGCAGTCCCGCCTCCATCACGTCCCCATTGGCAAAATTCCCCCCTAAGTGTACCATATCTAGTGCCTGGTGCTGATTTTGATTGTGCGGGGGGGGGTTTTAATGTTTTGAGAAGACAGTACTTTTTTGGGAAAAAAATGCAAATATGGCCTGTAATGAGCCTTTCTCATTCCCGCGTTCAGTTGGGTCTTTCCAATATCATCGATATTTATGACTAACCCAAGATCCAGCTCATCTTTTGCTGGTGTTTGATTTGAGCACGTTGTTGCCTCGGTCATGTTTCTTTCCTTGAATTTACCCTGGGTGATAGCTGCAATCCTGTTCATAATTACATTGGCAATAGCGGCATTTTTCCACTATCAACTCCCTTGCCCTCCAGTAGATAGTCCAGCACCATTTTGCTCTGTCATAGGCCTCATGTAACAATCGGCTTGTACAAAACAGTCAGCATTGAGCAGAAAGGCGCGCACATTCTGTAAAGTTTCGGAGCATTTAAAGATTTCCTCCCAACAGGATTTTTTGCCTTCTGGCAATCCAAGAGTGTCCATTTGAGTTATTGTGGGACCCTTTGATTCTCATTGTAACATGAAGTCCTACATCTTTCATCAAACACAGATTGTTTTGCGATGTAGTGTGATGTCAAAATAGACATAGTAAAGGAGGAGGTAGTGGAGATACTTGACAGGATAAAAATTGATAAAGAGGAGATATTTGAAAGGCTGGTTGTCCTTGAAGTAGATAAATCACCAGGAGCGGATAGGATGCATTCTAGGATGCTGAGGGAATAAATCGCGGAGGTACTGGCCATAATATTCCAACCCTGCTTAGATATGGGGGTGGTGCCAGAGGATTGGAGAATTGCAAATGTTACACCATTGTTCAAAAAAGGGTGTAAAGATAAACCCAGCAACTACAGGCCAGTCAGTTTAACCTCAGTAGTGGGGAAGCTTTTAGAAACAGTAATCAGGGACAAAATTAACAGTCACTTGGACAAGTGTGGATTAATTAAGGAAAGCCAGCACGAATTTGTTAAAGGCAAATCGTGTTTAACTAACTTGATTGAGTTCTTTGATGAGGTAACAGAGAGGGTTGATGAGTTGACGTGTACATGGATTTCCAAAAGGCGTTCAACAAAGTGCCACATAATAGGCTTGCCAGCAAAGTTGAAGCCCATGGAATAAAAGGGACAGTGGCAGCATGGATACAGAATTGGCTAAGTGATAGGAAACAGAGAGTAGTGGTGAACGGTTGTTTTTCAGACTGGAGGAAGGTATACAGTGATGTTTCCCAGGGGTCGGTACAAGGACCACTGCTTTTCTTGATATATATTAATGACTTAGACTTGAGTGTACAGGGCACAATTTCAAAATCTGCAGATGACACAAAACCTGGAAGTATAGTGAACAGTGAGGAGGAGAGTGATAGACTTCAGGAACATATAGACAGGCTGGTGAAATGGGCGGACACATGCCAGATGAAATTTAACGCAGAAAAGTGTATAGTGATACATTTTGGTAGAAAGAATGAGGAGAGGACATAGAAACTAAATGGTACAATCCTGAAGTGGGTGCACGAACAGAGGGACCTGGGGGTATGTGTGCACAAATCATTGAAGGTGGCAGGGCAGGTTGAGAAAGCAGTTAAAAAGGCTTATGGGATCCTGGGCTTCATAAATAGAGGAGTAGAGTACAAAAGTGTGGAAATTATGATGAACCTGTATAAAACATTGGTTTGGCCTCAACTGGAGTATTGTGTCCAATTCTGGGCACCGCACTTTGGGAAGGATGTGAAGGCCTTAGAGAGGGTGCAGAAAAGATTTACGAGAATGATTCCAGGAATGAGGGACTTCAGTTACGTTGATAGACTGGAGAAGCTGGGGTTGTTCTCCTTGGAGCAGAGAAGGTTGAGAGGAGATTTGATCGAGGTGTTCAAAATCATGAGGGGTCTGGACAGAGTAGATAGAGAGAAACTGTTCCCATTGGCGGAAGGGTCGAGAACCAGAGGGCACAGATTTAAGGTGATTGGCACAAGAACCAAAGGCGACGTAAGAAAAAAATTTTTACGCAGCGAGTGGCTAGGATCTGGAATGCACTGCCTGAAAGGGTGGTGGAGGCAGACTCAATCACGGCTTTCAAAAGATAGTTGGATAAGTACCTGAAGGAAAGAAATTTACAGGGCTACGGGGAAAGGGCGGGGGAGTGGGACTAGCTGTAGCGCTCTTGCAGAGAGCCAGCACGGGCTCGACAGGCCGCCTTCCGTGATGTAACCATCCTATGATTCTATGAAAATGATGGACGTTTTTCCCAACCTCAATGATCTTTTAACAGTAGGGTCTCCTGGCCAAGAATGTAAACCAAGGACTTGTCTGCCTGTTCCCGTGATTTGAGTGGATGTTACGGCATGATTTGGAGAATTGGAAGTTCTCCTGGTGTCCTGGCCGTCGGTTCTCACTCAGCCAACACGACCGAAAAAATAAATGAACAGATCATTATTCTCACTGCTGTCGCTGGTGAAGATTGGCTGCTGCATTAGTCTACATAACAGCAGTCACTACACTCCAAAAGGAATTAATTGCGTGAAGATACTTTGATGTGATAAGACACTCCAGAAGGCTTGTATCAGGGGAGTGCAACGCTCACCATATGACAAGTTGCGTCTGCTACCATTTCTATTTGAATCAAAGCGTAAGGGCAAAATTATTTCACAAACTAAAACCCCCACATATACCACCTACTGCAACACGGACTTCCGTGATTTTACATCAGGTCCTTCGGGTGTCTTGTTAAGAGTATCAACTTGCTGTCATCAGTGAAGGTGAAATTCAGACAGTTTCTATAACGAGTGGCTGATCCTCAGCGACGGTTTTATCCCCAAACGGCAAGCCTGCTCCATCACCTGACATCCGAAATATCGAGGCAGCATTTACAGCAAGATGCAAAAAAAAAGGGGGTCAGAATCTGCATGCAACTTTGCAGAATTGGCAAGTCGCAGGCACGCAATAGAGACACTCTGTTTTATTGAAGCTGACAGTTAATTACAAATGCTTCATACTCTCTCTCCGGTGATTTCAATTAAACAGTCTAATTTGCTTGTGACAAAAATGATTTTTGAGGTGAGAATATAAAACTGCGACGTTCGAAAAAGGAATGAGTTCAAAACAGGAGAATGTTGTCAGCCCTTTGACAAACACAGTGGCATTTTCTGCACCACACTTGTAACTGTGCAAGGATTGCACATCATATTCATGGGGGGGGAGAAATTCGGTTGCTTTGAGCCTCCCGTTAGCTCCCATTGTTCTTTCCAGCAGATTTGATGTACAGGTCTCTCCAGGCCGAGATTCAAGGCTGCAATGAGCAGGGTGTGGATGGAGAGCAAGATCGACCCTCCCCTTTAAGAACTGGCTGGCGCCAGTGTGTCTGTGTTCCATTGCTGACTGACATCACATGAGCTTCGCCAGCGCTCTGAGGTAGCGCCTCACTCCTCGGCGTTAGCGCCTTAAGAGAGGGGTGTAGCGCCTGATTTAGAGCTCCAATCACCTCCAGGGGCGATAGAAGCCAAGTTTGCAGTTGGAGGCGATAATTAGCGCCGGGCGCTAAACTTTGCGCCCGGCCAATAATTACGCCCCAAAAGAGGCGATACCCTTTTGTTTAAGAACAATCCATCGTTCTCTGTGTATCTCTGGGAAATAATAAAACCAAAATTGTTGTAATTTTTTTTCAAATAGATCCGAACAGTATTTTTCTTTGACTGTTTCTGTCTCTGGTAGCACATCAGAATGATAAGATAATAGCAGTAATCCTCAGAGTGAGAATAAGATACAGACCTAACTCTGAATCACTTATTAGATGTGAGAGCTGGAGATGGTAATGCGAATGTAGCTCGATCATGCCTATCCATGTGTCTGCTTTCCATCAGTTTTATAGTCTGCAACAGTTCAGTCCCAAGTCTTTTCACTCTCTGTAACGTTCGCCCCTGGGTCTCCATTACTCTCTGTGTACTTCGCAGTGTTTTCAGTGTTAGAAATTGTACAGTCTTAGATAGAGCTGCATAGAGAGTACTGCACAGAAACAGGCCATTTGGCCCAACTGGTCCATGCCGGTGATTCTGCTCCACACGAGCCTCCTCCCACCTTAATTCATCTCACCCTATCAGCATATCCTTCTATTCCTTTCTCCCTCGTGTGTTTATCCAGCCTCCCCTTAAATGCATCTGTGCTATTCGCCTCAACCACTCCCTGTGGTCGTGAGTTCCACATTCTCACCACTCTCTGGGTAAAGAAGTTTCTCCTGAATTCCCGATTGGCTTTATTGGTGACTATCTTATATTGATGAGCCCCTAGTTCCACAAGTGGAAACATCTTCTCTACATCTACCCTGTCGAGCCCCTTCATAATTTTGTCCGCATACAGAAGTTGATTCAGTGCTTTAAAGGGTTAATGCTTTTCTCTGAATGGGTGGATTCATCCTTGAAAAGCCTCCATGCATGTGAGATGACTAAATTAGCAGCTAGCTGAAGCGATTCCTTTAAAAAAAAAATAAAGCCTTTTTATTCATATACTTCATCGGTGCAATTACCAGTCAATAGTATTGCTGCAGTCATTTAAGTGGAGATTGCATTAATTTATTCTGGATTGTGTTATTCATGCATTCCCTTTTTTTTTCGAATTAAATGCGCACTTTTGTCATTTCGTTGTGTTTGTGATTTAAAGATTCGGGGAGAAATTCAGTATCGCCCCATTTGGGGCGCAATTATCGGCCGGGTGCAAAGATTAGCGCCTGGCGCTAATTATCGCCACCGACTGCAAACTTGACTTTTATCGACCCTGGAGGTGATTGGAGCGCTAAATCAGGCGCTTCACACCTGTCTTAAGGTGCAAAGGCCGAGGAGCGAGGCGCTACCTCAGAGCGCTGGCGAAGCTCATGTGATGTCAGTCAGCAATGGAACACACACACAATGGCACGGGCCAGTTCTTAAAGGGGATGGTTAATCTTGCTTTCCATCCACATCCTGCTCATTGCAGCCTTGAATCTCGGCCTGGAGAGACCTGCACATCAAATCTGCTGGAAAGAACAATGGAGAGTACGAGGCAAAGAGCTCAGAGTGCAGCCCCCACAGTCTCTTCTAAATCGATACAAGGAATGGCAAATCAAAATGAACCTGCAAAGTGCTGCTCAGTACCCAAAATTCCTTCACACAACGTTGAATCTCTCCAGAAGTCTCTCTCTCTCTCTCTCAGAATGCGTAGTTCAAAAATGGCACCAACAATAAAAGGCAGGAAGCGGTCACCTTTAAATAGCGTTCCCCCTTTCCCTTCATGACTGCAGAACGCTCCCCTCAACCTGTTGTTGCTAGCATCAGGCGGTAAGGCAGGGGGCGCCACTCAATATCCGCTCCGGGGCGATACCCGGGCGTTGCGCACTCGACTGACGTCACGATCTGCCGGCGCAGGAGATCGTGGCGGTAGTGTTTAGCGCCGCCGCAAAATGTCTAGTTAATTTCGCAAGCGGCGCAAACTTCGCCGCGCCTGGGTACTAGATGCTTTGCGCCCCATTAGCGCCCTCTTAAGGCGCTAACAGGAGGCGCAACCAACTGAATTTTTCCCCCTCAGTGTTTTAAGGTAATTGGGCTGCGATACCTTCGTTTGCTTCACTGGGTATCTGGGATGTTCTGGTCAGTATGGCTCAGTACCACGCCAGTCAGTTTGTCAGCTGTGGCTCAGTGGGTAGCACACTCGCCTCTGAGTCAGAAGGTTGTTGGTTCAAGTCCCACTCCAGAGACTTGAGCACCAAGCTAGGCTGACACTCCAGCGCAGTACTGAGGGAGCGCCGCACTATCGGAGGGGCTGTACTGAGGGAGCGCCGCACTGTCGGAGGGGCAGTACTGAGGGAGCGCCGCACTGTCGGAGGGGCAGTACTGAGGGGGCGCTGCACTGTCGGAGGGGCAGTACTGAGGGAGCGCCGCACTATCGGAGGGGCAGTACTGAGGGAGCGCCGCACTGTCGGAGGGGCAGTACTGAGGGAGCGCCGCACTGTCGGAGGGGCAGTACTGAGGGAGCGCCGCACTGTCGGAGGGGCAGTACGGAGGGAGCGCCGCACTGTCGGAGGGGCGGTACTGAGGGAGCGCCGCACTGTCGGAGGGGCAGTACTGAGGGACGCCGCACTGTCAGAGGGGCGGTACTGAGGGAGCGCCGCACTGTCGGAGGGGCGGTGCTGAGGGAGCGCCGCACTGTCGGAGGTGCGGTACTGAGGGAGCGCCGCACTGTCGGAGGGTCAGTACTGAGGGAGCGCCGCACTGTCGGAGGTGCCGTCTTTCGGATGAGACGTTAAACCGAGGCCCCGTCTGCCCTCTCAGGTGGACGTAAAAGATCCCACTATTTCGAAGAAGAGCAGGGGAGTTCTCCCCGGTGTCCAGGGACCAATATTTGTCCCTCAACCAACGTAACAAAAAAACAGATTATCCGGTCATTATCACATTGCTGTTTGGGGGAGCTTGCTGTACGCAAATTGGCTGCCGCGTTTCCCACATTACAACAGTGACCACACTTCAAAAGTACTTCATTGGCTGTAAAGCGCTTTGGGATGTCTGGTGGTCATGAAAGGCGCTATAGAAATGCAAGTCATTCTTTCTTTCAAGTGGCAACAGCAGTAGCCTTGCACCAAGTGGACTCCTGTAGGGGAATGGTGTATGCTATAGAGAAACAAACAGCTGCATAACAGTCGGGAAACACGAATTTATCCAGTATTGTAATTCTAACAATAATGTTAGTCAAATTAAATTGAAGATTGAAGGATCCAAAGGGCTTCCATCGAGTTTGTCGGACTCGCAGCTTAGCGAGTCATGACTTCACATGCCAGCCTCAACTGACAATCAAAGTGGGCGCTTGACTAGTTCTTTTAATGGGTTGTTGGATATATCAGTGCACGGCAGCGGGGCGGGATATGAGACGGAAAGAAACATTCATAGCTGTAATCTCCACTCCAATAAGTGCATTTGCTCCTGGCTGGCCACGTAGCACCGTTCCTGGTGATCTGAGAAGTACATCGCCCAGACTGTCTCGAGGAGGATATATTTGGGAACATAAAACATGGGTTGAAGGTAACGGGAGAAAAGTGTCAAGTTTTATCCCAAATTATATTCTCATCTGCTGTCGCGGGACCTCCATTTCAGATATAGATGCAATCAGCAAACAATTAGAATTTTACTCCTGCCATTTGATTTGACATGCAAATCTGAAGTGCTCAATTAGGCCGCCCAGTTTTCACTGTTGCCATGCTAAGTGGTTGCAATATATAGACCAGAAATTGTCTTTACCAGGCTGTGGGGATTTATTTTCCAATCGGTGATGTCCCGAGTCCTTTGCTTGTGGATAAAAAGTAAATGGTTTAAAGAAAGAAAGACTTGCCTTTCTACAGCGCCTTTCACGACCACCGGACGTCTCAAAGCGCTTTACAGTCAATGAAGTACTTTTAAAGTGGAGTCACTGTTGTAATGTGGGAAACGCAGCACCCAATTTGCGCACAGCAAGCTCCCACGAACAGCAATGTGATAAATGACCAGATCATTTGTTTTTGTTATGTTGGTTGAAGGATAAACACCGGGGAGAACTCCCCTGCTCTTCTTCGAAATAGTGCCACGGGATCTTTTACGTCCACCTGAGAGAGCAGACGGGGCCTCGGTTTAACGTCTCATCCGAAAGACGGCACCTCCGACAGTGCAGCACTCCCTCAGTACTGCCCCTCCCACAGTGCGGCGCTCCCTCAGTACTGCCCCTCCGACAGTGCGACGCTCCCTCAGTACTGCCCCTCCAACAGTGCAGCACTCCCTCAGTACTGCCCCTCCGACGTGCGGCGCTCTCTCAGTACTGCCCCTCCAACAGTGCAGCACTCCCTCAGTACTGCCCCTCCGACAGTGCGGCGCTCTCTCAGTACTGACCCTCCAACAGTGCAGCACTCCCTCAGTACTGCCCCTCCCACAGTGCGGCGCTCCCTCAGTACTGCCCCTCCGACAGTGCGGCGCTCCCTCAGTACTGCCCCTCCGACAGTGTGGCGCTCCCTCAGTACCGCCTCTCCGACAGTGCGGCGCTCCCTCACTACTGCCCCTCCGACAGTGTGGCGCTCCCTCAGTACCGCCCCTCCGACAGTGCGGCTCCCTCAGTACCGCCCCTCCGACAGTGCGGCGCTCCCTCAGTACCGCCCCTCCGACAGTGCGGCGCTCCCTCAGTACTGCCCCTCCGACAGCGCGGCGCTCCCTCAGTACTGCCCCTCCGACAGTGCAGCACTCCCTCAGTACTGCACTGAGAATGTCAGCCTAGCTTTATGTGCTCAAGTCTCTGGAGTGGGACTTGAACCCACAACCTTCTGACTCAGAGGCGAGGGTGCTACCCACTGAGCCACAGCTGACACTTCAGTACTCAGGGTTGAGATGCCTTCTACTGTGTTCCTCACATGAACCTCTTCCCTCTCCTCCCTGGATTGCACTAAGCCCCCTGACTGCACTGCTGACCCGCAGCATTGCTCCCGCCTCTTTGACATTGGTCAAAGTACAAAAGTAGAGGAAGTTATGCTGAACCTTTATAAAGTGCTGGTTAGGCCACAACTGGAGTATTGTGTCCAGTTCTGGTCACCACACTTCAGGAAGGATGTGAAGGCCCTTGAGAGGGTGCAGAGGAGATTTACCAGAATGGTTCCGGGGATGCGGGATCTTAGCTACAAGAACAGGTTGGAGAAGCTGGATTTGTTTTCATTAGAGCAAAGGAGGTTGAGGGGTGATTTGATAGAGGTGTACAAGATTATGACGGGTTTGGATAGGCTAGACGGGGAAAGGCTGTTCCCACCAGTTGATGGTACAAGGACTAGGGGACACAAGGTTTTGGGCAAGAGATACAAGGGGGATGTAAGGAAAAACTTTTTTACGCAGCGAGTGGTGAGGACCTGGAACTCGCTGCCGACAGAAGTGGTGGAAGCGGAGACACTCAATGTTTTCAAGGGGAGACTGGATAGGCACTGGAGGGAAATAAACTTGCAGGGCTACGGGGATAGAGCGGGGGAATGGGACTGACTGGATTGCTCCGCAGAGAGCTGGCGCGGACTCGATGGGCCGAATGGCCTCCTTCTGTGACGTTATGACTCTGATCGGGGAGTTCTGACTACGAGCAGTCTGACGGTTGTGTCGTATTGCGACGTGGGCGCATACTCCATCCCCCGTGCCTGACTGGAGGAAAATTCCCCGAGGGGGCAAATGGGTGCTTTGCTCCCAGCCCCCGACCAGAGCTATTCTTGATGCACCTGCTGAGATGTATACGAGCACTGACTGGGATGGCTCATTTAGGATGCAGGCTGACAGCGCACACACTGCATAATTATCTCGTATTGCATAGTTTGCAGAAATATTCCTGCTGGCAGAGGATTAATACCTGGCATATTTTATCACGTTCGCTTGAAGTTTAGCGCCCGTTGGAGCAAGCCACTGTTTTTATTTGATGTCTTTATTTTTTTAAATCCGATTTGAATTTTACATTTAAAAAGGAACAAACTGCAACTTTACTGCAAGGTTATTGCAGTCTGCCTCGTGCTTATCATCTCTGCAGTTTCTTTGCAACAAGCCCCCCTTCTCGTCCTTGCCCACTGATGATATTGGATTTAGCTTGTGCACCCTGTGAAATCCATACTGTTTGCAGCACTCGTACCCACAGTAAGAAATCGATGTGACCCACTTAGGCTCTTGGGCCTTCACACCGAACAGTAGGTGAATGCATCAGATGCACAGCCCTGATGGTATAAAGGGGACAGTGAGCACAACTAACGAGCAGCGCTCGCCGCTGTTTGATCTCCAACCGCTCTCGTACCCAGGCTACTGCGCGACGAGTTTAGCGGCTGAAAGGAGGATTGAGGGAGGGGTTGGTAATTATGGTAAAACCTCAGAGCTTCCTAAGCTGCTATCAATAGCAACGAGCCATCCAAAGTCGTGGCACACAGCGAGTCCAGCAGCGTCTTTTCAATGGGAGTTTTTGGGAACTTGTTAATCTTCTTTTGGACGAGTTGCTCCAAATTTTTTTTTTAACTGTTTCTGGTTCTGAAGGTGCCGGCCAAACTTCATCGAGTTTAGCTTCTCACAAAATTGCCTCTGAAAGTTGAAGACTTAACGATTCACTTTTATTTGCCCAAATTCTAATTATATCCATTTTAGTCAGGCTGCAAGGTGAAGCGGGTTCGACGCTGGTTTTTCACCTCTGGCCCTTGGTTTCAAAACCAACAACAAAACAGCAGCTTGCATTTATATAGCGTCTTTTAAAGTTGTAAACATCCCAAGGGGTTTATCCAAACCAAGATGGCAGTCTCCTCTGTCTGCTAGCTGTAAGAATCCGGCATGAAATTTCTTGGAACCCAGTTCCTAGCGGGCATGGACTTGTAGCACTAAACTGATCCTCATTTGACGCTAAATTGACACTCTCACTCAGAAAGCCTTGAGTGAGAAATGGAAATATATCACACTGTTCATCTGAGGACAGGACTAAGACGCGTTATTGAAGCAGAGTAGAGAAAGCTTTACTCTGTATCTAACCCGTGCTGTACCTGCCCTGGGAGTGTTTGATGGGACAGTGTAGAGGGAGCTTTACTCTGTATCTAACCCCGTGCTGTACCTGTCCTGGGAGTGTTTGATGGGACAGTGTAAAGGGAGCTTTACTCTGTATCTAACCTGTGCTGTACCTGCCCTGGGAGTGTTTGATGGGGACAGTGTAGAGGGAGCTTTACTCTGTATCTAACCCGTGCTGTACCTGCCCTGGGAGTGTTTGATGGGACAGTGTAGAGGGAGCTTTACTCTGTATCTAACCCGTGCTGTACCTGCCCTGGGAGTGTTTGATGGGACAGTGTAGAGGGAGCTTTACTCTGTATCTAACCCGTGCTGTACCTGCCCTGGGAGTGTTTGATGGGACAGTGTAGAGTGAGCTTTACTCTGTATCTAACCCGTGCTGTACCTGCCCTGGGAGTGTTTGATGGGACAGTGTAGAGGGAGCTTTACTCTGTATCTAACCCGTGCTGTACCTGCCCTGGAGTGTTTGATGGGGACAGTGTAGAGGGAGCTTTACTCTGTATCTAACCCGTGCTGTACCTGCCCTGGAGTGTTTGATGGGACAGTGTAGAGGGAGCTTTACTCTGTATCTAACCCGTGCTGTACCTGCCCTGGGAGTGTTTGATGGGGACAGTGTAGAGGGAGCTTTACTCTGTATCAAACCCGTGCTGTACCTGCCCTGGGAGTGTTTGATGGGACAGTGTAGAGGGAGCTTTACTCTGTATCTAACCCGTGCTGTACCTGCCCTGGGAGTGTTTGATGGGACAGTGTAGAGGGAGCTTTACTCTGTATCTAACCCCGTGCTGTACCTGCCCTGGGAGTGTTTGATGGACAAAATTGAGAGGTCGCACAACACCAGGTTATAGTCCAACAGTTTTATTTGAAATCACAAGCTTTCGGAGCTATCGATTGCCCCTTCCTCAGGTGAAGTAAATAGATACAGAATCGCCAAAGCATATATAGATAGAGAACAAAGCATGTGTACCTTACAATTGCAGACCACTAAATTAAATCATCCTGACTATCTGCCGAGGTGTGATAAAGTTAATCAGGTCAGCCAGGAAGGTACCACATCAAAGACATAGCAAGATACAACTGAGACAATGAGGTATAGTCGCAGGGGTTCTAACGTGTCAAAAGCTGCCGTCTGTATGTAAAACGAAAAGCTTTAAAATTTTTACTTTTTTACTGGGAAAATTTTTACTTTTTTACTGGGAATCACATCTGTGAACAAGCCAACGACGACTCGAGTCCGGATCACGTCATGTATCGTGACATAAACCCAAGATCCCGGTTGAGATCGTCTTCATGAGTGCGGAACTTGGCTATCAGTTTCTGCTCAATGATTTTGCGTTGTCGTGTGTTTCTAAGGTTGCCTTGGAGAACGCTTACCCGCAGATCCGAGGCTGAATGTCCTTGACTGCTGAAGTGTTCCCCGACTGGGAGGTAACAATCCTGCCTGGCGATTGTTGCGCGGTGCTCGTTCATACGTTGTCTCAGTGTCTGCATGGTCTCGCCGATGTACCATGCCGCGGTGCATTCTTTCCTGCAACGTATGAGGTAGACAACGTTGGCCGAGTCACATGAGTATGTACCATGTACCTGGTGGTTAGTGTCCTCACGTGTGATGGTGGTATCTGTGTTGATGATCTGGCATGTCTTGCAGAGTTTGCCGTGGCAGGGTTGTGTGGTGTCGTGGTCGCTGTTATCCTGAAAGCTGGGTAATTTGCTGCGAACGATGGTACTTCTGAGGTTAGGCGGCTGTTTGAAGGCAAGTAGTAGAGGCGTGGGGATGGCCTTAGCGAGGTGTTTGTCGTCATCGATGACATGTTGATGGGACAGTGTAGAGTGTTTGATGGGACAGTGTAGAGGGAGCTTTACAGTGCATCTAACCCGTGCTGTACCTACCCTGGGAATGTTTGATGGGACAGTGTAGAGGGAGCTTTACTCTGTATCCAACCCCGTGCTGTACCTACCCTGGGAGTGTTTGATGGGACAGTGTAGAGGGAGCTTTACTCTGTATCTAACCCGTGCTGTACCTGCCCTGGGAATGTTTGATGGGAGAGTGTAGAGGGAGCTTTACTCTGTATCTAACCCGTGCTGTACCTGCCCTGGGAGTGTTTGATGGGACAGTGTAGAGGGAGCTTTACTCTGTATCTAACTCGTACTGTACCTGCCCTGGGAGTGTTTGATGGGACAGTGTAGAGGGAGCTTTGCTCTGTATCTAACTCGTACTGTACCTGCCCTGGGAGTGTTTGATGGGACAGTGTAGAGGGAGCTTTACACTGCATCTAACCCGTGCTGTACCTGCCCTGGGAATGTTTGATGGGACAGTGTAGAGGGAGCTTTACACTGCATCTAACCCGTGCTGTTCCTGCCCTGGGAGTGTTTGATGGGAGAGTGTAGAGGGAGCTTTACTCTGTATCTAACCCGTGCTGTACCTGCCCTGGGAGTGTTTGATGGGGACAGTGTAGAGGGAGCTTTACTCTGTATCTAACCCGTGCTGTACCTGCCCTGGGAGTGTTTGATGGGACAGTGTAGAGGGAGCTTTACTCTGTATCTAACCTGTGCTGTACCTGCCCTGGGAGTGTTTGATGGGGACAGTGTAGAGGGAGCTTTACTCTGTATCTAACTCGTACTGTACCTGCCCTGGCAGTGTTTGATGGGGACAGTGTAGAGGGAGCTTTACAGTGCATCTAACCCGTGCTGTACCTGCCCTGGGAATGTTTGATGGGACAGTGTAGAGGGAGCTTTACTCTGTATCCAACCCCGTGCTGTACCTGCCCTGGGAGTGTTTGATGGGGACAGTGTAGAGGGAGCTTTACTCTGTATCTAACCCGTGCTGTACCTGCCCTGGGAGTGTTTGATGGGACAGTGTAGAGGGAGCTTTACTCTGTATCTAACTCGTACTGTACCTGCCCTGGGAGTGTTTGATGGGGACAGTGTAGAGGGAGCTTTGCTCTGTATCTAACTCGTACTGTACCTGCCCTGGGAGTGTTTGATGGGGACAGTGTAGAGGGAGCTTTACTCTGTATCTAACCTGTGCTGTACCTGCCCTGGGAGTGTTTGATGGGACAGTGTAGAGGGAGCTTTACTCTGTATCTAACCCGTGCTGTAGCTGCCCTGGGAGTGTTTGATGGGGACAGTGTAGAGGGAGCTTTACTCTGTATCTAACCCGTACTGTACCTGCCCTGGGAATGTTTGATGGGACAGTGTAGAGGGAGCTTTACACTGCATCTAACCCGTGCTGTACCTGCCCTGGGAATGTTTGATGGGACAGTGTAGAGGGAGCTTTACTCTGTATCTAACCCGTGCTGTACCTGCCCTGGGAGTGTTTGATGGGAGAGTGTAGAGGGAGCTTTACTCTGTATCTAACTCGTACTGTACCTGCCCTGGGAGTGTTTGATGGCGACAGTGTAGAGGGAGCTTTGCTCTGTATCTAACTCGTACTGTACCTGCCCTGGGAGTGTTTGATGGGGACAGTGTAGAGGGAGCTTTACTCTGTATCTAACCTGTGCTGTACCTGCCCTGGAGTGTTTGATGGGACAGTGTAGAGGGAGCTTTATTCTGTATCTAACCCGTGCTGTAGCTGCCCTGGGAGTGTTTGATGGGACAGTGTAGAGGGAGCTTTACTCTGTATCTAACCCGTGCTGTACCTGCCCTGGGAGTGTTTGATGGGACAGTGTAGATGGAGCTTTACTCTGTATCTAACCCGTGCTGTACCTGCCCTGGGAATGTTTGATGGGACAGTGTAGAGGGAGCTTTACACTGCATCTAACCCGTGCTGTACCTGCCCTGGGAATTTTTGATGGGACAGTGCAGAGGGAGCTTTACACTGCATCTAACCCGTGCTGTACCTGCCCTGGGAGTGTTTGATGGGAGAGTGTAGAGGGAGCTTTACTCTGTATCTAACCTGTGCTGTACCTGCCCTGGGAGTGTTTGATGGGGACAGTGTAGAGGGAGCTTTACTCTGTATCTAACCCGTGCTGTACCTGCCCTGGGAGTGTTTGATGGGACAGTGTAGAGGGAGCTTTACTCTGTATCTAACTCGTACTGTACCTGCCCTGGGAGTGTTTGATGGGGACAGTGTAGAGGGAGCTTTACTCTGTATCTAACTCGTACTGTACCTGCCCTGGCAGTCTTTGATGGGGACAGTGTAGAGGGAGCTTTACAGTGCATCTAACCCGTGCTGTACCTGCCCTGGGAATGTTTGATGGGACAGTGTAGAGGGAGCTTTACTCTGTATCCAACCCCGTGCTGTACCTGCCCTGGGAGTGTTTGATGGGGACAGTGCAGAGGGAGCTTTACTCTGTATCTAACCCGTGCTGTACCTGCCCTGGGAGTGTTTGATGGGACAGTGTAGAGGGAGCTTTACTCTATCTAACTCGTACTGTACCTGCCCTGGGAGTGTTTGATGGGGACAGTGTAGAGGGAGCTTTACTCTGTATCTAACCCGTGCTGTACCTGCCCTGGGAGTGTTTGATGGGGACAGTGTAGAGGGAGCTTTACTCTGTATCTAACCCGTGCTGTACCTGCCCTGGGAATGTTTGATGGGACAGTGTAGAGGGAGCTTTACTCTGTATCTAACCCATGCTGTACCTGCCCTGGGAGTGTTTGATGGGGACAGTGTAGAGGGAGCTTTGCTCTGTATCTAACTCGTACTGTACCTGCCCTGGGAGTGTTTGATGGGGACTGTGTAGAGGGAGCTTTACTCTGTATCTAACCTGTGCTGTACCTGCCCTGGGAGTGTTTGATGGGACAGTGTAGAGGGAGCTTTACTCTGTATCTAACCCGTGCTGTACCTGCCCTGGGAGTGGTTGATGGGGACAGTGTAGAGGGAGCTTTACTCTGTATCTAACCCGTGCTGTACCTGGGAATTGTCGATACTGACATTGAGTGCCTGAAATAGAATGTGCTCCAATCTCCAGCAGTAACATTCTTGATGAGCACAAAAAGCACACAATTATATCCATTCTTTTCTCGTGATTCTGACAGTATAACAGTTAAACGAAACAACAAAGCTCGCAGAGCGAATTGGAATCTAGGTTACTGCTGTCTGGAGAGCAGTTTATTGTAACCTAAATATAGGTCTGTGCTGGTGAAAGGCTGAAATGGGAGTCCCTTCTTCTTTTTTTCTTTATTTATTGTCCAACATTATAAATGATTTTTTTCCCTCTTTGGGTCTCCCTGGGGCAGGCAGCTGAAAGGATGAGCACGCAAGCTCTGTGAGCAAGCTTCTGCCAAAACTGTGCTTGAACCTGTCTTGACAGCCACTGAGACCTCTTCTGCCCCACCAGCACCATGGAGGAGAATCTGAGCTCCCGCCCCCTCCACCCCACCCCACCCGACTTCGTGGCATGACTGACACGGAGAACTCCATGTTCTGCAACTTTGAGTCGATTGATTTAATCAATGGGCTGGGCCACTGGTGCGGTATCAACTTTTATTTTTTCTTCTTCCAATTTTCTCCTCTCTTGAAGCTTACATGGAACCATGCCGTTCATCCCAGCTGGCCTCTGCCGGTGTTTGTGCTCCACACGAGCCTCTTCCCCACCCTTCCTCATCGAACCGTATCAGCTTCTGAGCCTTTCTTGGTGCGTGGTTCCTCGGGTGCCCTCTAATCCCTCGCACAAGTCACCGATCTTCAGGCGGTAACCTGACCAGGAGCGGAAACGCTCGCTGATTTTCAACCCCCTCCGTTGTGCAGGAGTCCGAAGGTCAGTTGTAGCACCCCAACTCCTGCCCTGGGAGAAAGCAGCGAGCTGAGCTCCGAGCCTGAATTGAAGCTGGAACCTTGCGGTAGATGCGGGCTGACTGCTACACTGGGTCGTGGTGGTATCTTTTACCGTTAGGCCAGCGGGGTGGGAGGAGCAGGATGAACTAAAAATAGGACTGGAGCAGTCCAGTGCTGCGATTTGTTGAAGCAGCAACACATTGAGCCACAGAATGGTAAGAGGTGGATTTACGCTTTGTGCTAGTTTGAAATGGAGGCCAGGTAAGCTCAGTGGAAGCCTGGGAGCAGAGTGCTAGGCCTTCTCGTTTGGTGTGGAGACCAGGAAAGAGATGAATATAGAGGGAGCAGAACCCTTATTACATAAAAGTCTTCTCCACCCCCCCGCCCCCCCCCAATGGCTCATAGAAATTTACAGAACAGAAGGAGGCCATTTGGCCCAGTGTGTCCGTGCCGGCCGACAATGAGCTATCCAGCCTAATCCCACTTTCCAGTTTTTGGTCCGTAGCCCAGTAGGTTACGGCACTTCAAGAGCACATCCAAGCACTTTTTAAATGTGGTGAGGGTTTCTGCCTCTACCACCCTTTCAGGCAGCGAGTTCCAGACCCCCGCCAACCTCCCCTCTAATCCTTCTACCAATTACTTAAAATCTATGCTCCCTGGTTATTGGGATGTTTTACTCGTTAAAGGCGCTATATAAATACAAGTTGTTGTTGTTGTTATTGACCTCTCTGCTAAGGGAAATAGGTCCTTCCTATCCACTCTATCTAGGCCCCTCATAATTTTATACACCTCAATTAAATCTCCCCTCAGCCTCCTCTGTTCCAAAGAAAACAACCCCAGCCTATTCCTCATAGCTAAAATTCTCCAGTCCTGGCAACATCCTCATAAATCTGCTCTGTACCCTCTCTAGTGCAATCACATCCTTCCTGTAATGTGGTGACCAGAATTGCACGCAGTACTCTAGCTGTGGCCTAACTAGTGTTTTATACAGTTCAAGCATAACCTCCCTGCTTTTATATTCTATGCCTCGGCTAATAAAGGAAAGTATCCCGTATGCTTTCTTAGCCACCTTATCTACCTGTCCTGCTACCTTCAGGGATCTGTGGACTCCAAGGTCCCTCTGTTCCTCTACAGTTCTCAGTATCCTAGTAAAGACAGTGTACACATGAGCAGCAAATTCCAGTTTCTGTCTCCAGTCTGTGCTCAGTTAGCTACTCTCAGCTGTTGGGATGCTACATCTGGTCTCGGCACCGACGGGCGAGTGAGAGGAAAGCCAGCCAGGACCTCACTATTGACGGAACGTGAAGGTGTGTGGCACGTCCCATGAGGACAGGCTCAGGTTAGGCAGCGACGCCCTCCTTTGACAAGTAGTCTGCCAATGCTCATTGAAGAATGACCCGTGGAACCACCTTCTTCTTCTTCTTCATCGGCAGTCCCTCGGAGCTGAGGATGACTTGCTTCCACACTAAGAATGAGTTCTCAGGTGACTGATGAGTCCAATGCGGGACCTACAGTCTCTGTCACAGGTGGGGCAGACGCTGGTTGAAGGGGCGGGTGGGTGTGGTGCTTGGGTTGACGTGCGCTCCTTCCGCTGTTTGCGCTTGGCTTCCACTTGCTCCCGGCGAAGAGACTCGAGGAGTTCGGCGCCTTCCCAGATGCTTCTCCTCCACTTTGTGCGGTCTTGGGCCAGGGATTCCCAGGTGTCGGTGGGAATGTTATACTTTTTCAAGGAGGCTTTGAGGGTGTCTTTGAAGTGTTTCCTCTGCCCACCTGGGGCTCTCTTGCCATGCCGGAGCTCCGAGTAGAGCGCTTGTTTTGGGAGTCTCGTATCGGGCATGCGGACAATGTGGCCCGTCCATCGGAGCTGATCGAGTGTGGTCAAAGCTTCGATGCCGGGGATGTTGGCCTGAGCGAGAACACTGACGTTGGTGCGCCTATCCTGCCAATGGATTTGCAGGATCTTGCGGAGGCAGCGTTGGTGGTACCTCTCCAGTGCTCTGAGGTGCCTGCTGTACATGGTCCATGTCTCTGAAGCATACAGGAGGGCGGGTATCACTACTGCTCTGTAGACCATGAGCTTAGTGCTGGGTTTGAGGCCTGGTCTTCAAACACTCTCTTCCTCAGGCGACCGAAGGCTGCACTGGCACACTGAAGGCGGTGTTGGACTTCGTCATCGACGTCTGCCCTTGTTGACAGTAGGCTCCCGAGGTATGGAAAGTGAATGACGAGTGACCCGTGGAACCATATCTCAGCTGAAGTCGATAGCTTTGGGGAGAGTAGGAGGTGCGAAAGAAAAAAAGACTTGTCTAAGTCCAGCAATTCAGAACCAACTCTCCATCCTATTTGATGATCAATAATGGGTGCTTAGTACCAAATGAATTAATCTGTGAATGGGCAATACTGATGGCATGGTCATCCAAAGGATTCCAGCTAATGTCTAACTAATGCAGCAGTACAATTAGTAATCAGATAGGATTAGCAAGCTCTGCATGGGACGAAGCTAATTATTTATGATGCCTGGATTCCTTTCTCTGACAGATTTTTATCCACAAACGATCAGCCTCTATTTATCGGCAGCTCCCACTGCTGCTGTAAGCGTTCTTCACACACACACAATGGAACTGAAGGCTTCCTCTTGAGCAGAACTAACAGGGGAGGCGGAAATGCCCAGCCTGCAATTGAGCTGAAATTGATCACAATGCTCGAAACGTGGTATTTCTCAGGAATTTGGCAATTGCTCCTTGTTTACTAATTAATTTTTTTTTTTTACCTCCCGCTCATATATAATGCATTTCATTCATGTGAAATTTAAAACCAAACACAGGCGACGACTCGGAGCCGCAGGAGTTTAATAGAACTCGCGAGTCACCCGTTCCTTAGGCACAATTGAAAGTTAATGCTAAATGTTGGGTATTTATAAAATATAATTAAATTTTTTCGCTGTGGTTTTCCTCCCGGTGTGAAATTTCGACACCTTCCACTGGGACTAGCTGCAAGGCAGTCAGCTGCTTTGCATACCATCAGTCCCAGATGCTGATCGGGTTTTTCTTTGTAGTTTTCATATAAGCCTTTGACCACTTTCTTCTTGTTTTGTCAGCAACCTCTGGCAGGAGAGTGTTCTGCGCTTCACCGGTTCTGTGACAAGCAGGCGCCTTGGAGTAATTCCGGGAACTGAGAGAGGGAAGAAACTTAATCAAATAACGAGGAATTGTTGGTTGAACGTTTTGAGCAAGTTACAAAGTTAATGGATGTTGGAAGCGTTGATACCATGTGATCTTTGGCATTTGTGTATTTTTTTATTCGTTTATGGGATGTGGGCGTCGCTGGCAATGCCAACATTTATTGCCCATCCCTGGTTGCCCTCGAGAAGGTGGTGGTGAGCCGCCTTCTTGAACCGCTGCAGTCCCGTGTGGTGAAGGTGCTCCCACAGTGCTGTTAGGGAGGGAGTTCCAGGATTTTGACCCAGCGACGATGAAGGAACGGCCGATATATTTCCAAGTCAGGATGGTGTGTGACTTGGAGGGGAACTTGGAGGTGGTGGTGTTCCCATGCGCCTGCTGCCCTTGTCCTTCTAGGTGGAAGAGGTCGCGGGTTTGGGTGGTGCTGTCGAAGAAGCCTTGGCGAGTTGCTGCAGTGCATCTTGTAGATGGTACACACTGCAGCCACGGTACGCCGGTGGTGGAGGGAGTGAATGTTTAAGGTGGTGGATGGGGTGCCAATCAAGCGGGCTGCTTTGCCCTGGATGGTGTCGAGCTTCTTGAGTGTTGTTGGAGCTGCACTCATCCAGGCAAGTGGAGAGTGTTCCATCACACTCCTGACTTGTGCCTTGTAGATGGTGGAAAGGTTTTGGGGAGTCAGGAGGTGAGACACTCGCCGCAGAATACCCAGCCTCTGACCTGCTCTTGTTGCCACAGTATTTATGTGGCTGGTCCAGTTAAGTTTCTGCTTGTTGCCACAGTATTTATGTGGCTGGTCCAGTTAAGTTTCTGGTCAATGGTGACCCCCAGGATGTTGATGGTGGGGATTCGGCGATGGTAATGCCGTTGAATGTCAAGGGGCGGCAGTTGTGTATTTGGACTTTCAGATGGACTCTGACAAAGTGCAACACAAAAGGCGTCTAAGCAAGTTTGAGTTTTGTGGAGTTGGTCAGCAGATTTAGGGTTGGATAAGGAACTGGTTGCATTCTCGGAGACAAGGTGGTTATTAATGGTATCGGTTCTGCATGGTGGACAGTCATTAGCTGAGTCCTGCCGGGATCAGTATTAAGGCCATTGCTTCTTACCATCTTTAACAACAATCTAGATCAGGTATCGGGGGAACTATCTGCAGCTTTGACATGCAGATGTGTGCAGGTGTTCAGTATCTTAGATGAACGAAATAGATTGCAAGCAGATCTCGATGCGATGGGGAAATGGGCCCTTGTCTGTTAATATAGATGTAGCCTGATGCGCTTGGGTAGGGGCAACTCCAAGCATGTTGTCAGCCTTTGCTCAGTGGTAGCACTCTCCCCTCTGAGTCAGAAGGTCGTGGATTTGAGTCCCACTCCAGAGATTTGAACACATAGGCCCAGAAATTCGGCCGAATACGGGAGAGTACGCACTGTGTACTCACCTGTATTCGGTCCGAAGTGCCAGGTTTCCTGCATGCACTGCGCATGCGCGGGAAACCGGCACTTCCGATATTGCGAAGGGGGCGGTTCCTAAGTGAACCGCGTGCGCACTAGAGGCTGTGCGCACGCAGCACACTTAGGTTTTTTTTCAGGTTTGAACGCGAGGGTAAGTATGGAAGATTTTACACATGAAGAAAGGAGGCGTAAGACCCCCTTTTAACAAGGTAAGTCGTTAATTAAGTATTATTTTAAATTTTTTTCAACAGGTTTATCTTTTTTAGAGACTTTAAAGAAAGGTAAGTTTATTTTTATAACTTTTAAAAAGAATTTAAATTTTTTCAAAAATTTTAATTTTTGTTTAAAGTGGTTAATTTATTTAACTATAGTTATTTTATTAATGTGATGGGTTTTTTTTTAAATTTAATTGAGGTTTAGCTGTTCTTTTGGGGGCAAGTTGTATTCATAGTTTTGACAGTTCTCCTGTCAAAACTATGAATGAAAGATGGTCTGCTGCCATTGGCTCTAACTGGCCCACGTGATCCCAGAGGTCGCATCGAACTAACTGCGCCTCTGGGACACGCACACACTGCGCGCCGGCACCAGGGAGAGGCCCAGGACCAGAAGTTCGTGTGGGCCCGAACCATAAAGGCAGGCGCGGTAGGTAAGATCGCGCACGATCCTTACCCCCGCGGCAACCATCGAAGTCTAATTTCTGGGCCATAATCTAGGCCGACACTTCAGTGCAACACTTTCCTTTGCCCCACCAATAAGCTCTGGAATTCCCTCACTAAACCTCGCCACCTCTTCACCTCTCTCTCTTCCTTTAAGATGCTCCTTAAAACCTACCTCTTTGACCAAGCTTTTGGTCACCTGCCTTAATATCTTCTTATGTGGCTCGGTGTCACATTTTTTCTGATTTACGCTCTTGTGAAGCGCAATGGGACGCTTTGCTGTGTTAAAAGTGCTGTGTAAATCCCAAGTTGCTGTCCTCCTCAAAGTGCAATCGAGTCTCGAATGCAGTGTGCTCAACGAGCCTTGCACTATAATTGTATCTCTAACAGTGCATTCATGAAAGCTTTGCACAATTGAATCTCTAGCATGGTGCACTCTGAGCTTTGCACTGCTGTTGAGTCTCAAACGCAGTCCACTCAGTAAGTCTGATTCTATAATTGAAATTCTAGCACAATGCGCTTGGTGAGTCTCAGTGCATTCTGTGGTGCTGTGTGCACTTTAAAGAAGGAGGTTCTGCTGGATACTGATAAAAGTGCATTTTATATGAAGGGATCTGACTGTTAAAACAATCAAAAAAGAGAGCTTTGCACATAAGTTATCAACACACATAATTCCCCCTGTAACACTTTCTGATGTCTCACTCATTGTTTATTAATGCGTTTCATGTATTAAAGCTAATGGTCAAAGACGGCTTGAGAGCAAGCATTCTGTTGCAGAGTTTGCTCTGCAGTCATACCAGGAATGGAGACTGGAGACGGCAATACCCATTCATGATGTCATTGCGAGGGGAACGCGACAAAACTGCCCATTTGCAACTCCGAACGAGCGCAGCAGAGGCCTTGAGCAGTTCGTCTTCCTGCCCTCTCTGCCCGGCAGTGGTCAGGGCCAAGACAACCAGGGGGAAAAGGCAAAATAATAACGTCATTAGGTTTCAAAGAAAATACTCCGCGTGGCGATCAAGAGCGGCTGAAAGACCAGTGAAGGTGCACATCTCGCTTCCAAAAATGTTTCAGGCAATGTGTCACTTGAATACGGATCCTGTATAAAGAGGCAGCTTGTTCTGGAAACTTCAAAATAACGTTGCTTTGTTGGCTGGCTGGGAAAGTTCTCATGGCAGCGTTTTCCCTACTATATCGACTGTTGTGATGCATTTTCTGCCTTTTAATGCCCTGCAATTTGATTTACGTGATTCAAATTCTCTTGGTTTATAGGTCAGGGTTGACTGGAAACTAGCAGCAATCCCGAAAGAATTGGCAGTTGAAGGTCCTAGGCTTGGTACCCAATCTGCGCTGAGTCAATTGGTCCCAGCCGAGGTTGGCCCTATATGTGTTAAAATTGGCCTCAACACGAATGGGGAAAATTGGGAGGAAAAGTATGGGGGAGAAATTCGGTATCGCCCCGTTTGGGCCGCAATTATCGGCCGGGCGCAAAGTTTAGCGCCTGGCGCTAATTATCGCCTCCGACTGCAAACTTGGCTTCTATCGCCCCTGGAGGTGATTGGAGCGCTAAATCAGGCGCTACACACCTCTCTTAAGGCGCTAATGCCGAGGAGCGAGGCGCTACCTCAGAGTGCTGGCGAAGCTCATGTGATGTCAGTCAGCAATGGAACACAGACACACTGGCGCCGGCCAGTTCTTAAAGGGGAGGGTTGATCTTGCTCTCCATCCACATCCTGCTCATTGCAGCCTTGAATCTCGGCCTAGAGAGACCTGTACATCAAATCTGCTGGAAAGAACAATGGAGAGGACCAGGGAAAGAGCTCAGAGTGCAGCCCCCAAGTCTCTTCTAAATCGACACAAGGAAGGTCAAATCAGAATGAACCTGCAAAGTGCTGCTCAGTACCCAAAACTCCTTCACACAGCGTTGAATCTCTCCAGAAGTGTCTCTCTCTCAGAATGCGTGGTGCAAAAATGTCGCCGACAAAAAAAGGCAGGAAGCGGCCGCCTTTAAATAGCGCTCCCCCAGTCCCTTCCCGACTGCAAAACGTTCCCCTCAACCTGTCGTTGCTAGCAGCAGGCGGAAAGGCAGGGGGTGCCACTCAATATCCGGTCTGGGGCGCTGCACGCTCGACTGACGTCATGATCTGCAGGTGCAGGAGGTCGTGGCGGTAGTGTTTAGCGCCGCCGCAAAATGTCTGGTCAATTTTGCGAACAGCGCAAACATCGCTGCGCCCGGGCGCTAGTTGCTTTGCGCCCCATTAGCGCTAACGGGAGGCGCAAAGCAACCAAATTTTCCCCCCTATGTCTTTAAAATTATTATGTGTGCTACACTTTCTCTAAAGCCATTTTCATGACTTTATCATGACTTCAAATATTGACCAGCACACCAGGGCGAACGCCGTTGCTCTTGGGATCTTTTATGTCCACGTGACAGAGCCGACGGAGCCTCGGTTTAACGTCTCATCGAAAGGACGGCACCTCCGACAGCGCCCCGCTCCCTCGGTATTGACACTGGAGCGTCAGCCTGGATTCTTGTGCTCACGTATTTGGAGTGGGGCTTGAACCCTCAGCCTGCTGGGTCGGAGGCGAGCGTGCTGCCTTTTGAGCCACGGCAGACACCGCGGATTCATATGGAGGCGACGGCAAGTTGGGAGAGTGGGGGGGAGCGTTGGGAGATTGAGGGTGGAGGCAGCACCAGGCCAGCAGATTTGGGTCGGAAGCAGTAGCAGGTCGGGAGAGTCGGGTCGGGTCGGAGGCGTTGGTGGAATATCACAGCCCACTGAAAATTCAATGACAGGCAGCAGGTCAGCTAAACAAGCTGTAGAATTGGGGAGGCTGGAGCACTCGCTGTCTCGGCCAGTTAAACAAACTGGAAATCAAAGAGAGATGCAAGAGAACCATTTGTGCGCCGATATTTTATGCCTTGAAGCAGCCCATTCTTTTATCAGGTAATAATTTATTGGGCTTCACTGCATAACCACTGGTGTCAGATAATTTGTTGTCTCTTGACCTCCTGCACATAGGCTCAATATCTCTCTTTCTGTCTCCTTTCTCAGCAAATTCTCTCCATCCAGTTTTACATTTATTAACCTATTAATCAGGCAAACTAATTCAATCATGTAATCTTTGTTTAGTGGGAACTTGAAAGGATGCAGTGCCAAGCTGCCTCTGTCTCTGTCTCTGTCTCTGTCTGAGCATCACTCTGCATAATAGCTTGGAATAAATAATTGGCTGAAAACCATACCAGAGTGTATGAATGGAAGATAAAACCGCCTAATTTGGACTCGTAGGGGAGGGACAGCGGTTGGTGATGGGAGGACACGTTGGCCACGAATTTAATGATGGGGGCGGGTCAGCTGGTTGCAGTCCCACCCCCAGTCTGCTCTGCAGACGTGATTCTCCCTTGATTGGGCTTGTTAAGCCCCGCCCTGTGGCCTTACCCGCCAATTAACAGGAAGCGGGTCTAATGACGTCATTTGATGACCCGTCATCTGCCGGTTTCCTTAAAGGGACCATGCACAATTTTATTTTGACAGTTGTGCTGTCAGTGTTTGACAGCATTGAGGTGCTGCAAACACTGACAAGCACTGCACAAAGGTGAACGCTTGCACCCAGGCTCTCCAATGACTCCCTCCATCTGCTTATGGAGGGAGTCACAGCACGCACGGAGGTTCTCTTCCCTTCCAAGGGGCGGAAGAGACCTCCACCTCCACCCAACCCTCTCTATCTACTTTATCACTTCCCCATCTCACTAGCCAGCCCTCACACTCACCCTCATCCTACTGCAAGCATACCAAATAACAACACACAATGGTAGGCACTTGAGAGGTTTAGTCAATGTCCATGTGAAGTTTCTGGTAATGTGTTGTCGTACAGTAAAATATATTTTCCCAAAAGTGCCCCTTATTGAACAGATCTGAGCACACCTTGAGAAGTGTCTTACTGAGTTCCAGTGATTGTTCAGTCATAACTCCCCCCGCTATAGTGATGTGTGTGCATGGAATGGCTAGGACGTTAAAGGGATGCTTCACAGCGCTGGTGTGGGATGGTGTCAACCTGGCGCATCATGTGGCAGCCAGGGTTTACAGCGTCAAGTGAAGAAAATCTGGCCATGGTGATGCCATCGCTGGCCTCCCGGCCAGCAATGTTGTCAGGGACTGATGCCCTGTGTCCAGTGCAGCATCAGGTGATGATGGAGAAGGTTGGTGATGTTGGTGTTGGGGCTGATCGTGGACGGATTCAGAGGACCAAGGTCTGATTGTTTCAGTGGCTCCAATGTTGCTAGAATAGACGGCAGCTGCAGGTGAGATGACAGAAGCGATCTGTCACTGGTGAGAGAGGTTCTCCCAATGAGGTGGCACTGGACATACAGTTGGATCTAAAAACTTGTAAGCTAAAGAAATCTCTATATGTATTAAAAATGCAGTAACCAACATTTTCTGTGCTCTGAAACTCACCATCTGCAACATGGCATCCTTGACACCACTTCTGCAGCCGTCAGCTTTTCACAAACATCATAGCAGACTCAAAACAGAAATAACAACAGAAAACGCTGGAAAAACTCAGCAGGCGAGGCAGCATCCGTGGAGAGAGAAACAGAGTTAACGTTTCAGGTCGATGACCTTTCGTCAGAACTGGAAACAGCCGGAAATCTGTATTCTGTATACTGTATTCGCTGCTCACGATTGGGTGACCGCTTTGCGGAACACCTCCGTTCAGTCCGTAAGGGGGACCCCGAGCTCCCGGTGGCCTGTCACTTTAATTCACCGCTCCACTCCCACTCTGACCTCACCGTCCTCGGCCTATTACACTGTTCCACGGAAGCGCAGCGTAAGCTCGAGGAACAGCACCTCATCTTTCGTTTAGGCACGCTACAGCCCTCTGGACTCAATATCGAGTTCAACAATTTTTGATCATAACCTTAGCCCCCATCACATTTATATTTTATTTTTTCATCCACCCTTTTATTTGGCCCCCACCCCTTTTTTTTTCCTCCTAGAAGCTGGCAGCTGTCCTTCATTCTGCCAGTGGATTTCACACTTCTTTCAGCCTTAACCTGTCACATTAACACCTCCTCTTGCCTTGATATCTCTTAATGTCTCTTAATCTCTCCTTTTGTTCTTTCATCCCCTCCCCCTTTTCCCAGCTTTATCCTTGCCTTAAATCTATTTGATTTCTGGCTGTTTCCAGTTCTGACGAAAGGTCATTGACCTGAAACGTTAACTCTGTTTCTCTCTCCACGGATGCTGCCTCGCCTGCTGAGTTTTTCCAGCGTTTTCTGTTGTTATTTTGGATTTCCAGCATCTGCAGTATTTTGCTATCGTATTAGACTCAAAACAGGCCAGGCTGAGCTGGCGTGTTCCCCGAACAGCGGGTAACCAGTGGGGGAGAAGGTAAAATTACAGATAAGCCTCAAAAGACTCCTAAATTGGCTCTGAACAAGCTATTTAAGTACCAGAATCGTCTCCCCCGCCGCTTGGTGTCGGGTCAGTTCTGCGCCGACAGACCTGGCACCTGGGAGACACACGTGGAGGCGATTTTGACAGTGGTCCCGCCTCCAAACCCGCCCCCCTCAGCGAGATTAAATTCGCGGCCAATGTGTTGGTAAGTGGGTTCAGTTTCATGCGTCTGGTGATGGAGATGTGACGATGCGTAAGATCATTTTTTTTTGGCAGATAATGCGAAGGTACACAATTGAAGTGCACGAACAAGAAGGCTTGAGTATGGGGCCCACAGAGACACGAGACTCCACCATGGACTGGCAGTACTACACGTTGTTGTGTTCATACAGTTTAGCAATGAAAAATGATTTCTGCAGCAAGACGCTTGTTAAAATGACTGGAAGTCGGCGTGTCTGTTACATAAGAACACAAGAAATCGGAGCAGGAGTAGGCCATTCGGCCCCTCGAGCCTGCTCCGCCATTCAATAAGATCATGGCTGATGTGATCTTGGCCTCAACTCCACTTTCCCTGCCCGCTCCCCATAACCCTTGACTCCCCTGTAGCTCAAAAATCTGTCTATCTCCACCTTGAATATATTCAATGACCCAGCCTCCACAGCTCTCTGGGGTAGAGAATTCCAAAGATTCACGATCCTCTGAGAGAAGAAATTCCTCCTCATCTCCGTCTTAAATGGGCGAGCCCTTATCCTGAAACTGTGCCCCCTGGTTCTAGATTCCCCCACGAGGGGAAACATCCTCCCTGCATCTACCCTGTCAAGCCCCCTCAGAATCTTATATGTTTCAATAAGATCACCTCTCATTCTTCTAAACTCCAATGAGTATAGGCCCAACCTCCTCAGAAGACAACCCCCTCACCTCCGGAATCAACCTAGCGAACCTTCTCCGAACTGCCCCCAATGCAAGTATATCCCTCCTTATCTTTCGCTTCTTGATCTCCCAATGTTCTCTCTCTCTCCCTTTTAATATGTTTCTCTCTCTCCCTGTTCACCGCTCGCTTGGCTACAGGTTTTACACCTCTGGTTGGGCATTGCGAATTGCTGCTGAATATGTGAGAGTTGGTCGGCCTGCACGACCTTAAAGAGCAGTAAAGTTTGAAATAACAACTGAAAATGCTGGAAACACTCAGCAGGCCAGGCAGCATCCGTGGAGAGAGAGAAACAGAGTTAACGTTTCAGGTCTGTGACCCTTCGTCAGAACTGGAAAAAGTTAGAGATGAAACAGATATTAAGCAGGTGCAGAGGCAGGGGGGGAGGAAGGAACAAAAGGGACAGCCTGTGCTAGGATGGAAGGCAGGAGAGATTAAATGTTGCAAATGGGGATGGCGGAATCATCAACAGCTGCCGCCTGAAAAAATGGGGGCAGGGGTTATAGTCTGAAATTGTTGAACTCCATGTTGAGTCCAGAGGGCTGTAAAGAGCCTAATCGAAAGATGAGGTGCTGTTCCTCGAGCTTACGTTGAGCTTCATTGGAACAGTGCAAGAGGCCAAGGACGGAGAGGTCAGAGTGGGAGTGGAGCGGAGAATTAAAGCGACAGGCGACCGGAAGCTCGGGGTCAGGCTTGCGGACTGAACGGAGCTGTTCCGCAAAGCGGTCGCCCAATCTGCGTTTGGTCTCCCCAGTGTAGAGGAGACCGCATCGTGAGCTGAGAATACAGTATACTAAATTGCAAGAAGTACAAGTAAATCGCTGTTTCAGCTGGAAGGGCGGTATGTTTGATTACGTTGGAATTAGAGATTAAAATGAGCCGGCCTGTGGCAAGGTCTTCAGGGTTGCTGAATTATGTCAGCATTGTAAGTGGTTCTCCGTGCCCTGTACCTTGGGTCCACAGCTGTCACATCTGACAGATCCTGAGTGTAAGATTTTTTGGTCGCGAGCTGTATACCCAAGGCAACACTAGCTCCAAAAATATAAATATGATTTCAAAACCGCAAGCTGCATCTGTCATATAAACCACTGGGGATAGCCAAATGGCATTAGTGTATGCTTCTATTCCCTTTCCCCTGTCTTTCGCTTCCTCATCTCCCAATGTTCTCTCTCTCTCCCTTTTAATATGTTTCTCTCTCTCCCTGTTCACCGCCCGCTTGGCTACAGGTTTTTACACCTCTGGGCATTGCGAATTGCTGCTGAATATGTGAGAGTTGGTAGGCCTGCACTACCTTAAACAACAGTAACGTTTATTTCGCTACACTATAGAAAACATCACAAGGTGCTTTATTGCCGGGGGGGGGGGGGGGGGGCGGGGAGAGATAAATAATTAAAAGGAATAAAAGAACAGAGAATGAGCCATTGGTGCATAAGCTGGGAGAGGTGAGTAAGCACATAGTCAATAAGAGGGATCTTGGAAAAAGATTTAGAAGGTGGAGGGAGAAGTGAGGAAACTGAAAGGCTTAGGGAGGAAATTCCAGAGTAGGACAGAGGTAACTGTCAGCCCTGGCTCAGTGGGTATCACCCTCGCCTCTGAGTCAGAAGGTTGTGGGTTCAAGTCCCGCTCTAGAGACTTGAGCACAAAAATCCAGGCTGACACTCCCAGTGCAGTACTGAGGGAGCGCCGCACTGTCGGAGGGGCAGTACTGAGGGAGCGCAGCACTGTGGGAGGGGTGGTACTGAGGGAGAGCCGCACTGTCGGAGGGGCAGTACTGAGGGAGCGCCACACTGTCGGAGGGGCAGTACTGAGGGAGCGCCGCACTGTCAGAGGGGTGGTACTGAGGGAGAGCCGCACTGTCGGAGGGGCTGTACTGAGGGAGCGCCGCACTGTCGGAGGGGCAGTACTGAGGGAGCGCCGCACTGTGGGAGGGGCAGGACTGAGGGAGCACCGCACTGTTGGAGGGGCAGTACTGAGGGAATGCTGCACTGTCGGAGGGGCAGTACTGAGGGAGCGCCACCCTGTCGGAGGGGCAGTACTGAGGGAGCGCCGCGCTGTCGGAGGGGCAGTACTGAGGGAGCGCCGCACTGTCGGAGGGGCAGTACTGAGGGAGCGCCGCCCTGTCGGAGGGGCAGTACTGAGGGAGCGCCAGTACTGAGGGAGCGCCGCACTGTCGGAGGGGCAGTACTGAGGGAGCGTCGCACTGTCAGAGGGGCAGTACTGAGGGAGCGTCGCACTGTCGGAGGGGCAGTACTGAGGGAGTGCTGCACTGTCGGAGGTGCCGTCTTTCAGATGAGACGTTAAACCGAGGCCCCGTCTGCTCTCTCAGGTGGATGTAAAAGATCCCATGGCCACTATTGGAAGAAGAGCAGGGGAGTTCTCCCCGGTGTCCTGGCCAATATTTATCCCTCAATCAACATCACAATCTGATCTTGATCACATTGCTGTTTGTGGGAGCTTGCTTTGTGCAAATTGGCTGCCGCGTTTCCTACATTACAACAGTGACTACACTTCAAAAAAAGTACTTCATTGGCTGTAAAGCGCTTTGGGACGTCCGGTGGTCGTGAAAGGCGCTGTAGAAATGCAAGTCTTTCTTTCGAACTGAAGGCTCTTCACCCCCCCACAATGATGCGGTGAAGCCAGAGTCAGAGGACTGAAGCGTATACGAGGGGATGTAAGATTTGACGCAAGCATGAGGTTGCAGAGATAGGGTGGGACGAGGCCATGCAGGGATCTGCAGACCAGGCGAGGAATTTAAATGTAGTATGTTGGGGGTCAGGGAACCGGTGCTGGTCAGAAAGGGACGGGAGTGATGAGCAAACTTGACTTAGTACAGGACAGAGTGCAGGCATCTGAGTTTTGAAGAAATTGGAGCCTCTGGAGGGAAGGAGGCCCACAAGAAAAACCTTGGATAAATCAAAAGCAAAACACCGCGGATGTTGGGATTCTGAAATAAAAACCGAAAATGCTGGAAACACTCAGCGGGCCAGGCAGCACCTGCGGAGAGAGAAACAGAGTTAACGTTTCAGTGGCCTTCATTACAAGAGGATTTGAGTACAGGAGTAAAGAAGTCTTACTCCAATTATATAGGGCCTTGGTGAGACCACACCTGGAGTACTGTGTACAGTTTTGGTCTCCTTACCTAAGGAAGGATATACTTGCCATAGAGGGAGTGCAACGAAGGTTCACAAGATTGATTCCTGGGATGGCGGGACTGTCGTATGAGAAGAGATTGAGTAAACTAGGCCTGTATTCTCTTGAATTCAGAAGAATGAGAGGGGATCTCATTCAAGCATACAAAATTATTACAGGGCTTGATAGGGTGGATGCTGGGAGAATGTTTCCCTTGGCTGGGGAGTCTAGAACCAGGGGCCACAGCCTCAGGATAAAGGGTAGGCCATTCAGGACTGAGATGAGAAGAAATTTCTTCACAGAGAGGGTGGTGAATCTTTGGAATTCTCTACCCCAGAGGGCTGTGGAGGCTCAGTCATTGGGTATATTCAAAACAGAAGTCGATAGATTTCTGACTAGTAAGGGCATCAAGGGATATGGCGATAGGGCCGGTGAATGGAGATGAGGTCGATGATCAGCCATGATCTCATTGAATGGCGGAGCAGGCTCGAAGGGCCGACTCCTGCTCCTATTTCTTATGTTCTTATGTTCTTAAAAGGAGAATTGGATAATAATTGAAAAGGAAAAAATCGCCGGGTTACTGGGAATGAGCAAGGGGGGTGCGGGGGAGTGTGGGACTAATTGGATAGCTCGGAGAGCCGGAACAGGCACGCTGTGCTGAATGGCCTCCTTCTGTGCTGTGTCGTTCTATGATTCTGTGAATGCCTTTGTTAAAATCGGGGATCAAAGGAAATTCATATACATTAAGGCATTTGTTACTGTACAGTTTCACAGAAACTGACTGTGCCAGATGTCGACACAAAATGTAGCAGTGATAAGCTTGGCACAGGGTGAATTTTCAAGCTGCAGTTTCTCTCTGGCAGAGAGTACTGCATTCCCCTGTCCAGCTGACTCTTCAGTACATGTGTACATACAAGGATGGGAACTTGCCATGACCTTCTTGCGACCTTCTTTCCACAGGCTGGATAATATATTTTCTTTGCCGACATTGCATCTTACTGTCACAGTGCTGAATGTGATCATTAATAATGAGTTAAGTTATTTCTTTGAGGTAACACTTTCTTAATTTTTTCCCGTTTATTCCGCTCCATCACCCTGTACAAATCTTTGCACGTTGCTGCTCACTGCCAACCATCAGTATTGAGGAATGCAGACTGTTACACCTAGGTCCCATTATATTTATTGCACATATTCAGAAATAACAACAGAAAATACTGGAAACACTCAGCAGGCGAGGCAGCATCCGTGGAGAGTGAAACAGAGTTAACGTTTCAGGCCTGTGACCCTTTGTCAGAACTGGAAAAAGTTAGGGATGTAGCAGGTTTTAAGCAAGTGTAGGGGCAGGGAAAGGGGGGGAGGGAGGGGAGTAAGGAACAAAAGGGTCGGTCTGTGCTAGGGTAGGAGGCAGGAGAGATTAAATGTTGCAAAAGGGGATGGCAGAATCATCAACAGTTGCCGCCTGAAAAAATGGGGGCAGGGGTTATAGTCTGAAATTGTTGAACTCGGTGTTGAGTCCAGAAGGCTGTAAAGTGCCGAATCGAAAGATGAGGTGCTGTTCCTCGAGCTTACGTTGAGCTTCGTTGGAACAGTGTAAGAGGCCGAGGACAGCGAGGTCAGAGTGGGAGTGGAGCGGAGAATTAAAGTGACAGGCGACCGGAAGCTCGGGGTCACCCTTACGGGACTGAATGTGGCTGTGAAAACGAGTCTTGGCAGATAGCCGATCAAGCGATTAGATAAATAAAACCTGTTATACTCAGACCAGGTGTTGTTCCTTACACAAGCAGTCCCAATATATCCTGGTCTGTTGCCGCAGCCTTTTTGCTCATCCTGACCTATTGCTTGCTACAGGATCAGGCTGGATTGCAATGCTTGAATATATAGTGTATTCTAACACTGCTGTCGTGTGCCCTCGGTTGCCAGGCAGTGATGTTAATAGCCGTGGTTACAATTGGCATTAAGGGAGTTATTATCAGCTTGCGAGGTGAAAATGTCACCGGGCCAATCAGGATAATTTTTGTAATAACCATGTAATCTGAAATTATTCACAGATCTATCTGCAATATATCCAACATCTTACATCTGCGTACACTTCCTGTCAACGTTTTTGTATCGTAGGTTGCTCTGTCCACATTTAAATGGAAAGTATCTGTCAATTTATCACACAGTAATTACACCTTCCCCACAGTGGAGGTGCTGCAATGCTTCCACTAGCGGAAGGAAGTATTAACAAGGGTAACAAGTTTAAAAAGGCAATTTCCATTATAAATGTGGACCGAGGAATTTACAGTGTCAGCCCTGGCTCAGTTGTGAGCACCCTTGCCTCTGAGTCAGAAGGTCGTGGGTTTAAATCCCACTCCAGAGACTTGAGCAATTTAGGCTGACACTCCAATGCAGTACTGAGAGAGCGCCGCGCTGTGGGAGGGGCAGTACTGAGGGAGCGCCGCACTGTGGGAGGGGCAGTACTGAGGAAGCGCCGCACTGTGGGAGGGGCAGTACTGAGGGAGCGCCGCTCTGTCGGAGGGGCAGTACTGAGGGAGCGCCGCATTGTCGGAGGGGCAGTACTGAGGGAGCGCCGCACTGTCGGAGGGGCAGTACTGAGGGAGCGCCGCACTGTCGGAGGGGCAGTACTGAGGGAGCGCCGCACTGTGGGAGGGGCAGTACTGAGGGAGCGCCGCACTGTGGGAGGGGCAGTACTGAGGGAGCGCCGCACTGTTGGAGGGGCAGTACTGAGGGAGCGCCGCACTGTTGGAGGGGCAGTACTGAGGGAGCGCCGCACTGTCGGAGGGGCAGTAATGAGGGAGCGCCGCACTGTCGGAGGGGCAGTACTGAGTGAGCGCCGCACTGTCGGAGGGGCAGTACCGAGGGAGCGCCGCACTGTGGGAGGGGCAGTACCGAGGGAGCGCCGCACTGTCGGAGGGGCGGTACTGAGGGAGTGCCGCACTGTCGGAGGGTCAGTACTGAGGGAGCGCCGCACTGTCGGAGGGGCGGTACTGAGGGAGTGCCGCACTGTCGGAGGGTCAGTACTGAGGGAGCGCCGCACTGTCGGAGGGGCGGTACTGAGGGAGTGCTGCACTGTGGGAGGGGCAGTACTGACGGAGCGCCGCACTGTCGGAGGGGCAGTACTGAGGGAGCGCCGCACTGTGGGAGGGGCGGCACTGAGGGAGCGCCGCACTGTCGGAGGGGCGGTACTGAGGGAGAGCCGCACTGTCGGAGGGGCGGTACTGAGGGAGCGCTGCACTGTCGGAGGGGCGGTACTGAGGGAGAGCCGCACTGTCGGAGGGGCAGTACTGAGGGAGCGCCGCACTGTCGGAGGTGCCGTCTTTCGGATGAGTTGTTAAACCAAAGCCCTGTTTGCCCTGTCAGTTGGATGTAAAAGATCCCATGGCCACTATTTCGAAGAAGAGCAGGGGGAATTTTACCCGGTGTCCTGGCCAACATTTATCCCACAACCAACATCACTAAACTGATTATCTGGTCATTATCACATTATCTGGGGGCTTGCTGTGCGCAAATTGGCTGCCGCATTTCCTACATTACAGCAGTAACTACACTTTAAAAAGTGCTTCATTGGCTGTAAGGCACTTTGGGACGTGCTGAGGTTGTAAAAGGCGCTGTAGAAATGCAAGTGTTTTTTTAAGATAAGGAGCTTTGCCTGCCAAAGACTCCCCACCTTCCCTCCAGCGAGACCCTCCCGCTGCCCCTTTCATGCTACTTCCCTGGAAGCCAGCCACGGCCCCACCCGATCTTCACCTGCCACATCCACTCTGCGCCCTCTTCACGCCCAAACCAGGTGGGAAGTGGACCATCGGCATTTAAATGAGGCTGAGAACCACTGTCTCTGCCGCCTCTGTTGGGCGGGAAATTTTCTCCTGCCGGAAACACGCTCCGAGTGACAATCAGCCCCAGGGTCTTC
The DNA here is from genome assembly GCA_030390025.1 of Squalus acanthias. Taxonomy (NCBI): domain Eukaryota; kingdom Metazoa; phylum Chordata; class Chondrichthyes; order Squaliformes; family Squalidae; genus Squalus; species Squalus acanthias. The sequence goes on along the minus strand of CM059450.1, from coordinate 29,281,529 downwards.
ACCCCCCACCCTCCCTCCCTCCCTCCCGTGTGTAACACCACAGGAGATCAACAAGCAATGTTATGAAATTAATGGTGGCCGCAGCGCCATGGATTTTCCCCCTAATTTGGCCACATTGCGTTTCTGTTTTTGAGGTTTTACAAATTGTGGGATCTTTGAAATTGTTGTATCTTATTTTTCTGTCCCAATTTTCTACCCTCCTCTTCTGAAGGGCTTGTCTTATGAGGAAAGGTTGAGCAGGTTGGGCCGATACTCATTGGAGTTTAGACGAATGAGAGGTGATCTTATTGAAACATATAAGATTCTGAAGGGACTTGACAGGGTGGATGCAGGGAGGATGTTTCCCCTCGTGGGGGAATCTAGAACTAGGGGGCATCATTTCAGAATAAAGGGGCACCCATTTAAAACGGAAATGAGGAGGAATTTCTTCTCTCCGAGTGTCGTGAATCTTTGGAATTCTCTTCCCCAGAGAGCTGTGGAGGCTGGGTCATAGAATATATTTAAGGTGGAGATGGACAGATTTTTGAACGTTAAGGGAGTCGAGGGTTATGGGGAGCGGGCAGGGAAGTGGAGTTGAGGCCAAGATCAGATCAGCCATGATCTTATTGAATGGCGGAGCAGGCTCGATGGTCCAAATGACCTACTCCTGCTCCTACGTCTTATGTTCTGAAGGTGCCGACTCTTGCTGGGATAAGACTCCATGAGTACTGGCTGCCTTTTAGTACCTCTTCCAAGTGGACAACCTTCATCCATGAGCCCACACACTGATCAGACACAGGAACACGGGCTGGTGAGATCGGCTAATTCAGACAGACTGGCGATTGACCATGAAGTCTTCTGGTATGCATGGTTTAATATTGAGCTGCGCAGCGCCTCCGAGTCAGAATGTCACGGATTCGAGCTCCGCTCTAAGATTGAGCACCAAATCCAAGCTGACTGTCCAGTGCAGTACTGAGGGAGTGCTACACTGTCGGAGGTGCTGCCTTTCGGATGCAATGGTTATTCCGAGGCCCCGTCTGCTCCCTCAGGGTGGACATGAAAGATCCCATAGCACTATTGGAAGAAGAGCTGGGGAGTTCTCCCCGGTGTCCTGGCCAACATTTATCTCTCAACCAGCATCACTAAAAAAAAAAGTTTATCTGGCCATTTTTCTCATTGCTGTTTGTGGGACCTTGCTGTGCACAAATTGGCTGTCGCATTTCCCTGCATTACATTTAGGCGTCACGCTTAATCGCACCCTGTCATATAGACAACATCTCCATAACCTTGGGATGAAACTAAAGAGTGTGGTCAACTTGATCCAGAAACTCGCCAGTACCACATAGGGAGCAGACGTTCAAACCCTCCGGACGCCAGCACTCGCCCTGGTGTACTCTACAGCGGAGTACTGCTCTCCGGCATGGCTATCGAGTCCGCATGTCAAGTCCGTTGATGTCCAGCTGAATTCTACTATGAGAATTATCACCGGTACGCTTTTATCGACACCAACACCTTGGCTACCCGTGCTTGCAAACATCGCACCACCACACCTACGCTGCGAATACGCAGTCTCCAGAGAATACAACCGCTACACCAGCAAAGACACGATCCAGGCCGACTTGGACAACCTACCACCAACCCCTCTCAAATCTAGAAGGCCATTTTGGACCGTCGCCGAAGCCCTTCAGTGATCTCCCCTCAGCCTTGATGACCGATGGCGAAATGCTTGGAGGAACTGCGACACACGGAATGGATTCCTTATAGAGGACCCCACAGTACAACCTGAAGGATCAAACCTTCCTCGCAAACAGTGGACAACCATCGACCGCCTCAGAATCAGTCATGGTAGATGCTGCCACCTTCTCTGTAGATGGAAGATTAAAGCATCCCCATCATGCGACTGTGGAGCTCCTAATCAGACATTGAACACTGCCCTCAGAGGAAATTCGCAGGCAGCCTACAAGATATCCACAGAAAATGCTGGCCGCCGCAGTATTTTGCTATTGCACAAGATATCCACGCTGTTACACCAGAAGCTTTGGCCTTGATGTCCGACTTAGCTTTTGACATTGGCTGTGAAGCGCTTTTGAACATCCTGAGATTGGGAAAGGTGCTATATAAATGCAAGTTCTTTCTTTACGTTACCCGTTAGACCATCGGGAAGCTGACTGCTTGGAGTTTCTATTTTGAAAGATGATTCAAAACCCCTTTTAAGGATGAGTTGATAATCAAATAATTGAAATTGTTCTATGTGTATGTGTGTGAATGTCCTGTACAGTTTGTTTCTGATCTTGGTGAGAGTGTGTCTTTGCACCCAGGAGTATCAGCCAATCTTGTTTGCTTAATTACACTCTTTAACATTAATTGGCAGACTGCTAACACCATTTAGTTAAGGCTTTCTCTGCAGTGGAGATGTTGTTGCAGCAGTGCATAATTAAATAGTTCATGTCCTACCCATTACCCTCTACCTTCAGAAAGGAATTGGTCAGCCTCGGCCTAGTATAAGCACTCACAAAGCATACTTTCAAATGGTTTAAATTCAATGTTTCCATTTATTCGACTGAAGGCCATCGCTGGTGAGTGAACATTCTGTTAAATGAATAGCAATTGTGTATACATCAAAAAATTCACCGACTCTGTTCGCTCGACCAAGAACATTCGCTTGAATGATAAATGAAACAACGGTTGTTCAAGTTGTGGACTGGGGGTGGGGTGGGGGGGTCTGCGCTCGCAGTGGGGGGAGGGAGCGAGGCTGCGATTGGGAGAGGGCAGGCCGAAGCAATCCTGCTTCTCCTGGCCCACAAGGGGCTCTGTAAAAGGCACTTAGCTTCTGGGGCCGGCAGCTCCCGTCACTAGTGCAAACTCCGCCGGGCTTCCCGCGCCCTGGGAAACCCGCGCGGCAACTGTTAAATTTAAATCAGGCACCCAATTGCACCGTTGGGAGGCTGATTTAAATGTTAATTAAGTGCCCCGCCTCTCCACAGTGGGACACTCGCCGCCATGAAACCCGCTGCCGTGAAAATGACGGGCGGCGGGTTGGGGTACGCTCCTCGTTTTTTCCTCCCCCCTGCCCCCAATCCTCTCCCATCCGTCGTAGCGGGGTTAATATTGAGGCCACTGTGTTGTGACATGCTACTGCTACATGGGTTCACACCCACAACCATTATTATGTTGTTACTGACCGGCATGACTTCAGATTAGAAGGATTTTGTTCTGGAGAATAATTGATGTGTTTAATAGACACGCAGCTAAAGCAGTTATTGTTAGATTGATTAACCTCTTTTAGAAAGGAACGAATGAATATCCAGTTTGGGAACAATTCGTTTTTAAAGGATGTGGGCGTCACTGGCAAGGCCCAGCATTTATTTCCCATCCCTAATTGCCCTTGAGAAGGTGGTGGTGAGCCTCCTTCTTGAACCGCTGCAGTCCGTGTGGTGAAGGTGCTCCCACAGTGCTGTTAGGGAGGGAGTTCCAGGATTTTGACCCAGCGACGATGAAGGATCGGCCGATGTACTTCTAAGTCAGGATGGTGTGTGACTTGGAGGGGAACTTGGAGATGGCGGTGTTCCCATGCGCCTGCTGCCCTTGTCCTTCTAGGTGGTGGAGGTCGCGGGTTTGGGAGGTGCTGCCGAAAAAGCCTTGTCGAGTTGCTGCTGTGCATCTTGTAGATGGTACACACTGCGGTCATGGTGCGCCAGTGGTAGAGGGAGTGAACTGCGTCAAGAAGGAGTAGTATAGGTTGTGACGTTGGATAGATATTATGGATGTGGGCGTTGCTGGCAAGGCCGACATTTATTGCCCATCCCTAATTGCCCTTGAGAAGGTGGTGGTGAGCCGCCATCTCAGAGGTCAGTTAAGAATCAACCACATTGCTGTGGGTCTGGAGTTACATATAGGCCAGACCGGGTAAGGACGGCAGATTTCCTCCCCGAAAGGACAGGAGTGAACCAGATGGGTTTTTACGACAATCCGGTAGTTTCATGGTCACCGTGAAATTTTAAAATTCCAACTGAATTTAAATTCCCCAGCAGCCGTGGTGGGATTTGAACTCCTGTCTGCGGATTATTAGTCCAGGCCTCTGGATTACTAGTCCAGTAACAGAACCACTATGCTACTGTACCCCGTATTTTCTGCGGTAGATTTAGGTAAAAATCTTGGTAGAATGGATTTGATGTGACCCAAGAAAGGAAAAGATTTGATGGGCTAAATTACTTCTTCTGTTTCCAGTCTTCCTTCTGTTCTTGTCAGCTTGGCCTTTGTTGATAAGCAGCCAAGTTGAGGTCAGGTTATTAGAAACATGGAAACATAGAAAAATAGGAGCAGGAGCAGGCCATTCGGCCCTTCGAGCCTGCTCCACCATTCAATATGATCATGGCTGATCCTCTATCTCAATACCATATTCCCGCTCTCTCCCCTTGATGCCTTTTGTGTCTAGAAATCTATCTATCTCATTCTTAAATATATTCAGTGACTTGGCCTCCACAGCCTTCTGTGGTAGAGAATTCCACAGGTTCACCACCCTCTGAGTGAAGAAATTTCTCCTCATCTCAGTCCTAAATGTCCTACCCCGTATCCTGAGACTGTGACCCCTCGTTCTAGTCCCCCCAGCCAGGGGAAACATCCTCCCTGCATCCAGTCTGTCTAGCCCTGTCAGAATTTTATACGTTTCAATGAGATGGAAAAGGGAAGGGAGTAAGGCTAATGGGAGAATCATTCCAGAGTGTTATTGTGTACTTCCTATTGGCTGGTTGCACAGTGGCATGATCTAAAGTCTGGGTGCAGGCTACGTAGTGCATTCTCTCTCTCTCTTGATGGCTCACTTGGTTAGTGACAATATCTGGTGTAGCCTTGAGCCATACATACTGCAAGTTCTCCGATTGGAATCCTGGCCTGTGCTGATTTCAGCCTGTGACCTTGAACCGGGGACGGACAGGAAAGGATCTGCAGAGGTTCCCACTCCTGATCGCTATTCAGTTACATCTTCGGCGATCTCTACAATGAGAATTGCAACCTAACAGTAGGTCCTCGGTATCTGTGTGAGAAGAGTCTTCAGATCTAAAGGGTGTGGTAGTGTGACACGAGGCAACCCTTCAGCCTTTAAAAGAATAAGGGGGAGAGATTCGGTATCGCCCCGTTTGGGGCGCAATTATCGGCCGGGCGCAAAGTTTAGCGCCTGGCGCTAATTATCGCCTCCAACTGCAAACTTGGCTTCTATCGCCCCGGAGGTGATTGGAGCGCTAAATCAGGCGCTACACACCTCTCTTAAGGCGCTAACGCCGAGGAGCGAGGCGCTACCGAGGAGCGCTGGCAAAGCTCATGTGATGTCAGTCAGCAATGGAACACAGACACACTGGCGCCGGCCAGTTCTTAAAGGGGAGGGTCGATCTTGCTCTCCATCCACATCCTGCTCATTGCAGCCTTGAATCTCGGCCTGTAGAGACTTGTACATCAAATCTGCTGGAAAGAACAATGGAGAGGCCCAGGGAAAGAGCTCAGAGTGTAGCCCCCCCGAGTCTCTTCTAAATCGATGCAAGGAAGGTCAAATCAAAATAAACCTGCAAAGTGCTGCTCAGTACCCAAAACTCCTTCACACAGCGTTGAATCTCTCCAGAAGTCTCTCTCTCTCTCTCAAAATGCGTGGTGCAAAAATGTCGCCGACAAAAAACGTCAGGAAGCGGTCGCCTTTAAATAGCGCTCTCCCAGTCCCTTCCCGACTGCAAACGCTTCCCTCAACCTGTCGTTGCTTGCGGCAGGCGGAAAGGCAGGGGGTGCCACTCAATATTCGGTCCGGGGCACTACCGGGGCGTTGTACGCTCGACTGACATCACAATCTGCGGGCGCAGAAGATCGTGGCGGTAGTGTTTAGCGCCGCCGTAAAATGCCTGGTCAATTTCGCGAGCGGCGCAAACATCGCTGCGCCCGGGCGCTCATTGCTTTGCGCTGCTAACGGGAGGCGCAAAGCAACCGAATTTTTCCCCCTAAGAGTGTGCAGAAGGTAAATTCACTTTAGAAATGGGATAGATACAGTGTTTTCTTTCTGTATTCCTGCCTTGATCAGCCTTCTCAATTACAGCTCCCTTATAAAATGTGTGCCTTCAGCTACCCTCTCTGCCGTGCATCAGTCAAGCTAATTCTTGCTGCTAATGAGCTTTTTCTCTTGGACAGCATGTGTACAACACTTGGTACATCAAAAGAAAATGAGACACTGGCTTTTATGTTCAAGGCCAGAGAAAATGATTTGAAGAGTGGGACCCAATTAAAAGTAAAATCATCCCACTTTAAGAAAGCTTTCCGGTGATGTTGTAAGACTTGCATTATATTTTTTTCGCAATTTTCTCCGCTCCGACTCTCAAAGGTATTGACTTCTGCTGTGGTAAATAAATATACAATACTTGGGTTTATATGGCACATTTCAGATCAGTGTATCTCAAAGTGCTCACCCAGTGAATTACTTCGGTAAAGTGACTCTTGTTACGCAGGCAAATGCAGCAGCTATGCTGCACGAGCAACAGTGAGCCAACAACAATGAGATGGATGACCAATTAATCTGTACTTCTGTGGCATTGGTTGGTGTCCTGGCCAATATTCCTCCCTCAAAGACCTCCATCCTCGTTTCCCAATCGTGCTTTGGGATCTTTAACGCCAACCTGAATACCTGGAAACGCTGGACCTTGTTTTGACACCTCTTTCAAAGAACTGCACCTCCAACCATGCAGCGTTGGTCGGTTCATCCTTCCTCAGTCGAGATCATGACCTCAAACCATGGTATGGGGCCTCAGCGTTCGGACCCAGAGGCAGGAGTGTCGCAAACTGAACAAGCTGGTACAGTTCCATGAATGCAGATGCCCCCCCGCCACAAATGTATCTCACCCAATTGTTGATGCTTTATGTGTGAGGCGAGTCTATGAGTAGGCTGTTCAACTCCTGAGCCGGATCATATCCTCACCTAACGTCCAAACATGCACTTCCAACAGGAATCACTGACGTGCGGGAAACTTCGTTGATTCACCCTTCGTTAGACCAGGGTACACCGCGGCTGGTTGTCGCCCCAGCTGATATTAGTCAACTCATCACAAGATTTTCTTATTAGCATTTTTTAACACACCTTTCGTTTCTGTTTTTCACTCTCAAGACTGCCCCGTGTGCTCGTTCATCTGCGAGTCCTTAACTGAGGTACTGGTCAAAGTAGCCTGCTCCTCTGCTCTGCCAATTTGACTTTGTAACCAGCATTATTATCAGCATTTTTTTTCTCTCTCCCACATGGCAGCTGTCTTTCATTCTGCCATTTACACTTCATCTAGAGCCATCTTTTGTTTCTTAACTTGTCCCATTACCATCTCCTTTTGTCTCTCCATCCTATCACAGACCTTCCCTTTTGTTTTTATATCCCCTCCCCCCTTTCCCTGCTCCTACACTTGCTTAAAAACCTGTTCCATCTCCAGCTTTTTCCAGTTCTGACGAAGGGTCATCGACCTGAAACGTTAACTCTGTTTCTCTCTCCGCAGATGCTGCCTGACCCGCTGAGTGTTTCCAGCATTTTCTGTTTTTATTTCAGATTTCCAGCATCCGCAGTATTTTGCTTTTTTATTATCAAGCCGGTCAACTTGTCCCCCACCGTTCTTTAATTACATTTATAATAGAAATATAGGTATCTACAGGGCTGGAAAACACGATTAGGTTGGTCTCAAAGTCCAGAAAACATACCCTTATCCCCCTCAGTCACTTCCCTTGCTAAGTAATTCATCCAACTCCCTCTTGAGTTTGCTGACACAATCCATCCCCATTGCGCCTCCAGGCACTTCATTTCCACACAATCAGAATCCTCTCTGCAAAGTAATTAAATTTAAACGTGCCTCAACTCAAAAATTCTCTCATTTGAGGTGCTGAAATACTGGCCAGGTATACATCGCTTACGCTGATTTTTTATTTCAATTTCCAGTATCCATATTTTCTTTTTGTCGCTCGTGGGTCTTGAAATGATTGCGTTAATTAATCTGCTTTAAACCCAATTGCACGAGCCATGCTCTGCCAAGAAGAGGTTAAGCTGATTACAGATCCTTTCTGAACTGAAAATTACTCATAAAAAGAACCTATCTTAGTCTTGATATTTAAACCAAATTCCAATTCTCCAGAGAGTGTGTAACACTATTCTCCATTTAGTTTGTGTTTTAAAAACACCCAGGCATTTGGAGCAATAATCAATTGACTCGGGCTCCTAAACTCAATTCGCACAGCCTGAGACAGCAGAAAGAGCGAAACGCCTTGGATGAACATCATATTGACAGCAAGGAGTCCATATGTTCTTGCTGCAGTCACAGTCAGAGACATGATCATTTTTATTAACAGCTGCTTTGGTAGTAGCCACGAGTCTCCTCTTCAGCAGTCATGTCTTTCATCCTCCGTCAGTGATAGAGCTAGCAAGACCTAAACACTATACCCAATAAAAACAGAAAATGCTGGAAATACTCAGCAGGTCAGGTAGCATCTGTAGAGAGGGAAACAGAGTTAACGTTTCAGGTCGATGACCCTTCGTCAGAACTGGAAAAAAGTTGGAGATGGAACAGGTTTTTAAGCAAGTATAGGGGCTGAAACATTAACTCTGTTTCTCTCTCCACAGATGCTGCCTGACCTGCTGAGTATTTCCAGCATTTTCTATTTTTATTTCAGATTTCCAGCATCCGCAGTATTTTGCTTTTGTACTGTATACCCAAGTTTGAAAGAAACACAAACTGAGATAAGAACATAAGAAATAGGATCAGGAGCAGGCCATTCGGCCCCTCGAGCCTGCTCCGCCATTTAATGAGATCATGGCTGATCCGATTTTGGCCTCAACTCCACTTTCCTGCCCGTTCCCCATAACCCTTGACTCCCCTGTTGCTCAAAAACCTGTCTATCTCAGTCTTGAATATATTCAATGACTCAGCTACCACAGCTCTGTGGGGTAGAGAATTCCAAAGATTCACGACCCTCTGAGAGAAGAAATTCCTCCTCATCTCCGTTTTAAATGGGTGCCCCCTTATCCTGAGACTGTGCCCCCTCGTTCTAGATTCCCCCACGAGAGGAAACATCCTGTCAGCATCTACCCTGTCCAACCCCCTCAGAATCTTATATGTTTCAATAAGATCACCTCTCATTCTTCTAAACTCCAATGAGATGACACTGTTGTGGCCATAACAACAGAAAATGTGATCTTGTGTCAGAGAGGCAGTAACAGGAATGTTTGAGCCACTGCTATTTTCATTCTAGCACTGTGGTGTTTCCCTGTGAGGCTTGCCGATTCTCGCCCTCTTTTGTTCTCCAAGCACGATTAAAAGGAAGTAGTTCTGCTACTTTGAGACCACTGCTATTGGCGCTCTGAAAGGAAGTACAACCTGGGATATTTTCCCTCCCCATCTCTGAGGAAGAACCTGGCCAGGCTTGTTTGGATAATGACATGGGTGAGATTGCGAGCTCACTCAGTACATGACCTCGGCGACATCATCCGAAAACACAGCCTCAGTTTCCACATGTACGCTGACGATACCCAGCTCTACCTCATCACCACTTCTCTCGACCCCTCCACGGTCTCTAAATTGTCAGACTGCTCGTCCGACATCCAGTACTGGATGAGCAGAAATTTTCTCCAATTAAATATTGGGAAGACCGAAGCCAAGCCATTGTTTTCGGTCCCCGCCACAAAATCCGTTCCCTAATCACCGACTCCATCCCTCTCCCTGGCATCTGTCTGAGGCTGAACCAGACTGTTCGCAACCTTGGTGTCATATTTGACCCTGAAATGAGCTTCCGACCGCCTACTTCCACCTCCGTAACATCGCCCGTCTCCACACCTTCCTCAGCTCATCCGTTGCTGAAACCCTCATCCGTGCCTTTGTTACTTCTAGACTCGACTATTCCAACGCACTCCTGCCCGGCCTCCCACGTGCTACCCTACGTAAACCTGAGGTCATCCAAAACTCAGCTGCCCGTGTCCTAACTCGCACCAAGTCCCGTTCACCCATCTCCCCTGTGTTTGCTGACCTACATTGGCTCCTGGTTAAACAACGCCTCCATTTAAAAATTCTCATCCTTGTTTTCAAATCCCTCCATGGCCTCGCCCCTCCCTATCTCTGTAACCTCCTCCAGCCCCACAACCCCCCGAGATCTCTGCTCTCCTCTAATTCTGGCCTCTTGAGCAATTCTGATTTTCATCGCTCCACCATTGGCGGCCGTGCCTTCAACTGCCTCGGCCCTAAGCTCTGGAACTCCCTCCCTAAACCTCTCCGCCTCTCTTTCCTCCTTTAAGACTCTCCTTAAAACCTACCTCTTTGACCAATCTGCCCTAATATCTCCTTATGTGGCTCGATGTCAAATTTTGTTTTATGACGCTCCTGTGAAGCGCCTTGGGACATTGTACTACGTTAAAGGTGCTGTATAAATACAAGTTGTTGTTGTTATGTACTAGAGGCATGAACCTTGGTCCCGCCGTGCAAGGTACATAGAATTAAGTCCCATCAAATTGCATCACTGCACTGCCTTCCACTTTGCTTGTATTAAATTAGTCACTGTGGCCTCCTATGCTTCAGTTTCTGAAAGGGATACACGATACAGATGTTTTTCAATTGACCACACGTAAAGTCATTTTAGACAGGTGGAGTAAGTTCTGGCCCCAAGTCCGTTTTCTGATTTAGGGATCTTATTGGTCAACAGCAACCAAAAAAGGAGGCCAGGAGCAACTCTTCATCCATACAGACACAAAACTTTAATAATTCAGATTTATTGTGCTCTGAACAGGAGATAATTGATGAGTCCAACCTAGTTCAGTGATTAGACATGTTTAATGCAACTTTAAACACCGCCCTGCATTTGTATAGATGAATAAGAGTTATGCCTAAGCTGGTTGTCCTTGAATTTGTCACAGTACACTGCCTATAGAGAGGCGTTTTAGCTTCTTGATGTGCTGTTTACAGAATAAAGGTCCAATGCTATCTGGCAATGCGACCGAAGAAAGCTTTCATTGTAGGGGTGCCACCTACCGAGTTCCAATTTTTGAGTGGGCTATCTGGAAATGTCTAGAATGTAAAACAAACACAGAGTCTTTTTTTTTCCTCAAATAGAAATCCACTTTTTCTACTCCTGTGTCTTGTATTGTGGAGCCGCTAATAAGAACATAAGAAAACCTTAACTAGCCCATGACCAAGAAAATCTAATTGTGCAGATTTGACTTAACCAGTCAAATAGTTACATTGTATTTACAGCACAGAAACAGGCCCAACTGCTCCGTGCCGGTGTTTAGGCTCCACACGAGCCTCCTCCCACCCCTCTTCACCTCACCCCATCAACATATCCTTCTATTCCTTTCTCCCCCATTCGGCCCCTCGAGCCTGCTCCGCCAATCAATAAGATCATGGCTGATCCGGTCTTGGCCTCAACTCCACTCTCCCGCCCGCTCCCCATAACCCTTCACTCCCTTATCGTTCAAAAATCGGTCCATCTCCACCTTAAATGTATTCAACGACCCAGCCTCCACAGCTCTCTGGGGTAGAGAATTCCAAAGATTTACGACCCTCTGAGAGAAGAAATTCCTCCTCATCTCCGTTTTAAATGGGCGACCCCTTATCCTGAAACTATCATCAAGATCATTTTGTTTCCCAACGAATTTTCACCATCAGTAAAGCAGAACTAAAGCCATGATCTCAGCTCCTGCCCCTCTACTCATCCCTGCCCTGCCCTCTGCCCAGCTCTGGACCTGGCAAAAGGTGACAAGTCTTATGTGATTCTTTTAAAATGAATCACTTTTCCTCTGATGGCGCTGCCTGTCCGTTGAACATGCACATTTGATGATCAAGTTATATACAGAGGCACTTTGTAAATCTGCGACTTTGTACTTCAGTTTAAACTGTTTGAGATATTGCCAGCACATTGTTTTAACTTTGTGATCATTTGAAGTTGTAAGCTTCCTGTGAGCAGTGAGGTGCAATGTGACTACTGCTAATATCAGTGAACTTGTGGTAGAGCACAGCAGGCAATCCAATCCCACTGTTTCTTCACCCTGGAGGAGAATGCCTCATTAACACAATTCCCAGCGACCTATACTGTAAAACCTTAACTTGCCAATGACTAAGAAAAATCACGCCATCTAATTGTACAGATTTGACTTAACCAGTCAAATAGTTACAGAGGGCTGGATTTTCAATGACCCATCGAGTCAGGTTTGGAGGCGTGTGGGGGGTTAAATTTGCGGGGTCGGGGGTCCCGACTCCATCCCGCCTCCACGCAATTTTGACAAAATCAGTCGCGGGGTTCCCGACTCCGTCCCGCCTCCAAGAGGCGGGAGAGGCCATTAAAGCCCTTAACAAGCCCTAAATTGGCTCTGTAATGCCATTTTGAAACGTTTTAGCTAGTTTAACCCTTTTCCGACGTGAAGTACGCCTGATGTGAAACACTCCAGTGAAACCTGACGGGAGCACAAGTGGATAGCTGACTATCAGCTGCAGGTCCACTATTTCAACGGAGATGTGATGAAGGTAGTAGTAGTATTAGGTGTGAAAGTTGATGCTGCTGCATTGAATGTCTTCAGAGACTGCATGGCCTTTGCTATGAGAGGACTTGGATGCAAAAAAATTCTCTCTCTCTCTCTCTCTCTCTCTCTCTATCTCTCTATCTCTCCACATTTTGCATCCAGGTCCACTCACATCAAAAGCCAGGCAGGTCCTCTCTCACCAACAGCCAGACAGTCAGCAATGATGACATCATCAGAGGCGACTTTCAGACTGAAACCACTAATTGGTTCATGGGTTCCCACATGCTGGAACTCAATTGCCCAATTAAGTGAAAATTGCATCATTCATCCACATTAATCTGGAGTCGGGGGGGGGAACACGAAATGCGGATTACACGACCCCAACCCGACCCCAAGACAAAATCCAGCCCATGGTATTTACAGCACAGAAACAGGCCATTCGGCCCAACTGCTCCATGCCGGTGTTTCTGCTCCACACAAGCCTCCTCCCACCCCTCTTCATCTCACCCCATCAGCGTATTCTATTCCTTTCTCCCTCGTGTGTTTATCCAGCTTCCCCTTAAATGCATCTGTGCTATTCGCCTCAACCACTCCCTGTGGGAGCGATTTCCACATTCTCCCCACTCTCTGGGTAAAGAAGTTTCTCCTGAATTCCCTATCGGATTTATTAGTGACTTTCTTATATTGATGGCCTCTAGTTCTGGTCTCCCCCACAAATGGAAACACCTTCTCTACGTCTATCCTATCGAGCCCCTTCATAATCTTAAAGACCTCGATCAGGTCTCCTCACAGCCTTCTCTTTTCGAGAGAAAAGAGTCCCAGCCGTCCAATCTTTCCTGATAGTTAGAGCCAATAATCTAACAATCTCATTTTAAATCAAAGTTCAAGGATGTCCAGAGTGAGAGGTTACATCCAATAGCAGTGTTAAAGCTAGTGTACTTTCAACAATAAAAATGAAAATTCAGACAAAATTTCCCATGAAGACTATCGCCTGGAAATTACTGTAAACCATCTTGTCATTTTGGCTCAGTAATAGCACTCTCACTCTGAGTCAGGAGGTTTTGAGTTTGAGCTTCTGCAAGACTTGAGCACATAATCTAGGTTGATAATTCAGTACAGTACTGAGCTGTTGGAGGCCCCATCTTCAGGTGGACATAAAAGATTCCATGGTCCTATTTGAGGAGAGCAGGGAGTTCTCCTGGTGTTCTGGACAATCTTCTCTTCTAAGGCATTCCCTCAGAACCGAGGATGACTTGCTTCCATATTAAAAATGAGTTCTCAGGTGACTGATGAGTCCAGCGCGGGTCCTACAGTCTCTGTCACAGGTGGGGCAGACGGTGGTTGAAGGGGCGGGTGGGTGGGGTGCTCGGGTTGACACGCGCTCCTTGCGCTTGGTTTCCGCTTGCTCCCGACGAAGAGACTCGAGGTGTTCGGCACCTTCCTGGATGCTTCTCCTCCACTTTGTACGGTCTTAGGCCAGGGATTCCCAGGTGTCGGTGGGGATGTTGCACTTTTTCAAGGAGGCTTTGAGAGTGTCCTTGAAGCATTTCCTCTGCCCACCTGGGGCTCTCTTGCCGTGTCGGAGCTCTGAGTAGAGCGCTTGTTTTGGGAGTCTCGTATCGGGCATGCGGACGATGCGGCCCGTCCATCGGAGCTGATCGAGCATGGTTAAAGCTTCGATGCTGGAGATGTTGACCTGAGCGAGAACACTGACGTTGGTGCGCCTATCCTGCCAATGGATTTGCAGGATCTTGCGGAGGCAGCGTTGGTGGTAACTCTCCAGTGCTTTGAGATGCCTGCTGTACATGGTCCATTACAGAGGAGTTTCCCTGCTGTCTGCCACAGGGAAAGTCATCGCAAGAATCCTCCTCAATCGCCTTCTCCCAGTGGCTGAAGAGCTCCTCCCAGAGTCTGGACAATATTCACCCCTCAGTTAACATTTATCTTGTTTGCTGTTTGCGGGACTTTGTGTGAAAATTGGTTGCCTCGTTTGCCTGCATCACAACAGTGACTGCATTTCAAACAAAATAATTAATCGGCTGTGAAGTGTTTGAGGACCTCCTGTGGATGTGAAAGGCACTATATAAATGCAATTTCTTTCTTTCTTACCATACAAACACTTAATAAGCTCATATCAATTCCTTACTCCGCTATTTCACTGTTGTCCAATAGAAATCACTGACCGGTGTTCCGTTTTAGCCACACGCACTAATTTTGGCAGAACACGCCTTACACACAATGGAGGTAAATGCACTTCAAAGTGTATACATACTGACCAAACATCTACCGCCATCCAGTGCGAAACTTTGCAGTCTGTCTCTTTCACCAAAGTTGGACTTCGGGCATGAATTTATCAGACACGACACATCTTGGGGCAGGGTGTAGGTTTTTTGTCCAGCAGTTGCGGGCAGTACTTTGGCTTCTTCAGAGTGATTTCTGAGGATGTTGACTCGCCCAACGGGACAACCCTCCATCCAGAACGCGGTTGGATGCTGCTTGCCCTTTGCCACGGCGCGCCCTGTTGGGAGCGGCTGGTTGTCGGGTGGGCCTTGCTTTCTTCTGCCGGCCTGGAGCGGTTCTTGGACGAGCTGACCACGACGACAGCTCCCCCCTCTCTCTCCCTGCCATGCTGCTGGTCTTTCCATGGTGCTCAAGTTGACGTTTTCACGGAGCGGGCAGGGAAGTGGACGTGAGTCTAGGTTCGGATCAGCCATGATCCTATTGAATGGCGGAGCGGGCCCGAAGGGTCGTATGGCCTACTCCTGCTCCTACTTCTTATGTTCTTATATGCACAACCATTTTAGCAGAGAAACCAGTAAGCAGTGGCCAAGACAAAAAGGTTAAAGTTCGCATGCATACGCCATGAGAATATAAGAATTGAGATCACATACCCAATGACACGGGAAAGTGGAGTTGAGGCCGATGATCAGCCATGATCTTATTGAATGGTGGAGCAGGCTCAAGGGGCCGTATGGCCTACTCCTGCTCTTATTTCTTATGAGTCTATTAACTCATTTTTTTATTTACTCATCATTACTACTGTATTGGACAACGCTGCGCCATTTGAATAAATGGCTTAACGCCTGCACTAAAATAGCAGAGAGAGCAATTTGATACGTGTTCATACCATGACATTGCTCACAGTAATTTCCAGCTTCATAAAATTGAAAATAAATATTAATTCTCTGGAAAAAAAAATAACATTGCTGGATACTGGTTCAACTTGAAGCAGACAAGAGAATCCCTCCTAACTGGGGCTGGTAGATTGCTAAAGATTTCAGTCCTCCATGCATGCAGTGTGATTCAAGCCCTGTTACCCATGACAGTGGATTTATTCGACTTTAATGGTCAAGGATATCTTAATTGGACAGAAAGAAGCTGCCTTGAAAATGGCCGTTATATAAGAGAAATAAGAGGAGCGGCAATGAATAAAATGGGTCTGGAGCGCCCCTGATGACTCACTGGATAAATGTACAGTGTGGTACTAGAACATGCAGACCAAGAAGGAGTTGGGTTCAGTTTCTGGTCTGTGTTGGATTAGCTGATCTAAGCCTGGTTTTGGTGCACTGTAACAGCGTGATTTTCCTATGGTTGGACATCCTGCAAACAATCACTGTCCAGGCAGGTGACCCAGACGTGAGTTGCCAACTCTGGTGGGACATAAGAACATAAGAAAATAGGAGCAGGAATAGGCCACTTGGCCCCTCGAGCCTGCTCCGCCATTCAATAAGATCATGGCTGATCTTGGGCTCAAAGCCACTTACCTGCCCGCTCCCCATAACCCTTCACTCCCTTATCTTGCAAAAATCCGTCTATCTCCACCTTAAATGTATTCAATGACCCAGCCTCCACGGCTCTCTGGGGCAGAGAATTCCACAGATTTATGACCCTCTGAGAGAAGAAATTCCTCCTCATCTCAGTTCTAAAAGGGCGACTCTTTATTCTGAAACTATGCCCCCGAGTTCTAGATTTCCCCCACGAGGGGAAACATCCTCTCTGCATCTACCTTGTCGAGCCCCCTCAGAATCTTATATGTTTCAATAAGATCACCTCTCATTCTTCTAAATTCCAATGAGTATAGGCCCAACCTGCTCAACCTTTCTTCATAAGTCAACCCCCTCATCTCTGAAATTAACCGAGTGAATCGTCTCTGAACTGCCTCCAATGCAAGTATATCCTTCCTTAAATAAGGAGACCAAAACTGTACGCATTACTCCAGGTGTGGTCTCACCAATACCCTGTACAGTTGTGGCAGGACTTCCCTGCTTTTATACTCCAACCCCCTTGCAATAAAGGGATATATTCCTGGAGGTTTCATCAAATGATCTCCTACCGCCCCGTCCCCCCCCACACTCTTGCCATTGGTCACCCGACATGTCCATCCTCTCGGTGCCAATCGGAAAGTGCACAGACTCTTCATTACCCCATTGGATGAGTCTTGACTGTCAATCAAACAGCCTTTCCCCCCCCACCCATGTCCGATATTATTATGACTAGTAAACAAAAATGTTCAAAGAAAAATGTCACAAAAACCCAATTTATTATTGGCCCCTCTGATTTTTCTGCTGGGTATTGCTGGCGGCAGTGTCCTGGAGATTAGTCTTCGACTCCTGGGGACTCCAGGGCCAATCCTGGAGGGGTTGGCGACCCTAATGAAGAGTGGCCAGTCGGCTGCGGTCCCAGAGGGCTGCGTTGCCCACGGAATTCACTGCAGCATGAGTCAGCACCTTTCAAGAGAAGGAGCGGGAAAGTGGGAGAGGTGGAAACATGGGGCGCGATCTTGCCAGCCCTGGGGAGGCGGGACTGCTGGGAAAATGGCAGAATCTGGGGGCGGGTGCCCAACCCGCCTCCGTGCCATCTTCCCAGGAGGCGGGTACCCGACCAGCGCCGGGTCCTGTGTCCTGGAGGCGGGACAGATGAAACGTCACACGCTGACGTTCTCTGTAACCGGCTTCCCCTTAATTGGCCTGCTGAGCCCGCTGGGCGGGCTTAACAAGGTCAATCAAGGGAAAATAGCGTGGGTTGGCCAGAAGTCGATGGAGGCGGGACTAAAACCCGACAAGTGGGAGTCCCGCCTCCAAAAGCTCCCCATTGGCAAAATCCAGCCCATGTTTTCCAGCTGTCCTCAAATTTCCAGCACTATCCCTGAATGTCGCGGACTGTGCTTTAACCTGGGCGAGTCCAGTTTTGTCCCTGATTGCAGCTGACCGGTTAAACCTCTCCTCCTTCCCCCACGCCCGCACACACTAGTACAAACGATTTGCATACTTGCCTGAGAGAAAATGTACTGAGCATGGGGGGGGGGGGGGATCGCGACCAGGCCGAGAACAGTGTCTGCAACCGCGTGCCCCCGAGATTCGGGTTTAAAGATCGGGGGTGTCCGAATAATTCGAAAAAGTGACGCTGTTCACCGCTCTCTATTTGCAGCCACTCGGGAGAGAACAGATTGATTTGCTACAGGTGAACGTGGGGGCAGGGTTAGCCTGTCAAAATGAGAAACAGCTGCTTGCAATTCAGGGCACACAGGAGCTAACCTCACTGCACCAGTACACGGCAGGATACTGGCTTCTCGGTTCAAGTGTCAGGCCTATTTGTGAAATGTTCAGGCAATACAGAGCCTACCTTTGTTTCATGCTTTGCAATTTCGTTTTTTAATGTAACTTTTCCTTGACATTTTCCTGTTTTTTTCTGCCCTTCATGGTGCCTGAGCATCCCTTCAGGTTTTTTTTAATGATGAATGAGGTGATTTTTTTTTTGCCTGCACTAAGGAATATGACTAGAAGCAACCCAACTAGGATTAGGATTAAATTAATTTTAACGCAAAAGAAAATTGAGGTGTGCAGCAGCCACATGATGTCACGGGCCTGGTCTGACCCAGTCCGTGACAAGATCTCGCCCAGTTCCATTCCAGGTTCCTGCTGACCCAGAAACAATTCAGCCCCTCGCAGTCCTCCACTGGGCATACAGTTTACCCAGACTATAGCAGATGTGTCCAGTGGTTGACAATAAGATGTATGTTAGGCAGCGCAAAGCATGAGTGATTTATTCCCTTCAACCTGGTATGCACTGCATGTAGAGGATTGACCCTGAGATTTACACAAGTCACACAGTACTCAGTCTGAGCGAATGATCAACTGCGGAGTGCTGTACGCGACCTCATTTTTTGGCAAATATGATTCTGTTCTTATTGGGGTACAGTTCCACAGGTGCCGGGTGCCTGCAGTACCTCAGCCAAGTGGCCATTCTGCCTTTGTGAGCCTAGACTTGTGATCCTCCTTCTTCTTAGACAGTCCCTCGGAACCGAGGATGACTTGCTTCCACACTAAAAATGAGTTCTCATTTCTCTTGTTTGGAAGGAGGAGAGCATGCCAGGAGATCTCAGAGACGCCGTAATCATGACCATCTTCAAGAAAGGTGACAAGTCCGATTGGGGTAATTGCAGAGGAGTTTCCCTGCTGTCTGCCACAGGGAAAGTCACCGCAAGAATCCTCCTCAATCGCCTTCTCCCAGTGGCTGAAGAGCTCCTCCCAGAGTCGCAATGCGGATTCCGCCCACTTGTGATCATTGGGGAGGTGGCGGGGGGG
Source organism: Squalus acanthias (assembly GCA_030390025.1). Classification (NCBI taxonomy): domain Eukaryota; kingdom Metazoa; phylum Chordata; class Chondrichthyes; order Squaliformes; family Squalidae; genus Squalus; species Squalus acanthias. Next base: position 29,262,467 of record CM059450.1, on the reverse strand, counting down.
GGGGACGGGAAGGGGGGAAGCGATCTTCTATGTAAGGCATCGCAGTTGAGTGTGATCCTCTCCTCGCCCAAAGCCACGCTCATGCACTCTCCAGCTGGTCTTACTATATAGCAACCAGGAGTGGAAATCCTGTCCCATTTCCTTCTCCATAACCCCCAGCAGTATCCCCAACTTCAACCCCCGACTTCAGTTTCTGACAGTAGTTTCCTACATTACCACCATGACTGCACCTCTGTGAAGTGCTGTGGCACGTCCTGAGGTTGTGAAAGACGCTATATAAATGCAACTTTCTCTTTCTCTCCCTCTCTCTTTCTCTCTCTTTCTCTTTCTCTCTCTTTCTCTTTCTTTCTTTCTCTGTCTTTCTCTCTTTGTCTTTCTCTTTCTTTCTCTTTATCTCTTCTATTTCTTTTTCTCTCTTTTTTCTTTCTCTTTCTTTCTCTCTCGCTTTCTTTCTTTCTCTCTCGCTTTCTCTTTCTCTCTCGCTTTCTCTCTTTCTCTTTTTCTCTCTCTTTCTCTTTCTGTCTTTCTCTCTCTCTTTCTGTCTTTCTTTCTCTTTCTCTGTGTCTCTTTCTCTCTCTCTCTTTCTCTCTCTGTCTCTTTCTCTCTCTCTGTCTTTTCCCTCTTTCTTTCTCTCTCTCTTACTTTCTCTCTTACTTTCTCTCTCTCTTACTTTCTCTCTTCTCTTCCTTTCCTCTTCTCTGTCTTTTCTCGCTCCATCTTTCCTCCATGGCAAGCTAAAAATATCTCCACCTATTAGCTCATCAGCAACAGAGCTACTTTCAATTTGTCGCGACTGTGGAGCTTTGGTGCATCCTTGATGTTTTGCTGTGAGCTATATCAACAACAGTGCTGAGATGCGGGTGTGTTTTTTTCTTGAGAGCGAAGGAAGCCGGTGCCTGTGAGCAGCTGGTGATCAGTGGGATTTAGTTTCAGAAGCCATGCGAAGGATAGCATGTGCTGCAATGGCTCAGTGAACTTTATCAACCCCTTGTACACACTGGCGAGTTAAAAGTGTTTCCGATTGAAGCCAAGCCTCCCTCTGGCAGTTTTATGTAAATACTTCAGATCGGTTGGTTTTAACCTTCACAATACCCAGAGGCTTGTACTAGTCTGAGCCAGGGAATCGGCGGGCTCTCCTTGTTGGTTTAACTGTTGCCACTCCAGATTGTGTTGACCTGCACGAAACACGCAGCGAGCGTGCCCCCCCCCAAGCTACTGTGATTCAACGAGGGATGGGGCCGTCTCGAATCCGAACCTTGTGTCGGCTACCATTCTGCCTCTTCCGCCTATACAATACCAAAGCTAAAATGAAAGATTATGGGGGGAAAAATTGGGTCGTGCCCCCTTTGGGGCGCTAACTTCGCCGGAGCGCTACTTTTAGCACCCCGAAGAAATTAGCGCCCCCGCGCCCGAAATTCACTGGGAGCATCCCAAGAGGGAGGTGGGGCGCCCCCGCCTCTCTCTTGGGGCGCTGTGAGTGAATATCACGGCGCTACGTGTCGCGCCGCGGTACTTACGGCCTTCCTCCCCTTATTAAAGGGGAGGAGCCTAGCGCAGCGCCACCCGGGCCCAGCTGGGCCACCAGTCATCGGAGTGCCGGCAAAAGCAGCCGGCACTCGAGAAGTGCCGGGCTCACAGAGCGCAGCCGGCACCCCGCAGGCGGCCAGCAACAAAAATGGCCACCCGGCACCTCCCCTTCAATTTGTGCCGCCCCGGCCGCAGGTAGGCCCACCTGACCCCGTCGGACATAGCGTCCGGCGGTAAGATAGGGGGCGCTACCGAAGATCGCGAGCGGGGCGCTGTGTACGGCGATGACGTCATCGCCGGAGGTGCAGTGCCGCGGGGCACTAACGGTTACCGCCGCTACTAACCTCCCACTGAATTTCGCGGGAGGCGTTGGCAGCACCGCGTCCAGGCGCTAGTTGCTTTGCACCCAAGGGAGGCGCAAATCAACCGAATTTGTCCCCCCATGTATGTGTTATATATAGTAGCCTACTTCCATAAAATAAATGGTAATGCTTCTCTCCACTTCCAGTGTAAGATAGTATCGCCCCTGGGTACGGGTGTGATGGTGATATTTGTACAACTTGGGACTCACGATCAGAACACATTCAAAACGTTGTTCATTCCCTGTATAGATACCACATCAAGCGGATGCCCATGGGCTTATCCTCTGTTTGCTAACCCTGAATTTACATCTCCTTGACTTGAAGAAGTGAATGTGTCAGACTGTGTTACTCTGTAGCCACAGTGCACGTGCATTGAGTGGACGTGGCATTGTATGATTAATCTGATATTTGCCAGCAGTTCAAGAGAATCTCGCCATCAATGCCACTTTTCAAAATAAATTAGATAGTTAAAAATGAGCCTGGTTCACTTCGTACTATAAAATGGTTTTTTTTCTTGCCGAGTTTTCTCCACCAATATTCACCTCTCCTGAAGGTTTTGACGCCTTCTTAACAGTTAAGTTCCACAGGCACCAGTATCATGCTCAAGTGACCATTCTTTATATGTAAGCTTTGATAGTAAGTTTGTGTGTCAACTGTGACTCAGTGGGTAACACACTCGCCTCTGAGTCAGAAAGTTGTGGGTTCAAGTCCCACTCCAGAGACTTGAGCACATAAAGCTAGGCTGACACTCAAGTGCAGTGCTGAGGGAGCGTCGCACTGTCGGAGGGGCGGTACTGAGGGAGCGCCGCACTGTCGGAGGGGCGGTACTGAGGGAGCGCCGCACTGTCGGAGGGGCGGTACTGAGGGAGCGCCGCACTGTCGGAGGGGCGGTACTGAGGGAGCGCCGCACTGTCGGAGGTGCAGTACTGAGGGAGCGCCGCACTGTCGGAGGGGCGGTACTGAGGGAGCGCCGCACTGTCAGAGGGGCAGTGCTGAGGGAGCGCCGCACTGTCAGAGGGGCAGTACTGAGGGAGCGTCGCACTGTCGGAGGGGCAGTACTGAGGGAGCGCCGCACTGTCGGAGGGGCAGTACTGAGGGAGCGTCGCACTGTCGGAGGGGCAGTACTGAGGGAGCGCCGCACTGTCGGAGGGGCAGTACTGAGGGAGCGCCGCACTGTCGGAGGGGCGGTACTGAGGGAGCGCCGCACTGTCTGAGGGGCAGTACTGAGGGAGCGCCGCACTGTCGGAGGGGCAGTACTGAGGGAGCGCCGCACTGTCGGAGGGGCAGTACTGAGGGAGCGTCGCACTGTCGGAGGTGCAGTACTGAGGGAGCGCCGCACTGTCGGAGGGGCAGTACTGAGGGAGCGCCGCACTGTCGGAGGGGCAGTACTGAGGGAGCGCCGCACTGTCAGAGGGGCAGTACTGAGGGAGCGCCGCACTGTCGGAGGGGCAGTACTGAGGGAGCGCCGCACTGTCGGAGGGGCGGTACTGAGGGAGCGCCGCACTGTCGGAGGGGCGGTACTGAGGGAGCGCCGCACTGTCGGAGGGGCAGGTACTGAGGGAGCGCCGCACTGTCGGAGGGGCAGTACTGAGGGAGCGCCGCACTGTCGGAGGGGCAGTACTGAGGGAGCGCCGCACTGTCGGAGGGGCAGTACTGAGGGAGCGCCGCACTGTCGGAGGGGCAGTACTGAGGGAGCGCCGCACTGTCGGAGGGGCAGTACTGAGGGAGCGCCGCACTGTCGGAGGGGCAGTACTGAGGGAGCGCCGCACTGTCGGAGGGGCGGTACTGAGGGAGCGCCGCACTGTCGGAGGGGCAGTACTGAGGGAGCGCCGCACTGTCGGAGGGGCAGTACTGAGGGAGCGCCGCACTGTCGGAGGGGCAGTACTGAGGGAGCGCCGCACTGTCGGAGGGGCAGTACTGAGGGAGCGCCGCACTGTCGGAGGGGCAGTACTGAGGGAGCGCCGCACTGTCGGAGGGGCAGTACTGAGGGAGCGCCGCACTGTCGGAGGGGCAGGTACTGAGGGAGCGCCGCACTGTCGGAGGGGGTGGTACTGAGGGAGCGCCGCACTGTCGGAGGGGCAGTACTGAGGGAGCGCCGCACTGTCGGAGGGGCAGGTACTGAGGAGCGCCGCACTGTCGGAGGGGCAGTACTGAGGGAGCGCCGCACTGTCGGAGGGGCAGTACTGAGGGAGCGCCGCACTGTCGGAGGGGCAGTACTGAGGGAGCGCCGCACTGTCGGAGGGGCGGTACTGAGGGAGCGCCGCACTGTCGGAGGGGCAGTACTGAGGGAGCGCCGCACTGTCGGAGGGGTGGTACTGAGGGAGCGCCGCACTGTCGGAGGGGCAGTACTGAGGGAGCGCCGCACTGTCGGAGGGGCGGTACTGAGGGAGCGCCGCACTGTCGGAGGGGCGGTACTGAGGGAGCGCCGCACTGTCGGAGGGGCTGGTACTGAGGGAGCGCCGCACTGTCGGAGGGCAGTACTGAGGGAGCGCCGCACTGTCGGAGGGGCGGTACTGAGGGAGCGCCGCACTGTCGGAGGGGCGGTACTGAGGGAGCGCCGCACTGTCGGAGGGGCAGTACTGAGGGAGCGCCGCACTGTCGGAGGGGCAGTACTGAGGGAGCGCCGCACTGTCGGAGGGGCGGTACTGAGGGAGCGCCGCACTGTCGGAGGGGCGGTACTGAGGGAGCGCCGCACTGTCGGAGGGGCAGTACTGAGGGAGCGCAGCACTGTCGGAGGGGCAGTACTGAGGGAGATGTTAAACCGAGGCCCCGTCTGCTCTCTCAGGTGGGTATAAAAGATCCCATGGCACTATTTCGAAGAAGAGCAGGGGAATTAACCCCGGGCAATATTTATCCCTCAATCAACCTCGCTAAAAAACAGATGATCTGGTCATTATCACATTGCTGTTTGTGGGAGCTTGCTGTGCACAAATTGGCTGCCGCGTTTCCTACATTACAACAGTGACTACACATCAAAAAAGTACTTCATTGACCTGCTGAGCATTTCCAGCATTTTCTGTTTTTATTTCAGATTTCCAGCATCCGCAGTATTTTGCTTTTGTCAAAAAGTACTTCATTGGCTGTAAAGCGCTTTGGGATGTGAAAGACACGGTAGAAATGCAAGTCTTTCTTTACAGGGACAATTTATTATCGGACTCACTGCATAGTGATCTGGAGTAGGGACCCTGACTGATTTTATCTTCCCTCTCCCTAATCCAGGAGCAATGAGGCCAACTGCAGCATCTTTACTGCCATCTCAGATAAGATCAGTTAATTTATCACAAACAAGGGATCTTCCTGGTTTTTCTGGTTCAGCTTCGTGCTGTCTTAACCATGTGAACCATTCGAGGAGCCCAAAAAGACTTTAATAGTTCTGAAACATTCTTAACCTAGATGGAGAAATCGATGGTGACCCATCATGTTTATTGCTGGGAACACACAGCCACAGCAACCTGCGATACGGCTATGTTGTCATTAACCAAAGAGCAAATATTTTCTAAATGACACATTCTGATTTCAAGGACTCTTTTAGTGCTGCTGAATTTCAGTATTAGTGATCGCATCAGCATCTATGACAGGAGAACACGTTAACATTTATTCTAGACACAAAAGGCATCAAGGGGTATGGGGAGAGAGCGGGAATATGGTATTGAGATAGAGGATCAGCCATGATCATATTGAATGGCGGAGCAGGCTCGAAGGGCCGAATGGCCGACTCCTGCTCCTATTTTTCTATGTTTCATTCTTGATTTTAGTTTCCAGCAGCATTTTTCTTTAAGCACAAGTGTCGATATTATTAAGAAAACAAGCTTGGTGGAAATGACTCTGGGAGTGTGGGGGAAGATGTAGTTAGCGTAGACGTTTCAAACCACAAAAACCAATACAGTGGGGTGTAGAAGCAGTTAGGTTTGGGTTGGGATGTGGTCAGACCAAGTTGTGAAACAGGATGTGGACAGTGGATTCAGCCTTTTCTCATTCCTGCATTCATAAGACAAGATCACTGAGTTTTCTCTCTTCGCTCTTCTTTCATCATATTAATGATCTCCACTCGTCATCTAACCTTGTCCACTCTGTCTCCAGTGACTTCACCCTAGATTCATCCACTTACTTCAGATCTCATTCCCTCAGTGCTCTCAACCTCTGACTTCTCATAGTGTAATGACTGATTCTCGACACATCATTCTTATTCATGTCCTTCGATGGAGAATGGAAATTCTTTCACTTCATCTCTCGTATCACGGACCAACAGTTGTTGCCACTTACCTTTGACTGCTTCATCCTTGGTCCTTCTCCATATATTGGTATCCTTGATATCACTCTCTTCTCTGTCCTCATGGGATTCCAGCATTTCCCCCATTGCTAAAGTTTCCTTCAAGAAGGTCTACTTCCTCTACCAAACTCTTCTTTGCCTTCAAAGCCCTGAACACTTGTTCACTATTTATAGCAAAATAGTATGGTAAACTCATTATTTATGCCCCTGTTTACGATTTTGCCAAATCCGAGAAATCTTTGTCCCTTTTAAAGTGAAATCTGCCCAAGCCTTGAATACTGCTCCTATAACTAGGGGAAACTCTTCTTGCATCTCTCTTGTGTTCCTGGAAAGCATGTAAGAATAGGTTTATTTAACGATTGGTCCTTTTCTCACCTCGAGCTTTCAGCCTCTGTCCATTGTAACCTCCATTTTATTGATAATACAGTGGTCCGTGCTCCTATTCTCCTCTTGTTCCTTCCAAACTCCAAATCCTCATAGTTCTATGTCCCCTTCCCCCTTCCTCACTGTGTTGAAATCAAGATTCATCGCAGTTTCCCCTACTTTAACTCATTCTTTCCCAAAAACTTCAAACTGTGGGACTCTTTGGGCTGGATTTTGTGAATGGAGACGAGCTGGAGGCAGGGCTGCTGCTTGTCGGGTCTCAGTCCCGCCTCCATCAGCTTCTGGCCAACTGGAGGGATTTTCCCCTGATTGACCTCGTTAAGCCCGCCCTGCGGGCTCAGCAGGCCAATTAGAGGAAAGTCACTGACAGAGCACGTCAACGTCGGGCGTGCTATCTGTCAAGACTTCTTGAAAGAAGAAATGTCAGAGTTTGACAGCTCTGTGAAGCTGTCAAACACTGACATTCTGTGTAGTTTGATGAGCCCTTGTGTTCAGGACTCATCAAACCTTTCAACTTTGTAGATTTCAGATGACTGTTGGTTGGGAGGATCCAACAGCCAGGCTGTGAAATCTACAAGGAAGATGTCGGGACTCCCGATCCAGAGCGGATGAAGGCTGCCGGCAGAAACCAAGGTAAGTGAACATTTTTTAACACTTAACACTCACCTTCCATACTTACCACTCCACACTTGCACCCATCACTCACCTCTACATCTCACTTTCAGGCCCCTCCGACCCCCGCAGACCTCCTACTCGACTCCTCCAACCCGGCGGGGTTCTCCGAGGTCGGGAAGCCTTCACCTGAAAAGGTAAAATGGGAATAATCCTTTTTTATGCCTGTTAACTACCTGTTAACAGGCAGTTAAAAGGATTTAATCCCTTTCCCGCCTCGAGGAGACGGGACCCAAAACAGCACACCTTCCCGCCTCCTGGCAAAAGGGCACATAGGCGGGATGGGGGTGGGTTCGCCATCCGCCCCCACTTTCTGCAACTTCACCGGCAGTCCCGCCTCCAAACCCGCCTCCTCGGGGCTGACAAAATCCAGCCCTTTATCTCCCCCAGTCGTTCCTTGCGTTTCCAATTTTCAGATTCAAGCTTATGTTAGCTAACCACTATTTCTTGATGTATCTGATTGATCTTCTACACTTTAACATTGGTGCTGCCCTTTACCGTGGCTTCTCAATTTACAAAAGTACTTGCACCCATGTACGCTACAAGGGTATTACTGATTATTTGGTATCTCAGGTTCATAGCGCACAGAATCCTCAAAACAAAACTGACTCCATTCGATAGTCCGGGGGGCTAAGTAATAAATTCTCATTCAGAGAGCGTTGTTTGTGGAAATAAAAATGATCTCAGTTGGTGTTTGGGGGCATTCCTTTGGGGATAAGATTGAGATACATCATTAGAGCAATGTGGCGGAGTTCACGTTTCCTGTGACCAAACAGATCCAGAAGCAGAGTCATCCTTCACCTTGATGAACACATAATCACACACAAACTGACAGTTTCTTTTGTATATATTATGTAAAAATTCATGACTAAACAGATGGCAGAGAGAAGGAACTGCCTAAAATGGAGCTGGAAGGATTGAAGTGTTCATTGAACTCAACATTCAATCAGTTTCTCATCAAATTTTCCTGACAGTTATCTGTAAGGTTATTATGCAGCTCTATATTTAGAGCTTTCAGTCCTTTTATTTTGGTTCCAAAGATAAACAGATGAATCCTGCTGAGGGGCTCCATTACACAGAAAGAGGGTCATCAAAGAAAATACGATTTAAGAGTTTGTTTAGCTTTTGTTTCCAGGTCTCCAATAAAAGATCTTTTTTATTATGAAAAGCTTATGAGACGGGACAAATCCCATAGTCCAAGACACCATCAAGTCTGAAACAAGTAAGAGAATCCTTTGCAATAGCAAAATACTGCAGAGGCCGGGAATCTGAAACAACAACAGAAAATGCTGGGAGCACTCAGCAGGTCAGGCAGCATCTGTGGAGTGAGAAACAAGAGTTAACGTTTCAGCTCGATGACCCTTGGTCAGAACTCTGACTGGCTGCTGCTGCCCGAAACTACGACCCAGGGGCACTCCCAGCACATCGTGGACAACATACAATGTTATTGATGAGACGTTAAACCGAGGCCCCGTCTGCTCTCTCAGGTGGACGTAAAAGATCCCACAGCCACTATTTCGAAGAAGAGCAGGGGGGAGTTCTCCCCTGGCCAATATTTATCCCTAAACAAACAGCTAAAAAAAAAGTTGATATGGTCATTAATCACATTGCTGTTTGTGGGAGCTTGCTGTGCGCAAATTGTCTGCCGCGTTTCCTGCATTACAACAGCGACTACACTTCAAAAAGTACTTCATTGGCTGTCAAGCGCTTTGGGACGTCCTGAGGTTGTGAAAGGCGCTATAGAAATGCGAGTCTTTTTTTTTCTATCTTGCTTTATGGGACAAGGTCATCATACTCTGGGGCGGGGAGTGGGGGGGGGGAATCAGACACAGTCAACCCATTGCTGTGCAGCCGCCATCCCATAATCAATTCCATAATGGATATGCCGGGGCAGAAATGCAGTAAAAGAATTATTCAGAAGTCAGACAATCCAGATAACGCACAAGTTGAGTGGATTCGAAGGAATTCATCATTTCTTTTGACCAGTAGTGTAGCCTTTGGAACGGTACGCTGTGGGCCTGCGTTGCTGATCTTAGCCATGCTGTCGTTGGGAAGCGTGGAGGGGTTGCTGCTCCTCAGCAGGAACAGCGAACCACCATGGACTTCTGATATATGCCTTGCGCTGGCCAGTCGTACAGCACCATTGGCAAAAAGCATGGCTGTGGCTTGGTCATGTCGGTAACGGAATAAACAGGGGGCCAGAGTCTGGCCAGAAAAGTCATTTGATCCCAATGTTACCCAGTGATTCGCTCAATGACAACTTGGCCCTTTTGTAACCCACAACATGACAATAATGTGTGAAAACAAAATGTGCCCCATGGGCTCCCAGCGCTGGGTAGGAGGGGAGCAGAGAGAAAGAAAGACTCGCATTTCTACAACGCCTTTCACCACCTCAGGACGACCCAAAGCACTTTACAGCCAATGAAGTACTTTTTTTGATGTGTAGTCACTGTTGTAATGTGGGAAACGCGGCAGCCAATTTGCGCACAGCAAGCTCCCGCAAACAGCAATGTGATAATGACCCAGATCATCTGTTTTCTTTTAGTGATGGTGATTGAGGGATAAATATTGGCCCGGGACACCAGGGAGAACTCCCCCTTGCTTAATTGGAGAGCTCTTCCAAAGAGCCGGCACAGGCACGATAGGCCGAATGGCCGCCTCCTGCGCTGTATGAATCTGTGATTCTTCTTCGAAATAGTGGCCCTGGGATCTTTTACGTCCACCCGAGAGAGCAGACGGGGCCTCGGCTTAACGTCTCATCCGACAAGATGCGAAGGAGGAGAAAAAAAACGGATCAACTTTGATTTGCTTTGATGAAGAACTACACTATTTCTTTTGTAGAAATATGAATTTAATTTGAAATGACGTAACACGTGACCTAGGAATGCTTGATACAGGAGTATTTGTAATCAATAGTGTGGAATGCAACCAGTCCAGGTTTGCCCCAGTTGAAGGCGACCTTTGTGCAAAGCACAGCAAAATAATGTTGTCTCTGACTTGCAGTGACCCTGACGGAAGACTCTCTCCTTGCTCAAAGGGTATGTTCATTGTGTATTTTCCTGGAGTGTTATGGATGCCCACAATAGGAGGAAGGCCAGCTTTGCTGTGTATTCTTGAAGTAGGCTTTTTTAAAATATTTCGTTCCTGAGATGTGGGCGTCGCTGGCAAGGCCCAGCATTTATTGCCCATCCCTAATTGCCCTTGAGAAGGTGGTGGTGAGCCGCCTTCTTGAACCGCTGCTCTTGAGCTATCTGTGGTCTCGTGGGCAAAAACATAGTTGGTTAGTGTTACCGCAGTGCCTTTGGTGCTACCGTACTTCCAGGTTGCCCTACATTAGCTTGCATATCAGCTGTAAATCCAACTCAAAATTATTTTGCTTTTTAAAAAAAAACTACAGCCGACACGTGAGCTAATACGTAAGCTCGAGACACCAAAAGGTCCCAGATTTGATCTTTGGTTTGTGTTACATCGAGTTTACAGCACAGAAACAGGCCATTCGGCCCAACGGATCTGTGCCAGTGTTTATGCTCCACAGGAGTCTCTTCCCCCCCTCTTACTTCATCTCGCCCTAACATATCCTTCTATTCCTTTCTTCCTCATGTGTTTATCCAGCCTCCCCTTAAATGCATCTGCGCTATTCGCCTCAACCGCTCCCTGTGGTAGCGAGTTCCACATTCTCCCCACTCTCTGGGTAAAGATTGAGTCAGCTGATCGCTGACATAAGGCCCATTTGTTTTTTTTTTAAAAAGGGTGTTGCATCTGCTGCTGGCTTCAAGAGGTGAGGTTTCCTGGGAATGCTGGGGCCAGGGTGGGAAAGAGGAAACTGGAGAGGTGTGAGGCGTTTTGCCTTGCCTGCCCTACTTAGGATGCGGATCCGCTTGTGGCACTGTTGTGCAGTGCTGGGTGTGAAGGAGTTGGCAGTCAGCACCAGGGCCACCTTCCTTCAGGTGGCATGAGTGATAATTCTTGGTGGCACACACACACAGGAGTCTGGTCGTCTTGGCTATGCTCATTTCCATATCTACTTGTGCGAGCATTGATGTAAAATCAAATTGAAATCATATCTCTCTCACATTAATTCATCGCATGACTTACCAAAGATTTTAGCACAGTCGGACAGAATTATGAATATTCAAGTGTGATCTGTGTCCAAAGGGCAGACAGGGCACAGCATCAAGCCAGAGGAGGAGAAGGCACAACTTCACTTGTTCAGACTGTCAAGAGTTGGACGACGTTCAGGCTTGGGCTGATAAGTGGCATGTAACATTCGCACCACACAAGTGCCAGGCAATGACTATCTCCAACAAGCGAGAGTCTAACCACTGCCCCATGACATTCAACGGCGTTACCATCGTCAAATCCCCCACCATCAACATCCTGGGGGTCACCATTGACCAGAAACTTAACTGGACCAGCCACATAAATACTGTGGCAACAAGAGCAGGTCAGAGGCTGGGTATTCTGCGGCGAGTGTCTCACCTCCTGACTCCCCAAAGCCTTTCTACCATCTACAAGGCACAAGTCAGGAGTGTGATGGAATACTCTCCACTTGCCTGGATGAGTGCAGCTCCAACAACACTCAAGAAGCTCGACACCATCCAGGACAAAGCAGCCCGCTTGATTGGCACCCCATCCACCACCTTAAACATTCACTCCCTCCACCACCGGTGTTCCGTGGCAGCAGTGTGGACCATCTACAAGATGCACTGCAGCAACTCACCAAGGCTTCTTCGGCAGCACCTCCCAAACCCGCAACCTCTTCCACCTAGAAGGACAAGGGCAGCAGGCGCATGGGAACACCACCACCTCCAAGTTCCCCTCTAAGTCACACACCATCCTGACTTGGAAGTATATCGGCCGTTCCTTCATCGTCGCTGGGTCAAAATCCTGGAACGAACTCCCTAACAGCACTGTGGGAGTACCTTCACCACACGGACTGCAGTGGTTCAAGAAGGCGGCTCACCACCACCTTCTCAAGGACGATTAGGGATGGGCAATAAATGCTGGCCTTGCCAGCGACGCCCACATCCCATAAAAACGAATTTTAAAAAAAAAGTCCTCCTGGGGGGACACATTGAAGGCAGGACAAACAGACTCCTGGGTATGGGTGCCACCAGGTCATCAAGAATGATCACTCGTAGCACCTGGAAGGAGACGGTGCTGGCACTCAGAAGCAAGTGCTGGTGTCTGCAGGCAGAATGCAAGAAAAAATATTTTGTACCTTCATAACTCTTCAGTAAAAGATCTGCACGTTCTTCTCTGTCAGGAACTCCTCACTTCCGCCTTCAACAGCTGACCCTGCTGCGTCTGATTGAAGCCGGTGTAACTCACCCCGAGTGCACCTGGCGGGGCAAGCTCAGGAAACTCCCATCCGCCGCGTGCACTGGCTGACAGCCAGCCAGCCACGTGCAAATGAGGCCAGTGGCGTCGCGAGGGTGGGTCGTGGAACAGCTCAGATCGCGAGCAAATGTAGCGGGGGAGCTATTTAAAGGCGTACAAGAGCCGGGAATGGCTTCCCTGCGAGTTTCCTTGCAGTGAAAGTTGTCAACATCGTTCCGGCGCTGCTAAGGCACCATAAGCGGCACGGAAATTCAACCCCCCTAAATTGGTCCCAGGGCTGAAGAGGACACTCCAGCCAGGGTCCTGACCATTCAGCGATCTCTATCGAAAAGTATGACTGACTGTGATATCAGGTGAGGCAACAATTGGATTTTTGTCTGTGTTGCGCTTCATCGTAGTAAATTAACCCACCAACACTCACTGTCTGGACTCACACGTGAAGAATGGCTATTTGAGCAAAGTACTGAGCGGACCTCCTGGAACTGAACCCCAGCAAGAGTCAGCATCTTCAGGCGAGGAGTGGGGGGGGGAAATCGGAACCAAAACAGATTCGGGGGTATACAGCGAATACTGTATTTGCTGCTCACGATGTGGTCTCCTCTACACTGGGGAGACCAAACGCAGAATGGGTGACCTGCGGAACACCTCCGTTCAGTCCGTAAGGGGGACCCCGAGCTTCCCGTCGCCTGTCACTTTAATTCCCCGCTCCACTCCCACTCAGACCTCTCCATCCTCGGCCTCTTACACTGTTCCAACGGAGCTCAACGTAAGCTCGAGGAACAGCACCTCATCTTTCGATTAGGCACTTTACAGCCTTCTGGACTCAACATCGAGTTCAACAATTTCAGACTATAACCTCTGCCTCTACATTTTTTTTTCCCTCTCTCTCACACGGCAGCTGTCTCTCCTCCTGCCATTGCCATTTACACTTCATCTAGAGTCATCTTTTGTTTCTTAACTTGTCCCATTACCATCTCCTTTTGCCTCGCACCATCATCCCTTTTGTCTCTTAAACTCTCCTGCCTTCCATCCTATCACAGACCTTCCCTTTTGTTCTTTCCTCCCCCCTTTCCCTGCCCCTACACTTGCTTAAAAACCTGTTCCATCTCCAACTTTTTCCAGTTCTGACGAAGGGTCATCGACCTGAAACGTTGGGCTGGATTTTGCCAATGGGGAGCTTTTGGAGGCGGGACTCCCACTTGTCGGGTTTTAGTCCCGCCTCCGTTGACTTCTGGCCACGCTATTTTCCCTTGATTGGCCTTGATTGACCTCGTTGCATTGGAGAATGCGGCAGCCATCTGTCATCTCTGCCGCGGAGCTGCGAGACTCTCCGCATCCCCAACGATTGAAGCCTGCAGGAAGAAACAAAGGGAAGTTAACTTTTTCTCACACTTTCCACTTACCTCACATACTCACCTCTCCACACTTGCGCCCATCACTTACCTTCATAGCGCACTTTTGCACCCCACAGACCCCCGCAGACCCACTGCTCGCCTCGGTGACCCTGGCGGGGTTCGCAGCCTTCGGGAAGCCCGCACTTATGTGGGCAAAATGGGGATTATCCTCTTATCTGCCTGTTAACTACCTGTTAACAGGCAGATAAGTGGCTGTAATCCCCTTCCCGCCTGGAGGAGACGGGACCCGGCGCGGGACGGCTACCCGCCTCTTGGCAAGATGGCTTGGAGGTGGGATGGGCACCCCCCCCCAGATTTCGCCATTTTCCCGGCAGTCCCGCCTCCCCAGGGCTGGCAAGATCGCGCCCCTGAACTCTGTTTCTCTCTCTCCAGATGCTGCCTGGCCCGCTGAGTATTTCCAGCATTTTCTGTTTTTATAAAAGATTCTGGGGTATTGAGAGCTGGGATATCTGCGTGGCACGGCCGTTAGACACCATCATAAGTTGTGCTTCTGATGCTGTAAACAGCTGCTGATGAGAATATTACAAGTGCGCTCAGCGAAAGCCTGGCTGAGCGGAGTCTGTCTCATGCTGATTACTTGCAAAATGCTACAGATAAATATGTTTTATTGTTTTCCCATAAGAAAGGAAAGTGAAATACTGAACTTGAAAAGACTGCTTTGCCCTAGCTCGATGTTCAGGTCACAGGCCTGGAATATTTACCAGTGATCATTCTTTGTCGTGGCAGAGGGTACTTGTGAAGAATGAAGCACTCTGTTGTTCCACATCAGGCTGTGTAATTGTTTTTGCATTACGGTCTCTGAAGCAACTCCAATTTAGAACTTCCCGTTTAAGATTTATTTAAAAATGATCTGAACTCACATTGTGGTAAATGTGTGATCTGTAATCTATGTATAATTGTCTGTTTCTTGTAACAATGCTTTTTTTTTTAACTGAACAACTGCACACCTCAACAAGATCTATTTTGCCACATATAATATTTGCAAGAATTCACTCGATTGATTCCTGGGATCAGAGGGTTGTCCTGTGAGGAGAGATTAAGGCCTATACTCCCTGGAGTTTAGAAGAATGAGAGGTGATCTCATTGAAACACATAAGATGCTGAGGGGGTTTGACAGGGTAGATGCTGAGAGGTCGTTTCCCCTGGCTGGAGAGTCTAGAACCGGGGGGCATAGTCTCAGGATAAGGGGTCGGCCATTTAAGACTGAGATGAGGAGAGTTGTGAATCTTTGGAATTCTCTACCCCAAAGGGCTGTGGATGGCCTACTCCTGCTCCTAGTTCTTATGTTCTTATGTAAGAAATGCGCAAAGTTTTAAAGCACAATTTTACAACTTATTTTCTCCAGTCGTTTGACCCCCTACCCCATGGAATGCATCATTCCTATTACTGCGGTGAAGTTGTCCACTGGTAATTACACGAGAGTCCCTACAGGTGACTCATGCAGTGAGCCATCGAGAGGTGCCTTTGCCTGCCAGTCTTTGATTCCAGTTTACCCGGGCCAGATCCGTTCTCATCCCACTGAAATTGGCCTTCTCCCAGTTGAACATTTTTACTCTAGATTGCTCCCTGTCCATTTCCATAGCTAATCTAAACCTTATGATACTATGATCACTGTTCCCTAAATGTTCATCTACTGACACTTGCTCCGCTTGACCCACCTCATTCCCCAGAACCAGATCCAGCAATGCCTCCTCCCTCGTCGGGCCGGAAACATACTGATCAAGAAAGTTCTCCTGAACGCACTTCAGAAATTCTTCCCCTTCTCTGCCCTTCACACTATTACGATCCCAGTCTGTATTAGGATAGTTGAAGTCCCCCATTATTACTACTCTATAGTTCTTGCACCTCTCTGTAATTTCTCTGCAAATTTGCTCCTCCATATCTTTCCCACTATTTGGTGGTCTATAGAATACACCTAGTCGTGCAATGGCACCTCATTCCTATTACTGCGGTGAAGCTGTCCACCAGTAATTACACGTGAGTCCCGACAGGTGACTCATACAGTGAGCCTTCGAGAGGTGCCTTGTTCCACTCAGGCTCCTCCCAGGAATACTACGGCCGACTGGGAACGTCCCATGTTGTGCAAGCGTGGGTCATGAAGCATGGGTCTGGATTCTCAGTGGTGTAGTCAACACGCCCCCGTGATGCAGAGAAGATGTTTCCTCTCATGGGGGAATCTAGAACTAGGGGTCATAGTTTCAGAATAAGGGGTCGCCCATTTAAAACTGAGACGAGGAGGTATTTCTTCTCTTAGAGGGTCGTAAATCTGTGGAATTCTCTGCCCCAGAGAGCTGTGGAGGCTGGGGCATTGAATATATTTAAGGTGGAGATAGACAGATTTTTGAACAATAAGGGAGTGATGGGTAATGGGGAGAGGGCAGGGAAATGGAGCTGAGCCCAAGATCAGATCAGCAATGATCTCATTGAATGGCGGAGCAGGCTCGAGGGACCAAATGGCCGACTCCTGCTCCTATTTCTTATGTTCTTGCTGATCAGCCTGCAGGCACACTTTCTGTAAGAAGTAATGCTGCGGTAATCTCCAAGTCCCCGAGACTGACGACCTCGATGGGGTGACTTCCCGCCGCTCCAAAGGGTCTCTTTGCTGAAGCCTGTACTGTTTTCAGTGGAGCCCTTCAGGGGCCTGTCAAATCACTCCATGCTGATGAAGGCCTAACAAGAAGGAACACAAAATTCTCCGTGTCAGTAATAACATTGACTTTTTTTTTTAAAAAGACTCAAAGTTTAGTCAGTAATATTATTTTACTTCTAAAAAAAAATGATGCGGAGATGCCGGTGTTGGACTGGGGTGGACAAAAATGAGAAGTCGCACAACACCAGGTTATAGTCCAACAGTTTTATTTGAAATCACGAGCTTTCGGAGCGCTGCTCCTTCGTCAGGTAAAGTGAAGGAATACAAATCAGCAAAGCATATATAGACAGAGAACAATGTGTTTCTGACTGCCCTCCATCACACCTCGGCAGAGATACAATCAGGTCAGTCAGGAAGGCATTACATCAAAGACACAGCAAAATACAGCTAAGACAATGAGGTTTTTACTTTATTTTAAAACTGGAAATCACATCTGTGAACAAGCCAACGACGACTCGAGTCTGGATGACTCTACGTCCTGTAGCGTGACATGAACCCGAGATCCCGGTTGAGGCCGTCCTCATGGGTGCGGAACTTGGCTATCAGTTTCTGCTCGATGATTTTGCGTTGTCTGTCTCTAAAAAAAATAGGTGAGCACTTTGATTAAATGTGCTCCCTCTCGACTTTAATTCCCCCTTAAGTAAATTGACTATGAGTTATGATAAAGTTAAATTATAATGCAATTATCTGTTATGCAAATGAGGAACCTTAAAATGTAATCTTAAGATGCTGGAAATCTGAAATGAAGAACAGAGAATGCTGGAAACACCCAGCAGGTCAGGCAGCATCTGTGGAGAGAGACCTTTCATCAGCATTGCGTTAAATGATGTATAAAATAAATTTAAGCTGGGACACTAAACTGCTAAAACCTGGAGCACTGTCCCGGATTATAGACGACAGGCAGTTCTTTTACAATCCTGGATAAAGCTGTTCTAATGCAACTGCCATGTAATCAATCACAAGATATCAAGTATTG
Organism: Squalus acanthias; assembly: GCA_030390025.1. Classification (NCBI taxonomy): domain Eukaryota; kingdom Metazoa; phylum Chordata; class Chondrichthyes; order Squaliformes; family Squalidae; genus Squalus; species Squalus acanthias. The sequence goes on along the minus strand of CM059450.1, from coordinate 29,244,871 downwards.
CAAACATTTTTCAAATATATTCGGCTACCTCAGCACTCCAGTTGAGGTGCTGATGTGTTGTCATAATGTGCACTGTAATTCAAGAGATTAGATATGTCGGGCTGGATTTTGCCAATGGGGAGCTTTTGGAGGCGGGACTCCCACTTGTCGGGTTTCAGTCCCGCCTCCATCAACTTCTGGCCAACCCACGCTATTTTCCCTTGATTGACCTTGTTAAGCCCGCCCAGCGGGCTTAGCAGGCCAAGTAAGGGGAAGCCGGTTACAGAGAATGTCAGCGTATGACGTTTCATCTGTCAAAAATTTTTGACAGATGAATTGTCATCGTTTGACAGCTCTGTGAAGCTGTCAAACACTGACATTCTCTGTTGTTTGATGAGTCCTTGTATTCAAGACTCATCAAACCGATCTGCTGAGCAGAAATCAGATGGTTGTTGCATCGGAGAATGCAGCAGCAATCTGTCATCTCTGCCGGTGAGATGCGGAAGTCTCCGGTTCCCCAACTGTTGAAGCCTGCAGGAAGAAACAAAGGTAAGTAAACATTTTCTATCACTTTCCACTCACCTCACATACTTACCTCTCCACACTTGTACTCATCACTCACCTCCACAGCACACTTTTGGACCCCGCAGACCCACTGCTCGCCTCGCTGACCCTGGCGGGGTTTCCCGACATCGGGAAGCCCGCACTTGCAGGGGTAAAATGGGGATAATCCTCTTTAACAGGCAGTTAAGTGGCTGTAATCCCCTTCCCGCCTCCTGGGAAGATGGCACGGAGGCGGGTTGGGGGCGGGATGGACACCCGTCTCCAGATTCTGTCATTTTCCCGGCAGTCCCGCCTCCAAATCCGCCTCCCCAGGGCTGGCAAAATTCCCCCCAAAATGTCATAAAATATATATTTTTTTGGACTGTTGTACAGTTCAAATGACTTCTGAATATTATAGCTTTGAGGCCAAGAATTCCGACAGGTGTGGATTTGATAATCTCCACCGTTCAGACTTCCGAACCTCATAACCTAGGACCCTTACAGCTGGTTGAGAGAGGAAACTTTCGCCCGTCAGAGTTTGATTCTGGCCCACGTACGACTGGTGAAAGGACAGTGTCCAGCACAGAGCACCAACCGTGCGGTAAACACGCCATGATTAAACCTCCCACTGCTGGAAGCAAAGGTTTGCTGTCATCTGTTTACTTGAGGGCAATTAGTTTAAAAAAAAAGTCCTGTCCTCTCCTTGTCTTTGGTGGAATATGCATTTTTTTTGCAGCAGAAGTCACCCTCCAATACCTTGCCAAAGTGGCCATTCTTCACACGTAAGTCTAGACAGTGAGTCTCAGGAGGCTATTTGACTGTGATGGCATCACAGGCAAGCCCAATCCTGTCTACACGTGGACATAAGAAACATAAGAAATAGGAGCAGGAATAGGCCACTTGGCCCCTCGAGCCTGCTCCGCCATTCAATAAGATCATGGCTGATCTTGGGCTCAAAGCCACTTCCCCGCCCGCTCCCCATAACCCTTCACTCCCTTATCTTGCAAAAATCTGTCTATCTCCACCTTAAATGTATTTAATGACCCAGCCTCCACGGCTCTCTGGGGCAGAGAATTCCACAGATTTACGACCCTCTGAAAAAAGAAATTCCTCCTCATCTCAGTTCTAAGAGGGCGACCCTTTATTCTGAAACTATGCCCCCGAGTTCTAGATTCCCCCACGAGGGGAAACATCCTCTCTGCATCTATCATGTCGAGCCCCCTCAGTATCTTATATGTTTCAATACAGTTTATAGCAGGGGGGTCACCGGATAACGATGAGGAGCGAGGACTCTGGCTGATTTCTCTCTGCCCGAGCCCAGGTACTCTCACTTGGACTTGATGCTTTTTCTCGCCCACCCTGGCTGGGCTGAGCTAACTCAGCACAGAGCAGGAATCACTCCTGGGATCTTCCCGTTCTACGTGGCTCAGTTTCACATCAGACATTGCCCTGTTGGTTGTTACCTTGGCTCTTGTGAGCATTGTGTATACCGTTCTACTCTGCCATTAAGTTAGCAGGAATTATTTTTTTAAGTTACAACTGCACAGGCACAAGTTGTTTATGTTTCATTGAGCACTGCTTCCCAGCTGTAAAATGATTTGTTTGACTAAGTTTCCTTTTTACAACTATTGAGGCCCTGGTTGGTTCCAATGCGATATGCACTCACGATTGAATCCTAGACGGAACAAGATAATCCCCATGTTGCTGGAACTAGGGAAGCATTATCTGTCTCGTTGATTAAAGTAATTTTGAATGTTAGATTGAGAGCCTGAGATTCTGCGAGGTCAGCTAAAAGGGTCAGGAGATTTCACATTTGGTTGATCACTTTCCTCAAGAGACAGAATGCATTGATTAGAGTCCACGAGTGGACAGATTGTCCAAGTGTCCAAATTTGCAGACGATGCCAAATTAGGGGCGGCAGCAAATGATGAATATTAATGCCACAAATTTAATAGGATCTTGACAAGCTCAATCAATGGGCGGAGGAATGGCAGATTGAGTTTAATACAGGGACATGTTAGGTTGCGAGATTTGGCCGGGTGGGGGTAGGGTGTTGTAGATGTTGTGCTAAATAGGAATGTACTTGAGCTATCAAAACAGGAGAGAGACCTTTCAATGGAAGGATAATTGGGCAGATTCCGTTCGTGACATGCAACACTCCCCACCAGCTTTTCCTTTCTGCGCTCCCTTCAGGCAATGCTTGACACCCAGACAGTTAAGATGAAAATCAACCTGCGATATCTATTGCAGATCACAAGAGGATCCTTTGGCTGCATTCCTGGATTATGTTATTGTATAATTACATGTTGGGCTGTATGGACACACTCTGAACTTAAGCTGTTCTGACTATTGCCGGAGTGTATTATCCTCTCCATCACCAAGGCCCCTACTTCCACCTCCGTGATAGCTCCCGTCTCCGCCCTGCTTCAGCCCATCCGCTGTTGAAGCCCTCACCCTTGCCTTTGTGACCACCGTTCCAACGCTGTCCTGGTCGGCCTCCCACCTTCCACCCTCCGTAAACCCCAGCTCATCCCAAACTCTGCCGCCCCCATGTCCGAACTCGCACCCAGTCCCGTTCACCCCTGTGCTCGCTGACCTACATTGGCTCCCGGTCCGATTTTCAATTCCTTCATCCTTGTGTTCAAATCCTTCCATGGTCTCCCCGCTCCCCCTCCACCCTCTCCCTATCTCTGTAACCGGGATCTAGAACGCTCTACCTGAAAAGGTGGTGGAAGCTGATTCCATCGATAATTTTAAAACGGAGTTGGACGGGTACTTGAGGATGAGAATCTTGCAGGGTTACGGACAAAAAACGAGGTTGTGGGTCTAAGACGACTGCTCCGTCATTGAGCCAGCACGGGCACAGTGGGCCGAATGGTCTCCTTCTGTGCTGTAAGTTTCTATGATTCGAACCGCCTTTAGCCCTCAGATCTCTGCGCTCCTCCAATTCTGGCCTCTTGAGCATCCCCTGATTTCCATCGCTCCACCATTGGCGGCCGTGCCTTCAGCTGCCTGGGCCCTGAGCTCTGGAATTCCCTCCCTAAACCTCTCCGCCTCTCTATCTCCTCATTCAAGACGCTCCTTAAAACCTACCTCTTTGACCAAGCTTTTGTTGACTTAATATCTCTCTGCCCTTAACCCTTCCCATTTCCTGTTGTCTCCATCTAATGTCCAAATACGTACACTCCCAACAGGGGTCACTGGATAGCAGTCAGAAACGGGAACTCCCGCTGATTTATTTCCTCTCCCCAGCCTAATTGTAGTGGCAGCCAGTGGCTCAGTGGGTAGCACACTCGCTTCTGGGTCAGAAGGTTGTGAGTTCGAGTCCCACTCCAGGGACTTGAGCACATAAAGATAGGCTGACACTCCCAGTGCAGTGCTGAGGGAGTGCCGCACTGTCGGAGGGGCAGTACTGAGGGAGCGCCGCACTGTCGGAGGGGCGGTACTGAGGGAGCGCCGCACTGTCGGAGGGGCGGTACTGAGGGAGCGCCGCACTGTCGGAGGGGCGGTACTGAGGGAGCGCCGCACTGTCGGAGGGGCGGTACTGAGGGAGCGCCGCACTGTCGGAGGGGCGGTACTGAGGGAGCGCCGCACTGTCGGAGGGGCGGTACTGAGGGAGCGCCGCACTGTCGGAGGGGCGGTACTGAGGGAGCGCCGCACTGTCGGAGGGGCGGTACTGAGGGAGCGCCGCACTGTCGGAGGGGCTGTACTGAGGGAGCGCCGCACTGTCGGAGGGGCGGTACTGAGGGAGTTCTGCACTGTCGGAGGGGCAGTACTGAGGGAGCGCCGCACTGTCGGAGGGGCGGTACTGAGGGAGCGCCGCACTGTCGGAGGGGCAGTACTGAGGGTGCGCTGTACTGTCGGAGGGGCAGTACTGAGGGAGCGCCGCACTGTCGGAGGGGCAGTGCTGAGGGAGCGCCGCACTGTCGGAGGGGCAGTACTGAGGGAGCCGCACTGTCGGAGGGGCAGTACTGAGGGAGTGCCGCACTGTCGGAGGGGCAGTACTGAGGGAGCGCCGCACTGTCGGAGGGGCAGTACTGAGGGAGTGCCGCACTGTCGGAGGTGCCATCTAAGTGGCTCGGTGTCAAATTTTGTTTGATGACACCCGTTGGGATGTTTTCCCACGTTAAAGGTGCTGTATAAATGCAAGATGTTGTATTGTTATTCCAACAAACAATTTTAAAATTCAGAAAGCTGCAAACCAAGACCAATGCCACAGACCTTGTGAATCGCCCTCTGCAGTTAACTTGCATCTGATTTACTTCAAAATATAGAACGAGATTGATGGTTGAGTAAGAGACAGCAATGAGCGGACAGACAGTCCCTATTGTGTCATTTGGGAGTAGGTGGTACGTTCAGTTCCTTTCTGAGTTGCACGCAGTGTAATTTAAATAGCCAGCAATTAGCTGCTCACATTCTTTGAACCGTGTACAGTCCTCTGCTACTTCATGAGATTTGGCTGAAAGAAGCACAGTCTTCTGTAACTTGGCAGCGGTTGGGCTCTTGTCTTTTTTTTTCTTCCTCTCGATGCCAGGCTTCTCGCAGGAGCCAAATAAAACAGACAGGCAGCCAAGTCTGAGCGCTGGGTGTGAAACCCAGCCGAGTGGCTCATTTTGCACATGGGTCTCGCTGCGTGCTCTTTGCGCAGAGATGCATAATTAGATGGTGCGTGTGTGGAGCTCTGTGCAGCCAGTATCTTGCTAACAACTTGGAATTTCTGAACCGCATTAGTTCACTGCACGTCATCGAAACCACATTAGTTCATTGCATATCACAGGAACCGCCAGATCTTCAGCTTAACTTTCTTGAAATGCTAAGGGTGACTTTCTCAAAAGGTTCAGATTACCTCACCGCTTATTCAGCGCTTGCACAGTTCCAGCCGTTTGTCTCGTGCGCCAATCACGGCAGATTTAAATTGAGCTGCGTTGTGTGATTGTTCTGTTCTTTTTGCCCTTTTTGGACTCTTAATAGCCGTTGTTCTCTTGTGGCACAGCACATGAAAGTCAAAACCAGTTCGACTGTTTCACTTTCAAGCAGGATTAGCGGATGGGGGGATAATGGCTCCAGTGTGGGCAAGTGGGATGGGGAGGTGGTGGACATACGAATTATAGGAGCAGGAGTAGGCCCCTCGAGCCTGCTCCGCCACTCAGCCCCTCAAGCCTGCTCCGCCACTCGGCCCCTCGAGCCTGCTCCGCCACTCGGCCCCTTGAGCCTGCTCCGCCACTCGGCCCCTCGAGCCTGCTCCGCCATTCAATAAGATCGTGGCTGATCTGATTACTCCACATTCCCGCCTACCCCCGATAACCTTTCACCCCCTTGCTTATCAAGAATCTATCTACCTCTGCCTTAAAAATATTCAAAGACTCTGCTTCTACCGCCCTCTGAGGAAGAGAGTTCCAAAGACTCACCACCCTCTGTGAGAAAACATTTCTCCTCATCTCTGTCTTAAATGGGCGACCCCTTATTTTTAAACAGTGACCCCCCTGGTTCTAGATTCTCCCACAAGAGGAAACATCCTCTCCACATCCATACGATAGCAAAATACTGCAGATGCTGGAAATCCGAAATAACAACAGAAAACGCTGGAAAAACTCAGCAGGCCAGGCAGCATCCGTGGAGAGAGAAACAGAGTTAACGTTTCAGGTCGAAGACCTTTCGTCAGAACTGGAAATAGCAGGAAATGAAATAGATTTAAGGCAAGGATAAAGCTGGGGAAAGGGGGAGGGGATGAAAGAACAAAAGGAGAGATTAAGAGACATTAAGAGATGATCAAAGCAAGAGGTGGTGTTAATGTGACAGGTTGAGGCTAAAAGAAGTGTAAAATGCACTGGCAGAATGAAGGACAGCTGCCAGCTTCTAGGAGGGGAAAAAAAAACCTCAAAGATGTTTCAATCAAGTCACCTCTGACTGGAGGGGGTGGAGGATGCAGGAAGAGGAGTGAGCGAGATGGTGGAGAGGTAAGGATGAGAGAGGGGAATGCCGTCAGGGGAGGGGATAGGAAGAGGACAGGAGGGAGAAGACATTGGGAGGGCAGGTGGGCAGCGGGGAAGGAGCAGAGGAAGGGACTGCCACGGGAGGGGCATTTAGATCAGCGGGGGTAAAGGTGTTGAGGCATGGAACAGCTAGCCATTGAAGGAATGGAGGGGGTTACTGTAAGAGAGGAAATGAAACAGACTAGGAGTAGCCTGCAAAGGGGCAACAGCAGCTCGTAGGGGGTTGGACAGAAAGGGATTGTCAGCCAGTGGGTGGGTTGGAACAAGAAGTGCAGATTAAGCAGGGAGGGTGAAAGGATCAAAACCTTGTTCACCGTCTTTCGGGTGAGGTGTTAAACCGTCTGCTCTCACAGCGGGGTGTAAAAGATCCCATGACACTATTTCGAAGAAGAGCAGGGGAGTTATCCCCTGGTGTCCTGGGCCAATCAACCAACATCACTAAAAAGACATATTATCATATGGTCATTGTCAGCTGTCTGTGCGCAAATTGGCTGCCGCGTTTCCCACATTACAACAGTGACGACACTTCAGAAGTACTTCATTGGCTGTAAAGCGCTTTGGGACGTCCTGAGGTGGTGAAAGGCGCTGAAAACCGAGACTCTGTCTTCGACGCGAGTGTCCTCAACTCCATCCCGCAGCACGCTACCCGCCATCATCTCAGCACAACCCCAGCCCGGCATGAGGTTGAAAAGGCCACCCGACAACTGAAGAACAACAAGGCCTCAGGAGCAGATGGAATCCCCGCCAAGGCACTAAAGCATGGCGGAGAAGCACTACTGGCGCGAATTCATGAACTCATTTCTCTTATCTGGAAGGAGGAGATCATGCCAGGGGATCTCAGAGACGCCGTAATTCTGACCATCTTCAAGAAAGGTGACAAGTCCGATTGCGGTAATTACAGAGGAGTTTCCCTGCTGTCTGCCACAGGGAAAGTCATCGCAAGAATCCTCCTCAATCGCCTTCTCCCAGTGGCCGAAGAGCTCCTCCCAGAGTTGCAATGCGGATTCCGCCCACTAAGGGGCACAATGGACATGATCTTCACCGCACGTCAACTACAAGAGAAATGCAGGGAACAGCACCAACCGCTGTACATGGCCTTCTTTGATCTCACAAAGGCCTTCGACACTGTCAACCGTGAGGGATTATGGAGTGTCCTCCTCAAATTCGGCTGCCCTCAAAAGTTTGTCACCATCCTCCGCCTGCTTCACGACGACATGCAAGCCGTGATCCTGACCAATGGTTCCACCACAGACCCAATTCACGTACGAACCGGGGTCAAGCAAGGCTGTGTCATCGCACCAACGCTCTTCTCGATCTTCCTTGCGGCAATGCTCCATCTCACCCTCAGTAAGCTCCCCACTGGAGTGGAGCTAATTTATAGAACAAACGGGAAACTGTTCAACCTCCGTCGCCTCCAGTCCAGATCCAAGGTCGTCCCATCCTCTGTTGTCGAATTACAGTATGCAGACGACGCTTGCGTCTGCGCTCACTCGGAGGTCGAACTCCAAACCATCGTCAACACCATTGCAAGACTGGAAGGTTACCCTCAAAACTTACCATGTGTCTGAAAAGCATTAAAATTATCCATAACTTGACAGAGGACCTTTGGGGTCCGAATGATTGTGAAGTGTTCTAAGTGCAGAAGTGCTTCTGTGGTTCTCTGCGGTAGAAAATATTAATGAAGCTTTACACCCTCCTCTAGCATTACTGGTGTTCCTAAAATAACAGAATAATACAACAGGCAGGCAGTAATTCCCTCTGCTCAGTGCATTCGTAACAACTTAAATATAATGGGAAGATTTCTTATGGTTGTTACAGAAACATAGAAAAATAGGAGCAGGAGACGGCCATTCGGCCCTTCGAGCCTGCTCCGCCATTCAATATGATCATGGCTGATCCTCTATCTCAATACCATATTCCCGCTCTCTCCCCATACCCCTTGATGCCTTTTGTGTCTAGAAATCTATCTATCTCCTCCTTAAATATATTCAGTGACTTGGCCTCCACAGCCTTCTGCGGCAGAGAATTCCACAGGTTCACCACCCGTCGGAGGTTGGTTGAGAGGGGAGTTGAGGAGAACTTTTTTCACCCAGAGGGTGGTGGGGGTCTGGAACTCGCTGCCTGAAAGGGTGGTAGAGGCAGAAACCCTCATCGCATTTAAAAAGCACTTGGATCTGCACTTGAAGTGCCGTAACCTGCAGGGCTATGGACCAAGAGCTGGAAAGTGAGATTAGGCTGGAGAGCTCTTCGTCGACCGGCGCGGACAAGCTGGGCCGAATGGCCTCCTTCTGTGCCGTAAGTTTCTATGATTCGATGATCAAGGAACTGCCTGGCAACTGGAAAAAACATGAAGCAGATCGAGACATAGACAGCTGAATTTGGGCTGAGGCAGCACATTCTGCTCCAGTAATGATATTGTCAGATCTGCCAACCATCTCTCAGTTTCTCAGGTGGTCTCTGTTTTTCTAATTTTGCTGAATCCCAGAAGGACCAGTTTTGATCCTGACTGAAGCAGATCATTGTAGACAATGCGCCAATTCCATGCCCTTCCTTCAGATTTCCCTGGTTCCGGCTGACCTCGGCAGTAGACACTGCATGTTAATATTCAAGCATTATGTGCTTGCTTGGAGCATTTTGCTTAACAATGGTTATACAGTAATTGTTCCCATGCTAGTGGCTAATTAAATATAAAGCTGCAGACTATGTAGAAAGCTTGTTATTGTCTCTGAACAAAAGAAGCAGGAATGTCTAGTTTTCTCACCTGTCCTTCCCTCCTCTCCTTTCTGTTGCTGGTTGAAGCTCTCTAATGCTTTATGTAAGTTCCCATTCTTCCTGCCTGAGCATAGACAGTGAGAGCCAGTAGTCTAATCCAGCCAAAACCACAGCCGCAGGTGGTGCTGTCTTCAACTGATGCCCAAATTGATGCAGGAGTCACTGGAGAGTGCTCGTGAAACTGCTGATCCCTCGCCTGAGGCTAGCGGTTGTACCCCCACCATCGTCTGGCCGAGAACAGCTCACGCAGAAGGGATCAAACCGGGAACCCTCCTGGTCTTTGTGGTTCAGTACTGCACCAAGTGTGCACTTACTCAGCGGGTTATCAGAGCAGGCCGGAAATGTTGGAACAAAAGCAAAAATAACTGCGGATGCTGGAAATCGGAAATAAAAACAGAGAATGCTGGCAACACTCAGCAGGTCAGGCAGCATCCGTGGAGAGAGAAACAGAGTTAACGTTTCGGCTCGATGACCCTTCGTCAGGGGTGTTGAAGCCTTGATTGGCCTGCAGGTGACAGTGTGACCCTTTGCGCACTCCAGTTAACAGAGTCCTGTTCTACACACTTGTTACCCTGTCTTTGCCAGGCTCCAGTGACTCCTTGTCCTCCAGCACATCAACCTCAAGATCCTCACCTTTGTGTTCAAATCCTTCGAAGCCCTTCACCCCACCCATTCAGCCTCGGATCTGCAGGGTTAGCGTTCTCCAAGGCGGCCTTCGAGACACACGACAACGCAAAATCATCGAGCAGAAACTGATAGCCAAGTTCCGCACCCATGAGGACGGCCTCAACCGGGATCTCGGTTTCATGTCACGCTACAGGACGTGACTCGACATCATTGTCTGGTTCACAGATGTGATTTCCAATTTTAAAAAAAAGTAAAAAGCTTAACTGCAGACTGCAGCATTTGACACGTTGGACCCCCTGTGGCCCCACCTCATTGTCTTAGCTGTATTCTGCTGTGTCTTTGATGTAAGGGGTTGGATCGGGTGGACGCGGGGAGGATGTTCCCGATGACGGGTGAGACTAGAACTAGGGGACATAGTCTTAGAATAAGGGGCTGCTCTTTCAAAACTGAGATGAGGAGGAACTACTTCACTCAGAGGGTGGTAGGTCCATGGAATATGCTGCCACAAAAAGCTGTAGAAGCTACAACATTAATTAAATTTAAAACAGAAATAGACAGTTTCCTAGAAGTAAAGGGCATTAAGGGTTACGGGGAGCGGGCAGGAATTTGGACATGAGTCTAGGTTCGGATCGGTCATGGCCCTGTGGGTAGTGGAGCGGGCCCAGGGACCGTGTAGCCTGATTCTGCTCCTATTTCGTGTGTGCAATTCTGTTAGATGCAGGAGATGGTTCTGTGATAGATAGTAGATTGGCGGTTAGGATCAGATCAGCCATGATCTTATTGAATGGCGGAGCAGGCTCGAGGGGCCGATTGGCCTACTCCTGCTCCTATTTCTTATGTTCTTATGTTCTTATGTAATGCCTCCCTGACAGATTGTATCTCTGCAGACACATTGTTCTCTGTCTATATATACTTTGTAACCGATTTGTATTCCCTCACTGTACCTGAAGGAGCAGAGCTCCGAAAGCTCGTAATTTCAAATAAAACTGTTGGAATATAACCTGGTGTTGTGCGACTTCTCATTTTTGTCCACCCCAGTCCAACACCGGCATCTCCGCATCATGACCACCCTTTCTGAGGGATGTCCTTTAACTATCTGTCTTAACCCCATACCATCTGCTCCTCCGAGATTCGATTACTGCTTCTTCCCCACTCCATCTCCTTCTTCCGTTACTTGCAACCCTCCTTTTTGGAACTCTTTCCCATAAACACTTCAATTTGCAAGCTCTCTACTCCAGCAGAAGCCTCCTGTAAACGAATCCCTTCAACTGTAATATTGGTCCACCTGCCCTTAACCCTTCCCATTTCCTGTTGTCTCCATCTAATGTCCAAATACGTACACTCCCAACAGAGGTCACTGGATAGCAGTCAGAAACGGGAACTCCAGCTGATTTATTTCCTCTCCCCAGCCTAATTGTAGTGGCAGCCAGTGGCTCAGTGGGTAGCACACTCGCTTCTGGGTCAGAAGGTTGTGGGTTCAAGTCCCACTCCAGTGACCTGAGCACATAAAGCTAGGCTGACGCTCCAGTGCAGTACTGAGGGAGCGCCGCACTGTCAGAGGGGCAGTACTGAGGGAGTGCCACACTGTCGGAGGGGCAGTACTGAGGGAGCGCTGCACTGTCGGAGGGGCGGTACTGAGGGAGCGCCGCACTGTCGGAGGGGCAGTACTGAGGGAGCGCTGCACTGTCGGAGGGGCAGTACTGAGGGAGCGCCGCACTGTCAGAGGGGCAGTACTGAGGGAGCGCTGCACTGTCAGAGGGGCAGTACTGAGGGAGCGGCGCACTGTCGGAGGGGCAGTACTGAGGGAGCGCCGTACTGTCGGTGGGGCGGTACTGTGGGAGCGCCGCACTGTCGGAGGGGCGGTACTGAGGGAGCGCTGCACTGTCGGAGGGGCAGTACTGAGGGAGCGCCGCACTGTCAGAGGGGCAGTACTGAGGGAGTGCTGCACTGTCAGAGGGGCAGTACTGAGGGAGCGGCGCACTGTCGGAGGGGCAGTACTGAGGGAGCGCTGCACTGTCGGAGGGACGGTACTGAGGGAGCGCTGCACTGTCAGAGGGGCGATACTGAGGGAGCGCTGCACTGTCAGAGGGGCGGTACTGAGGGAGCGCCGCACTGTCGGAGGGGCGGTACTGAGGGAGCGCCGCACTGTCGGAGGGGCAGTACTGAGGGAGCGCCGCACTGTCGGAGGGGCAGTGCTGAGGGAGCGCCGCACTGTCGGAGGGGCAGTACTGAGGGAGCGCCACACTGTCGGAGGGGCAGTACTGAGGGAGTGCTGCAGTGTCAGAGGTGCCGTCTTTCCAATGAGACGTTAAACCGAGGCCCCGTCTGCTCTCTCAGGTGGACGTAAAAGATCCCATGGCACTATTTCGAAGAAGAGCAGGGAAGTTATCCCTGGTGTCCTGGCCAATATTTATCCCTCAATCAACATAACCAAAACAGATGATCTGGTCATTATCACATTGCTGTTTGTGGGAGCTTGCTGTGTGCAGATTGGCTGCCGCGTTTTCTACATTACAACAGTGACTGCACTTCAAAAGTACTTCATTGGCTGTAAGCGCTTTGAGACGTCCGGTGGTCGTGAAAGGCGCTATATAAATGTGAGTCTTCCTTTTTCTTTTCCCTATGGTCATCTTGGTTGAGGTCAGCTGACTCAACTCTGCATAGTACGGTTCAAGGCCCAAACCAGGCAGTACACACATTCACTGAGTCATCAGAACACCCTGGTCTGCTCCTTGCCCTTTTAGAAAGCACTTGGAGGTGTTCATCCATGTGAGGAGTGTAATAAAGATTCAAATTCTATTATGGCCCAATGTTAGCATCGATTTTATCCCCCTCGTTAAGTACTCCTGTGCCTTAGCTAGTGCCACTCTGAAAAGAAAGACTCGCATTTCTACAGCGCCTTTCACAACCCACATGGGCCAATATTCATTGGAGTTTAGAAGAATAAGAGGTGATCTTATTGAAACATATAAGATTCTGAGGGGGATTGACAGGGTAGATGCTGGGAGGATGTTTCCCCTAGTTGGGGAATCTAGAACTAGGGGGCATAGTTTCAGAATAAGAGGCCACCCGTTTAAGACGGAGATGAGGAGGAATTTCTTCTCTCAGAAGGTGGTGAATCTTTGGAATTCTCTACCCCAGGGAGCTGTGGAGGCGGAGTCAGTGAATATATTCAAGGTGGAGATTGACAGATTTTTGAACTACAAGGGAGTCAAGGGGTGTGGGGAGAGAGCGGGAAAGTGGTGTTGAGGCCAAGATTGGATCAGCCATGATCTTATTGAATGGCGGAGCAGGCTCGAGGGGCCGATTGGCCGACTCCTGCTCCCGTTTCTTATCTATGTCCCAAAGCGCTTTACAGCCATTGAAGTACTTTTTGAAGTGTAGTCACTGTTGTAATGTAGGAAACACGGCAGCCAAATTGCGCACAGCAAGCTCCCACAAACATCAACGTGATGACAGCTAGGTAAAATCTATCCAGCGATGTTGGTTGAGGGATAAATATTGGCCCCAGGACACCGAGGAGAACTCCCCCCTGCTCTTCTTCGAAATTGTGCCGTGGGATCTTTTACGTCCACCCGAGAGGGCAGACGGAACCAACTCTCGGACTAAACATCTGGAGAAATATGCTGCGAGGAGACTCGCCCTGGAGTTTTTCGATTGCGGCTTGCCCAGCAGCGGTCGAATAACTTGCCAGACGGGACATCACGGCCACAACCCCCCGTGTGTTATCACTGCTACTTGGCAGCACCAGCTGCCACCCATAGTTTCTTTGAGGTTGTTGCCCTGTTACATGACGAGCATTTCTCAGGTATTTGGACTGGGAACGGTCAAAGGATTATTTAGTTGGGATAATCTGGATGGAGCAAGCAGCGATGCACAATAAAGCTTTTGTCCGTGATAATTACAGCTAAAATAGGCCTTTGCACCAACGCGTACAATTGCATGAGGTCCTGCTTTATTGCACATATAATAGTCTACTGTGTAAAAATGGTCAGCTTGCCAGCAAGCCCGAGTACTACACTGCAGAGGAAACCTGAGGGGAAGGACCCATTCACTGGCATTTTCCTGTCTGAAGCAGCTAAGCCATTTTGATCCTAAATGACAGGCTTTCATTTTAAATAAAAGTGGAACTATAAAAACGGGGAGATGTACCAATTTTAAAAACAGACCGGTCTGGGTGGGTTGGCTCGGAGCATTTTCTATCCTGCACGTTCCAATTAAAACCGCCCGTGTATACTGTAGAATGAGTTGCGGTGCTTTCAAAGGGCATTGTCCAGTGTTTGTGGCTTGGACAAGCCCGAGATTCGACTGCACGCGAACAGGCTGTGGGCAGAAGCTGCTTTCATTTGGATCCCTGGAGCAAGCTCCCAGTGTCGATGAAGTTTTCCCCAGCTTGGCAGCAAACCCGTCGACTCAAGATGATACAAAGATAGGTGGGAAAGCAAGCTGTGAGGAGGACACAAAGGGCTGGATTTTGATACTGGGGCGGGTTGGGGTCGTGTCATCCGCATTTCGTGTTATCCACCCGACTGCAATTGGATGTGTAAGATTGATGCAATTTTCACTTAATTGGGCAATTGAGTTCCAGCATGTGGGAACCCATGAACCAATTAGTGGTTTCAGTCTGAAAGTCGCCTCTGATGATGTCATCATTGGAGGTCAGAGACTGCCTGGTCTCAGAGATTGCCTGGCCTTTGATGTGAGAGGACCTGGATGCAAAATGAGCAGCATCTCAGAGAGAGAGAGTGAGAATTAATTTTTTTTCCAACCAAGTCCTCCCAGCAGTCTCTGAAGACAGTCAATGCAGCAGCATCAGAGGCGACTTTCAGACCTAATACTACTACGACCTTCATCACATCTCCGTTGCAATAGTGGACCTGCCGCTGATAGTCAGCTATCCACTTGTGCTCCCGCCAGGTTTCACTGGCGTGTTTCACATCAGGCGTACTTCACGTCAGAAAAGGGTTAAACTAGCTAAAACGTTTCAAAATGGCATTACAGAGCCAATTTAGGGCTTGTTAAGGGCTTTAATGGCCTCTCCCGCCTCTTGGAGGCAGGACGGAGTCGGGAACCCCGCGACCAATTTTGTCAAAATTGCGTGGAGGCGGAATGGTGTCGGGACCCCCGAA
Source organism: Squalus acanthias (assembly GCA_030390025.1). Classification (NCBI taxonomy): domain Eukaryota; kingdom Metazoa; phylum Chordata; class Chondrichthyes; order Squaliformes; family Squalidae; genus Squalus; species Squalus acanthias. The sequence goes on along the minus strand of CM059450.1, from coordinate 29,229,828 downwards.
TCTGCAACTTTAACCCCCCACACGCCTCCACACCCGACTCCACGGGTCATTGAAAATCCAGCCCAAAGAGTCTGCAAAGGGATATTGATGGGTTAAGTGAGTGGGCAAAAATTTGGCAGATGGGGTATAATGTGGGAAAATGTGAGGTTATCCACTTTGGTAGGAAAAATAAAAAAGCAAAATATTATTTAAATGGAGTGAGACGACAGAATGCTGCGGTATAGAGGGATCTGGGGGTCCTCGTACATGAAACACAAAAAGTTAACATGCAGGTACAGCAAGTAATTAGGAAGGCTAATGGAATGTTGGCCATTATTGCAAGGGGGATGGAGTATAAAAGTAGGGAAGTCTTGCTACAACTGTACAGGGCGCTGGTGAGACCACACCTGGAGTACTGCGTGCAGTTTTGGTCTCCTTATTTAAGGAGGGATATACTTGCATTGGAGGCAGTTCAGAGAAGGTTCACTAGGTTAATTCCTGAGATGAAGGGGTTGCCTTATGAAGAAAGGTTGAGCAGGTTGGGCCTAAACTCATTGGAGTTTAGAAGAATGAGAGGGGATCTTCTTGAAACATATAAGATTCTGAGGGGGCTTGACAGGGTAGATGCTGGGAAGATGTTTCCCCTCGTGGGGGAATCTAGAACTAGGGGGCACAGTTTCAGGATAAGGGGTCGCCCATTTAAGACGGAGATGAGGAGGAATTTCTTCTCTCAGGGTGGTGAATCTTTGGAATTCTCTTCCCCAGAGAGCTGTGGAAGCGGAGTCATTGAATATATTCAAGGCTGAGATAGACAGATTTTTGAGCTACTGGGGAGTCAAGGGTTATGGGGGAGTGGGCAGGGAAGTGGAGTTGAGGCCAAGATCAGATCAGCCATGATCTTATTGAATGGTAGGGCAGGCTCGAGGGGCCAAATGGCCTCCTCCTGCTCCTATTTCTTATGTTCTTATGTAAGTAAAACCGGGTCTATTTGAGCCTACTGCCAATGAAAATAACAGCATGAATGCGTCTCAGAGACATTGGACTGCTGGAATCCAGAAGAAAGAGTCGCATTCCTACAGCGCCTTTCACAACCAAAGCGTTTCACAGCCGATGAAGTACTTTTGAAGTACGGTCACTGTTGTAATGTAGGAAACGCGGCAGCCAATTTGCGCACAGCAAGCTCCCACAAACAGCATTGTGATAATGACCAGATAAATATTGGCCAGGACACCGGGGGAGAACGCCCCTGTTCTTTATAGCTCTTTGCAACGAGCCAAGCAAATCCAGCATCATTTTCTTAACAGCAGTGTACTTGGTCAAATTTACTGCACCAAAAATATCAAGAAATTGATATTCCAATCAGTGTGCAGGATTCATGTAATCTTCAAAGAGAATGTGTGCTCTTTTTAAAAACTCCCATGGATGCTAATTGTTTAAATAGGATTATATACATGCAACCCAGTGTGTAAATTGCTCCTGATTACCAAGAACCATTTTATATCAATTGCATTAGTATTAAATAATGTGGGTGTATTAGACATCCCCACACAGTAACAGAGCTTAGAAACTGATGTTATTTGTCCTCTGGGTATAAAGCCAAGATATGGCAATTTATTTGGGCAAGGCCGGGTTAGGGGCTCAAGACCCGGAGAGGAGTGTGGACCCACGACCTTCTAACCCACGGGGTGTGGGGGCGGGGGGGGGGAGTGATACCTCTTTACAAAAATTCTCAAAAGGAGCGGGAGGGAGCTCGTGACTGGAAATATCCCGTGAGAAGCAACTGAGCACTTGCAGAAACATGACTTGCACTCCCTTGAGTTTAGGAGATTGAATGGTGTTTAGTACCTCCTATTTAAATGCCTGGATGAGTGCAGCTCCAACAACACTCAAGAAGCTCGATGCCATCCAGGACAAAGCAGCCCGTTTGATTGGCACCCCATCCACCACCTTAAACATTCACTCCCTCCACCACCGGCGCACCATGGCTGCAGTGTGGACCATCTCCAAGATGCACTGCAGCAACTCGCCAAGGCTTCTTCGGCAGCACCTCCCAAACCCGCGACCTCTTCCACCTAGAAGGACAAGGGCAGCAGGCGCGTGGGAACACCACCACCTCCAAGTTCCCCTCCAAGTCACACAAACCATCCTGACTTGGAAATATATTGCCGATCCTTCATCGTCGCTGGGTCAAAATCCTGGAACTCCCTCCCTAACAGCACTGTGGGAGCACCTTCACCGCACGGACTGCAGCGGTTCAAGAAGGCGGCTCACCACCACCTTCTCGAGGGCAATTAGGGATGGGCAATAAATGCTGGGCCTTGCCAGCGACGCCCAGATCCCATGAACGAATTTTTAAAAAAGTGCCCTGGTGGTGTCTTGTGACCGGTTGAGTGTGGCCAAGTGCCCGAACAGCGAAAAATGCTTTTAGGTGACACTTAGAGGAGGTTTGGGCAGTCACCTTTCTGACCTGACTCTTGGTGACATTGGTCACACCCTATTAAAATAAAACTATTGACCGTATAATTTGGGTTTTATTCCTATGGGGAAGTGCTTGGCCTCGAAAAATGCCTGAAAAATGACCGCCTGAAATTAGGAGCTCGCTGTCTGGGGGAATTGCAGGTTCAAATCTGTGTCCCATGATTCCAGGTGCAGCATTCCTGAAAGTTACCTTTAGCAAGACGTTGATTGGGAACGTAGCCCATGCCAAGAGCTTAGCGAGTCACGCCGGTGAGATGAGGTGAGCAAGTCATTTTCGCACTCAACACCATTCAAAGCTGAACAGATTTGAGGCCTCCCCATGCTTCTAATTATAAACAAACTAATGATCTGGAAATTGCAATTCCCAAGGGGTTAATAATTTAGTTAAGCTCAGGATGCAAGATTAATGAAGGATTAATTGGTAGCTAGAGTCTCTCATGAGATGTAATAGAACTAAACCTGGTTTATCAGGCTAATACTTAAATGCCAGCTGTCATACTTAAGGGGATAATTTTTTTTGATTATGACTGCCTTGATAACAGATTTGACAGTTTACGGGATTTAGCCTTTAGTCCCCTTAAATTCTTTGGATTTTGGAGATGAAAGCAATTCCTAGTCTAGATACTTCAACTTATAAAGAGAGTGCCAGGTTGACAGATATTTGGTTGCAATTGGTGATTGATGAGAACTTTAAAATATCTGCCCTGGTGCAGGTCCTGGAGGCGAAGTACATTTAACTTAAAGGTACATCGTGTGTTCTTTCTCTCTCGTTTTCTTCCCGGCTCTCCTGAAAGCACTGACTCTTGCTTGGGTATTGTTTCACGGGCCCCTCAGATACCTTTCCGAATTGGCATGTATGAGCCTAAACATTGAGGGGGTGATTTTGCCAATGGGGAGCTTTTGGAGGCGGAACTACTGCTTGTCGGGTTTCAGTCCCACCTCCAACAACTTCTGGCCAACCCACGCTATTTTCCCTTGATTGACCTTGTTAAGCCCACCCAGCGGGCTTAGCAGGCCAATTAAGGGGAAGCCGGTTACAGAGAACGTCAACGTATGACGTTTCATCTGTCAAAAATTTTTGACAGATGAGTTCTCATCGTTTGACAGCTCTGTGAAGCTGTCAAACACTGACATTCTCTGTAGTTTGATGAGTTCTTGAATTCAAGACCTCATCAAATATCTTTCTTTTGCAGAAATTAGATGGTTGTTGCATTGAGAATGCAACGGCCATCTGTCATCTCTACCATGGAGGTGCGAGACTCTCCGCATACACACCGACTGAAGCCTGCAGGAAGAAACAAAGGTAAGTACACTTTTACTAACACTTTGCACTTACCTCACATACTCACCTCTCCACACTTCCACCCATCACTCACCTCCACAGCGCACTTTTGGACCCCTCCGACCCCCACAGACCCAGTACTCACCTCGCTGACCTGGCGGGTTTCGGAGCCTTTGGGAAGCCCGCACTTGTGAGGGTAAAAAGGGGATAATCCTATTTTCTGCCTGTTAACTACCTGTTAACAGGCAGTTAATAGGCTTTAATCCCTTCCCGCCGCCAAGGAGACGGGACCCGGCGCGGGACGGCTACCCGCCTCCTGGGAAGATGGCATGGAGGCGGGTTGGGCACCCGCCCCCAAAATCTGCCATTTTCCCGGCAGTCCCGCCTCCATACCCGCCTCCCCAGGGCTGGCAAGATCGCTCCCTGAGTGTCAGCCAGCTATTCAATAATTGGTGGGGGCGGGGGGGGGGGGCATCAATAAGTCTCGTTCTCACCTGATGTTCTGCCAATTGGGGTCACTTGGTAGTCAACAGGAACTCTGGCGATTATAGCCATTCATAGGCCATTGGTTCCGAGGACCAAATGTAGTGCGAAAGTGTTCTCTTTTTGAGAGCAGCTAATAAATCAGGAATTGTACAGCTGACTGCTACGTGGAGTGCTTCATTTCCTAGACGATCAGGGGTGTCATCACCATATTGTTAAGTTAGCGACTCTGTTGATGTTCCAGAATGATTTATTCCAAAAAAAAACTAATTCATAAGCACTCACGGTGGTAATTTTTTTTAAGTTGAGAAAGTTAGGTGACTGGCCAAAGCCGACAGTTCAGGACACCAAAGAGTAGGAGAGAAGACGAGGTGAAATCAGGAAGTAGTGAATAAATCAGCCTGGAGACTGTAGGAGGTAAGGAGCTCCGCCATTTTGTGATCCTGGGAAAGAATGAGTTCAGGTAGGATATGGTCCGATAAGTCTTGATTTCAACATCGTGAAGATGTAGGGAGGAGAAAGACTGTATGGGGCTGCACATTTATTGCTTAGAAGGAACAAGACAGGAAAGTACAAAACAGCAATGGCCATAATAGTATTAATAAAATATAGAAAAGAAAGGCAGAGATGGAAAGAAGGAGTTTGGAGGCTCGAGGTGCAAGAAAGGTCATTGCTTCCTGCACTGAAGTCTGAATGAAAGAAAGAAAGACTTGCATTTCTACAGCGCCTTTCACGACCACCGGACGCCCCAAAGCGCTTTACAGCCAATGAAGTACTTTTTGAAGTGCAGTCATTGTTGTAATGTAGGAAACGTGGCAGCCAATTTGCGCACAGCAAGGTCCCACAAACAGCAATGTGATAATGCCCAGATCATCTGTTTTTCTTATGTTGATTGAGGGATAAATATTGGCCAGGACACCAGGGAGAACTCCCCCCCTCTTCTTCGAAATAGTGCCATGGGATCTTTTACGTCCATCTGAGAGAGCAGACGGGCCCTCGGTTTAATGTCTCATCCGAAATACGGCCCCTCCGACAGTGCAGAGCTCCCACAGTACTGCCCCCGGACAGTGCGGCGCTCCCTCAGTACTGCCCCTCCGACAGTGCCCTGCTCCCTCAGTACTGCCCCTCCGACAGTGCGGCACTCCCTCAGTACTGCCCCTCCGACAGTGCGGCGCTCCCTCAGTACTGCCCCTCCGACAGTGCGGCGCTCCCTCAGTACTGCCCCTCCGACAGTGCGGCGCTCCCTCAGTACTGCCCCTCCGACAGTGCGGCGCTCCCTCAGTACTGCCCCTCCGACAGTGCGGCGCTCCCTCAGTACCGCCCCTCCGACAGTGCGGCGCTCCCTCAGTACCGCCCCTCCGACAGTGCGGCGCTCCCTCAGTACTGACCCTCCGACAGTGTGGCGCTCCCTCAGTACCGCCCCTCCGACAGTGCGGCGCTCCCTCAGTACTGACCCTCCGACAGTGTGGCGCTCCCTCAGTACCGCCCTTAGACAGTGCGGCGCTCTCTCAGTACTGCCCCTCCGACAGTGCGGCGCTCCCTCAGTACCGCCCTTAGACAGTGCGGCGCTCCCTCAGTACTGCCCCTCCGACAGTGCGGCGCTCCCTCAGTACTGCCCCTCCGACAGTGCGGCGCTCCCTCAGTACTGACCCTCCGACAGTGTGGCGCTCCCTCAGCACTGCCCCTCCGACAGTGCGGCGCTCCCTCAGTACTGACCCTCCGACAGTGTGGCGCTCCCTCAGTACCGCCCCTCCGACAGTGCGGCGCTCCCTCAGTACCGCCCTCCGACAGTGCGGCGCTCCCTCAGTACTGCCCCTCCGACAGTGCGGCGCTCCCTCAGTACCGCCCTTAGACAGTGCGGTGCTCCCTCAGTACTGCCCCTCCGACAGTGCGGCGCTCCCTCAGTACTGCCCCTCCGACAGTGCGGCGCTCCCTCAGTACCGCCCTTAGACAGTGCGGCGCTCCCTCAGTACCGCCCCTCCGACAGTGCGGCGCTCCCTCAGTACAGCCCCTCCGACAGTGCGGCGCTCCCTCAGTACTGCACTGGAGTGTCAGCCTAGAATCTTGTGCTCAAGTCTCTGGAGTGGGGCTTAAACTCACAACCTTCTGACTCAGAGGCGAGCGTGCTGCCCACTGAGCCACAGAGATGCCAGAAGAAGCCTGCCAACATTCAAGTGTTAGATGGACTTGCTGCGATGAATGAGGGCTCTGTGCAATTTTAAGAAAGTTCAAGAATACAGAGTGGAATCATTAGCAGAAAAAATGTCAATGAGTGGCGTGATGAACTGAGCAGAATGGGAGAGAAGACAAAGCCCTGGGGAAGTCCTCAATTAATGGAACACAAGTCAGAGAACGGGTCACCAAAATGCGACATTTTTATATTGACCTAATGAATCCGGCAAATTTATTTCGATGTTGGTGCGGGATCCTGATCCCATACAGCTGCTAGAAAGACTCATTTTTTACTGTATCTTCCCAGTCGCTGGGCCTAGCGAGTCTGATGACATTACTCTGGTGTTGCTACCTACTGCACGAGACCTGTGCATCGAGAGCCAATGGCACTGGAGCAATATAAAAACTGCTGTTGTCGTTTTGTGTTCCTTTCACTCAGCATTCCTTGTTTGTACGCAGTCAATTATTCTCTGTTTTTTTTTTCTTTGTATGTCATACTTTTGTTGATTATAGTTTGTGTATTTTTTTCTAAGCTTTGAGATATATTGCGACCTCTCTTTATGTGTTTGTCACCTGCCCCTTGTTTGTAGTGGCAAGTGGGATTCAATTTCCCGGAATAATAGTCATTTGGCCCCAGATATCACCAATTTAGAGAATTCTGAATAATTGAAGACCATCAATGCAAACTGTGCCTCCTTAGTTCCAGCGTGTAGTATTTTCACATTGTGCTCACGTTGGCTCCCTTTCCAACAAAACCTCAAATTTGAAATTCTCGTCCTTGTGTTCAAATCCCTCGATGGCCTCGCCCCTCCCTATCTCTGTAACCTCCTCCAGCCCTACAACCTTCTGACATCTCTGCGCTCCTCCAACTCTGGCCTCTTGCGCATCCCCCGCTCCCCTTTGCCCACTATTGGCGGCCGTGCCTTCAGCTGCCTGGGCTCTAAGTTCTGGAATTCCCTCCTTAAACCTCTCTACCTCTCCCTCCTCATTTCAGATCCTCCTTAAAACCTAGCTCTTTGACCAAGCTTTGTCCGAATATCTCCTTATAGGGTTCAGTGTCAAATTTTTCTGATAACACTCCTGTGAAGTGCCTTGGGACAATTTACTACATTAAAGGCAGTGTATAGATGCAAGTTGTTGTTGCATTCAGCTACTGAGGCTAAGTTGGAGGTAAACTCAATAAAAAGGCATACGGGATCCTGGGCTTCATAAATAGAAGCATAGAGTACAAAAGCAAGCAAGTTATGATGAAGCTTTATAAAACACTGATCCGACCTCACCTGGAGTATTGGGTCCAATTCTGGGCACCGCACTTTAGGAAGGATGTGAAGGCCTTAGAGAGGGTGCAGAAAAGATTTATGAGAATGATTCCAGGGATGAAGGACTTCAGTTACGTGGATAGACTGGAGAAGCTGGGGTTGTTCTCCTTAGAGCAGAGAAGGTTGAGAGGAGATTTGATAGAGGTGTTCAAAATCATGAGGGGTCTGGACAGAGTAGATCGAGAGAAACTGTTCCCACTTTCCATCCCTCGGGAGCCTACTGTCAACAAGGGCAGACGTCGATGACGAAGTCCAACACCGCCTTCAGTGTGCCAGTGCAGCCTTCGGTCGCCTGAGGACGAGAGTGTTTGAAGACCACAGGACCTCAAACCCAGCACCAAGCTCATGGTCTACAGAGCAGTAGTGATACCCGCCCTCCTGTATGCTTCAGAGACATGGACCATGTACTTGTTTAGACTCTGCCCCCTAGTCCTAGACTCCCCAAACAGTGGAAATAGTTTCTCTCTATCTAGCCTATCAGTTCCCCTTAATATCTTGATAACTTCGATCAGATCACCCCTTAACCTTCTAAATTCCAGGGAATACAACCCTAGTTTGTGTAATCTCTCCTCGTAATTTAACCCTTGGGGCTGGATTTTGATACTGGGGCGGGTTGTGGTCGTGTCATCCACTTTTCGTGTTATCCACCCGCCTGCAATTAGATGTGGGAGATTGATGCAATTTTCACCTAATTGGGCAATTGAGTTCCAGCATGTGGGAACCCATGAACCAATTAGTGGTTTCAGTCTGAAAGTCGCCTCTGATGATGTCATCATTGCTGCTGCATTGAAGGTCTTCAAAGACTGCCTGGCCTTTGCTGTGAGAGGACCTGCAAAATGAGCAGCAGCAGTCCTAAGTCTGCGCCCAGATATTTTTACACCACCACTCCCAGATATGTCTCCTCTCCATCCATCCATATATACATCCATCCCCATAGCCAGCCAGCCAGCGTCAACTATCCATATCCAAATGTGCTTCTGCCAGGTTTCACAATCGTGGTTCAGAACAGGCTTGTTAAGGGCCTTAACAGCCTATCCCGCCTCTTAAAGGCGGGACGGAGTCGGGACCAGCAGACACGATTTCATGAAAATTGCGTGGAGGCGGGATGGAGGCGGGCTTGTGCCCGCCCGCCAGTTTTCGCAATTTTAACCCCCCACACGCCTCCAAACCCGCCTCCACGGGTCAATGAAAATCCAGCCCTTGGAGTCCAGTTGAGTTGAGAGAGTGGGCAATTGTGAGGTATCAGTTCTTGGGACTGTGGTCTTTTCTGGTCCTGTACTTTTGTATCGTATTGGCCCTGTGAGGCGTGACAGCCTTGTGTCGCGCTATCCTTTACCATTGTGTCTGTTTCATCAATTGGAAAGTTGTCTATTTAAATCAAAATGAAGAAATGGGTGGCTGTATGTCGGTGTGGGAATCGGTTAACACAGCTTTAGTCCTGGGTCTGTGATGCCCTTCACACAAATTTGGCTTGTTAATTTCACTGTTGCACTTTGTAAATCAGGAGATAGGTGTCCTTGTTTAGACTGAATACTCTGTGTAAAAGCATTGCACCCGCCTGAAATGCTGAGGCCTGTGGCTCTGGCATTTATCCAGCCGAGGAGACTTTTATTGTCTCACATACTCCGCTCAACACGAACGTTATCTCTTAATTAACAAATGATTTATAATAGGTTGGGAAGACTTCAGACTAAGTCCCCTGCCATATAAAATTGCTTTCACTCAGCGCAATTTCCCTGATGGAGGTGCTCTCTCCTCCCTCTCTCTCTCTCTCAATCTGTCACTTTTAACTTCATTCCACCGTCGAAACAGATTTCCTGATCATGCCCATGCCCTGCCAGAGGACAGTACACCACAGATAGAAATCTTCCTTTACCACATAGGATGGTGCCAACTCAGCGGAAACGTGAGCGAAAAAAAGAAATTCACCTCCACCTCGCCAGAATTGGCCAGCAATATCGTTGTTCCCATTTAAAATTGAAATTTACGGCTCACTTTTATCAATTTAATTTCAATTGCTTGCCTACGTTGAGAAATAGACAGCATACATGATGAGCTGTGGGCAGAAATCTGCATTGTACTCTTGGCACTGACTGTCACTCACACTCATAACTTCATCACTCACAAGACACAGCTCTGCCCACTCGTGGGATATAAATCATATCACATGGCTCCCAGCCACAGATACTCGATTTATGCGAAAGGTTGCACTGCTCATCTCATTAGATGACACTTATTGCAGTTTTTCTGGCACTCTGGGGGCGATTTTGCCAGCCCTGGGGAGGCGGGTTTGGAGGCGGGACTGCTGGGAAAATGGCAGAATTTGGGGGCGGGTGCCCAACCCGCCTCCGTGCCATCTTCCTAGGAGGCGGGTAGCCGTCCCGCGCCGGGTCCCGTCTCCTTGGAGGCGGGAAGGGATTAAAGTCTATTAACTGCCTGTTAACAGGTAGTTAACAGGCAGAAAATAGGATTATCCCCTTTTTGCCCTCACAAGTGCGGGCTTCCCGAAGGCTCCAAGACACACCAGCTCAGCGAGGCGAGTACTTGGTCTGCGGGGGTCGGAGGGGGGGCAAAAGTGTGGTGAGAAGGTAAGCAATGGGTGCAAGAGTGGAGAGTTGAGTATCTGAGGTAAGTGTTAAGTGTTTTTGAAAGTGTAATTACCTTTGTTTCTTCCTGCAGGCTTCAGTCGGTTTGTATGTGGAGAGTCTCTGACCTCCGTGTTGCAGATGACAGATGGCCGTTGCATTCTCAGATGCAACAACCATCTCATTGAATGCAAGACCTCATCAAACTGCAGAGAATGTCACTGTTTGACAGGTTCACAGAGCTGTCAAACGATGACAATTCATCTGTCAAAATTTTTTGACAGATGAAACGTCATACATTGACATTCTCTGCAACCGGCTTTCCCTTAATTGGCCTACTAAGCCCGCTGGGCGGGATTAACAAGGTCAATCAAGGGAAAATAGTGGGGTTGGCCACAAATCGATGGAGGCGGGACTAAAACCCGCCAAGCAGTAGTCCCACCTCCAACGCGCCCCCATTAACAAAATCGCCCCCTATGTTTCGAGCATATATGTGCACCGAGGAATGACCTTATTCATCTAATAACTGATTATGGTGTTCGTCAGACAACATCTCGCCGCTCTGGTCACCCAATCATATGAAGGATGTTATTACACTTGAGAGTGTCCAAAAGCAAACTAGTAAGGCCATTTCAGGTACTGGGAATTTAATTTGTGAGGAAAGGTTAAGGAAGTTGGGGTCGTTTTCTTTGGAAAAGAGGAGGTTTCAGGTAATTTAAATAATGTTTGTTCTTGGGATGCGGGAGATGCTGGCCCATCTGTAGAGAAGGTGGTAGTGGACCGATTTGTTGAACCGCTGCAGATCTTGTGGTGATGGGGCTCCCATGATGGTGTCAGGTAGAGAATTCCAGGATATTAACTAGCAGCGATGAAGAAGTGCCGCTATATGTCCAAGTCAGGATGGCAGTGCGACTTGGAGGGGAACTGGGAAAGTGATGATGTTTCCACGACATTGCTGCTCTTGTCCTTCTTGGTGGCGGAGGTCGCAGGGGAGGGAAGTGCCGAAGCAGTAATCTTGGTGAGTTGCTGCAGTGCATCCTGCAGATTGTACATACTGCAGCCACAGTGCATCGGTGATGGAGGGGGTCAATATTGAGTCCGGTGACGGGCGTGCCCATCAAGCGGACTGTTGTTTCCCAGATGCTGTCAAACTTCTGAAGTCTTGTTGCGGCTGCATCCATATAAGTGAGTAATGAGTATTCCAACACTCCTAATTTAAGTCTTGCAGTTGGTGGAGAGGCTTTGAGCGGTCAGGGCATGAGCCACTCGTCACAGAGTACTCTGCCCTTACTGTCGTCATAAGCTACGACTGAAGGGGATAGCCCGGATCACCAATCAACCATCCTAATACGAACATGGCTGAGTAATGAGGGATGGTATGGTGGATTGTTGGATGGTGAAAGCATCATGACAGCTTCTTGGGTATCTGGCATTGGCATTGCATAGTAACGGGACATAAATCAAATGAAAGCTTTTCTTATTCATAATAAAGTTTATCATCTGGGGTTGGCATTGGCACGGGTTCCTTCAATTTTCCCTTACACCTGTGCGAACCCTGCCAGTCTGTCGAACTGGATAGTTCTCTTTCTTTGCTTGTCGTCTTCCAAATGGGAAGGATATGAATTGTGCACCCCTCCTGAATAGAGAATCGATGTTCTTCTTGATGCGTAGCTGCCTGACTAATGTGACAAAGGTCATCAGATGCTGCCTGGAAGGGGCCAGTCGCAAATTAATTCAGGTGGTGACCTTAACTGGCGCAGACAGTGCTGTTCGCCTGGTGGAAGTAGGCAGGAGGTCTTCATCCAGCAGTTGACATAGCTTCCCAATCGACTCCGGGGGTGGAGGGGTGGATGGGGGAAGTGCACCCTTCAGAAAAGTCTAGGTAAGACCTTCTTAGTCTGTAAACTCTGGTGAGCAGGTATCTGCAGGTAGAGAACAAACTGCTTCTGTGATTCTTAATCTGGCCTCTTCCAGCTCTTCATCCTCCACCTCTTCATAACATAGGAAAAGAGGGCTTTCCATTGGGAAGTCCATGCTCCTAGTCGAAAACTGTAGTCATTGCGGAGCTGACTAGAAATAGCAGCAGAAGTCCTGACAGACCCTTCAAAGTACTTAAAGAGATTAACATGCAGGCAAAGTAACACCAACCTTCTGTTACAGTAAACAAACTGGTCTCCTCAATGCAATATCTGCTTCAAAGATCTCTTTCTTATCTAGTGGTGGTTTAGTTTGGGACGGATGTTGGGGGGAATGGGCCTATTTGACTTCATTTAAATCGGGAGATTGACGCCAGGCTTTAAAGAGGATGGGCAATCTTTTTGGGGAGGATAATTCTGCCGCAATGTTCGTCCAGCAAGTCTGAGGCAGTAAGCGTCACTGCCCCCCTCTTCCTCCATTGAATGACCCCAAAAATGCCAGAAAACGGACGGTAATTCAGAGGAAAATTCTGTCCTGACAGTCAAGTCGAAACAGAAGCCAGTGGTGCTGCACTCACCCAACAAATCATTTATACCACATTTAATTGGGAGCCTTTGGAAGTAGACATGTAGCGTAACTAGCAGGGTAGATAAAGGGGAACCAGTAGATGTAGTATATTTGGATTTTCAAAAGGCATTCGATAAGGTGCCACATAAAAGGTTATTACACAAGATAAGGGCTCATGGGGTTGGGGGTAATATAGTAGCATGGATTGAGGATTGGTTAACGGACAGAAAACAGAGAGTAGGAATAAACGGGTCTTTTTCTGGATGGCAGGCTGAAACTAGTGGGGTCAGTGCTGGGGCCTCAGCTATTTACAATCTATATTAATGACTTGGACGAGTGTAATGTATCCAAGTTTGCTGACAATACAAAGCTAGGTGGGACAGTAAGCTGTGAGGAGAACACAAAGAGTCTGCAAAGGGATATAGATAGACTAAGTGAGTGGGCAGTAAGGTGGCAGATGGAGTATAATGTAGGGAAATGTGAGGTTATTCACTTTGGTAGGAAGAATAGAAAAACAGAATATTTTTGAAATGGTGAGAAACTTTTAAATGTTGGTGTTCAGAGAGATTTGGGTGTCCTCGTGCAAGAAACACAGAAAGCTAGCATGCAGGTACAGCAAGCAATAAGGAAGGCAAATGGCATGTTGGCCTTTATTGCAAGGGGGTTGGAGTATAAGAGTAAGGAAGTCTTGCTACAATTGTACAGGGCCTTGGTGAGACCACACCTGGAGTACTGTGCACAGTTTTGGTCTCCTTATCTAAGGAAGGATATACTTGCCTTAGAGGCGGTGCAACGAAGGTTCACTAGATTGATTCCTGGGATGAGAGGGCTGTCCTACGAAGAGATTTTGTGTAGAATGGGCCGATACTCTCTGGAGTTTAGAAGAATGAGAGGTGATCTCATTGAAACATACAAGATTCTGAGGGGGGATTGACAGGGTAGATGCGGAGAGGTTGTTTCCCCTGGCTGGAGAGTCTAGAACTCGGGGGTATAGTCTCAGGATAAGGGGTCGGCCATTTAGGACTGAGATGAGGAGGAATTTCTTCACTCAAAGAGTTGTGAATCTTTGAAATTCTCTGCCCCAGAGGGCTGTGGAGGCTCAGTCGTTGAGTATATTACAGATAGATTTTTGGACTCTAGGGGAATCGAGGATATGGAGATCGGGCGGGAAAGTGGAGTTGAGTTCGATGATCAGCCACGATCTTATTAAATGACGGCACAGGCTTGAGGTGCCGTATGGCCGACTCCTGCTCCTAATTCTTATGTTCTTATATTTAAAATACTGTTTAATAATTTCATTTAATGAAAACAAAAAAAGAGTTGAGTCCCTGTCTACTCTTAAAGTGCTTTCCGCCTTGTAAAACAGTAAGATTCATTATTGCCGGCGAATTTAAGAGCAGCGAGGAGCTGGGAGAGTTCCCCAGCACCGCTCCAGATGTCAGACAGTTATGCTTAATTGTCAATTCCTGGAACTTGATCCAGCTTCCACTAAACTGACAGAAGAGAAGGTCCTTTTGGAAAGTCTGTTTATACTCGAGTGTATCTCATTACTGACAGGTCAGCAATGAGGAACAATTAAATCCCTTCCCGTCATTATCTTAATTACACCACGGAGCTAAACTGCTAATGAGACAGAAAACCTGAGATGCAGCATGGAGCCCTGTCAAGTACTGGCGGTGTTGTTGTGCTACTGATATTATCTCTGCTAGCCGACTTGGCGTTCTCACCTTTTTTTTTCGCTGAGTTATTTTCTTATTTTTCTCATTCTCGCCTTCAGGATCTACCCACACAGGGTAACGAACCCAGAGGAGTTACCTCGAGGAGCCCGACAGTGTGCGAGAGAGGAATTAACCTCAGTAGAGGCACTATTGTTAACCCACTAAGTCTATAGCTGCAGCTGCTGTTAGTGCTTGAGCTTCCTTGCAACTGTCAAGATCATTAACTTGTTCAAACCGGTGTCATAACATTAACATTGAATTTTTAAACTAACAAGTAGGTAGGGGAGAAAAAGGATTGCTGGAGTTGATGGTAATTCTGTGTAACTGTGTTTTGAAAGCAGTACTTATGATACCCTGAACTCTCAATGCCTGGGATGTTGAAGTTAGAGAATGGCGGCGATTTGTACGCAGGGTGCTGGAACGCACCTACTTCCTTAGAGAGATCCAATCTACAGCACCCTTGATGAGTGAGTTGGCAAATCCAGTGTGGAACTCAGCCGTGCGGAACCAGAAGCTCCAGTCTGCGCTGGGTTAGGGCAGTGGGGGCAGCACAGGCTCTACAATTGGTCTCCGCACTCCCGGACTAGTGAGTGAAAGGAATCAACCGCACTGCCTGACCCCGATCGCCGCACAGCGAACCCTGCTGAAAATTGCAGACGTTTGATGAGGGCGCGATCGGGCCCGACTCTAATGCCGTTCGCGGTTAAATAGCTTGCTAACGCACGTGAAGACTGGCAACTTGGTTAAGTGAGTGGGCAAAGATCTGGCAAATGGAGTATAATGTGGGAAAATGTGAAATTGGCCATTTTGGCAGCAAGAATAAAAAAGAAGTATATTATCTAAATGGTGAGAGATTGCAGAGCTCTGAGACGCAGAGGGATCTGGGTGTCCTAGTGCATGAATCGCAAAAGGTTAGTATGCAGGTACAGCAAGTAAGTAGGAAAGCTAATAGAATGTTATCGTTTATTGCAAGGGGAATTGAATACAAAAGTAGGGAGGTTATGCTTCAGTTATACAGGGCATTGGTGAGACCACATCTTGAGTACTGTGTACAGTATTGGTCTCCTTATTTAAGGAAGGATGTAAATGCGTTGGAAGCAGTTCAGAGAAAGTTTACTAGACTAATACCTGGAATGGGCGGGTTGACTTATGAGGAAAGGTTGGACAGGCTGGGCTTGTAACCACTGGAGTTTAGAAGAGTAAGAGTTGACTTGATTGAAACATATAAGATCCTGAGGGGTCTGGACAGGGTGGATCTGGAGAGGATGTTTTCTCTTGTGGGAGAATCTAGAACTAGGGGGTCACTGTTTAAAAATAAGGGGTCGCCCATTTAAGACAGAGATGAGGAGAAATTTTTTCTCACAAAGGGTCGTGAGTCTTTGGAACTCTCTTCCTCAGAGGGCGGTGGAAGCAGAGTCTTTGAATATTTTTAAGGCGGAGGGAGATAGATTCTTGGTGAGCAAGGGGGTGAAAGGTTATCGGGGGTAGGCAGGAATGTGGAGTAATTGGATCAGCCATGACCTTATTGAATGGCGGAGCAGGCTCGAGGGGCCTACTCCTGCTCCTAATTCGTATGTTCGTATGTACACTGAAGGACACGTGGCCTCTGCGGGCCTGTACCCTGGCAAACGTCAGTGTCTCCAGTACTGTCAGGAGAGCATCACCTCACTTGCACATCGCTGCGCCTAATCTCCTTACAAAATCTAAGCCGACGCACCCAGTGCAATACGGAGGGAGCGCAGCACTGTCAGAGGTGCCGTCTTTCGGATGAGACGTTAAACCGAGGCCCCGTCTGCCCTCTCAGACGGACATAAAAAAACTCCCATGGCACTATTTCGAAAAAAAGCAGGGGAGTTCTCCCCGGTGTCCTAGCCAATATTTATCCCTCAACCAGCAACATAATCTCATTGCTGTTTGTCGGAGCTTGCTGTGCGCATATTGGCTGCCGCAATTCCGACATTATAATAAATTTATGAGGATGTTGCCTGGACTGGAGAATTTTAGCTATGAGGAAAGATTGGACAGGCTGGGGTTGTTTTCTTTGGAACAGAGGAGGCTGAGGGGAGATTTAATTGAGGTGTATAAAATTATAAGGGGCCGAGATAGAGTGGATAGGAAGGACCGATTTCCCTTAGCAGAGGGGTCAACAACCAGGGGGCATAGATTTAAAGTAATTGGTCGGAGGTTTAGAGGGGATTTGAGGGGAAATTTCTTCACCCAGAGGGTGGTGGGGGTCTGGAACTCACTGCCTGAAAGGGTGGTAGAGGCAGAAAAACCTACAGGGCTACGGACCAAGAGCTGGAAAGTGGGATTAGGCTGGATAGCTCTTTGTCGGCCGGCACGGACACGATGGGCCGAATGGCCTCCTTCTGTGCTGTAAATTTCTATGATTCTGCGATAAATACAAGTTTCATTGGCTGTAAATCGCTTTGGGACATCCTGGGGTCATTAAAGGCGCGATATCAATGCACGCCTTTGCTTTTCTTTTACAAAATAAAAGAAAACTGACTTGTACAACACTTTAGTGTTGTGACCGCACCTCTCAAAAGAAAGAACCTGCATTTCCATAACGCCTTAACATGTCTTCAGGACCTCTCAAAGGGCTGCACATCCAGTGAAATGAAATGAAAGGCAGTCACAGGTTGTCCACGTAGGCATAAACGTGGCCAGTTTGTGCACAGCCAGATTCCAGAAACAAAAAATGAAATAAACGACCAGTCAATCGTTTTTTTGGGTGATGTTGTTCGAGGAAGGGACTTTGGCCAGGATACCGGGAGAACTCTCTTAAACACAATCAAGTCAGACGCGGTTAGAGAGGCCAATCTCAGAAGTGCATCACGAGAGGCACAAATCTCCACAGGCATTGCTGCCGGAAGGAAGTATGAGGGAAACCCACGATTAAAAAATGAAGGCCGCTCCGCCTTTTGTAAGGAATGTTATCTGCAGTTCGGCATAATAGATTGGCTGTCACGTGTGAAAGTGTCGGCAGCCAGTGTTCGCTCTTTGGGTGAAGCAAAAAATGAGAAACAGCTGCTAACATTGCAGGCCAGACAGAGGCTAATCTCCCTGCACCAATACAAGGCAGGTTGCTGGCCACACAGCAGCTGCCTCTCACTCAGGTCGGTGCGCGAAACGCGACAGCCCTTCTTCAAAGTTTTTCCCCATCTTGATCAGCTCTCGTCTCCGTGCAGCCTGCATTGGACAGCCAGCAGCAGATTCCTCTCGGATTGAAACCTAACCCATTTGCTGAGATGCTCAAAGGAGTAGGTTGAACTGCGAGCTAAGAGCAGCATCTACCGCAGTACATAAAAGAATGGAGAAGTAAGAGGATACAGCATTTGTCACCGAGCAGGGCTTTTTACCGAAAATCCTTTGTCAGTGTGTTTAAAGGTGCCAACAGCTCTAAATTTTTATGCAGCCAGATGTTTCCAGGTAGCCTCAGGTGACACAAGCGAATCAAGCAGTGCACAACTGCATTACCAGACTGATTCCTGGGTTGGCAGGACTGTCGTATGAGGAGAGATTGGGTCGACTAAGCCTGTATTCACTAGAGTTTAGAAGAATGAGAGGGGTTCTCATTGAAACGTGTAAAATTCTGACAGGGCTAGACAGACTGGATGCAGGGAGGATGTTTCCCCTGGCTGGGGGGTTCTAGAACGAGGGGTCACAGTCTCAGGATACGGGGTAGGACATTTAGGACTGAGATGAGGAGAAATTTCTTCACTCAGAGGGTGGTGAACCTGTGGAATTCTCTACCACAGAAGGCTGTGGAGGCCAAGTCACTGAATATATTTAAGAAGGAGATAGATAGATTTCTAGACGCAAAAGGCATCAAGGGGTATGGAGAGAGAGCGGGAATATGGTATTGAGATAGAGGATCAGCCATGATCATATTGAATGGCGGAGCAGGCTCGAAGGGCCGGATGGCCAACTCCTGCTCCTATGTTTCTAAGTCGGAGACAGATGCTCTGTTCAGGCAGGCCACCGGTTTCATATCCTTCCCCGTGGAGCCACCAGAGCAGAGGGATTGAGCATTTTATCAAGTGATGCCAGCCAGTGTGACATTTAAAGGCCCCAACTGAAGGCTCCCTAAATTTCACCATCAGCGAGGGTTTTCATCGCTTGTGAGTGACGCCAGCCACATCATGCTGCATGTTGTGTGCTGCCCTGGAAGCGGAGATGATCCTTTCGTTCTCTGACTAATCAAAGTCAGCATTGTTCATCCAGTGCAATATGTCAGCATGGTTGCTGGGAGACCAGGGTCACCCACTTCAACCCTGGCTGGTGGCACCCCTGCATCACTTGGGAACCGAGAGCGACAACAGCTTCTCTGAAGCTTTCATTTCTCCCTGTTTCATTATTGAACAGGCTCCTTGGTATCCTGAAGTCCTGCTTCTGTTGCCTGCAATACAGCCCAGCAATAGTCTCGAGAATTATAATGGCTGGCTGCAAATTGCATCATTTTGCAGTTAGGAACCTTCCCGTTCGCAGACGTGCTTGCTGACCTCCATTGGCTCCCGGTTAAGCAATGCCGCGATTTTAAAATTCTCATCCTTCTTTTCAAATCCCTCCATGGCCTCGCCCCCTCCCTATCTCTGTAACCTCCTCCAGCCCCACAACCCCCCAAGATCTCTGCGCTCCTCCAATTCTGCCAACTTGAGCATCCCTGATTTTAATCGCTCCACCATTGGTGACCGTGCCTTCAGCTGCCAGGACCCTAAGCTCTGGAATTCTCTCCCTAAACCTCTCCGCCTCTCTCTCCTCCTTCAAGAGGCTCCTTAAAACCGACCTCATTGACCAAGGTCCTGTCCTAATTTCTCCTTATGTGGCTCAGTGTCAAATTTTGTTTTATAACACTCCTGTGAAGCGCCTTGGGAGGTTTTACTCTGTTAAAGGTGCTGTATAATACAAGTTATTGTTGTTGAAGAGGGTGCAAGCCATCAACCCCTCATCATGGCGAGGGCTTCGAGGAGAGAGAGGACAACCAGTTGCCAGCAGTAGGTGACATTCGACAGGAAGTTATCAACAACGTTTTCCACTAGAAGGGACACACCCCGTCTCCAGAGCCCACAATGATGTTGAGAAGCCTTTGCAATGCTCACAAATCATCAGAACTCAAAGTTGCAAAACACTACCCATCCTTTCAGGGAAAGGACACTTGCAGATCTTCATGAATAGATAAACAGAGACCCCGAAAGCATATATAGAAATAATCCATAAATGCACCCATCTGCCAAAGCTATCCACATTTACAGACTGTCTCTCTATTATGTCCTATCAATATTTCTTATCATTGTGCCGAACCTTATTCAGATATGAACCTACTTTCGTGTCATGAGGTTTTGAGTTTGGTGGCTAGGACTTTACTGATTGAGGACTGAGGAGGCAGTCATCTCACTGCTATTGATGTCCTTGCAGCATCTGCATCCAATGTCACGTCGCTTGTGCGTTCAATGCCTGTCTGTCCCAGAGGCTCCCTCCTGTGCTGGTATGGGAAGGCGTTGGATTGATGTAGCAACATTGTCAGCATCATGAGAAATGGCAGCAGCGACGACCATCCCTGGCACCTCACTTGTGCTGGGCACGGGCTCGGTTGGGGTTATGGTCTACATGACAGCAGATCAAAACGTCTCAACTAAGTCCTGAAAGCCTTTGGAAACAGTCATGCCTGTACTCTGGATGCAACATTCACCCTTAGAACCTCCCCCTGACATGTTCTTGTTGCAGAAATCTCATGGACACGTTCACCAGGATGTTCTGCATGCTCTGACGTACTTTCTTCATTTTTTTTTGTTTGTTCCGGGATGTGGGCGTCGCTGGCAAGGCCAGCATTTATTGCCCTTGAGAAGGTGGTGGTGAGCCGCCTTCTTGAACTGCTGCAGTCCGTGTGGTGAAGGTACTCCCACAGTGCTGTTAGGGAGGGAGATCCAGGATTTTGACCCATAGAAACATAGAAAAATAGGAGCAAGAGTAGGCCATTCAGCCCTTCGAGCCTGCTCCGCCATTCAATATGATCATGGCTGATCCTCTATCCCAATACCATATTCCTGCTCTCTCCCCATACCCCTTGATGCCTTGTGTGTCTAGAAATCTATCTATCTCCTCCTTAAATATATTCAGTGACTTGGCCTCCACAGCCTTCTGTGGTAGAGAATTCCACAGGTTCACCACCCTCTGAGTGAAGACCCAGTGACGATGAAGGATCGGCCGATATATTTCCAAGTCAGGATGGTGTGTGACTTGGAGGGGAACTTGGAGGTGGTGGTGTTCCCATGCACCTGCTGCCTTTGTCCTTCTAGGTGGAAGAGGTGGCGGGTATGAGAGCTGCTGCCGAAGAAGCCTTGGCGAGTTGCTGCAGTGCATCTTGTAGATGGTCCACACTGCAGCCACGGTAGGCCGGTGGTGGAAGGAGTGAATGTTGAAGGTGGTGGATGGGGTGCCGAGCAAGCATCAATCCATTGTGTTGAAGATGCAGGGCGTGGACTACTTCAACATCCACAACCAGCAACACATGAGAAGGAGACTGTTTCCATTGCCTGCACGAGATCTGTACTCCCGAATTGTAATTGGTAGACTGGGTACCTAGGCTTTTCAGCTGAGGCCTGTTGTGGCTGCCCCCGTCCACTCCAGTGAAGAGGTGGCTGGTTCCTCATCATCCCCTCCCACCTCCTACCAGTCACTGGTGCTCTGTGTTTCACTCCATGATATACCCTCAGTCTCCGTAGTTTCATCCTCCCAAGAGATCTATGTTTGCCTACATAACAAGATTAACTACACTTGAAATGTAATTGATCGCTTGTGGGACGTGCTGTAGAAATGCAAGCTCTATCTTTCTTCCTGGGCTCCGCTAATAGAGTTCTATTCCTGGTCACTGCCCTGTGAGCCCTGGTGGAACGCATGCCTGCGTGGTCCTTGTGTAGGAATGGAGTTGTGATCAGCCGCGATGCCCTGCGATTAAATGGCCTGCCAACGCTCGTTGTCTAGACTAACACATGAAGAATAATCACTTGGGTGAAGTACTGGACAGCAACAAGTGCCCATTAAACTGTACCTCAACAAATGGCAGTACCTGAGATGAGGGGGTTGATTTATGAAGAAAGGTTGAGCAGGTTGGGCCTATACCCATTGGAGTTTAGAAGAATGAGAGGTGATCTTATTGAAACATATAAGATTCTGAGGGGGCTCGACAAGGTAGATGCAGAGAGGATGTTTCCCCTCGTGGGGAAATCTAGAACTCGGGGGCATAGTTTCAGAATAAAGGGTCGCCCTTTTAGAACTGAGATGAGGAGGAATTTTTTCTCTCAGAGGGTCATAAATCTGTGGAATTCTCTGCCCCAGAGAGCCGTGGAGGCTGGGTCATTAAATACATTTAAGGTGGAGATAGACAGATTTTTGCAAGATAAGGGAGTGAAGGGTTATGGGGAGCGGGCGGGGAAGTGGCTTTGAGCCCAAGATCAGCCATGATCTTATTGAATGGCGGAGCAGGCTCGAGGGGCCAAGTGGCCTATTCCTGCTTCTATTTCTTATGTTCTTTTATGTTCTTAAGTTTAGCAGAGAGGGAATAAATTGGAGGGGGAAAACGAAAAAGTAGACAAGAAGAATGATATGTTCCTCGGGTGAGACGACGGAAGGTGGGAGGAGGCTCGTGTGGCGCATGGACGTGTTGGGCTGAATGGACTGTTTCTGTGCTGTTACTGCTATGTAAAGAAGCCCTGGAACGCAGAAACAAATTGCCACCTGAAGCGTTTTGGATGGGTGGGAGCAAGCGGATCTGCCGTCGAATTAGGAATGCAGTTTCTGTAAACGTCAAAAAAATATTGCTTACGTGGAGCATATTGTGTTGGGTGAGGGTTTTTGTTGGGACTGTGTTTTTGAGCATGCCTAGCTGTGATGCAGCCAGATCGCTCCCTCGCGGGTGCCACCACACTGCGGGCATGAGAAGTGATCACTCCACAAATTGCATCGTCTGACTGGTGTTTTCTCTTTTTGCAGTGGATGGTTCGATCCACCTGGCAGCAGGGCCCTTGCTACAGAAGGAATGCAGTACGCTGGGAGGGTGCAGCCCTGGAGATGCGACGATTACCAGCGGCTACTGCCTGCCTGCCAAGTGTGAGTAAAGATAACGTTAGCTTTTTCCTGTTAACACGAAACAAGCTGTTTCCTTCCCTGCAAAGGGAAATCCCTTCTGCATCACTGCCGTCGCACTTGTTTAATCAAGTTGTTTCCCAATGAATAGGTCGATACGATATATAAGGGAGTTTGACTGGCGTCGCCACATCCCAGTTTAGCTCTCCCATCAAACTTTGTGATATTAAATTGAAAAAATATTTTTCGAAAAAATGCACCAAGAGAGATGTAATATTGAATTGTACCTTGAAAATGAACTGTTTTATGTATGAAAACACTGATCTGACTGCCCCAAACAAAGGGTGACTGGAGGTGAATATTCTTGCTGTTTTGTAGACCTTCACATTGTGTTTGGAGACAGTTTCAGGAACTTTCTCCTGCTTTGAGGCATGTATGTAGATTTGTTTCCGAAATAAAACCAGTTGGCATGAAATTAGCGCATTAAGACAGTAATGGGTGAAAGTCTTTTGTCCTCTGTTTTACCAAAGGTGTTAGGCAAGTGAGGTGAAATCACACCGTGCCATAGGAACACATTAATTGGGAAATGTTGATGTACAAAGGGACCTGGGTGTCCTTGTACACCAGTCACTGAAAGCAAACATGCAGGTGCAGCAAGCAGTTAGGAAGGCAAGTGGTATGTTGACCTTCATTGCAAGAGGATTTGAGTACAGGAACAAGGACGTCTTACTACAGTTATACAGGGCCTTGGTGAGACCACACCTGGAGTATTGTGCGCAGTTTTGGTCTCCTTACCTAAGAAAGGATATACTTGCCATAGAGGGCGTGCAGCGAAGGTTCACCAGACTGATTCCTGGGATGGCAGGACTGTCGTATGAGGAGAGATTGGGTAGACTAGGCCTGTATTCACTAGAGTTTAGAAGAATGAGAGGGGATCTCATTGAAACATATAAAATTCTGACAGGGCTAGACAGACTGGATGCAGGGAGGATGTTTCCCCTGGCTGGGGGGTGTCTAGAACGAGGGGTCACAGTCTCAGGATACGGGGTAGGACATTTAGGACTGAGATGAGGAGAAATTTCTTCACTCAGAGGGTGGCGAACATGTGGAATTCTCTACCACAGAAGGCTGTGGAGGCCAAATCACTGAATATATTTAAGAAGGAGATAGATTTCTAGACACAAAAGGCATCAAGGGGTATGGGGAGAGAGCGGGAATATGGTAATGAGATAGAGGAACAGCCATGATCATATTGAATGGCGGAGCAGGCTCGAAGGGCCGAATGGCCGACTCCTGCTCCTATTTTTCTATGTTTCTATGTTAATGCATACTGCCCAATGTGATTTTAGCTCATTTGTATTTTTATTCCCTCTGATTGTTTCTAACATGGTCTGATTGTTTAGGGACATATCAAAGGATACAGAGAAAAGAACATTCTCTCACTAAAACTGAAAGTAAGAAATCTATGCCAGTAAGAGACCCGTGTCTAACCATTCACAGCATTCCCAAAAAATCATTAGGCCGCTACTGTTCCCCAAGAGATTGTGTTTAAAAGGCCGAACAAAACTCTGGTCCTCAGCAGAGTTACAGTGAAACCACATGTCACGGCTATTTGCCAAAAACTAACAGCTCATCACCTGCAAATGTTAAGCAGGTTGTGGGAAGGTGCTAAAACGTATCATTGAATTAGGCTGCTGATTGAATGACCTCTTTACCTGAAAAGGCAAGCGAGTAGTTGGAGGCGGCCGCTGTGGAGGTTGCTCAGTGCTGGGAAGTGTGCCACTCTGCCCAGAGTTCAGCCTGCCCACAGCCAGAATGACCCAACGTAGCTGCT
The DNA here is from genome assembly GCA_030390025.1 of Squalus acanthias. NCBI lineage: Eukaryota > Metazoa > Chordata > Chondrichthyes > Squaliformes > Squalidae > Squalus > Squalus acanthias. The sequence continues at coordinate 29,205,409 of CM059450.1, read as the reverse complement.
GCCCACTTCCCCGAGGAGGGCTTCGCCACCTTCGATGGCGCCGACAAGGGATTGGGTCGGGTCGAGTCAATGGGATTGCCAGTGGGTCGAGCCATTGCTGGTGCCATCGAAGGCGGTAGGCTCCGTGACCAAACTGAGAAAGCTATAAATGTCACTCTGAAATCATGCCGCACGTGCAGTGTACTGGGGTGAATTCCGCAGCAAAGGGACCCACTGAAAGGGGTTAAAGGCGCTTTAAAATCCAAGTGAACCCAACCTGACTATAATCCTCAGTACACCACAACCCACTATTCCAGAATGTCAGTCTGCAAAAACTGGGGGGGGGGGAGGGGAAATTAGCCTTGGCGAGTTGCTGCAGTGCATCTTGTAGATGGTACACACTGCAGCCACGGTACACCGGTGGTGGAGGGAGTGAATGTTTAAGGTGGTGGATGGGGTGCCGATCAAGCGGGCTGCTTTGTCCTGGATGATGTCGAGCTTCTTGAGTGTTGCTGGAGCTGCAACTCATCCAGGCAAGTGGAGAGTATTCCATCACACTCCTGACTTGTGCCTTGTAGATGTTGGAAAGGCTTTGGGGAGTCAGGAGGTGAGACACTCGCCGCAGAATACCCAGCCTCTGACCTGCTCTTGTTGCCACAGTATTGATGAGGCTGGTCCAGTTAAGTTTCTGGTCAATGGTGACCCCCCAGGATGTTGATGGTGGGGGCTTCGGCGATGGTAATGCCATTGAATGTCAAGGGGAGATGGTTAGACTCTCGCTTGTTGAAGATAGTCATTGCCTGGCACTTCTGTGGCGCAAATGTTACGCTTGTTGAAGCACCTTCGGGTATTTTTCTGTGATAAAGGCACTGTATAAATGCAAGTGGTTGTTGTGGGAAAGTGCATGTAATTTTCAGGCTGCAGATTAGAAGTACCCAGTATTTCTCTCTCTTTGGTTAAGTTTAATCAGAGGGTACAGACATTCTTACCGCTGTGTCAGTGAGTGTTTTTATGTTGCTTTGTACAATTTAAATGTTTGGCTTTCTTTTTCTTTTTGAAGACTTTCTTTTGGAGTGTAACAGACAGTGTGCACCAGATGTGCCATGTTTGCAATATATGCACAGGCAGATAAGATTGTGGAAGAGCGATAGAACATTGCACATTTTATTGGAGGTTTCTGACACCAAGAACATTTTCGCACCTCGTTATTGTCAGGGATGTGCATTTATTTAAGTATACATTTATTTAACACACCGCCTTCAGTGTGCCAGTGCAGCCTTCGGTCGCCTGAGGAAGAGAGTGTTTGAAGGCCAGGACCTCAAACCCGACACCAAGCTCATGGTCTACAGAGCAGTAGTGATACCCACCCTCCTGTATGCCTCAGAATCATGGACCATGTACAGCAGGCACCTCAAAGCACTGGAGAGGTACCACCAATGCTGCCTCCGCAAGATCCTGCAAATCCATTGGCAGGATAGGCGCACCAACGTCAGTGTTCTCGCTCAGGCCAACATCCCTAGCATCGAAGCTTTGACCACACTCGATCAGCTCCGATGGACGGGTCACATTGTCCACATGCCCGATACGAGACTCCCAAAACAAGCGCTCTACTCGGAGCTCCGACACGGCAAGAGAGCCCCAGGTGGGCAGAGGAAACGCTTCAAGGACAAAGCCTTTCTTCAAAGCCTCCTTGAAAAAGTGCAACATCCCCACCGACACCTGGGAATCTCTGGCCCAAGACCGCACAAAGTGGAGGAGAAGCATCCGGGAAGGCGCCGAACACCTCGAGTCTCTTTGCCGTGAGCAAGCGGAAACCAAGCGCAAGGAGCGCACGTCAACCCAAGCACCCCACCCACCCGCCCTTCAACCACCGTCTGCCCCACCTGTGACAGAGACTGTAGGTCCCGCATTGGACTCATCAGTCACCTGAGAACTTATTATTAGTGTGGAAGCAAGTCATCCTCGGTTCCGAGGGACTGCCTAAGAAGGAGATTCCATGCTCATTCATGCCTGTGTAATCTTCTCACTGGTAGACCTGCAGTGCACACAATGTAAAAGGTAGTTTGTCATCCAGGAGATCGGCAGTATACGAGATGCTTGGCTGACTTGTGCATCTGAGGTGCTAGCAAAAGGAATACTGGCTTCTGCATCACACAAATCTTATTCTGCTGTATGATGCCAACTCCTCAGGCTCCCTTAAAGGCTAGATTGGTAAAGGCTGTGTATATCTGAGCTATATGGATCAGGAAACTTACAGAATCTTACAGGAAATGTGTTACTCTCTACACAAATGTGGTCTTTTCTCATTGGGTGCTTTCTATGTCGCACCCATGTTTGCTGACATGTATTGCGTGTGCATTTATTAGAATTTTAACTGATCTAATTAGAAAGAATATGGGTTGGATTTTCAATGACCCGTGGAGTCGGGTTTGGAGGCGGGGGGGAGGTTAAAGTTGCAGATTCGGGGGTCCCGACCCCATCCCGCCTCCATGCCAGTTTCTCTGGCGGCAGGTACCCGACCTGGTCTGAGACCCGACTCCCCGAGGCGGGAAGGGATTAGTGACAATTAACTGCCTGTTAACAGGTAGTTAACAGGCAGTTTTTTGCATAATCCCTATTTTAAAAAGAAAAGTGTGGGCTTCCCGACAGGTGGCAACCACGCCAAGTTATCGGGGCGGGCCGTGGGTCTGCAGGGGTTGGAGGGGTCGATATGTCCGGTGGGCAGGTGAGTGATGGGTGCATGTGTGCAGAGGTAAGTGTGTAAGGTAAGTGCTAAGTGTTGGAAAAAGTTTTACTTACCTTAACTTCCTCCTGCAGGTGTCAGCCCTTCAGTTCTCGGGAGTTAGAAATCTCACCGGCACAGAAAGCAGGAAAGCCGTGGTTCTGTCAAAAACTGCAGCCTTCTGTTTTCTGTGGTGGAATGATTTCTAACTCAGCCTGAGAGGAAGGACTGAAGTTAGAAATCATATTGTGAGTGTTTGACAGCTTCACAGAGCTGTCAAACGCTGATATTTCATCTGTCAAAAGCTCTTGACAGATGAAATGTCAGTCTGTGACGTCACCTGTTGCCGGGTGGCCCTTAATTGGCCTGCTGAGCCCACTGGGCGGGCTCAACAAGGTCAATCAAGGGAAAGTACAGTGGGTTGGCCACATCTCGATGGAGGCGGATTCACAAGCCAGAATGTGTGATTCCCGACCCCAACTCGATCCCAGTTTCAAAATCCAGCCCTATGTTTAGTTAATGCATTATCTTGTGCCTTGGAGGATTGCATTTGTCCGTTCATCTATCCTTTCTTCATATCCACTCATGCTGTGATCTGATATTCTCAGCTGTGTCATTCCTTTGGAGTTTGAATCCTCACTTTAAACATTCACTCCCTCCACCACCGGCGCACCGTGGCTGCAGTGTGTGCCATCTACAAGATGCACTGCAGCAACTCGCCAAGGCTTCTTCGGCAGCACCTCCCAAACCCGCGACCTCGTCCACCTGGAAGGACAAGGGCAGCAGGCGCATGGGAACACCACCACCTCCAAGTTCCCCTCCAAGTCACACACCATCCTGACTTGGAAGTATATCGGCCGATCCTTCATCGTCGCTGGGTCAAAATCCTGGAACTCCCTCCCTAACAGCACTGTGGGAGTACCTTCACCACACAGGACTGCAGCAGTTCAAGAAGGCGGCTCTCCACCACCTTCTCGAGGGCGATTAGAGATGGCCAATAAATGCTGGATTAGCATTTATTGCCCATCCACATCCCAGGATCTAATTAAAAAAAAACTCAGGCGATAGGTCAACGGTCTGGATGGTGTTTCGTGCTATATTCCAGTCATGCATTATTTTGACCTGTTTTGTCTGGAATTATATATATGTGAGGTGTTCCAATGTGCGATTTGAATCTTTCGCACAGAAGTCACAGCTGCACCCAGGGGGCTGGCGCTGATTGAGTGGAAACTGTTTATACCTTAATCTCATTTTTATTGGGAAGCGTCCTGTGGGTGTAAAAGAGTTGATATGGGTACATGTGGAATGTCTGAAGTTGAATGGATTTTTTTTTTTAAACGGACTGCGAGTCTTAAGCTGGCAGCTCACCCTCTGCTGGGAACACCTGACAGCTTGAGGGGGGGAAAAGTCACACTGCTGACAACAGTGACTTTAAATGAGCCGTTGCACTGACATTATTAATGAACAGAGCAGCATACATTTCAGAATTAAGGGAATTACCATCAGCATCATCATAATCTGACGTCTTCATTTCAAAAGATTTCTGACGCAAATTATTCTGTGGCTGAATTCGTCGCTTACTTACTGTAACTGTGGGTATGGTGATTGATACTAAATAATGATCTATGAAATCTACCTGTACTCCAGTTTATTGTGCCATGGAATGATGACCCATGCTTATGTGAATAAAATAGATAATAGTGTTTTATATTCATTCATGGGATGTGGGCGTCGCTGGCAAGGCCGGCATTTATTGCCCATCCCTAGTTGGCCTTGAGTAGGTGGTGGTGAGCCGCCTTATACAACTGAGTGTCTTGGTAGGCCATTTCAGAAGGCAGTTAAGAGTCAAACCACATTGCTGTGGATCTGGAGTCACAGATAGGCCAGACCGGGTAAGGACAGCAGATTTCCTTCCCTCATTAGTGAGTCAGATGGGTTTTTACGACAATCTGGTATAGTTTCATGGTCTGTATTACTGATACTACCTTTTATTCCAGATTTATTTAACTAATTGAATCTAAATTCCCCAGCTGCTGTGGTGGGATTTGAGCTCACATCTCCAGATTACTAGTCCAGTAACATAACCACTATGCTACCGTACCCCTACCGTACCTCAATTGGCAGCACCCATGCCTCTGAGTCTGAAGGTGTGGGTTCAAGCTCCACTGCAGGACATAATCTAGGCTGAAACTTTAGTGCCGTACCAAAGGAGTGTTGCGTTGTTGGAGGCGCTGGCCTTCAGCTGAGAGTCATACTGAGGCCCATTGCTTCAGGTAAATGTGAAAGATCCCACAGTACTGTGCGATACAAAGAAGAGCAGGTAGTTCTTCTGGTATCATGGGCGACATCGTTCCCTCAACCAACGCCAAAAGGAAGAATTAACCCGATCATCATTTATTTCATTGCTGTTTGTGGTGCTCTGCTGTACGCAAAATGGCTGTTATGTTTGCCTGCAAAGGATGCCCTCAGATAGTAGCTCAGTGATTCTTTCCAAGGGGAATGCAGAATACAAGGGAATATACGAATTAGGAGCAGGAGTAGGCCACTCGGTCCCTCGAGCCTGCTCCGCCATTCAATAAGATCATGGCTGATCTGATTACTCCACATTCCCGCCTACCCCCGATAACCTTTCACCCCCTTGTTTATCAAGAATCTATCTACCTCTGCCTTAAAAATATCAAAGACTCTGCTTCCACCGCCCTCTGAGGAAGAGAGTTCCAAAGACTCACGACCCTCTGTGAGAAAACATTTCTCCTCATCTCTGTCTTAAATGGGCGACCCCTTATTTTTAAACAGTGACCCCTAGTTCTAGATTCTTCCACAAGAGGAAACATCCTCTCCACATCCACCCTGTCCAGACCCCTCAGGATCTTATATGTTTCAATCAAGTCACCTCTTACTCTTCTAAACTCCAGCTTCCTGAGTATAACAGTGGCATTTCTTCCCAGTATCTGCAGTGACTCCCAAGATGCGGCTGGAAGTCTCCAGGAGCACGCTGAGATCAGCAGTGTCCCTTGAACCAACTATTTCCACCTAGATGTACAGGTCTTGGCAAAACATAGAAAAATAGGAGCAGGAGTCGGCCATTCAGCCCTTCGAGCCTGCTCCGCCATTCAAGATGATCGTGGCTGATCCTCTACCTCAACACCATATTCCCGCTCTCTCCCCAAGCTGCGCAAGTTGTGGCTGTCGTAACTCCGTCATTTGCATCTGGCTGTCACTGGGGGCGCAGACACCTCTTCAGCGCACCCTGAAACTCAACGCAATCGCTGCCACGGAACCCCAGCGTATATTGGACCCGTAAAAAAAAAAAATCCCGCCCCTCCGTAAAGGTTCAGTTGCTGACTTACGCCCTCTGCCGACCCAGGAAATTTGGGCCCTACACCTGGAGGCCAAGGGAACCGATGTAAGCGAGTAATTTAGGATTGAAGTCAGGAGGTTCTTCACAGAAAGAATAATCAAAATATGAAATGGAGGCAAAGAAACAGTTGGAGGGACTATAGGGACTTTCTGGGTGGCTGAACTAAGATGGATTGAATGGCTTTCTTCATCTATATGTGTAATGTGAATAAACTGGACACATGCACGACTCAATAACATTGGGATTTGAAGAGGGGCAAGAATAACTTCAGAAAGTAAGGGCGCGATCTTGCCAGCCCTGGGGAGGCGGGACTGCCGGGAAAATGGCAGAATTTGGGGGCGGGTGCCCAACCCGTCTCCATGCCATCTTGCCAGGAGGCGGGTAGCCGTCCCGCGCCGGGTCCCGTCTCCTTGGCGGCGGGAAGGGATTAAAGCCTATTAACTGCCTGTTAACAGGTAGTGAACAGACAGAAAATAGGATTATCCCCCTTTTTGCCCTCACAAGTGTGGGCTTCCCGAAGGCTCCGAAACCCGCCAGCTCAGCGAGGCGAGTAGTGGGTCTGCGGGGGTCGGGGGGGTGCAAAAGTGTGGTGTGGAGGTGAGTGATGGGTGCAAGAGTGGAGAGGTGAGTATGTGAGGTAAGTACAAAGTGTTAGTAAAAGTGTACTTACCTTTGTTTCTTCCTGCAGGCTTCAGTCGGTGTGTATGCAGAGAGGCTCGCACCTCCGCGTTGGAGATGACAGATGCAACAACCATCTCATTTCTGCAAGACCTCATCAAACTACAGAGAATGTCAGTGTTTGACAGCTTCACAGAGCTGTCAAACGATGACAATTCATCTGTCATACATTTTTGACAGATAAAACGTCATACGTTGACGTTCTCTGCAACCGGCTTTCCCTTAATTGGCCTGCTAAGCCAATCAAGGTAAATCAAGGGAAAATAGTGTGGGTTGGCCAGAAGTTGTTGGAGGCGGGACTGAAACCCGACAAGTGGGAGTCCCGTCTCCAAAAGCTCCCCATTGGCAAAATCACCCCCCAAGTGAAAGAAACCTCCCTTGTAGAGGGAATTGTGTGGGGTGGAGGAGAAATGTTGTGAGATAGCCGAAGGTCCCAAATTTTCTGTGGCGCCAGCAAAGAGTGGGGAGGGGGAGGAGCGAAGGTAGTGGTGCGACTGACAAGCCCCCCCGGGGTTACACCTTTCAGTTCAACTTAGCAAGAACAGAGCTCTTGCTTATTGAGTTCCTTCACTTCCAGCTGTGAAGGATCAGGAGCCGTCAGTAACAGTGCCCAGCCCGTATACTGCGTGTGTCAGTCTTAACACAGGTCGCCATGAGCCGCACAAAATTATTACTGACCTCTCCTGCATACTTGGAGTTTATTCTGTCGCAGCGTTCCTTCAATTCTTAAAGAAAAAAATTATAAAATATAAAATTCAACTTAATTATTAATATTTTAAACCCGGGCATATTGGCAAGATTATTTCTGTGAAATGGGAGGGAGGGTCATTCTGATGTGAGACCTTCTCTATAAATTTTTTAAATAAGGTTTTACTACTGGCATTGATACAGGAAGCTGGAGGGAGACCAGGATTTGGAAGTGAGAATACAAGTAAAAAACTCGTCAATAATTCACACAGTTTTCCCTGGGTCCATACGCTACATGGCAATTGCAAATTGCCACTCTGGAGGCTGCTCAAATGCTGTGTAATGTAAGAATGGTGGTGACCTCAATCTGTCTGCCGTCATCTTCTTCAGGAGTCCATCTCCTGACTCCCCAAAGCCTTTCCACCATCTACAAGGCACGAGTAAGGAGTGTGATGGAATACTCTCCACTTGCCTGGATGAGTGCAGCTCCAACAACACTCAAGAAGCTCGACACCATCCAGGACAAAGCAGCCCGCTTGATCAGCACCCCGTCCGCCACCTTAAACATTCACTCCCTCCACCACCGGCGCACCGTGGCTGCAGTGTGGACCATCTACAAGATGCACTGCAGCAACTCGCCAAGGCTTCTTCGGCAGCACCTCCCAAACCCACGACCTCTTCCACCTAGAAGGACAAGGGCAGCAGGCACATGGGAACACCGCCACCTCCAAGTTCCCCTCCAAGTCACACACCATCCTGACTTGGAAATATATCGCCGATCCTTCATCGTCGCTGGGTCAAAATCCTGGAACTCCCTCCCTAACAGCACTGTGGGAGCACCTTCACCACACGGACTGCAGCGGTTCAAGAAGGTGGCTCACCACCACCTTCTCAAGGGTGATTAGGGATGGGAAATAAATGCTGGGCCCTGCCAGCGACGCCCACATCCCATAAACGAATAAAAAAAATCTTCAATATTACTAATCTGGGCATGTTGTTGGCATCAAATGCTTTCAACCACTCAGTTTTTATGTGAAGGATTTTCAGGCCTCCTGTGCCAGAGGTTCTCCACAACAGGAGAGGGGAGTTGAGGAGAAATGTTTTCACCCAGAGGGTGGTGGGGGTCTGGAACTCACTGCCTGAAAGGGCGGTAGAGGCAGAAACCCTCATCACACTTAAAAAGTACTTGGATATGCACTTGAAGTGCCGTAACCTACAAGGCCGTAACCGGACCAAGAGCTGGAAAGTGGGATTAGGCCGGAGAGCTCTTTGTTGGCCGGCGCGGACACGATGGGCCGAATGGCCTCCTTCTGTGCTGTAAATTTCTACGATTCTATGAACACAAAGCTAGTAATTTTGTTGTGCTAATACTGTTTCTGTGGGGACTGTGCTGTGCCCAACAAAAGCATGTGACCCGATATCCAGTATTCACTCTAGCTCTCGCTTCATGGTATTACATAGAAACATAGAATCTAGGAGCAGGAGTAGGCCATTCGGCCCGTCGAGCCTGCTCCGCCATTCAATACGATCATGGCTGATCATCCAAATCCAGTACCCTGTCCCTGCTTTAATCCCCACAGTACACATATCCCACCCGACCCCCGTAACCCCACGTATTTAATTCCCCCTAACATATCCCATCCTATCCCCATAACCCCACATATTTAATCCCCCCTAACACTAAGGGTCAATTTATCATAGCCAAATCAACCTAACCCACACATTTTTGGACTGTGGGAGGAAACCGGAGCACCCGGAGGAAACCCACGCAGACACGGGGAGAATGTGCAAACTCCACACAGACAGTCACCCGAGGTCAGATTCGAACCCGGGTCTCTGGCGCTGTGAGGCACCAGTGCTAACCACTATGCCACCGTGTTGCCCATATTGGTCGTGAGTCTTTGGCGATCTATGCACTAGAATGCCCAGATCTTTTTCTTTCCCCACCGGCTTTAGTTTTTTTCCCTCAAGGGCATATGCATGCTCAGCATTTGACCTGCCCGCATTCATAACACTGCACTTTGCCAAGTTAAATGTCATTTACTTCAGTTACGTGGATAAACTAGAGAAGCTGGGGCTGTTCTCCGTGGAGCAGAGAAGGTTGAGAGGAGATTTGATAGAGGTGTTCAAAATCATGAGGGGCCTGGACAGAGTCGATAGAGAGAAACTGTTCCCATTGGCAGAAGGGTCGAGAACCAGAGGACACAGATTTAAGGTGATTGGCAAAAGAACCAAAGGCGACATGAGGGAAAACTTTTACGTAGCGAGTGGTTAGGATCTGGAATTCACTGCCTGAAAGGGCGGTGGAGGCAGATTCAATCGTGGCTTTCAAAAGGGAATTGGATAAGTGCCTGAAGGAAAAAAAATTGCAGGGCTGCGGGGAAAGGTCGGGGGAGTGGGACTAGCTGAAGTGCTCTTGCAGAGAGCCAGCACGGGCTCGATGGGCTGAATGGCCTCCTTCTGTGCTGTAACCATTCTATGATTCGATTCTATGATTCACCAGTCACGCCAGACCCAATGCCCTCAGTGCCTCCTAATCATCTTGTCGTAATCGGGCATCCTTTACAGTCCAGACTCTCGCACATATTTTTGTGTCATCTGCAAACTTGCAGATCATTGCCCCAGCACCTACATTTAGATCATTAATGAAAATAGTAAATAGCACCAGTCCTAACACCGATCCCTGCGGGACACCAATGGTGACCGGTCTCCAAGCAGAGCCAAATCCATCGACAACCTCTTTCTGCCTATGGCAGACTCCATACTCTTGCCACAGACACCATCCTCCTACCCAGCCACTGCCTTAGGCTGAACCAGACTGATCGCAACCTAGGCATCCTACTCAACCCCAAGTTGAGCATCCGACCCCATATCCTCTCTCTCACAAAGACCAACAGCTTCCACCTCTGCAACAGCACCCATTGCTGCCCCCACCTCAGCCTATCTGCTGCTAAAACCGTCACCTCCAGACTCAACTATTCCAATGATCTCCGAGCTGGCCGACCATTCTCCCCCCTCCGCATACTTCAGTTCATCCAAATCTCTGCTGCCCCGGATCCTATCCGGCACCAAGTTGCACTCGCCCATCACCCCTGCCCTTGCTGGCCCACATTGGCTTCCAGTCCCCTAGCACCTCAAATGGAAAATTCAATCCTCATATTTAAATCTCTTCACGCTGTCACCCTTCCCTATCTCCTTACACCTCTGTGAAGTGCTTTGATAGGTTTTTCTACGTTAAAAGTGTTCTATGAATGTCAGTTGTTGCTAATTCACTACATAATGGACCTCAAACCCGGCACCAAGCTCATGGTCTACAGAGCAGTAGTGATACCCACCCTCCTGTATGCTTCAGAGACATGGACCATGTACAGCAGGCACCTCAAAGCACTGGAGAGGTACCACCAACGCTGCCTCCGCAAGATCCTGCAAATCCATTGGCAGGATAGGCGCACCAACGTCAGTGTTCTCGCTCAGGCCAACATCCCCAGCATCGAAGCTTTGACCACGCTCTATCAGCTCCGATGGACGGGTCACATCGTCCACATGCCCGATACGAGACTCCCAAAACAAGCGCTCTACTCGGAGCTCCAGCACGGCAAGAGAGCCCCAGGTGGGCAGAGGAAACGTTTCAAGGACACCCTCAAAGCCTCCTTGAAAAAGTGCAACATCCCCACCGACTCCTGGGAATCCCTGGCCCAAGACCGCACAAAGTGGAGGAGAAGCATCCGGGAAGGCGCCGAACACCTCGAGTCTCTTCGCCGGGAGCAAGTGGAAGCCAAGCGCAAGGAGCGCCCGTCAACCCAAGCACCCCACCCACCCGCCCCTTCAACCACCGTCTGCCCCACCTGTGACAGAGACTGTAGGTCCCGCATTGGACTCATCAGTCACCTCAGAACTCATTTTTAGTGTGGAAGCAAGTCATCCTCGGTTCCGAGGGACTGCCGAAGAAGAAGACATATTGGAGTCTTGATCTTGACTAAGTGATGGGGAAGAGGAGGGGAGAGAAGAAATCCAAGTACATCTCCAGCAGGAATGTCTACATTAAAGCATAAATACGACAGCTACAAACGTTCAGCAGCATTAATGCAATGCTTGAGCTTAATATATCATCGTATCATCCAGATGTTCGAAATATCACCCGTACAACCACAAGGGCGGCTTAGAATTGAAACTCTCGACTGAGCCCTTTTCCATCTCATTTCTTGAAACATCTTGAGTGACTGGGGTAATGTGAAGTGAGGAATGACAGACAATGCACGTGCTTCCTGTTTCTCTCTCTGGTGTGTGCTTTGCCAGCTTTGTTGCAGCCTTTGGGGGGAAAACCAGGAGACAGCACCATTGTCGCCCTATTAGTTCTATGACTGCAGCATCCCTAAAAGGATTATACAGGAAATCCTGGTGGGATGCAGATCAAAGAGAACCCAGGCGCGGGCGAGCTACTATTTCGAGCGAGGGAGTCGGTCCAGGAAAGGGATAACTCAAAGCTCAGGAATCCAGAGCACAGCCCAGTTCCCCGGCTGGCTGATTTTTAAACACAGAAGTCACTTCAAATCGTGGTTAAGCGAAGGCGCTGCCCAGCGTGTCACTAATCCCAACAGGGTTCCCGGTTTAATTGGCCGTATGCGCTGAGTTAATTGATCTGAGTTGGGGGGCCGCTACAATTCGCCTCTGCAACATCTGTGATAAGGAGGAGAGAAAGATCATGGGAGCAACAAGCGCTTCTCACACACAACATTGTTTGAAATGAACTGCTTTGTCTCTTTTCCCTTGGGTAGCCTGCCGTGCACTCCTGCACTAGCAAGCCTCGCTTAATTGATCTTAGAGGGCTGTGTACAGTTGCGGTTGCTGTGATTTAAAAGGACCATTCAGTTTCTAAGGGGGAGGGGGGGGGGCGGTGGGCGGTGCTAGCCAGAGCAGCGAAGCAGATCCCCGGTGTGAGAGGGACGAGCCATGAGAAACAATGAGCTAAGCTAGAGGTCTTCAGCTTCAAAAAGAGACTTCTCAGAGGGGCTCCTTTTTTCAGAGTAAACATATGCTTTCAGATCTGCAGACGGAACAGGGTCGGGGGAAGCTTAGGACAGACACCAGGAGAGATGTCTTTGCGCAGAGGTGATCAGCAGGTGCCAGGAAGGCTCAAGCATTTGATTGAAACAGTTTGACGCTGTAAGGGGAAGCCAGTAGGGCTTGTGTTCGGCAAGACTTGAGATCGAACGAGCTGAAAGGTGACCTTTATCCAAAGCTATCTTTGTGAGGTTGTGCTTTTACTCTGGGTTCGAAGTTGCTGAAATGGTTGCTCCCAACTTATGCTTGTTTGCTGAAGTCAGGAAAGAGTTAAAGACACAGGACTCAGGGGTACGGTAGCATAGTGGTTTATGTTACTGGACTAGTAATCCAGAGGCCTGGGCTAATGAGCCAGAGAGTGAGTTCAAATCCCACGCACGGCGGATTTAAATTCAGTTAATTAAAGAAATCTGGAGCTAGTGTCAGTAATGGTGACCATGAAACTACCGGATTGTCGTAAAAACCTATCTGGTTCACTAACATCCTTTAGGGTAGGAAATCTACTGTCCTTACCCGGTCTGGCCTATATGTGACTCCAGACGCACAGCAATGTGGTTGACTCTTGACTGCCCTTCACCACAAGGACTGCAGCGGTTCAAGAAGGTGGCTCACCACCACCTTGTCAAGGGCAATTAGGAATGGGCAATAAACGTCGGCCTGTGAACGAACAAATAAAAAAAAAGACACAAATGCCATTATAGTTCCCTTGCAGCAGTTCAGACAGTTGACCTCTCATAATGAGTTGCTTTGAGACATATTTTAGCTGTTAAATATCCCGAAAAGATTTGAGGGTTCGTTATCTGGGCTGACCTTACTGCCTCTACATTGTTTGACTTTGTGGATGGGGGTGGAGGCGGGGCGGGGGGGGGGGGGAAGAGAGAAACACAGAAGTTTGTGAGGAAAAGAATTTGTGAAAGAAAAATGTGGTCTGGATTTTAACAACCAGCGTGCTTCTGGCAAGTCAATTTCCGGCCCGCCCACAGCAGAATGAGACCTGGCCGATGAGAAGCGGTGGAAAATGATACGACCCGGTGACCACCCGCCAACAGCAAGTAAGTGGTGCCGGGCTGTCCCACTATCGGGGAGGCGTGAGATCGCAGCACGCTTTCCTTGTGAGGGCCCAAAAGCTCCCCATTGACAAAATCCAGCCCTAGGAGTGGAAACTCAATGGCACTGGGGATTGTAGGTGTGAACCCCTATCCTATCCGTCCATCACACAATATCGTGCTCTTTTATTTGCCTGAATATGAGGACAAGCAGGTGACCTCCTGCCATCTGTATGTTGCTTCTCCACTCTGGCAGTTGGCGATCAAATTGTACTTCAGACAACCTGTTCAGAGACCGGCACATATTGGTATCAGTCCCTGATGCTGCACCATTGATACTGGAACTATCAGGAAAGGCTGAACAGGCTGGTCCTCTTTTCTCTAGAAAAGAGAAGGCTGTGAGGAGACCTGATAGAGGTCTTTAAAATTATGAAGGGGGTTCGATAGGGTAGACGTAGAGAAGACGTTTCCACTTGTGGGAGAGACCAGAACTAGGGACCGTCAGTATAAAGATAGTCACTAATAAATCCAATAAGGAATTCAGGAGAAACTTCTTTACCCAGAGAGTGGGGAGAATGTGGAACTCGCTACCACAGGGAGTGGTTGAGGCGAATAGCACAGATGCATTTAAGGGGAGGCTGGATAAACACATGAGGGAGAAAGGAATAGAAGGATAGGCTGACAGGGTGAGATGAAGAGGGGTGGGAGGAGGCTCGTGTGGAGCACAAACACCGGCACGGAGCATTTGGGCCGAATGGGCTGTTTCTGTGCTGTAGATTCGATGTAATTCCATGTAATTGCATTATACCATCTAGTCACGTTCTTCTTTTGATCTATTACAGATGGTAGAAATCCAGCAGTTTTGCCTGTGCCTCGATGCGTCACTTTTCTCATCATAAGCAGCCTAATCACCTCCCCCTTTCCGTGCGCTAGTGTGTAATCGATTGCTGCAGTTACACAAGAGCAGTCCACGCTACTCCTCTGCTGGTTTGCCCCCTCCTGACAAGTAGGCTGGCAGCTTCTATTGATTTCTTTCAGAATATTTCTTGCCACTCATCTTCTCTCCTTGTCTGAAGGCGCTGATTCGTGCTGGGATATAATTCCACGGGACGCCGGCAGCCGTCTGGCACTTCACCCTGAGTAGCCATTCTTCATATGTAAGTCTGGACAGTGACCACTGGTTGACTATTGGGGCTATCGCAGCCCAAGTCCACTCTTGCTCTCACCCACCCCGGCCCTCTTCCAACACTCATAAACGCACATGTTCCATCAAGGGCCATTGGATAGTGATCAGGAGCAGGAACTCTACCCCAGTCAGGAGTCAATGTCTTCAGCAAAGGTGAGGAGGAAAAGGGGAGAAAATTGATAAGAAAAGGGGTGAAAAATTCGGTTGCTTTGCGCCTCCAGTTAGCGGGCGCTAATGGGGCGCAAAGCAACTGGCGCCCGGGCGCGGCACTGCCAACCCCTCCCGCGAAATTCAGCGGGAGGTTAGCGGTGGCGGTGACCATTAGCGCCCTCCTCGTACCCCGGCCGCGATCTTCGATAGCGCCCCTGACTTACCGCCAGATGCTGTGTCCGATGGGGTCAGGGGGGCCTACCTGCGGCCGGGGTGGCACTAATTAAAGGCGAGGTGCCGGGCGGCCATTTTTGTTGCTGGCCGCCTGCCAGCACCTGCCCGCTTTGCCATCCCCGGCCTCCTCTGCAGCCCCTCCGCGGGGTGCCGGCTGCGCTCCGTGAGCCCGGCACTTCTCTTGAGTGCCGGGCTCTTTTGCCGGCACTCCGATCCCTGGTGGCCCAGCTGGGCCCCGGGTCGCGCTGCCCTAAGCCCCACCCCTTTAAGAAGGGGAGGAAGGCCTGCAGTACCGCGGCGCGACGTGCCGCAGAGCGTGGCGCCGCTGCACGTAGGGCCGCAATAGTCCCTCGTAGCGCCCTGCTTCCCTCTTGGGGCGCTACCGCTGAATTTTGGCCACGGGGGTGCTAATTTTAGCGCCCCGGCAAAGTTAGCGCCCCAAGGTGTTAACCCGACAACATATATTGCACCCCTTCCAGGTGAAACAGCGATTTACTTGTACTTCTTGCAATTTAGTACACTGTATTCGCTGCTCACGATGTGGTCTCCTCTACATTGGGGAGACCAAACGCAGATTGGGCGACCGCTTTGCGGAACACCTCCGTTCAGTCCGTAAGGGTGACCCCGAGCTCCCGGTCGCTTGTCACTTTAATTCTCCGCTTCACTCCCACTCTGACCCTCACCGTCCTCGGCCTATTACACTGTTCCAATGAAGCTCAACGTAAGCTCGAGGAACAGCACCTCATCTTTCGATTAGGCACTTTACAGCCTTCTGGACTCAACATTGAGTTCAACAATTTCAAACTATAACCCCTGCCCCCATTTTTCATGCTTCATGATTTTGCCATTCCCATTTGCAACATTTTATCTTTCCTGCCTCTTACAAAAGCACAGTATCTTCCTTCAATTCCTTCCTCCCCTCCTGTCTCTGCACCTGCTTAATATCTGTTACATATCCAGCTTTTTCCAGTTCTGATGAAGGGTCCCAGACCTGAAACGTTAACTCTGTTTCTCTCTCCAGGGATGCTGCCTGGCCTGCTGAGTTTTTCCAGCGTTTTCTGTTGTTATTTCAGATTTCCAGCATCCGCAGTATTTTGCTATTGTGTTCAAATTCCTCCCTGGCCTCCTCGCCCCTCCCTATCTCTATAACCTCCAAGTCTGGCCTCTTGCGCATCCCCGTTTCCATTGCGACGCCATTGGCGGCCGTGCCTTCAGCCGTCTGGGCCCTAAGCTCTGGTATTCCCTCCCGAAACCTTTCTCAGTGTCAAATTTTGTCTGTTAATGCTCCTGTGAAGCACCTTGGGAATAGTTTTACTACTTTAAAGGCGCTACTGTTGTTAGCGTATCGCACTCGACTTCCTCTCTAAATCAATTCAGTTTTATTTTTACTTGCACCTATAAGATTTGTCCAGAAGCCGTTCCCTCAGTCCAGTCTGCCCCTTCTCAACAACAACAACTTGTATTTATATAGCGCCTTTAACGTAGTAAAACGTCCCAAGGCCCTTCACAGGAGTATTTTAAGACAAAAAATTTGACACTGATCCACATAATGATAAATTAGGGCAGGTGACCAAAAGCTTGGTCAAAGAGGTCGGTTTTAAGGAGCGTCTTAAAGGAGGAGAGAGAGGTAGCGAGGCGGACAGGTTTAGGCAGGGAATTCCAGAGCTCAGGGCCCAGGCAACAGAAGGCACGGCCACCAAAGGTCGAGCGATTATAATCAGGGATTCTCAAGAGGGCAGAATTAGAGGAGCGCAGAGATCTCGGGGGGGTTGTGGGGCTGGAGGAGATTACAGAGATAGGGAGTAGGTGCGAGGCCATGGAGGGATTTGAAAACAAGGATGAGAATTTTGAAATTTTCTCCTTCCGTGTCTCCTGTCGGGAGTTTGTCGTTGTGCCCCCACGCAGCCTACAAATCTGGGTCAGGCTGCAAAATCTGAAAACCGGGGCTAAGGAGCTGAAGGCATTAAAAATAAAAAAAATTCCCACGCAGATGAAATGCGCAGAATTTGATGCAGGAGCTCATTCTGCCTGATCGTTTTCTTACAGGCTGATGGCAGTTGATAGCTGTGCACTTACTCTGAGCCGCCTTTGCAAATATTATCATTATACCTCCGAATTGCTGCTTATTACATTGTTGTAATTGTGCGAGCACCCCTACTGAGTAGAGCTGACCATCCCAATTATAGCGAATGCATTGCCACGCTTCATTTCAACGTGTGATGTCTGTCACTTTGATAACATGCTTCTGTGCGGTCCAGGGTTCCCGAATGAGCTGTTTTAAACCAACGACAACACTTGCTAATGAATCAGAAACCCCCCCAAGAACATTTTATTTTGACGAGCAAGATAACAAATGCACAGAGTAGAATCTCTTCTCCCCACCCCGCCTACCCCACACGCAGAATTCTCATTTCTTTTCTTATTTAACGGGAGGAGTTCGACAATGAGCACTCGTTAATCGACAAGTGTGTTCAGCTCAACTTCAACCTCAACTTAAATTTATCCACAGTAATTACTGTCAATGTTTGGCTATGCAAGAGTGTGTGTGGAGTATTTTTCCAAGTCATAGCCCACTGAATAAACAGTGACTTCATCTAGTCACTGTGACCCCGAGCTTCCGGTCGCCTGTCACTTTAATTCTCCGCTCCACTCCCACTCTGATTTCTCTGTCTTCGGCCTCTTGCACTGTTCCAATGAAGTTCAACGTAAGCTCGAGGAACAGCACCTCATCTTTCGATTCAGCACTTTATAGCCTTCTGGGCTCAACATCGAGTTCAACAATTTCAGACTATAACCCCTGCCCCCATTTTTCAGGCTGTTTATGATTCTGCCATCCCCATTTGCAACATTTAGGGCTGGATTTTGTCTTGGGGTTGGGTTGGGGTCGTGTCATCCGCATTTCGTGTTTCCCCCCGACTCCAGATTAATGTGGATGAATGATGCAATTTTCACTTAATTGGGCAATTGAGTTGCAGCATGTGGGAACCCATGAACTAATTAGTGGTTTCAGTCTGAAAGTCGCCTCTGATTATGTCATCATTGCTGCTGCATTGCGGGTCAGAGACTGACTGCCTGGTTTCAGAGACTGCCTGGCTGTTGGTGAGAGAGGACCTGCCTGGCTTTTGGTGTGCCTGGATGCAGAATGGAGAGAGAGAGAGAGAGAGAGAAAGGGAGACAGAGAGAGAGAAAGAGAGAGAGAGAGAGAGAATTTTTTTGCATCCAAGTCCTCTCACAGCAAAGGCCATGCAGTCTCTGAAGACATTCAATGCAGCAGCATCAGAGGCGACTTTCAGATCTAATACTACTACTACCTTCATCACATCTCCGTTGTAATAGTGGACTTGCAGCCGATAGTCAGCTATCCACTTGTGCTCCCGCCAGGTTTCACTGGAGTGTTTCACATCAGGCGTGCTTCACGTCGGAAAAGGGTTAAACTAGCTAAAACGTTTCAAAATGGCATTACAGAGTCAATTTAGGGCTTGTTAAGGGCTTTAATGCCCTCTCCCGCCTCTTAGAGGCGGGACGGAGTTGAGAACCCCGTGACTGATTTTGTCAAAATTGCGTGGAGGCTGGGTGGGGTCGGGATGGGGTCGGGACCCCCGACCCCGCAAATTTAACCCCCCACACGCCTCCAAACCCGACTCCATGGGTCATTCAAAATCCAGCCCTTAATCTCTCCTGCCTCCTACCCTAGCACAGAATGTTCCTGCAGTTCCTTCCTCCCCTCGCCCCCCCCCCGCCCTCCTGCCTCTGCACCTGCTCAAAATCTGTTACATCTCTAACCTTTTCCAGTCTGACGAAGGGTCCCAGACCTGAAACGTCAACTCTGTTTCTCTCTCCACGGATGCTGCCTGGCCAGCATTTTCTGTTGTTACTTCATATAGTTAATGTTTTAAGTCGTGTGGTGTTGCACTGAGACCTGTACGTTAGCAGGTTCCAGGCTCAATTCCTGGTCTGCATTCAGTCAGGCCAGCATGTAACTGGCCTCAGTGCCCTCGATCGTTGTGAGGGGGTAAAATCCGTCAGCACTCCAGCTCCCAAGGGTTAACCAGCGACCCCTGATGGCAACTGCACGTGTGGGCTTTGAGTGAAGGCGGGATTGGCTTTGGCTGTGATGCCTTCCACAGGCAAATAACTTGCCGGCAATCACTGCCTACGATCAGGCCTGCAAGATGGGCAGTTGAGTGATCTGCAGGATGGTTGCCGATACCCATGGAACCGTACCTTATGAGGTATTGACTTATGAGGAAAGGTTGAGCAGGTTGGGCCTATACTCATTGGAATTTAGAAGAATGAGAGGTGATCTTATTGAAACATATAAGATACTGAGGGGGCTCGACAAGGTAGATGCAGAGAGGATGTTTCCCCTCGTGGGGGAATCTAGAACTCGGGGGCATAGTTTCAGAATAAAGGGTCGCCCTTTTAGAACTGAGATGAGGAGGAATTTCTTCTCTCAGAGGGTCGTAAATCTGTGGAATTCTCTGCCCCAGAGAGCCGTGGAGGCTGGGTCATTAAATACATTTAAGGTGGAGATAGACAGATTTTTACAAGATAAGGGAGTGAAGGGTTATGGGGAGCGGGCAGGGAAGTGACTTTGAGCCCAAGATCAGCCATGATCTTATTGAATGGTGGAGCAGGCTCGAGGGGCCAAGTGGCCTATTCCTGCTCCTGTTTCTTATGTTCTTATGTACCCCAGCATGAGCCAGTGTCTTCAGGAGATGATGTGGCGAAAGCTGTGTTTTTAAAAAAAAGTAACTTTGCATTAAGTAGAAGAATGAAACACTCTGCCTTTGCTGTACCAGTAATTTAGCCCCATTTCAGTATCTTATTTAGCTGTATGTCTAAGTATACAATAGATAGTTGACGTTCTAATTACAGTTAGGTGCCCAAGAAAGGTTCGAAGTTGTCCAAATTGTACAGTATGTCACTCATAAGTGTAAACCCTGGTTCTGTATTGATCTTCTGCCAATTGGTGTCAGTGATATGTTCAGTAAATCCTGTACGTTATTATGCATTTACAGAACAGGGACAGACATAATTGCTACACTGTCATACTCTCCATTTTCCCTCCTTGCTGCAGAATATTGACTGTGGGAGTCTGAAGGGACTACGAAATCTACCATTGCTCCTGTGTACGCAGCGATCTTTCTAAAGTCCCAGACTGGTTTGCTTCGCAGCTCAGATCCACCCACTCCGTGTTCAAAGATCTCCAATCCGGCTTCCTCCCCCCCCGCCCCCCCCCCGCCTCCCCTCCATCCACAGCACCAAGTCTGCACTGGTGAAATGTGAGGTTATTCACTTTGGTAGGAAGAATAGAAAAACAGAATATTTTTTAAATGGTGAGAAACTTTCAAATGTTGGTGTTCAGAGAGATTTGGGTGTCCTCGTGCAAGAAACACAGAAAGCTAGCAGGCAGGGACAGCAAGCGATAAGGAAGGCAAATGGCATGTTGGCCTTTATTGCAAGAGGGTTGGAGTATAAGAGGAAGGAAGTCTTGCTACAATTGTGCAGGGCCTTGGTGAGACCACACTTGGAATACTGTGCACAGTTTTGGTCTCCTTATCTAAGGAAGGATATACTTGCCTTGGACGCAGTGCAACGAAGGTTCACTAGATTGATTCCTGGGATGAGAGGCTGTCCTATGATGAGAGATTGAGTCGATTGGGCCGATACTCTCTGGAGTTTAGAAGAATGAGAGGTGATCTCATTGAAACATACAAGATTCTGAAGGGGATTGACAGGGTAGATGCTGAGAGGTTGTTTCCCCTGGCTGGAGTGTCTCGAACCAGGGGTCACAGTCTCAGAATAAGGGGTCGGCCATTTAGGACTGAGATGAGGAGGAATTTCTTCACTCAGAGGGTGGTGAATCTTTGGAATTCTCTGCCCCAGAGGGCTGTGAATGCTGAGTCTTTGAGTATATTCAAGTCATAGATAGATAGATTTTTGGACTCTGGGGGAATCAAGGGATATGGGGATCGGGCGGGAAAGTGGAGTTGAGGTCGATGATCAGCCATGATCTTATTGAATGGCGGAGCAGGCTCGAGGGGCCGAGTGGCTGGCTCCTGCTCTTATTGGTCCCACTGTGGACGTGCAATGCCTCCAATGGTTAACCCAGGGTTCCATCTTTAACCCCCTCCTCTTCATCACTTGCGTGCTATCCCTCGGTGCTGGCATCATCTTGAAGTAAGGGGTCAGTTTTCACATGTGCTCTACGGACCTCTCTGCGTCCCCCATTGGCCCTGCACTGTAGCCAATTTCAAACTGCCTCTCTGACATTAAGACCTGGATGAGCCAAACCTATGCTGCTTGCCTCAGTTCCATCTGATTCAAAGCTGCCACCTTGGGTTAAGCCCAGAAGTTCAGAACCTTGTTGTTCTGTTCAACCCCAAACCAGGCTTCCTTCCCCACATTTGAACTAAGCCCCCAGTACATCCACCTCTTCCCCCTTTCTGCTGAAACCCTAATGCACACATTTATCACCTCACAGCTGGACTTCTCCAAGGCTTTCCTCCTACTTCCAAAACTGTAAGATGCATCATCTAAAACGCTGTAGTCTGTGTTCTCGGCACACCGAAGCCCAAATTCCAATTACGTCTGCCCTCGTCAAACACTACAGGCTTTGTGTGTCCCCGAACTTCTCATCCTCACCTCCATGGCGCCACTCCGCAATCTCCTTCAGCACTGTGCCTTAGTGCACACCCTCTGCTCCTTCAACATTTTCCGATTTATCTTTCCTTGCTCCCTCTACTCCATCATTGGCAGTTGCGCCTTCAGCCATTTACGCCCCTGCCCTCTGCAACTCCTCTCGGCAGCTCCTCCTTGCCATCTCCCTTCCTGCTTTCAGCAACCTACTTGAAACCCTTCTTGACGCATGACCCTTTCTCCCTGACGTTCGAGGTCCTCTTGTTATGCACCACCCTATAAAGCCCTCTGAGACGCCTCCTTGTAAGTACTGATCACGATATAAATAATCTTTCAGTTTTCAGTTGTGAGGAAGGGATTACATCAGGCTGTCCTTGATCTTTTTTGGTTTCACTTACTGTGCCAACTAGTTGTCCTTTTTACTTTCTGTATACTTTCTGTGCTCGCTGACCTACATTGGCTCCCGGTTAAGCAGCGCCTCGATTGCAAAATTCTCATCCTTGTTTTCAAATCCCTCCTCGCCCCCTCCCTGTCTCTGTAATCTCCTCCAGCCCCACAACCCCCCGAGATATCTGCGCTCCTCTAATTCTGCCCTCTTGAGAATCCCTGGTTATAATCGCTCCACCTTTGGTGGCCGTGCCTTCTGTTGCCTGGGCCCTAAGCTCTGGAATTCCCTGCCTAAACCTCTCCGCCTCGCTACCTCTCTTTCCTCTTTTAAGACGCTCCTTAAAACCTACCTCTTTGACCAAGCTTTTGGTGACCTGCCCTAATTTCTCCTCATGTGGCTCGGTGTCAGATTTTTTTGTCTTACAACACTCCTGTGAAGCGCCTTGGGACGTTTTACTACGTTAAAGGCGCTATATAAATACAAGTTGTTGTATAGATGTAAGTTGTTGCTGCTGCTTATGAACCAGTTTGCAGATATTTCCACGGAGACTTCACTGATACCCAGAGTTGACCTGCGGGGAAAACACACCTGACTGGTGAGGGAGAGGACCTTAAAATAGGATTTTTTAAGGATTTATGTCGCCTCTCACTTCCCACCTGTTCCTGAGTTGAAATCTCCGACTGATGTTACGGGCCTGATTCTAACCTGTGTTCCTCCCGTTTGGAGGGAGCTTGAACCGTGCATGCGACATTAGCACGGGAATGTGTTAATGGGTTAACACCTTTTGTTAAAATAGTGGTCAGAGGAATTTCACCGTCGGATATTGCACAGTGTGATTTCACCCCAATTATCTGCTGAACATATGGCATTGTTGCCGCACTGATTCCTGCAGAAATAGGTAATTTAAAACAAACGCCTGGAGTTTTTAATTTTTGGAGACTGAAGGAAACCAGATGTGGTAGCTGTGATTTTATTTTCAGGTGCCCCCATCAGTTCCAGGATCTCAAACAGAAATGCAGGGTGGTTAGCAACGTGCATGATACGCGACAGTGTTAGTAGAATAACGAGCAAGTTGCAGCTCTTTTCAGTCAAGCAGATGGGGGGGGGTAAAAAACATCTCGTCTAGCAGAAGCCTTTTATCTCCTTCATTTCCACTCTACCTATCATCCTTCTATCTGTCGCCTGTGCTGGCCAAAGATAGGCGCCGCTCTCTTCGCCAGCTGTAATTCTGTGTAAACAGCTGAGGCCCTTCGCACGCTGAGGGATATTGTGTCAGTCTGAGGGATAGGCAGTGCTACTTGGCTGTCTTTCTGTGCGGTCCCAACTCTGTCTTTCTGTGCGGTCCCAACTCTGTTCATCTTGCCTATTATCGCACTGTCAGCCTGCCTCCTTTAGAGACTACGCCAGCAGTTTAGAAATTGCATTTGGATGTGACAGCTGCGCAATTTTATTTTTATATTTAGAAGTCATTTTCATAACACAACTCTTATTTACCTGTTATAAATCTAAAACACTTAATAGTTAACTCTTCAGGGAATAGCGAGCATATCTTTTACAAGAATAAAGCATTGTATATCCCTGTTTGTCCCCCCTGATTTTCTCAATCACCTGAAGGTGAAGGGTCTTGCTGAGGTACAATTCCACAAGTCCTGCCAACCCACCAGTTCCTCACCCAAGTTTCCATTCTTCAGGTGTGAGCCCAGGCAATGAAAGTTGGCAAGCTATTTGACTGTGGGAGCATCGCAGCCAAGGCTGATCCAGACCACATCTGACATCAACAGACATGTTTTCCAAGAGGACTCACGAGCAGGAGCCCTGACTGATTTTTAGCCAAGTTCCTGAGGCAAGTTACACCACCCCAACTCAGCCCTGGCGCACATCTGCTAACTCAACAGAGATTAGGAATTGAACCTGCAACTCTCCTGATTTGCAGGAGGTGTCAGCCTTGGCTCAGTCGGTAGCACTCTGGGCTCTGAGTCAGAAGGTCTTGAGTTCAAGTCCCGCTCCAGAGTCTTGAACACACAATCGAGGCTGGCACTTAAGTGCAGTACTGAGTAAGCGCTGCACTGTTGGAGGGGCAGTACTGAGGGAGCGCTGCCCTGTTGGAGGGGCAGTACTGAGGGAGCGCTGCCCTGTTGGAGGGGCAGTGCAGAGGGAGCGCCGCACTGTCGGAGGGGCAGTACTGAGGGAGCGCCGCACTGTCGGAGGGGCAGTACTGAAGGAGCGCCGCACTGTGAGAGGGGCAGTACTGAGGGAGCGCCGCACTATCGGAGGGGCAGTACTGAGGCAGCACCGCACTGTCGGAGGGGCAGTACTGAGGGAGCGCTGCACTGTCGGAGGGGCGGTACTGAGGGAGCGCCGCACTGTCGGAGGGGCAGTACTGAGGGAGTGCCGCACTGTCGGAGGGGCTGTACTGAGGGAGTGCCGCACTGTCAGGGTCAGTACTGAGGGAGCGCCGCACTGTTGGAGGGGCAGTACTGAGGGAGCGCCGCACTGTCGGAGGGGCAGTACTGAGGGAGCGCCGCACTGTCGGAGGGGCGGTACTGAGGGAGCGCCGCACTGTCGGAGGGGCAGTACTGAGGGAGTGCTGCACTGTCGGAGGGGCAATACTGAGGGAGCGCCGCACTGTCGGAGGAGCAGTGCTGAGGGAGCGCCACACTGTCAGAGGGGCGGTACTGAGGGAGCGCCGCACTGTCGGAGGGACAGTACTGAGGGAGCGCCGCACTGTCGGAGCTGCAGTACTGAGGGAGCGCCGCACTGTCGGAGATGCCATCTTTCGGATGAGATGTTAAACCGAGGCCCCGTCTGCCCTCTCAGGTGGACATAAAAGCATGACGCTATTTGAAGAAGAGCAGGGCAGTTCTCCCGGTGTCCTGGCCAACATTTATCCCTCAACCAACACCTAAAACGGATGATCTGGTCATTTTTTTCATTGCTGTTTGTGGGACCTTGATGTGTGCAAAATGGCTGCTGCGTTTCCTACATTACACCAGTGACTAAAGTTCAAAAGTACTTCATTGGCTGTAAAGCGCTTTGGGACGTCCTGAGGTTGTGAAAGGCGCTGGAGAAATGCGAGTCTTTCTTTCTGTTTGTATGGCTCAGCTACTCACTGGATGAGCTAATTGAGCCAGTCGGGGAATTCCTTCAATCGCTTTTATCAATCCAGCCTTTAATAATTTAACACAAAACCCTACGTGCTTGACCTAGACACTCCCCGCCCCCAGATGTCTCAGTTGCTGTAGTGAAATGGTGCACCCGACAAGATACTGCACCGACTTCCGTGATTGAATGCCAGATTCCTTAGACGTGGCAAGAAATGAATTATGTAGAGTCTCGTTTCTTCAAAATATGAGCTTCAAATGATCGGAGTGTTGTGGAGTAATTTCAAATCACTCAACACAAGTCCGAGATTGAGAGTCCAAACAGCCTTTATTCGCACCGGTGGGGAGACAGCCTGCTTCCGCCTTAGTCAAGCCTCTCCGAATTGTTACGGCGGTTAGTAGATATTTATACATACAGTTTGATGCGCTATACATTGTTCCCGCCTACCTTCTAGAATGTTCTGCGTTATAACATCATTTAGCTCTTATCAGCATTTGTTTATTGGCCCTTTGTCCTAGTCCCAAGTATCCTTGACTTTGTGTCTACTTAGGACATAAGAGCATAAGAAATAGGAGCAGGAGTCGGCCATTCGGCCCTTCGAGCCTGCTCCGCCATTCAACGAGATCATGGCTGATCTTCTGCCTCAACTCCATTCACCGGCCCTATCGCCATATCCCTTGATGCCCTTACTAGTCAGAAATCTATCGACTTCTGTTTTGAATATACCCAATGACTGAGCCTCCACAGCCCTCTGGGGTAGAGAATTCCAAAGATTCACCACCCTCTGTGTGAAGAAATTTCTCCTCATCTCAGTCCTAAATGGCCTACCCTTTATCCTGAGACTGTGGCCCCTGGTTCTAGACTCCCCAGCCAAGGGAAACATTCTCCCAGCATCCACCCTATCAAGCCCTGTAATAATTTTGTATGCTTGAATGAGATCCCCTCTCATTCTTCTGAATTCAAGAGAATACAGGCCTAGTTTACTCAATCTCTTCTCATACGACAGTCCCGCCATCGTACTTCCTGATCTACTTACTGTCCTTGGGATATTGTTAGGCCATCTGATTTCTAGGGCGGTTCCACATCTTGAGCATACCCTTTATCTTGCAACATTAGCTCTTTCACTTAACCTAACTTCTTGCAGCATTTGCGGTTCTTTGTCCTCGATTATATCTTGTAGCCAGCCCAGTCACGCGATTATGTGAGGTAATGCAATACCCTGCCTCTCCTGACCATTTTTTGAAAAGAACCAAATCCCCATCATGCACCACCACTCTACACTAACTTTTATACATCTTCTTTCCCCCTTTCTGGAGTCAGTACATCGATAATTGGCGAGGTCAGGAGGGAATTCTTTCAATCTGATATGCTCAGCCCTCTGTGCTGCTTTGACCCTGCACATTCCCTGTAACTTGGAATCTACCATGAGCGGGCAAAGCATACATGTCCTTCTTTCACAGTCAATTAAAAAAAAAACAACAGTAATTACTATTTTTACGCAATACAAGAATTTTTAGGAACAATAAAAGTTCAGCAACGCCATCCCTTTATGATAGAGAGGTAGATTTTCCGGGAGCGTGTATATTGGAGTTCAGGAAAACCCCAACAATGTTTTGCCTGAAGGAGAGAAAATCATGTGGGGCTTCTCGATCTCCTCACCCGAATTCTTGACCTGCACTCCTGTCAATCTGCCAAGAGCACTACTTCATAAAATTCAGAATTCCCACCTACCCCGCTTTTCACCGTATCCATCAATACCTTCTTTGTCATCCAAATTACCCCTTAAGCCTGTTTATACTGTCTCTTTCAATGGCTTTTCGACACAAACTATCTCACGACACACCATTGGGTCTAAAGGTTCCACCTGGCTTTCCTTCTTGCTCCAAACTTATTGGCCTAAAAATTCGGTTGCTTTGCGCCCCCCATTAGCGCCCTCTTAGCAACTAGCGCCCGGGCGGGGCGCCGGCAACGCCTCCCATGAAATTCAGCAGGAGGTTAACAGCGGCAGTAACCGTTAGCGCCCCGCGGCGCTGCGCCACCGGCGATGACGTCATCACCGTGCGCAGCGCCCCGGCCACGATCTTCGGTAGCGCTCCCTGACTTACCGCCGGACGCCATGTCCAACGGGGTCAGGCGGGGCCTACCTGTGGCCGGGGCAGCGCAAATTAAAGGGGAGGTGCCGGACGGCCATTTTTGTTGTTGGGGCCTGCCCGCGTTGCCATCCCCGGCCTCCTCTGAAGCCCCCCTGCGGGGTGCCGGCTGCGCTCCGTGAGCCCGGCACTTCTCTTTTGCCAGCACTCTGATCCCTGGTGGCCCAGCTGGGCCCCGGGTCGCACTGCGCTAGGCCCCTCCCTTTTAATAAGGGGAGGAAGGCCTGCAGTACAGCGGCACGTAGCGTCGCGATATTCACTCGCAGCGCCCCAAATGGGAGGGAGAGCGCTTCCAGTAGCGCCCCGCTTCCCTCTTGGGGCGCTTCCGATGAATTTCGGCCACGGTGCTGCTAATTTTTTCGGGGCGCTAAAAATAGCGCCCCGGCGAAGTTAGCGCCCCAAAGGGGGCGCGACTCAATTTGTCCCCCATTAGCTTTTAACTAATGAACAGTGTGCTTAGATCAGTTGGGGTTGAATTTGCATTAGAGCGAGCACCCATGTTAATTGTCTGTCAAGATCCAGGAGCCTAGTTAGTGTTTGTACAGCGGATGCTAACTTTTGCCATGTTCCTCCAATTGCTCCTTGGAGTACAGAGGTTTAATGCACGTCATGGCCGCTGCTTTAGCGTTATTTTTTTGCTGCAATTATTGAGAAACAGGCAGATGTACTCTGCCATCTTTTTGTACAGGTGAGGCTGTGAGCTCCAGAAGGAAGCAGGCAGAGAGAGTCGAAGCCTTTCTGATGAGACCCGGGCCCCATCTGCTTGTTCAGCTGGACATAAAAAATCCCAGGGCACGATTCAAAGAGCCGGGACGCTCTTCCCGTGCCCTTGCCAATAATCATCCATCAGCCACGACCATCAAAACAGATTTATCTCATTTGCTAATTGTGAGATCTTGCTGTGCGCAAATTGGCTGCCACACCTGACCGCATAACAACAGCGGCTACACTCCAAGAGTAATTCATTTGTCGGAAGTGCTTTGGGATGTCCTACGGATGTGAAAATCATGAAATAAATCCAATTTATTTTTTGTTTCATGTCCTTTTTCAGTGATCCCTCTTAGGTCTGGTAGGCGCACAACATTCTCTCCCCAAACGAGCTGGCTAAATGAATAAACGTACAACATTCTGACCGGGCTAGACAGACTGGATGGAGGGCGGATGTTTCCCCTGGCTGGGGGTATCTCGAACGAGGGGGTCACAGTCTCAGGATACGGGGTAGGACATTTAGGACTGAGTTGAGGAGAAATTTCTTCACTCAGAGGGTGGTGAACCTGTGGAATTCTCTACCACAGAAGGCTGTGGAGGCCAAGTCACTGAATATATTTAAGAAGGAGATAGATAGATTTCTAGACACAAAAGGCAGTCAAGGGGTATGGGGAGAGAGCGGGAATATGGTATTGAGATAGAGGATCAGCCATGATCATATTGAATGGCGGAGCAGGCTCGAAGGGCCGAATGGCCGACTCCTGCTCCTATTTTTCTATGTTTGTATGAACAGTTCTCAAGTTGCTGAAGCCAGCGTTAGGGTGGTACCCAGGAGCAGCGTGAGCCGACTTCCCTCCTTCCCACTTCCCCCTTGTTTCAAGCTTTCTCTTTCACTTAGCTGGGTCTTCAAGCAGAAAAGGAGCTAAGATGAGGACCTCACCCCTGCAGGGGAAGCTCGACACCATCCAGGACAAAGCAGCCCCGCTTGATCGGCACCCCATCCACCACCTTAAACATTCACTCCCTCCACCACCGGCGCACCGTGGCTGCAGTGTGTACCATCTCCAAGATGCACTGCAGCAACTCGCCAAGGCTTCTTCGGCAGCACCTCCCAAACCCGCGACCTCTTCCACCTAGAAGGACAAGGGCAGCAGGTGCATGGGAACACCACCACCTCCAGGTTCCCCTCCAAGTCACACACCATCCTGACTTGGAAATATATCGGCCGATCCTTCATCGTCGCTGGGTCAAAATCCTGGAACTCCCTCCCTAACAGCACTGTGGGAGCACCTTCACCACACGGACTGCAGTGGTTCAAGAAGGCGGCTCACCACCACCTTCTCAAGGGCAACTAGGGATGAGCAATAAATGCTGGGCCTTGCCAGCGACGCCCACATCCCATAAACGAATAAAAAAAAAAGAATTGTGTATACAGCATACACCCTCCCCTAACTCTGCAAACAGACTGCCTCGAGGCAGATTAGTTCCAACTCCCATTACTACTGGCACCGGGACTGAAGCAACAGGCAGCCTCCACCAAGAATCTTACTGCTGCATATTGGGACAGTTACCCGTCGGTTAAAACTCCGCTTTGATCAGGAGTTTGTGACGCCTGACCACTGTGGGGTATTTCAGTAAAGGGGAAGCTGTACCACTTTCCTTTCATTAAATGCTCGGGAGCACAGGTTTAATTCTGCGGCGAGAGAAACAAGACGAGTTAGAGGGCGGGGAGACAAGAGAGCTTTGAACCGATGTTCTTGATGCTTTTGTCCCCGTGCCATGCTTTAATAGGTTCTCGTTTGAAGATTTCCTTCTCCGATTGGATCCGCAACAAGGCAATTGAATTTCCTGACATTGTAATATCGTGGGCAGCAGGCTTCCTTTTGGGATTATTCGTCCCCTCTCCTCCCCTTCTCTTGCAGGAGTTCCACTCTTTGCCAGCTAAAAGCCTACAGGCGCCAGCCACATCACCCTAATGGCCACCATTCACGCGCAAGTCGCGATGGTGAGTCTTGGCGGACTATTCGACCACAGGGCGTTTAGCTGAGACCGATCCCTGCACTCAGTGCTCACACGGAGGAATTCTAGCTCTGAGCCTGGGGTCCCTGAATCACAGTCAGACATGGGAGTCCAGTCTGATCTTCCCTCATCTAACTCGGTGGTGTTGTAACATCCCTACTGCCAGCCTGCTGAAATCAGCTCACAGCACAAACTAGGAATCAAACCTGGGACCGTCCCGATCTGTACGCTTCCGCTGCTCACTCGATAAACTTGGTGAGAAGCGTCGGGGAGCATTTTTAAGCCATTGATTAACGAAATTCCATTGCACCATTGACAGTGGTGGCTCTGTCGGTAGCACTCTCCCCTCTTGAGTCAGGAAGCTGTGGGTTCAAGGCCCATTCTAGCACGTGTAATCCAGGCTGACACTCCAGTGCAGCACTGAGGGGTTGCCGCACTGTCAGAGGTGCCGTCTTTCAGATGAGACGTTAAACCGAGGCCCCCGTCTAACCTTTCAGGTGGATGTAAAAGATCCTTCTTCTTCTTCTTCTCAGGCAGTCCCTCGGAACCGAGGATGACTTGCTTCCACACGAAAAATTAGTTCACAGGTGACTGACGAGTCCAATGCGGGACCTACAGTCTCTGTCCCAGGTGGGGCAGACGGTGGTTGAAGGGGCGGGTGGGTGGGGTGCTTGGGTTGACTTGCGCTGTTTGCGCTTGGCTTCCGCTTGCTCCCGGCGCAGAGACGAGAGGTGTTCGGCGCCTTCCCGGATGCTTCTCCTCCACTTTGTGCGGTCTTGGGCCAGGGATTCCCAGGCATCGGTGGGGATGTTGCACTTTTTCAAGGAGGCTTTGAGGGTGTCCTAAGCCATACCTGCGGGAAGGGTCCCCAGGTCTGACTCCTGGACTGTGCTGAGCTGTTTCAGGGGGGAAGCAGTTGAGGCTCAAATGAGCCTTTGTACCACTGGATTTCCGGACCTTCGGTTGTCACCACGTTAAGCTTGGACACCACACAAGTGAATGATCACGACTCTGATCTGATCGGATCGGAAGGAAAGAAATTCAAAAGACAGATCGCCCGTGGCGGCACTTCTGTTCATACCAGCTGAATACAGTGGCAGTGACACTGAGAGACCCGAGGCCAGCTTGGTTAACCTTTTTGCAAGGGAATCAGGTAAATTTAATTGAGGTTGAGGGAACTAAAACATGGCAGCACAGTTATTTTTTTTAACAATGTGATCTGAATGAAAAGGCCCTTATTTAGTGTTTTAGATAATAGGCAGCTAAGGGAGGCTGTAATGGGTGTAATTGTTGGTTTAGTTCATTCCACATTTTCTGCCAACATAAATGCAGTGGTTCGTGCGTGCGATGTTGCAGCATCAAATTAAGGTAGCACTTCCATGTCTCCAAAGCAACTCGAGCAGATTCAAAAGGATGTGAAAAAAATTCATTCTTAGGATGTGGGCGTCGCTGGCAAGGCCAGCATTTATTTCTCATCCCTATTTGCCCTTGAGAAGGAGTTCCAGGATTCTGACCCAGCGACTTATGAAACTCTTGCAATTGTTTATTTTTTTCAAAATAAAAGTGAAAGAGAAAGCAATTTAACTCGTGTAACATAGCAACATAGAAAAATAGGAGCAGGAGTCGGCCCTTCGAGCCTGCTCCGCCATTCAATATGATCATGGCTGATCCTCTATCTCAATACCATATTCCCGCTCTCTCCCATACCCCTTGATGCCTTTTGTGTCTAGAAATCTATCTATCTCCTTCTTAAATATATTCAGTGACTCGGCCTCCACAGCCTTCTGTGGTAGAGAATTCCACAGGTTCACCACCCTCTGAGTGAAGAAATTTCTCCTCATCTCAGTCCTAAATGTCCTACCCCGTATCCTGAGACCGTGACCCATCGTTCTAGACCCCCCCAGCCAGGGGAAACATCCTCCCTGCATCCAGTCTGTCTAGCCTGGTCAGAATTTTATACGTTTCAATGAGATCCCCTCTCATTCTTCTAAACTCTAGTGAACACAGGCCTAGTCGACCCAATCTCTCCTCATACGACAGTCCTGCCATCCCAGGAATCAGTCTGGTGAACCTTCGCTGTAGTGTTGGCGATTGCAGTTTTAATTTTTTTTTTCATTAACAGAGCCAAGGAGAGAAGCACGTCGGGTAAATACTGTTTAAACGGCCTGGATTGTCACTGGGCCAGAAGCAGCACTCTACATAAGAAAGAGCATAAGGAATAGGAGCAGGAGTCGGCCATTCGTCCCCTCGAGCCTGCTCCGCCATTCAATAAGATCATGGCTGATCATTGACCTCAACTCCACTTTCCCGCCCGATCCCCATATCCCTTGATTTCCCTAGAGTCCAAAAATCTGTCCATCCTGTTGGTGAAACTGCCTGTAGCACAGACAGGCGGTTTGACTGGCAATGCTCAGAGCCTATAGAGCAGCATTCGAGAAGTGACTGAGCATAAACAGTGGAGATGAAAAGACAAACTGAGAATGCTGAAAATCAGGGTATTCACTTGTCAGCTCTTGTAGTTCCATGTGCGTATAGTTTGCCAGTTTCTGTAACAGTAATTTAACTGATCGGAAGTGCAGGCTTACAGAGTCTCACATTCCACGGGTGCCAGTAGCTCTCTGGTGCCTCACCCATATGGCCATTTTTCAGCAAGTACAGCAAGTAATCAAAAAGGCAAATGGAATGTTGGCCTTTATTCCAAGGGGGTTGGAGTATAAAAGCAGGGAAGTCCTGCCACAACTGTACAGGGTATTGGTGAGACCACACCTGGAGTACTGCGTACAGTTTTGGTCTCCTTATTTAAGGAAGGATATACTTGCATTGGAGGCAGTTCAGAGACGATTCACTAGGTTAATTCCAGAGATGAGGGGGTTGACTTATGAGGAAAGGTTGAGCAGGCTGGGCCTATACTCATTGGAATTTAGAAGAATGAGAGGTGATCTTATTGAAAAATATAAGATACTGAGGGGGCTCGACAAGGTAGATGCAGAGAGGATGTTTCCCCTCGTGAGGAAATCTAGAACTCGGGGGCACAGTTTCAGAATAAAGGGTCGCCCTTTTAGAACTGAGATGAGGAGGAATTTCTTCTCTCAGAGGGTCGTAAATCTGTGGAATTCTCTGCCCCAGAGAGCCGTGGAGGCTGGGTCATTAAATACATTTAAGGTAAGATGGAGGGCTGGATTTTGATACTGGGGCGGGTTGGGGTCGTGTCATCCGCTTTTTGTGTTATCCACCCGACTGCAATTGGATGTGGGAGATTGATGGAATTTTCACCTAATTGGGCAATTGAGTTCCAGCATGTGGGAACCCATGAACCAATTAGTGGTTTCAGTCTGAAAGTCGCCTCTGATGATGTCATCATTGCTGCTGCATTGAAGGTCAGAGACTGCCTGGCCTTTGCTGTGAGAGGACCTGGATGCAAAATGAGCAGCAGCTCTATCTGTGGGAGAGAGAGAGAGAGAATTTTTTTTGCTCCACCACTGCCAGATGCCATCCAGCCACTCACTGATACTCAGCGCAGCCACTGATACTCAGCTATTCACATGTGCTCCCGCCAGGTTTCACAATCGTGGTTCAGAACAGGCGTGCTTCACGTAGAACAAGGGTTAAAATCACAAAGGCCTTTCAAAATGGCATTATAGAGCCAATTTAGTGCTTGTTAAGGGCCTTAACAGCCTATCCCACCTCTTAAAGGCGGGACGGAGTCGGGACCAGCAGACACGATTTAATGAAAATTGCGTAGAGACGGGATGGAGGCGGACTTGTGCCCGCCCGGCACTTTTCGCAATTTTAACCCCCCACACGCCTCCAAACCCGCCTCCACGGGTCAATGAAAATCCAGCCCAGACAGATTTTTGTAAGATAAGGGAGTGAAGGCTTATGGGGAGCGGGCAGGGAAGTGGCTTTGAGCCCCAAGATCAGATCATCCATGATCTTATTGAATGGCGGAGCAGGCTCAAGGGGCCAAGTGGCCTATTCCTGCTCCTGTTTCTTATGTTCTTATGTTCATCTGGGATGATGGATAATGGGCTGTGGGGTTGTGGATTGCAGTCGGTGAGGTCTGCGGGTCCTATATTATATACTCAGGCCTAAGCTGGGAAGAGAATTAAGCCTTTTTACAGATTCAGCGTGTTTGCACAGTGTGCTTATTGCAGCCCTAAGGCCTGGCTGATGCGATGCTTAAAATTGCCTTTTGATGATTTTGTGAATGTAAAAGATCATTTCAAAGCCTGGCGATGTGATAATTCACCAGCATGAAATAAAAAAAAATAAGGTGCACTGCAGGGAGTCGCCACTTAACAAGCTGACTCCAGAATGAATTTGAAAGGCAGAATAGAGACGCCCATTGCACAGACCCAGCGTCACATTCTGCGAGCAGTGATTCGGAAGCGTGGCCTGATTTCTGTTCTGTTCTCAGAAGTGAACAGCAGATTCATCGGCATGTCTGAAGCGCAAAGGCATGTTCACAGTTACAGGTGGAGACTCTTCATCAGTGCTCCGATCGGAGAAACTCAGACGTTATCCTGTTCTTTTACTCCTCATAACGCTAATTGTCCGACCAGAATTCTGTTTTTATTTTCTAGCCATCCCGCCCTTGCCTGAACTTACTGAGAAAGAAAGACTTGCATTTCTAAAGCGCCTTTCACAACCACCTGACGTCTCAAAGCACTTTACAGCCAGTGAAGTACTTTTTGAAGTGTAGTCGCTGCTGTAATGTGGGAAACACGGCAGCTAATTTGCACACAGCAAGCTCCCACAAACAGCAATGTGATAATGACCAGATCATCTGTTTTTTTTGTTATGTTGTTTGAGGGATAAATATTGGCCCCAGGACACCGGGGAGAACTTCCCTGCTCTTCTTCGAAATAGTGGCTATGGCATCTTTTGCATCCATCTGAGAGAGTAGACGAGGCCTCGGTTTAATGCCTCATCCGAAAGACGGCACCTCCGACAGTGCAGCACTCCACTGGAGTGTCAGGCTGGATTTTTGTGCTCAAGTCCCTGGAGTGGGACTTGAACCCACAACCTTCTGACTCAGAGGCGAGCGTGCTACCCACTGAGCCAGAGCTGACACAGGTAGAAGTTGTGGGCGCCAACAGCCTTCTGATACCTCACCCACAGGGCCATTTTTTTTCATGTGATAGCGCCAACGTGCTGTTTGACTGTGGGAGCATCGCAGCCAAGTCTCACCCTGTCCTCACCTGACATAACGCGAGTGCACTTTCCAACAAGCCATGCTGGACGCTGATCAGCAGCAGAAACCTGGCTGATTTTTGGCCTTCCTTGTCCAGGGACGCTGAGGTTAACCGTCACCATTGAACTGGTGAGAAGTTATGCTGAACCTTTAGAAAGCGCTGGTTAGGCCACAACTGGAGTATTGCGTCCAGTTCTGGTCACCACACTTTAGGAAGGATGTGAAGTCCCCTGAGAGGGTGCAGAGGAGATTTACCAGAATGGTTCCGGGGATGGGGGATCTTAGCTACAAGGACAGGTTGGAGAAGCTGGATTTGTTTTCATTAGAGCAAAGGAGGTTGAGGGGTGATTTGATAGAGGCGTACAAGATTATGACGGGTTTGGATAGGCTAGACGAGGAAAGGCTGTTCCCACTAGTTGATGGTACAAGGACTAGGGGACACAGATTTAAGGTTTTGGGCAAGAGATACAGGGGGGATGTGAGGAAAAACTTTTTTACGCAGCGAGTGGTGAGGACCTGGAACTCGCTGCCGACGGAAGTGGTGGAAGCGGAGACACTCAATGTTTTCAAGGGGAGACTGGATAGGCACTGGAGGGAAATAAATTTGCAGGGCTACGGGGATAATTCAGGGGGAGAGGGACTGACTGGATTGCTCTACAGAGAGCGGGCACGGACTCGATGGGCCGAATGGCCTCCTTCTGTGCCATTATGACTCTGTGGCTGAGCGTGTTTAGCTATCACTGAGGGAAAGCAATCCAAGAAGCATTTCTACAGTGCTGTCGGTTGTGTGGATGTTGGCGCGCTTGTATTTGCCAGTGTCATCAAAGGCACTGCAGTAATGCAAATAACTCCAAGCGAGCTGATTTGACATAAAACACCTGGTTCGTCGGTCGAATTTTGCCGTTCCCACATTGGGCACGAGATTGAACCCTGTCTGTGGAGTAAGGTGTAACTTTCTTTTTAAATCCGCATAGCAAGTGAGTGACTGGGCCTGGCGTGATCAGCCACGATCTAAATGAATGGCGGAACAGACTTGAGTGGCTGAATGGCCTCCTCCTGTTCCTCTGATACTGAGCCATACAGAGCAGAAGGTCTCAACCGAGGATGCAGCAAATGGTCTTCTCGCCCCTGTGGATGGCAGAGCGGAAAATCGGGCAAGGTTCCTTCTGCGGATCTTCATCAGGTGAGGACTCGTGATGTCCTCCAACACTAAACAGCCAGCTGCCACTTACTCGTGAAGCGTGACCACTTGGGCGAGATACTGGAGGAAGAGCGGAACCGCAGCCCCAAGGGAATAAATAATGTTTGAAAAAATAAAACTTGGTGATTGAACGTGAATAGCAGATAATCTGCCAGTGAAATTTCAAATCCAGATTTCCCTGATAGTGATGAAATCAGATAAGGGGTGGCAAGCTGATCCCCCGGGGAGGCAGTTCTTAATCTGGGAATGTCGCATTGCTGCGAAGTTATAGAAAGAAAGACTTGCATTTCTACAGCGCCTGTTCACGATCACTGGACATCTCAAAGCGCTTTACAGCCAATGAAGTACTTTTGGAGTGTAGTCACTGTTGTAATGTAGAAGACATGGCAGCCAATTTGCACACAGCAAGCTCCCACAAACAGCAATGTGATAATGACCAGATAATCTGTTTTAGTGATGTTAGTTGAGGGATAAATATTGGCCCCAGGGAGAACTCCCCTGCTCTTCTTTGAAATGGGATCTTTAACATCCATCTGAGAGAGCAGACAGGGCCTTGGTTTAACGTCTCATCTGAAAGACAGCCCCTCCGACAGTGCGGCACTCTCTCAGCATTGCACTGGAGTGTCAGCCTAACTTTATGTGCTACAAGTTCTTGGAGTGGGACTATGAACCCACAACCTTCTTGACTCAGAGGCAAAGGTGCTACCCACTGAGCCACGGCTGACATTCCCCAGCCTCCAGCCAATTCCTAGCCCTCCTGAGTCCGCACTGTGGGAATTGTAGAGAAAGCTGCTTGAAGTAATTTTCTAGCATTAAACCCACCCTGTGCCGGTTTTCTTCTGACACACGTATCGTACTTGTTCAGAAAGGGAAAGATGAGAACAATGCAATGGTGCCCTGGTGCTGCCAAGCCCTGGCGGAAATGTGAGAGTCAGGAGAATCCCATCAGTCAGAGTCTCCCAAGCGCCTCCTTCCCTGTCAGCTCTCATCTATCCTGCGCCCAGTTCTACTCTCCAGTGGCCGAGGTTAAGTCGAAAAATCTCCTTTGAAGTGAACTGTCGCCTCATTAATAAAAAATAAGAAGTAATTTCTCAGGAGCAGGCAGCTGAGCTTGATTTCCTTGCACCCAACAGAATACTAAAACGATACCGCTGTTCAAAGTGGCTTCGCATTTGTTGCGGGTGCAATTGCTCCAGGGCTGAAAGTTTTAAGAGGGAATCTGAAACCGTCTAAACATTTAAAATGCATTAATAAATCTTTCTGTGGCTCTGGCTTTATCTCACAAATTGCGATCTCGTGTGAGCTGCTATCTGTACTTAATGTGGTTAAGATGTCCAGTGGGAGGATAATAATTTGAATCTGTTCAATAAACATTAGGCTAGTTTTAATCCTTGATTGAAATTTAATTGTACATGCAGGGCTGTAAATCTGTGTGTGTATGTGTGTCCCATTAGAGGGGATCTGTTTCAGGGAACTCATAAACCTCTCTCACCTTCCATAAAAAATATCGTACCTGACCATTGGCGGCCGTGCCTTCAGCTGCCTGGGCCCTAAGCTCTGGAATTCCCTCCCTAAACCTCTCCGCCTCTCTCTCCTCCTTTAAGACGTTCCTTAAAACCGACCTCTTTGACCAAGCTTTTGGTTACCTGCCCTAATGGGCCAGAAATTCGGCTGTTGTCGGGTGAGTACGCGCTGTGTACTCACCCGTAAGGCCTCCTGAAGTGCCGGTTTCCTGCATGCACTGCGCATGCGCGGGAAACCGGAACTTCCGTTCCCCTGAAGGGAGGGCTTCAGAGGTGAACCGCAAGCACGGTAGAGGCTGCGCGCACGCAGCGAACTTCGTTTTTTTTTCAGGTTTCTCTGGGAAGGTAAGTATTGAAGAAGCTGCGCTTTTAAAAAGGAGGCGCAAGACCCGTTTTTGACAAGGTAAATGGTTAATTAATTACATTTAAAAAAAAATTTCAACAGGTTTATCTTTTTTAGATACTTTAAAGAAAGGTAAGTTTATTTTTAGCACTGTTAAAAAGTATTTTAATTTTTTCAAAAATTTAAATTTTTGTTTAAAGTAGTTAATTTATTTAACTTATAGTTATTTTAAAAATGTGATGGTTTTTAAAAAAAAATTATTTGAAGTTTAGGTGTTGTTTTGGGGCCGATTTCAATTCATAGATTTGACAGGTCAAATCTATGAATGAAAGATGGTCTGCTGCCATTGGCTCTCCATGGCCCACGTGATCCCAGGGGACGCATCGCACTAACTACGCCCCTGGGATACACAAGCACTGCGCGCCGGCAGCTGCAGGAGGCCCAGGAGCTGAAGTCCCCGTGGGCCCAGAGGTCAACGGCAGGCGCGGTAGGTAGGTGCGCGCGGGATCGTTGCACCCGCGGGAAGCCAGGGAGCCGAATTTCTGGCCCATTATCTCCTTATGTGGCTCGGTGTCAAATTTTGTTTGATAATCGCTCCTGTGAAGCAC
Organism: Squalus acanthias; assembly: GCA_030390025.1. Lineage (NCBI taxonomy): Eukaryota > Metazoa > Chordata > Chondrichthyes > Squaliformes > Squalidae > Squalus > Squalus acanthias. Next base: position 29,166,427 of record CM059450.1, on the reverse strand, counting down.
CTTGGGACGTTTTACTACGTTAAAGGTGCTATATAAATGCAAGATGTTGTTGCTCAGGGATCATGAAGTTGTCAAGGCGGTTAACTTGCTGAGGTGTGAAATGCAGACGCTGCGATGAATATTGAACAAAATCATAGTTCTGTTTATCAATTACTCTGATGCTGCGAAATGCAAATTTTTAAAAAAAGTTATTTTTCCTCCATCCTTCCCTGAAAACACTGACTCATCCCGTGGCGTGATTTCTCAGCACCAGCATAAGAACATAAGAAATAGGAGCAGGAGTCGGCCATTTGGCCCCTCGAGCCTGCTCCGCCATTTAATGAGATCATGGCTGATATGATCTTGGGCTCAGTTCCATTTCCCTGCCCACTCCCTTATTGTTCAAAAATCTGTCTATCTCCACCTTAAATATATTCAATGACCCAGCCTCCACGGCTCTCTGGGGCAGAGAATTCCACAGATTTACGACCCTCAGAGAGAAGAAATTCCTCCTCATCTCAGTTTTAAATGGGCGACCTCTTATTCTGAAGCTATGCCCCCTAGTTCTAGATTTCCCCACGAGGGGAAACATCCTCTCTGCATCTACCCTGTCAAGCCCCCTCAGTATCTTATATGTTTCAATAAGATCACCTCTCATTCTTCTAAACGCCAATGAGTATAGGCCCAACCTGCTCAACCTTTCTTCATAAGTCAACCCCTTCATCTCAGGAATCAACCTCGTGAACTTTCTCTGAACAGCCTCCAATGCAAGTATATCCCTCCTTAAATAAGGAGACCAAAACTGTATGCAGTACTCCAGGTGTGGTCTCAACAACACCCTGTACAGTTGTCGCAGGACTTCCCTGCTTTTATACTCCAACCCTCTTGCAATAAAGGCCAACAACCAACAGCAAGTCCCTGGCCAGTGGCTGCTCTTCATGCGGTAGTCTGAACAATGGGAGTGTGACCACGGAGTGCACTGCAGCCAGGCTTGATCCGTTCTCACACCTGTGGCTTTTCAGGCAGGAGTCTCTGGATCGCACTCGGGACTGGTGACCGAGGTTGACTTTTTTTCCCCCTGTCCAACCAGAGGCATGAGCAGCATCTCAATTGTTGCTCCGTTGAGATCAATGAATTCAGCACAGAACTCGGAATAAGATCTCTGAGCTGCTAAACTGTGTGGCTAAGTGCGACCAGCACTGCGAGGTTATACCTATCAGGAAAGGATGAACAGGCTGGGTCTCTTTTCTCTTGAAAAAAGAAGGCTGAGGGGTGACCTAATAGAGGTCTTTAAAATTATGAAAGGTTTTGGTAGAGTAGATACAGAGAGAATGTTTCCACTTGTGGGAAAAGCATAACTAGAGGCCATCAATATAAGATAGTCACCAAGAAATCCAATAGGGAATTCAGAAGAAAGGACCATTCAGGGATAGACAGGCTAATACCACAGGTAACGATAGAGAGATGGCAGAAATATTCAATCATTATTTTGCTTCAATATTTACCAGGAAGTTAGAACAGGTGGACATGACATTGGATGATGAGATTAGTAATGAGATAAGTGCATTTAAAATAAAAAGAGGGGATATATTAAATAAACTAATCAAACGCAAAGAGGATAAAACCCCTGGTCCGGATGGATTGCATCATAGAAACATAGAAGATAGGAGTAGGCCATTCAGCCCCTCGAGCCTGCTCCGCCATTCAATTCGATCATGGCTGATCATCCAAATTCAGTACCCTGTCCCTGCTTTCTCCCCATATCCCTTGATCCCCTTAGCCTTAAGAAATATATCTAACTCCTTCTTGAATATATTTAATGAAGTGGCCTCAACTGCCTTCTGTGGTAGAGAATTCCACAGGTTCACCACTCTCTGGATGAAGAAATTCCTCCTCATCTCAGTCCTAAATGGCTTACCCCTTATCCTTAGACTGTGACCCCTGGTTCTGGAATTCCCCACTATCGGGAACATCCTTCCTGCATCTAGTCTGTCTAGTCCTGTTAGAATTTTATTAGTTTCAGTGAGATCCCCTCTCATTCTTCTAAACTCTAGCGAATACAAGCCCAATCGACCCAATCTCTCTTCATACATCATTCCTGCCATCTCAGGTATCAGTCTGGTGAATCTTCGCTGCACTCTCTCCATGGCAAGAACATCCTTCCTCAGATAAGGCGACCAAAACTGCACACAATACTCATGGTGTGGTCTCACTAAGGCCCTGTACAACTGCAGCAAGACATCCTTGCTCCTGTACTCAAATCCTCTCGCTTTGAAGGCCAACATACCATTTGCCTTCTTAACCACCTGCTGCACCTGCATGCTTACCTTCAGCGATTGGTGCACAAGGACACCCAGGTTTCGTTGCACTTCCCCTTTTCCCAATCTATTGCCGTTCAGATAATAATCTGCCTTCCTGTTTTTGCCACCAAAGTGGATAACCTCGCATTTATCCACATTATACTGCATCTGCCATGCATCTGCCCAATCACCCAACCTGTCCAAATCATACTGGAGTTTCTCTGCATCCTCCTCACAGCACACACGCCCACCCAGCTTTGTGTCCACACAAATTGTGTCCCTTCATCCACACATTTTAAAAGAATCTAGGGAAGAGATAGCAGAGGCATTACTACACATATTTAATAATTCATTGGAAAAAGGTGTAGTGCCAGAAGACTGGTGGATAGCTAACGTAATACCTATATTTAAGAAGGGGGATAGAACATGTCCAGGTAATTATAGACCAGTCAGTCAGCTTAACATCGGTGGTAGGAAAAATAAAGGAATCCCTACTAAAGGAAAAAATAGAAGAACATCTAAAAACCAAAAATACTATAAGGAATAGTCAGCATGGATTTCAAAAGGGAAAGTCTTGCTTGACCAACCTTATTGAATTTTTTGAAGAGGTAACAAAGAGAGTAGACAATGGTAATGCAGTAGATGTAATTTATCTAGATTTTCAAAAGGCCTTTGATAAGGTACCCCATAATAGACTGATGAACAAGCTCAGAGAATGTGGAGTCAGGAGACAAGTAGTCGAGTCTCTTCGCCGGGAGCAAGCGGAAGCCAAGCGCAGGCAGCGCAAGGAGCGCACGTCAACCCAAGCACCCCACCCACCCGCCCCTTCAACCACCATCTGCCCCACCTGTGACAGAGACTGTGGGTCCCGCATTGGACTCATTAGTCACCTGCGAACTCATTTTTAATGTGGAAGCAAGTCATCCTCGGTTCCGAGGGACTGCCTAAGAAGAAGAAGCAGAATGGATTGCTGGCTGGCTTCAGAACAGAAAGCAGAGAGTAGGAGGAAAGGGCAGCTGTTCACAGTGGCAGAAGGTGGGTAGTGGTGTTCCACAAGGATCAGTGCTGGGACCACTGTTGTTCACAATTTACATTAACGATTTAGACCTTGGAATCAAAAACACAATTTCTAAATTTGCAGGGGGGATAGTCAATACTGAGGGGGACTGCAACAAATTACAGGAGGACATTAATAAAGTTGCAGAATGGGCATATACAGGAAACTTTCGTTTATCCGGCACCCTAATATCCGGAATTCTCGCTTAACCGGCAAAAATCAGGTAAGTTTTATTATACAGACAAGACCCCGATTCTGACCTTTCACCCCCATGAAAGGGGGGTCAACGTTCTTCCGACTCCGACCTGTCGCCGCCACGGAGGAAAAAGCCGGAGTCTCGTTTACCTTCCCTCTCCGGGTCCCAATTGTTCAGCCTGTGGCCGTGTACGGGGCTCTCGTACCTTGGTAAGTATACCTCTCTGTAATCCGGCACTTTCGATCAACCGGCACCACGCCGGTCCCGTCGGTGCCGGATAAACGAAAGTTTCCTGTAATTGGCAAATTAAGTTCAACACAGATAAATGTGAGATATTGCATTTTGGTAGGAAGAATAGGGAGGTCAGAGTGGGAGTGGAGCGGAGAATTAAAGTGATAGGCGACCGGTGACAGTTTGTATGGGTTAATGGGAAGGGAATAGGAAGCAGACTCAAAAGCTGACCACCGCTGCTCCACCGTGACCTCGGATACAATGCCTGCCCTTTACAGCTCCCCTCATTTATAGTGAAACCGCATGAACCATCTCACCACAACACAGCCTCGTCTGTGATGCACATTCTGTCGGCACCCTGGAAACGGAGAGATTGTGGGTGCCTTGCAGAGGGGGCTCTGCTGTACTCAACTGATAATCGTCAACGCACCAACAATGAAAGCTTTATTTTTTGTACAGAAACCGTCCTGTGTTTGGAATCTGAATGTGTTCTGTCAATTGAAAATGCGAATAAATGTATACAGTCTATAAAGATCTGAAAGGAACGATATTGTTTTGCAAGGCAAAAATTCCAAAGGGTCATATTCGGGGCAGTGGACATTAGTCATTGATTCAGCTGGCATGCTTTGAATTTGTTTGCCAGGGATGATTCCTCTTCAAACACCGAACGCTGCAGTTTAGGCGGGCATCGAGCGACCTCGAGCACAACCCCTCACCAGCACACCCAACGTGACTGTGTGGGGAGAGCTCGCTCGTTTTGCCCCTGTGCTGTGGAGTGACAAGTGCTAGATGGAATTTAATAGAGAGAAGTGTGAGGTGATGCATTTTGGCAGAAGGATCAGGGAGAGGCAATATACACTTAATGGCACAGTTTTAAAGAGTGTGCAGGGACAGAGGGACCTGGGATTAATGTACATAGGTCCCTGAGAGAGTGGTTGACAAAGCATATGGGAACTTGGGCTTCATAAATAGAGGTATTGTGTACAAAAGTAGAGAAGTTATGCTGAACCTTTATAAAGCGCTGGTTAGGCCACAACTGGAGTATTGTGTCCAGTTCTGGTCACCACACTTTGGGAAGGATGGGTGAAGGCCCTAGAGCAGGTGCAGAGGAGATTTGCCAGAATGGTTCTGGGGATGGGGGATCTTAGCTACAAGGACAGGTTGGAGAAGCTGGATTTGTTTTCATTAGAGCAAAGGAGGTTGAGCGGTGATTTGAGAGAGGTGTACAGGATTATGATGGGTTTGGATAGGCTAGACGAGGAAAGGCTGTTCCTACTAGTTGATAGTATAAGGACTAGGGGACACAGATTTAGGTTTTTGGGCAAGAGATACAGGGGGGATGTGAGGAAAAACTTTTTTACGCAGTGAGTGGTGAGGACCTGGAACTCGCTGCCGACGGAAGTGGTGGAAGCGGAGACACTCAATGTTTTCAAGGGGGGACTGGATAGGCACTTGAGGGAAATAAACTTGCAGGGCTACGGGGATAGAGCGGGGGAATGGGACTGACTGGATTGCTCTACAGAGAGCGGGCACGGGCTCGATGGGCCAAATGGCCTCCTTCTGTGCCGTTATAACTCTGTGACTCCCCCACAGACCTTGTCTGCACCGCCGGATTTGGAGCGCTGTGGGGGGGGTTAGGGGAAGGAGAAGTTGTGTTCAGAGACGAGCAGGGAAATGCGTCGCTTTACCCTGGTCAGCGGCAGGTCAGAGACGAGCTCGGGCAGAGACTCAGGAGCAGTTGGGGGAAGTTGCATCGCCCAGTAGGACGTAATTATATTTCTCCTGCCAGGGGCAGCACTGTGAGCAGTACAAGCGGCCTCAGCATAGGCTGGGAGAAGAGAGATCAGTCTGGTCCTGTTCCTGATATGTCACCTGCTGCTGGAAGGTGTAAGCATTAGGCTGTTGCATCCCTTGTGTTTGTTTAAAGCCTCTCCCTCTCTTAGGCAGTCCCTCGGAACCGAGGATGACTTGCTTCCACACTAAAAATGAGTTCTCAGGTGACTGATGAGTCCAATGCGGGACCTACAGTCTCTGTCACAGGTGGGGCAGACGGTGGTTGAATGGGTCGGTGGGTGGGATGCTTGGGTTGACGTGCGCTCCTTCCGCTGTTTGCGCTTGGCTTCCGCTTGCTCCCGGCGAAGAGACTCGAGGTGTTCGGCGCCTTCCTGGATGCTTCTCCTCCACTTTGTGCGGTCTTGGGCCAGGGATTCCCAGGTGTCAGTGGGGATGTTGCACTTTTTCAAGGAGGCTTTGAGGGTGTCCTTGAAGCGTTTCCTCTGCCCACCTGGGACTCTCTTGCCGTGTCGGAGCTCCGAGTAGAGCGCTTGTTTTGGGAGTCTCGTATCAGGCATGCGGACGATGTGGCCCGTCCATCGGAGCTGATCGAGCGTGGTCAAAGCTTCGATGTTGGGGATGTTGGCCTGAGCGAGAACACTGACATTGGTGCGCCTATCCTGCCAATGGATTTGCAGGATCTTGCGGAGGTAGCGTTGGTGGTACCTCTCCAGTGCTTTGAGGTGCCTGCTGTACACGGTCCATGTCTCTGAGGCATACAGGAGGGCGGGTATCACTACTGCTCTGTAGACCATGAGCTTAGTGCCGGGTTTGAGGTCCTGGTCTTCAAACACTCTCTTCCTCAGGCGACCAAAGGCTGCACTGGCACACTGAAGGCGGTGTTGTTTAAAGCACCTCCACCTTGAGGACTGCATACAGTTCTGGGCACTGTACCACAGGGGGACATTAGAGGGAGTACAAAGAAGGGCAACTAAATTGACATATGGGATTGGACGCATATGCTACAAGGAAAGACTACATAGGGGACAATTTTAACCTTACCTAGTGTTCGGGAAGCTGCCAAGATCGGTTGCACCGCTGGTTTTCCACACCGCCTGATTTGTGGTCATTGGAGGATAATATTGGGCGGGGTGTGAAACCAACGTTCCGCCCGATCCTGTGACTTTCCCGATTCGGTTAAAATCACCCAGCGGCGTTTACACCGGGGAAAAGTCAGTATCGCGGTGACCTTTCAGCACTTGTGATCTTTAAGCGGAATAGATGAACTGTTTCCGAGAATGCTAAACGTGAGCACGAGCTTCAGGACATGGAACGCAGATTCAAGCTTAGATGAGGAAAGATAAATGCACGGTTTTTCATGGTGCGTGTGGCAAATGCAAAGAATTCATCCTTTGTCGGGAAGCAATGGGAATGGAGCATGTTGTCCACTTCAAGAGGCTCATGGATACATTTTTGAGCTCGACATTTTTGAGCTGTTGAAGAGTATCGAAGATAAAGAGGCTTTTTCCCCTAGTTCTGTACAATGTTCTTAAGGATATTGGGACATAACAGTGGGAGGGGAGCTGTATGTTAGTTGGATATATCTTGTGATGCTATATAGATCGTTGTCTCCTGGAACTCACCTGATTGACTTCGGGAATCACAGAGAAATTTCCCAGAGTTTTTCCTCCAATTAGTCACAAGTTTCACCGTTTCGTTTTGCCTCCCAGAGGGATCAGCATTGCTCGCGATTGTGTGGGTGGTGCAGAAGGTTGTGGTGTCCAACAGATAAAGATGAGCATTAATGGGACTGAGGGTATTTTTCTCGCTGTCGAGCAGCGGAACATCCTGCTAGCACTCACTGTTTGAGCTCGCAGATGACAAATGGGCACTTGTGCGAGTTACAGGAGGGCTGACAGCAGTGGTGGGGCCTCAACCCAGCGTGAGGAGAGGAAGGGGAAAAGGGCAAACCGAAATCAGAGCGCCTCTCCCAAATAAAAACTGTTTTGTACATACAAACATTAAAAAAAAGGTGATCCTACACACGGCCTTTGAAACCGCCTCCTATTGTGTTCAGCATTAAAATGCAGCGTACAAGATGTGAGTTTGAAAAATATTCTGAGAAGATAAATGAGCATAAATGGAGTACCCAGTGACTTGAACATCAAGATAATGCTTTTGCAATGAGGCCAATATACAGATTCAATGAAAAATCTTTCCTCCTATTCAGTTTGAGCATGATGGAAAGTTTTCTGCAAGCTTTTTTTTTAAAGTTAATGGGCTGGATTTTCATAGGGCCGTGGAGGCGGGTTTGGAGGCGTGTGGGGGGTTAAAATTGCGAAAAGTGGCGGGCGGACCTGATCCCGCCTCCATTCCGCCTCCGCGCAATTTTGATAAAATCGTGTGCGGTGTTCCCGACTCCGTCCCGCCTCCAAGAGGCGGGAGAGGCCATTAAAGCCCTTAACAAGCCCTAAATTGGCTCTGTAATGCCATTTTGAAACGTTTTAGCTAGTTTAACCCTTTTCCCACGTGAAGCACGCCTGATGTGAAACACGCCAGTGAAACCTGGCGGGAGCACAAGTGGATAGCTGACTATCAGCTGCAGGTCCACTATTACAACGGAGATGTGATGAAGGTAGTTGTAGTATTAGGTCTGAAAGTCGCCTCTGATGCTGCTGCATTGAATGTCTTCAGAGACTGCCTGGCCTTTGCTGTGAGAGGACCTGGATGCAAAAAAATTCTCTCTCTCTCTCTCTCTGTGTCAGCTGTGGCTCAGTGGGCAGCGATCTCACCTCTGATGTTCGAAGGTTGTGAGTTCAAGTCCCACTTCAGAGACTTGAGCACAAAATCCTGGCTGGCACTCCCAGTGCACTCCTCTGTCTTTTTTGGATGCGATGTTAAACCGAGGCCCCCGTCTGCTCTCTCAGGTGGGTGTAAAAGATCCCATGGCACTATTTGGAAGAAGAGCAGGGGGAGTTTTCCCCGGTGTCCTGGGGCCAATATTTATCCCTCAATCAGCATTCACTAAAAATAGATGGTCTGGTCATTATCACACTGCTGTTTGTGGGAGCTTGCTGCGCGCAAATTGGCTGCTGCGTTTCCTACATTATAACAGTGACCACACTTCAAGAGTAAAGCGCTTTGGGATGTCCTGAGGTTGTGAAAGGCGCTATATAAATGCATCTTTCTTTTCTTTATACCATATACGATTCACTGGGAAGCAGGCGAGTATGGTCATGAATCAGTTAGAACATAAGAACATAAGAAATAGGAGCAGGAATAGGCCACTTGGCCCCTCGAGCCTGCTCCGCCATTCAGTGAGATCATGGCTGATCTTGGGCTCAAAGCCACTTCCCTGCCCGCTTGCCAAAACCCTTCACTCCCTTATCTTGCAAAAAGCTGTCTATCTCCACCGTAGATGTATTTAATGACCCAGCCTCCACGGCTCTCTGGGGCAGAGAATTCCATAGATTTACGACCCTCTGAGAGAAGAAATTCCTCCTCATCTCAGTTCTAAAAGGACGACCCTTTGTTCTGAAACTATGCCCCCGAGTTCTAGATTTCCCCACGAGGGGAAACATCCTCTCTGCATCTACCTTGTTGCATTGTGTTGGGTGAGAAGATTCTACGATGGTCTGATATTCATCCATCTCCTTTTTGGGGGAGAAGAGAGGATGCCCACTTTACATCTCTTCCAACAGATGGTTTAATTAATTCATTTGTTTAACTTTCACTTTCTTTAAACCAACAGTCTGATGCAAACATGGTCCAGATTTGTTTTAAATGATGAAGGGAATCATTAAGATGGATGTAGGGAAGATCTTTTGGGACGAATTTTAACTTGGTCAAATTGGGGTGGAAACAGCCGCAAAATGGTATCCAAAAAACGAGAGAATGAGAGTGTAATGCATTGGGATTCTATACAATGGGAGTGAATGGGAAGGGGTTTGATCCATTGGGATTGTGTACAGTGGGAGTGAATGGGAAGGGGTTTGGTCCATTGGGATTGTGTACAGTGGGAGTGAATGGGAAGGGGTTGGGTCCATTGGGATTGTGTACAATGGGAGTGAATGGGAAGGGGTTTGGGTCCCTTACATTGTGTACAATGGGAGTGAATGGGAAGGGGTTTGGGTCCCTTACATTGTGTACAACGGGAGCGAATGGGAAGGGGTTTGGTCCATTGGGATTCTATACAATGGGAGTGAATGGGAAGGGGTTTGGTCCATTGGGATTGAGTACAGTGGGAGTGAATGGGAAGGGGTTTGACCCACTGGGATTCTGTACATTGGGAGTGAATGGGAAGGGGTTTGATCCATTGGGATTCTATACAATGGGAGTGAATGGGAAGGGGTTTGGTCCATTGGGATTGAGTACAGTGGGAGTGAATGGGAAGGGGTTTGGTCCATTGGGATTGTGTACAATGGGAGTGAATGGGAAGGGGTTTGGTCCATTGGGATTGTGTACAATGGGAGTGAATGGGAAGGGGTTTGAGGCCCGGGGATTCAGTGCAATGGGAGTGAGTGGGAAGCGGTTTGAGGCCCCGGGGATTCAGTGCAATGGGAGTGAGCGGGAAGCGGTTTGAGGCCCCGGGGATTCAGTGCAATGGGAGTGAGCGGGAAGCGGTTTGAGGCCCCGGGGATTCAGTGCAATGGGAATGAGCGGGAAGGGGTTTGAGGCCCCGGGGATTCAGTGCAATGGGAGTGAGCGGGAAGGGGTTTGAGGCCCCGGAGATTCAGTGCAATGGGAGTGAGCGGGAAGTGGTTTGAGGCCCCGGAGATTCAGTGCAATGGGAATGAGCGGGAAGGGGTTTGAGGCCCGGAGATTCAGTGCAATGGGAGTGAGCGGGAAGTGGTTTGAGGCCCGGGGATTCAGTGCAATGGGAGTGAGCGGGAAGTGGTTTGAGGCCCGGGGATTCAGTGCAATGGGAGTGAGTGGGAAGTGGTTTGAGGCCCCGGGGATTCAGTGCAATGGGAGTGAGTGGGAAGTGGTTTGAGGCCCGGGGATTCAGTGCAATGGGAGTGAGCGGGAAGTGGTTTGAGGCCCGGGGATTCAGTGCAATGGGAGTGAGCGGGAAGTGGTTTGAGGCCCGGGGATTCAGTGCAATGGGAGTGAGTGGGAAGTGGTTTGAGGCCCGGGGATTCAGTGCAATGGGAGTGAGCGGGAAGTGGTTTGAGGCCCGGGGATTCAGTGGTTGGCTCAGACAGCCTTTGTACTGGGTTGGCTGCACTGTGTGTATTTCAGTTTGCTCCAACAATGCTATTGAGAGTTTTTACACGATGCTGAATTTATAGAAATTATATTTGAAACTTGAATAAAAATCATTCATGTCATTGAAAAGAACGATCCATTTCATGAAGAGCACAAGCCGTAGCTCGGCATTATTCGAAATTAAGTTTGCCTGTCACAACTCCATTTCCTACGGATTTAATAAAGCTTTTGAAGGAATAATAAACACTCACACACAAAAAAATGAATTTTGCAGTTTGCTGGAATATCTCTTATTAATGTTTTAACATTTTCAACAGGGATGAATAAGAGTCCACAAATCTGTTAGTGGGGAAGGATTGTTTGCCCGAGGCTGTGTTTCCAGTCACAGTAGTCTCGGGCCTCGTGGAAATAATAGAAGGATGATTCTGGATGTAACTGTGTGTACGGATCATTACTATCCCGCTAATGTGATGGTGACATGCCACTGTCTGTGACTGGAATGAGCCATCGGAATGCAAATCTCCTGATTGTCTTTTTCTCAAATATTTATGATTAATGAGGCTGATGCCTGGTCTCCCGGAGAGGAGTCAGGTTTGATTTCATTAGACAAGGAGCCCCAGGTGAGGGGAAGTATGTCTAATAAAACCATAGATTCCGATTGAGAGTGATAGTAGTGCAGCGTAATAAATATTAATGGCTCATCATAGACAAATTATACAAATAGATTGGGTAGTCTGTCTGCAGATACAGGATGGGCTCGAGCCCAATACTCAGATGTACATGTGCTTTTAACATTATCAATTCAGCCTGAAGGCAGACTGGTACATGGCCTATTTACGGAAATTGTTCGTTATTTTTTTCCCCCTCCCTTTTCTCTTCTGCTGAATATGCTGGGGTTCAGTTTTAGAAGTGGCTTTGTTCATATGCAAGTGTTGGAAGACTGCTCAATTCAGTCACATCCTTTCATCGACCAGTGTCCGTATCTGGCCATTTCAGCAGGAGACACTGCGTAGTGATACGAGTGGGAACCCTGGCTGAATCCTTCCCCTCTCTTCTTAGGCAGTCCCTCCGAACCGAGGATGACTTGCTTCCACATTAAAAATGAGTTCTCAGGTGACTGATGAGTCCAATGCGAGACCTACAGTCTCTGTCACAGGTGGTACAGACGGTGGTTGAAGGGACGGGTGGGTGGGGTGCTTGGGTTGACTTGCGCTGCTTGCGCTTGGCTTCCGCTTGCTCCCGGCGAAGAGACTCGAGGTGTTCGGCGCCTTCCCGGGTGCTTCTCCTCCACTTTGTGCGGTATTGGTCCAGGAATTCCCAGGTGTCGGTGGGGATGTTGCACTTTTTCAAGGAGGCTTTGAGGGTGTCCTTGAAGCGTTTCCTCTGCCCACCTGGGGCTCTCTTGCCGTGTCGGAGCTCCGAGTAGAGCGCTTGTTTTGGGAGTCTCGTAACGGGCATGCGGACGATGTGACCCGCCCATCGGAGCTGAACGAGTGTGGTCAAAGCTTCGATGCTGGGGATGTTGGCCAGAGCGAGAACACTGGCGTTGGTGCGCCTATCCTGCCAATGGATTTGCAGGATCTTGCGGAGGCAGCGTTGGTGGTACCTCTCCAGTGCTTTGAGGTGCCTGCCCCTCGATGACACTAGCCACAGAGTCAAATTTTAACAACTCAACTGCAGACCTGATTCGATATGAACATACAAAATTGGCGCACAGGAAAAGCCCAGCTGGTCTATTGAGCTTGCCCCCCCACAGTCGAGATGCCTTAAGCATCCTGATTTCACATCATCCCCTTCCCACCCACCAGCAGCCGTGACAAAAAAAAACCTGGAGAAAAATCCCACGGCCAATTTAGGGGGAAAAATCTGCACAATTGCTCTCTGACCCACTTAGGCAATCAAAACTAGTCCAGGAGATTCACCGTGACCTTCATTTATATTAATAATCTACCTAACTTGTATATGCCGTGCTCTCCCTTGACTAGGCCTGTATTCACTAGAGTTTAGAAGAATGAGAGGGGATCTCATTGAAATGTATAAAATTCTGACAGGGCTAGGCAGACTGGATGCAGGGAGGATGTTTCCCCTGGCTGGGGGATCTAGAACGAGGGGTCACAGTCTCAGGATACGGGGTAGGACATTTAGGACTGAGAGGAGGAGAAATCTCTTCACTCAGAGGGTGGTGAACCTGTGGAATTCTCTACCACAGAAGGCTGTGGAGGCCAAGTCACTGAATATATTTAAGAAGGAGATAGATAGATTTCTAGACACAAAAGGCATCAAGGGGTATGGGGAGAGAGCGGGAATATGGTATTGCGATAGAGGATCAGCCATGATCATATTGAATGGCGGAGCAGGCTCGAAGGGCCGAATGGCCGACTCCTGCTCCTATTTTTCAATGTTTCTTCACTCCAGCCATGAACTGTTCCAGTTCTCTTTTGAAGGTATGCACCAAATCATCACCCATTGCACAAGCCTTCAACTTGTTCCATAGGTCTGCTATCATCTGGGAGCAGAGGAGCTTCTTGATATCTAACCTAATTCTGCCCTTGCGTAACTCCTGGTCCTCCCTAACCTATCTGATTGAACGCATCTGTCAGTATGAACGCAGTCTAATACTTTAAACACCTCTATCAGATCGTCCCGGAGTCTGTGCATCTCTCAGTTAAATAAACCCCGCATTTTCAGCATATTTGGGTAACTATGGTCTTTTAAGCTTGGTATGGTTCTGGTGGCCCTCCTCTGAACCTTTTCCAAAGCCACTACATCACCCACCATGTGAGGGGACCAAAACTGGACACAGTATCCTAAGTGAGGACTAGCCAAAGTCTTGTGCAAGGACACCATGTACAACAGGCACCTCAAAGCACTGGAGGTACCACCATCGCTGCCTCCGCAAGATCCTGCAAATCCATTGGCAGGATAGGCGCACCAACGTCAGTGTTCTCGCTCAGGCCAACATCCCCAGCATCGAAGCTCTGACCACGCTCGATCAGCTCCGATGGACGGGCCACATCGTCCACATGCCCGATACGAGACTCCCAAAACAAGCGCTCTACTCGGAGCTCCGACACGGCAGGAGAGCCCCAGGTAGGCAGAGGAAACGCTTCAAGGACACCCTCAAAGCCTCCTTGAAAAAGTGCAACATCCCCACCGACACCTGGGAATCCCTAGCCCAAGATCGCACAAAGTGGAGGAGAAGCATCCGGGAAGGCGCCGAACACCTCGAGTCTCTTCGCCGGGAGCAAGCGGAAACCAACGCAAGCAGCGCAAAGGGCGCACGTCAACCCACCCACCCGCCCCTTCAACCACCGTCTGCCCCACCTGTGACAGAGACTGTAGGTCCCACATTGGACTCAGCAGTCACCTGAGAACTCATTCTTAATGTGGAAGCAAGTCATCCTCGGCTCCGAGGGACTGCCTGAGAAGAAGAATGGTTTCTTTTGTTTTATGTCAACTCATCCTGGCAATGCAAACTAGTATACTATTTGTTTCGGCCGTCGCTTCACAACCTTGGTCGTCAACTTATAACACCAAGACCTGCTGGCAGTCGTTTATTCTCGTCCACAGTCCTAACTCTCGCACAAATCTTTGTATCATCTGCAAACCTGCAGACAATTTCTCCAGCACTTACTTCCAGGTCATTAACGAAGATAGTGAACAACAGTGGCCCTAAAACCGATCCCTGAAGGACACCACTGGTAGCCGGTCTCCAAGCAGATCCACAACTATTAACAATCACTAAAGGGGAACAGCACCTCATCTTTCGTTTAGGCACCCTACAGCCCTCTGGACTCAACATCGAGTTCAACAATTTCAGATCATAACCTCGGCCCCTATCACATTTATATTTTTTTATTTTATTTTTTCATCCACCCTTTTGTTTGGCCCTTTTTTTTTCCCTCCCAGAAGCTGGCAGCTGTCCTTCATTCTGCCAGCGCATCTCACACTTCATCTAGCCTCAACCTGTCACATTAACACCTCCTCTTGCCTTGATTATCTCTTAATGTCTCTCAATATCTCTTAATCTCTCCTGCTTTCTGTCCCACCACTGACCTTCCCCTTTGTTCTTTCATCCCCTCCCCCTTTTCCCAGCTTTATACTTGCTTTTAAATCTATTTCATTTCCTGCTTTTTTCCAGTTCTGACGAAAGGTCTTCGACCTGAAACGTTGGGCTGGATTTTCATTGACCCGTGGAGGCGGGTTTGGAGGCGTGTGGGGGGTTAAAATTGCAAAAACTGGCGGGCGGGCACAAGTCCGTCTCCATCCCGCCTCCACGCAATTTTCATTAAATCGTGTCTGCTGGTCCCGACTCCGTCCCGCCTTTAAGAGGCGGGATAGGCTGTTAAGGCCCTTAACAAGCACTAAATTGGCTCTATAATGCCATTTTGAAAGGCCTTTGTGATTTTAACCCTTGATCTACGTGAAGCACGCCTGTTCTGAACCACGATTGTGAAACCTGGCGGGAGCAGATTTGGATAGCTGACTATCAGCTACAGGTGTACTCTTACAACGGAGATGTGATGAAGGTCTGAAAGTCGCCTCTGATGCTGCTGTATTGAAGGTCTTCGGAGACTGCCTGGCCTTTGCTGTGAGAGGACCTGGATGGAAAAACAATCTCTCTCTCTCTCTCTCTCCTTAGAGCTGCTGCTCATTTTGCATCCAGGTCCTCTCACAGCAAAGGCCAGGCAGTCTCTGACCTTCAATGCAGCAGCAATGATGACATCATCAGAGGCGACTTTCAGACTGAAACCACTAATTGGTTCATGGGTTCCCACATGCTGGAACTCAATTGCCCAATTGGTGAAAATTGCATCAATCTCTCACATCCAATTGCAGTCGGGTGGATAACACGAAATGCGGATGACATGACCCCAACCCGCCCCAGTATCAGAATCCAGCCCATTAACTCTGTTTCTCTCTCCACGGATGCTGCCTGGCCTGCTGAGTTTTTCCAGCGTTTTCTGTTGTTATTTCGGATTTCCAGCATCCACAGTATTTTGCTATCGTATTAACAATCACTGTTTGCCTCTGGGCATGCAGCCAATTCTTAATCCACTGTAGCGACCAGTTCCACAGGATTCTATCCTATTGTGAGGGACCTTATCAAAGGCTTTCTGAAAATCCACTTGAACAACATCTACCGGACTTCACCACAGGAAGGGAAATGGAATGTTGGCCTTTATTTCAAGGGGGATAGAGTATAAAAGTAGGGAAGTCTTGCTACAACTGTATAGGACGCTGGTGAGACCGAGAGTACAGTCCCCTTATTTAAGGAGGGATATACTTGCATTGGAGGCAGTTCAGAGAAGGTTCACTAGGTTGATTCCTGGGATGGAAGGGTTGTCTTATGAGGAAAGGTTGAGCAGGTTGGGCCTATACTCATTGGAGTTTAGAAGAATGAGAGGTGATCTTATTGAAACGTATAAGATTCTGAGGGGGTTGGACAGGGTAGATGCTGGGAGGATGTTTCCCCTCGTGGGGGAATCTAGAACTAGGGGGCACAGTCTCAGATAAGGGGTCGCCCATTTAAGACGGAGATGAGAAGGAATTCCTTCTCTCAGAGGGTCGTGAATCTTTGGAATTCTCTACCCCAGAGAGCTGTGGAAGCTGAGTCATTGATTATATTCAAGGCGGAGATAGACAGATTTTATAGCAACAGGGGAGTCAAGGGTTATGGGGAGCGAGCAGGAAAGTGGAGTTGAGGCCAAAATCGGATCAGCCATGATCACATTAAATGGCGGAGCAGGCTCGAGGGGCCGAATGGCCTACTCCTGCTCCTATTTCTTATGTTCTTACGGACTGCAATAGTTCAAGAGGGCAGCTCACCACCACCTTCTCAAGGGTAATTAGGGATGGGCAATAAATGCTGGCCTTGCCAGCGATGCCCACATCCCAGGAATGAATTTTTTTTTAAAACCCGCCCCCCGACCTTGCAACCTCTTCAAAAATTTCAATCAAATTAATAAGGTGCAACCATTTTAGTCCCAGAAGCCTCTGTTAACTGATACTCGATCCAGGAGTCCATAGAGAGCACCTCTTAGGATCTTTTCCAGCATCATGGCTCGGATTGAAAGCAAAAGAATGGGTCTGTCGTTCCCCTGTACTGACTTGTCACCCTTTTTGAAAATTGCAACTACATTAGCATGCTTCCAGTCCAAGATCAGCTCACTCAGCACAAATGTGGAGTCGCTTTGTACGTCTCATTAATATACCAGCGGTGTGTTTACCCAACTGCTCTTTTTAGTTTGCTTTCTTGTCGAGATTATTCGATATGTTTTCTCCCATCCACAGGGTTGCTTGCTTCAGCACAGCAGGAGCTGCTCACTCTTCAGCACTTCCCGCATTCACATTTTGAGCACCGAGTGGGTTGGATCGCACGGTGTCTTTCCACGTGATGTAGTTAATGAGCAAAGGATGAAGCGCAGGGATCCACCGCAGCGTGCAGCCTGCCGCCAGCTCACCCAACGGATCTTATGTCAGTGTACGCGGGCGGGCCTGTTTAAAAGCTCATTGAGAGGTTCGCCACAAGGAGTAATGCTTGGGCGGACTACGCTTCCAGCAAAACAGAACTGCCCTTTTGTCCAATTGTGTCCCACCACGGGGACCTGGGATTCAGTCTAACCCACGTAGATGAAATTGTAGTTTTTTTCTCCTTGTTGTCTGAGAGTGCCCCAAGTGAAACGAGTCTGAGGCAAGAAACCGAAGAGTTGTGAACTTTGGATGATTATGTAAGCTTCAATTGACACATGGGGCTGGAGTTTGCCAATGGGGAGCTTTTGGAGGCGGGACTCCCACTTGTCGTGTTTTAATCGCGCCTCCATCGACTTCTGGCCAACCCACGCTATTTTCCCTTTATTGACCTTGTTAAGCCCGCCCAGCGGGCATAGCAGGCCAATTAAGGGGAAGCCGGTTACAGAGAACGTCAGCGTATGACGTTTCATCTGTCAAAAATTTTTGACAGATGAATTGTCATCGTTTGACAGCTCTGTGAAGCTGTCAAACACTGACATTCTCTGTAGTTTGATGAGTTCTTGAATTCAAGACTCATCAAACCTCTTTCTTTTGCAGAAATTAGATGGTTGCTGCATTGGAGAATGCGGCAGCAATCTGTCATCTCTGCCGCGGAGATGCGAGACTCTCCGCATCCCCAACTGTTGAAGCCTGCAGGAAGAAACAAAGGTAAGTAAACTTTTTCTAACACTTTCCACTTACCTCACATACTCACCTCTTCACACTTGCACCCATCACTTACCTTCACAGCGCACTTTTGCACCCCTCCGACCCCAGCAGACCCATTGCTCGCCTCGGTGACCCTGGCAAGGTTCGCAGCCTTCGGGACGCCTGCACTTGTGTGGGTAAAATGGGGATAATCCTCTTCTCTGCCTGTTAACTACCTGTTAACAGGCAGTTAAGTGGCTGTAATCCCTTCCCGCCTCCTGGGAAGATGGCACGGAGGCGTGCAGTGGCCGCTCTCAAAAGTTTGATGCTCTTGCCCAGCAAAATGGTGACCCTAATACATCTTTACCTTTGGAGAAAGAATGAAGAAATCTTGGCTGCAGATTACAGCACAGAAAGGTGGCTTTTAGGCCCATGGTGCCTGTGCCGGCTCTTTGAAAGAGCTGTCTAATTCGTCTCACTCCCCCACCCCCTGATCTTTCCCCAGAGCCATGCAAATGTATTCCTTTTCAAATATATATCCAATTCCCCTTGTGTCTGTGTCACTCACTAATTAGGGTTACCATGAAGCAAACGTGATGGACCAAAAGAAGCGAGCTTGTCTCCTAAACATATGGCGCTCTGCTTTCTTTGAGGCTGCTTGACTTGCCTTGCTAAGGGACAGATAAAACTCATTCTGACAATAGCAGATGAGATGACATTTAATGTGACGATTTTCTAAAAAAGCCGGATTAATTCAAATATGTCCCTCGTTCCACAGGTGTGAGTTATAGCAGCCGTGATACGAATGATTGATTATGTGGAATGGTTTTTATTGTCTAATTTTTCCCCAATTCTCTCCAGAGGGAGCTGACTCGTGTTAGGTCACAGTTCCACAGGCACTGGCTACCCTCCAGAACCTCACAATTGCCTGTACTGCATTACATAGAATCATATAGGGGTAAAAATTCAGTTGGTTGCGCCTCCCGTTAGCGCCTTAAGAGGGCGCTAATGGGGCGCAAAGCCGCTAACGCCCGGGTGCAGCGATGTTTGCGCCGCTCGAGAACTTAACTTGAGATTGTGAGGCGGCGCTAAAACTTACCGCTGCGACCACCTGCGCGCGCAGATTGTGACGTCATTCCATGGTGCAACGCCCTTGGGGCGCCCCGGAGCGGAAATTGAGTGGCGCCCCCTGCCTTACCGCCTGGCGCTTCCAACGACCAGAAGACTGGAACGCTATCAATCGCTGTGGGGCTGGGGGGGGCGCTATTTAAAGGGGGCCTCTTCCTGTCTTTTATTGTTGGTGGCATTTTTGAACTACGCATTCTGAGAGAGAGAGGGAGAGACTTCTGGAGAGATTCAACGTTGTGTGAAGGAGTTTTGGGTACTGAGCTGCACTTTGCAGGTTCATTTTGATTTGCCATTCCTTGTATCGATTTAGCAGAGACCGTGGGAGCTGCACTCTGAGCTCTTTGCCTGGTGCTCTCCATTGTTCTTTCCAGCACATTTGATGTGCAAGTCTCTCCAGGCCGAGATTCAAGGCAGCAATGAACAGGATGTGGATGGAAAGCAAGATTAACCATCACCTTTAAGAACTGGCCCGTGCCATTGTGTGTGTGTTCCATTGCTGACTGACATTACATGAGCTTCGCCAGCGCTCCGAGTTAGCGCCTCACTGCTCGGCCTTTGCGCCTTAAGAGAGGTGTGCAGCGCCTGCTTTAGCGCTCCACTCACCTCCCGGGGCGGTAAAAGTGAAGTTTCCTGTCAGTGCCGATAATTAGCGCCAGGCGCTAATATTTGCGTCCGGACGATATTTGCGCCCCAAATGGGGCGCGACCTAATTTCTACCCCATAGAATCTACAGCACAGAATCAGGCCTTTTGGCCCAACTTTTTTTTTATGGGATCTGGCAAGGCCCAGTGACATGAATCTTGTCATCCATGTATGAAGTAATACTGGGCGGCCTGCTGGTGACGCTGTCCAGGGAGAGTATAAATACTCGGGCATGGGCCCAGCTTGCTTAGGACATTCCTCAACAGGAACTAAGAAGGACACAACTCGATCTCTATGTTGAAAAACAGTTGATTAAAGCTTTGTTTAACGCTTAGACCAAGTGCCTAGTAGTTTTCTTACGTCACCCAGGTGGTGGTGAGCCGCCTTCTTGAACCGCTGCAGTCCGTGTGGTGAAGGTGCTCCCACAGTGCTGTTAGGGAGGGAGTTCCAGGATTTTGACCCAGCGACGATGAAGGAACGGCCGATATACTTCCAAGTCAGGATGGTGTGTGACTTGGAGGTGGTGGTGATCCCATGCGCCTGCTGCCCTTGTCCTTCTAGGTGGAAGAGGTCGCGGGTTTGGGAGTTGCTGCCGAAGAAGCCTTGGCGAGTTGCTGCAGTGCATCTGCTCCGCGCCGGTGTTTGTGCTCCACACGAGCCTCATTCCCACCCCTCTTCATCTCACCCCATCAGCATAACCTTGTATTCCTTTCTCCCTCGTGTGTTTATCTAGCTTCCCCCTAAATGCATCTACGCTCGTCGCCTCAACTACTCCTTGTGGTAGCGAGTTCCGCATTCATCTGTGCACATTGGCTTTAGGTGTCCGCAGGCTGCTGGAATGTAGGCGACACCACAGCTGGGCCAGATGCTAACCTCACCCGATGACCACACACGAGCACTTTCTGGCGGGCCACCCCGAGCAGTGAGTAACTGGATGATTTCTCCACCCCCCCACCCCCCGCCAACCTCCTGAGCTCCAAGGCCCCGAGACCAATTCTCGGGGCACTTCCCTGCTGCCTGCCTTTGATCAGTAACCCACGCTTCAGCTACACGCCAGCCTGTGAAGAACGGCTCCTGTGGAGAATTCCGTTTCAGGTAATTGTATTTTGAAGTTGTGTGTTCGGTCATTCATAAAATGCTGTATCGCTGGGAAATGCTGGTGCTTGCAACGCTGCAGGAGGACAACAGCAGACCTCTCAGTGAAGGTCAGTCGTCTCCTGGAGGCATGTTGCCCAGCCTCCCATTTAATGGCTTGATGCTGGCGACAGGGCATATTTAGTTATCGTGACTCATCGTCAGCAGACGTCACGCTGGCTCCTTTTTGAAATGTGGCCAACCTCACAGATAATTTAGTTTGTGAGGAATTTCTGTACCATGTATTGATTCCCTAATTCATGTCAGATTTCAACCATAAACAGTTAGGAGGTGGCTCAGCTGGTGAACGCAGCGAGCAGCTGAGTAAATCAAAGCACTGGAGAGGTACCACCAACGCTGCCTCCGCAAGATCCTGCAAATCCATTGGCAGGATAGGCGCTTTGAGATGTCCGATGGTCGTGAAAGGCGCTGTAGAAATGCCAGTCTTTCTTTCTTTCTTTCCTTCCTTCCTTCCTCCCTCCCTTTCTTTCTTTCTTTCCTTCCTTCCTCCCTCCCTTTCTTTCTTTCTTTCCTTCCTTCCTTCCTCCCTTTCTCTCTTTCTTTCTTTCCTCCTTCCTTCCTTCCTTCCTCCCTCCCTTTCTTTCTTTCTTTCTTCCTTCCTTCCTTCCTCCCTTTCTTTCTTTCTTTCCTCCTTCCTCCCTCCCTTTCTTTCTTTCTTTCCTTCCTTCCTTCCTTCCTCCCTCCATCTCTTTCTTTCTTTCTTTCTTCCTTCCTTCCTTCCTCCCTTTCTTTCCTTCCTTCCTTCCTCCCTCCCTTTCTTTCTTTCTTTCCTTCCTTCCTTCCTCCCTCCCTCCCTCTCTTCCTCCCTTTCTTTCTTTCTTTCCTCCTTCCTTCCTTCCTCCCTTTCTTTCTTTCCTCCTTCCTTCCTCCCTCCCTCCCTCTCTTTCTTTCTTTCTTTCTTTCTTTCTTTCTTTCTTTCCTTCCTCCTTTTCTTCCTCTTTTCCTCCTTTCCTCCTTTCTTCCTTTCCTCCTTCCTTCCCTTCTTCCTTTCTTTCTTTTTTTCTTTCTTTCCTCCTTTCTTTCCTCCTTTCCTCCTTCCTTCCTTCCTTTCTTTCTTTCTTTCTTTCTTTCTTTCTTTCCTCCTTCCTTCCTTTCTTCCTTTCTTTCGATGCAAGGGGCAGCTGTCCGAACAGGAGTGGGGGGTGTGTGGGCGCGGGGGACAGGGAAATGGAACTCAGGACGGCGGTGGTGGTATGCCTGCCCTTCAGTTGTGCCCCATGATTGCGGAGCAAAATCCAGCTTATGATGTCTTTGCTGGTTGATTTTGAATAAGCTCTGCACACTCCGCAGCTGGATGAGAAGAAGTTTCACCAGTTTCCCTGGCTCCATGACAATTTAGGTGCTTCAGGAAGCAACATTATTGCAGGTGGATCCTGATTTGCGAACACTAACTGCACAAAAGTGTGATCACAGGCAGCATCTTGATTATGATTCATTCATTTATACAAAATGCATGGATAATGAACCCTTGATTTGTGCAAATGATTTTAATAGCCTGTCGACGCTCACTTGTGAAGAATGGACACGGATGATCAAAGCAAATGAGGGAAGACTTGCATTCATCACATCTGTCAGAAATGTTCCCAAAGCACTTCATAGGATTACACAGGATATACGGCACAGAAACAGGCCATTCGTCCCAACCAGTCCATGCCGGTGTTTATGCTCCACTCGAGCCTCCTCCCGTCTTTCCTCATCTAACTCTATCAGCATAACCCTCTATTCCCTTCTCCCTCATATGCTTGTCTAGCCTCCCCTTAAATGCATCTATACTATTCGCTTCAACCACTCCCTGTGGTAGAGAGTTCCACATTCTCACCACTCTCTGGGTAAAGAAGTTTCTTCTGAATTCCCTATTGGATTTCTTGGTGACTATCTTATATTGATGGCCTCTAGTTATGCTCTTCCCCACAAGTGGAAACATTCTCTCTGTGTTTACTCTATCAAAACTTTCATCATTTTAAAGACCTCTATTAGGTCACCTCACAGCCTTTTTTCAAGAGAAAAGAGACCCAGCCTGTTCATCCTTTCCTGATATGTATACCCTCGCATTTCTGGTATCATCCTTGTAAATCTTTTTTGCACCCACTCCAGTGCCTCTATATCCTTTTTATGATATGGTGACCAGAACTGTACGCCGTACTCTAAGTGTGGTATGAATATATACAATGACTTTGAAGTGTAGTGACTGTTGTTACGTAGGCAGATTTGGCAGCTAGTATATGCACAGGAAGACCTCCAAACAGTATTTACAAGAACAACCAGTCAGTCTGTTTTTTGGTGGTGGTGATTGCGGAAGGAACATTGTCCAGGACACCAGACCATTTGCATCGTGATGCGGGATCTTAGACGGCCACTGATACAATCAGACAGGACCTCAGGATAACATCTCACCCAAGCACAGTGTAAGTCATGTCAGCTGTGGCTCAGTGGGTAGCACGCTTGCCTCTGAGTCAGAAGGTTGTGGGTTCAAGTCCCACTCCAGAGATTTGAGCACAAAAAGCTAGGCTGACACTCCAGTGCAGTGCTGAGGGAACACCGCACTGTCGGAGGTGCTGTCTTTCAGATGAGACGTTAAACCGAGGCCCCGTCTGCTCTCTCAGGTGGACGTAAAAGATCCCACGGCACTATTTCGAAGAAGAGCAGGGGAGTTCTCCCTGGTGTCAAGGCCAATCTTTATCCCTCAATCAACATAACAAAGATGTGGAGATGCTGGTGTTGGACTTGGGTGGACAAATGTGAGAAGTCGCACAACACCAGGTTATAGTCCAACAGCTTTATTTGAAATCACAAGCTTTCGGAGCGCTGCTCCTTCACCTGACGAAGGAGCAGTGCTCCGAAAGCTTGTGATTTCAAATAAAGCTGTTGGACTATAACCTGGAGTTGTGCGACTTCTCACATAACAAAAGCAGATGATCTGGGTCATTATCACATTGCTATTTGTGGGAGCTTGTTGTGCGCAACTTAGCTGCCCCGTTTCCCACATTACAACAATGACTCCACTTCAAAAAGTACTTCATTGGTTGTAAAGCGCTTTGGGATGTCCGGTGGTCGTGAAAGGTGCTGTCGAAATGCAAGGTGAGAAATTCCAAGAAAAAATGACAACATAGCCAATTCTCATCTTCTCGGGTGATTTTCATAGCTGGGTTCTAAAACTATACCGTAATAAAAAATGAATATCTGAAAGTCCACGAAAGATGATAAGTTTTCTTGCCATTGTGAAGTCGAAATGAAATTCCAATCTTCCACTGCTCCGAACGTGGAGTGTTATGTTTGTTTTCTGTATGCGATTTAAAAATAATTTGAAGAGGTGCCAATTCATCACGGTAGAAAAAAATCCTGCTTCTCTCTGGGGGAAAAAAAAAGGAAATGTAATAAATAATAACTTTTTGATGTCCTTGGTTATGAAGTCTGACACATTTATTAATGTTTTAATTCACATAATAGCGCATGCTTTCAAATGGATGAACCAGTTGTTGTAGACCCCGAGGCCGCAATCTTGTTCAGTCGGAGCTCGGAGTCTGACGGAGTGACTGTACACTAATTTCATTTTACAAGTCTGCAATTTCTGTATCTTTAACCCATCAAAGGTCAAGCACGGTGTTTCAGCATTCCATTACTCGGAATGAGAAGGTTAGCATTTTCGTCTCGTATGCTGAAGCATTACACATTTCCTGACCTTCACTGCCTCTCCTTTCCTTTCCTTTAATGCGTTGCGCACATGACACTGTTCGCGTGAAAGAGTTTATTTTTTTGCATTCTTGTGTACCTTGTCAGCTGTGGCTCAGTGGGTAGCGCAGTCGCCTCTGAGTCAGAAGGTTTGTGGGTTCAAGTCTCACTCCCGGGCCGTGAGCACATCAAGCTAGGTTGACACTCCCAGTGCAGTACTGAGGGAGCGCTGCACTGTCGGAGGGGCGGTACTGAGGGAGCGCCGCACTGTCGGAGGGGCGGTACTGAGGGAGCGCCGCACTGCCGGAGGGGCAGTACTGAGGGAGCGCCGCACTGTCGGAGGGGCAGTACTGAGGGAGCGCTGCACTGTCGGAGGGGCAGTACTGAGGGAGCGCCGCACTGTCGGAGGGGCAGTACTGAGAGAGCGCCGCACTGTCGGAGGGGCAGTACTGAGGGAGCGCCGCACTGTCGGAGGGGCAGTACTGAGGGAGCGCCGCACTGTCGGAGGGGCAGTACTGAGGAAGTGCCGCACTGTCGGAGGGGCAGTACTGAGGGAGCGCTGCACTGTTGGAGGGGCAGTACTGAGGGAGCGCCGCACTGTTGGAGGGGCAGTACTGAGGAAGCGCCGCACTGTCGGAGGGGCAGTACTGAGGGAGCGCTGCACTGTTGGAGGGCAGTATGAGGGAGCGCGCACTGTCAGAGGGGCGGTACTGAGGGAGCGCCGCACTGTCGGAGGGGCAGTACTGAGGGAGCGCCGCACTGTCGGAGGGGCAGTACTGAAGGAGCGCCGCACTGTCGGCGGGACAGTACTGAGGGGGGGGCAGTACTGAGGGAGAGCTGCACTGTCAGAGGTGCCGTCTTTCAGATGAGACGTTAAAGCGAGGCCCCATCTGCTCTCTCAGGAGGACGTAAAAGATCCCATGGCACTATTTCGAAGAAGAGCTGGGGAATTGTCCCCGGTGTCCTGGCCCAATATTTATCCCTAAAACAGATTATCTGGACATTTTCACATTGCTGTTTGTGGGAGTTTGCTGTGCGCAATTTGGCTGCTGCGTTTCCCACATTACAACAGTAACTCCAGTTCAAGAGTACTTCATTGGCTGTAAAGCGCTTTGAGACGTCCGGTGGTCGTGAAAGGCGCTGTAGAAATGCAAGTCTGTCTTTCTTTGGAATGTTTTCAGTTTAAAAATACAGCTCCTCTGCCAATAGCCTAATAGGTTAGAGGTACCTTTTGGTCTCTTTAGCGCTGCAGCAGATGGTGAGTTTCAGTGCTCACTTACTAAGGTGAATTGTTAGATGGATTCTCAAACGATCTGTATAATAATACATTAAAAATTCCAGCTTTGCATGCGCTTCCTGTCAGTTTTTACCATTATAAATTCCTACGCTCCCATTTATCAGAGAATATGTCTCTGTAAACTTGTCATAATGTATTTACAACCTCCCACTAGTGACGGCACTCACAATAATAAAGACACAATGTATGACTTCAAATTGGGGACTGATTTCCGCCTTAATTTGCCCTGGTCCAATTATCCCTGCCCTATAACCCCATTTCACCTGAAGACTACATTTGGTCTCGACCAATCTTATAGAATTATTTGCAGAGAAGGCAGATCAATGACATCCCGTGGATATGGTTTATATGGATTTTCTTTTAAAAAAAGGAAAGACTTGCATTTATATAGCGCCTTTCACGTCCACCGGATGTCTCAAAGCGCTTTACAGCCAATGAAGTACTTTTTTTGAAGTGTGGTCACTGTTGTAATGTAGGAAACGCAACAGCCAATTTGCGTACAGCAAGCTCCCAGAAACAGCAATGTGGTAACGACCAGTGATGTTGGTTGAGGGATAAGTATTGGCTCAGGACACCAGGGATAACTCCCCCTGCTCTTCTTCGAAATAGTGGCCGTGGGATCTTTTACGTCCACCTGAGAGAGCAGACGGGGGCCTCGGTTTAACGTCTCATCCGAAAGACGGATGCTTTTAAGAAAGCCTTTGATAAGATACCACAAAGATAATATCACATGGAATTAAGGGAAGTGTGGCGACACAGTTAGAGGGTAGGAGTAAAAGGATGTTTCTCAGACTGGAAAATGTGGTGAAAGGTGCCCCAGAAGGGTCTGTGTTGTAGATTTTGTTTACTACATATAAATGATCTGGATTTAAGAATTGAGGGAACAATTTTGAAATTTGCTTGCAGCCCCAAAGTGGGGGTGTGGCAAATTGTGACAAGGGTTGTAACATTGATAGGCTAGCAGGTTGGGTAAATAGCTGGTCGATGCAGTTAAATGTAGAAAAGAAGGAAGCAGACTTTACAGCACTGAAACAGGCCATTCGGCCCAACTGCTCCGTGCTGGTGTTTATGCTCCACACGAGCCTCCTCCCACCCCTCTTCATCTCACCTTATCAGCATATCCTTCTATTCCTTTCTCCCTCGTGTGTTTATCTTGCTTGCCCTTACATAAGAAATAGGAGCTGGAGTCGGCCATTTGGCCCCTCGAGCCTGCTCCGCCATTCAATAAGATCATGGCTGATCTTCTACCTCAACGCCACATTCCTGCAGTATCCCCATATCCCTTAATTCCCAAAGATTTATCAACCTCTGTCTTGAACGAACCCTCCACTTTTACTTCGATATTGTGATTCTTCACCACCTCTCCCAGCTGACTGAAATGTTGGGGAAATCGCTGATCAGGGAGACCCACAGCAATACAGTCGGCTCTGTTTGTGCACCAGTTGTACGTTTGAGCCTCACAAACTGATTGAAGTGACAGAAGATTGAAATGCCTGGAGATCGTAGATTTAGAGAGCAGGACACGGCTACCGTGCATCTCCTTGATTCAGTAATAAGGTGTAAGATAAAGATTCAGAAGGACATAAGTAAGACTTATGGACCAAAGTAATAAATTGGGAAAAAGCTGATTTTAAGGGGTTGAGAATGGAACTGGGGGAAATGAACTGGAAGAATTTATCGACAAACAAAGAAATAGAATAGCAGTGGGAAACATTTAAAACGGCGCTCAGTAGCGTCCAGGAGAAATACATCCCACTAAAAAGCAAGAACAAACTCGCCAGTAATGACACACCGTGGATGTATAAAGAAATAAGGGCAAAATTGAAACGAAAGAAAAAGACATACACTGAGTACATAGGCAACAAAGGAGAGGCTGATGTGAAAGGGAATGCGAAAAGGTTAGGAAAGAAGTCAAAAAAACAATTAGGAAGGCAAAGAGAAACTACGAAATTAAATTATCAAGCAATATAGAAGTGAATAGTAAAGTATTCTACAGACACATAAACAACAAAAGAAAGATCAGGATAGGGAGAGCACCACTGAGGGATACACACGATAAACTCAGGGGTAATGACAGCGAAATGGCTGAAATATTAAATCATTACTTTGCCTCAGTTTTTACCAGGGAGACTAAAGATATTTAAGATAGAAAGAAAGAAAAGAAAGACTTACATTTCTACAGCACCTTTCGTGACCACCGGACATCTCAAAGTGCTTTACAGCCAATTAAGTACTTTTTGTAGTGGAGTCACTGTTGTAATGTGGGAAATGCGACAGCCACTTTGCGCACAGCAAGCTCCCACAAGCAGCAATGTGATAATGTGACAATGTAGAGGAGAAGAGGGTTCTCGGGGTACAGATACACAAATCACTAAAAGTAGCGACGCAGGTTAATAAGGCCATAAAAAAAGGCACACAAATCACTGGGGTTCATTTCTAGAGAGTTAGAATTGAAAAGCAGAGAAGTTATGTTAACACTGGTACAGAACCTTGGTTAGACCACACTTGGAGTACTGTGAACAGTTCTGGTCTCCATATTGTAAAAAGGATATCAAGGCACTGAAGAAGGTGCAAAAAAGATCTACTAGCATCTCAGCGCACCTCCCACAGTGCTACACCCCAGAAGCATCTCTTCCCCAGTGCTGCTAGACCCCAGGGCCCTACCTTCAGTGTTATCAGATGATCCCCTCAGCCCTGCGAGATCTCAGATCTCTGCCCTCCCATTCTCCTAAACCAGGATCCTCTCCAGTGCAGCCAGATGGAGAGACCCACTCAAATGCCAGATTCTGGGACCTTCCCTTGTGTTGCCAGACCTTTCTTCTCACCCCCCACCCCCCGCCCCCAGTGTTCCCAGACCCTGTGGACTATCAAAGGGCAAAATTATCCACCAATACTGCCAGAACTTAGAAACGTTCACCTGGGATCCCGGGAACTTTGTTCCCAGAATCGGGACCATGGCGGGTAGATGGAGTTAAGATACAGATCAGCCGCGAGCTGATTGAATGGCGGAACAGGCTCGAGGGGCTGAATGGCCTTCTCCTGTTCTTACGACACTGCCCCAATGCTGCAAAACCTCAGGACCACCTCCTCAGTCTTCTTCTTAGGCAGTCCCTCGGAACCGAGGATGACTTGCTTCCACATTAAAAATCAGTTCTCAGGTGACTGAGAGTCCAATGCGGGACCTACAGTCTCTGTCACAGGTGGGGCAGATGGTGGTTGAAGGGGCGGGTGGGTGGGGTGCTTGGGTGTCCTTGAAGCGTTTCCTCTGCCCACCTGGGGCTCTCTTGCCGTGTCGGAGCTCCGAGTAGAGCGCTTGTTTTGGGAGTCTCATATCGGGCATGCGGACGATGTGACCCGTCCATCAGAGCTGATCGAGCGTGGTCAAAGCTTCAATGCTGGGGATGTAGGCCTGAGCGAGAACACTGACTTTGGTGCGCCTATCCTGCCAATGGATTTGCAGGATCTTGCGGAGGCAGCGTTGGTGGTACCTCTCCAGTGCTTTGAGGTGCCTGCTGTACATGGTCCATGTCTCTGGGGCATACAGGAGGGCGGGTATCACTACTGCTCTGTAGACCATGAGCTTGGTGCCGTGTTTGAGGTCCTGGTCTTCAAACACTCTCTTCCTCAGTGCTGCCAAATCCAATCCCTTATCCCATTTCTGACGAGCGCTAGGGCAAACCCCCCCCCCCGCCGCCCACCGCCCCGCCATCCCACACTGCCACCTGATGCTACCACATTCCAGGATCTTCCCCCTCCACCCGTCAAAGGCTGTTAAACACCTGTTACCGATGATCTACCTGCTGCATCTTGCTGTAGATCCTGAGCTTCAACAAAACTTAAGAGGTAAAAATTATGAGCCTGGAGAAAATAATATATAATTATCAAGGTACAGGTTTTGTAGAAACAGGGACAAAATCGTGAAATTTGATTCTCCCCCAAAACACTGGTAAACATTTCTAGAACACCACATAATACATGTGACTTATTCTGTTACAACAACAACAACTTGTATTTATACAGCACCTTTAACGTAGTAAAACGTCCCAAGGCGCTGCACAGGAGTATTTTAAGACAAAAAAATTTGACACCGAGCCACATAAGGAGAAATTAGGGCAGGTGACCAAAAGCTTGGTCAAAGAGGTAGGTTTTAAGGAGCATCTTAAAGGAGGAAAGAGAGGTAGTGAGGCGGAGAGGTTTAGGCAGGGAATTCCAGAGCTTAGGGCCGAGGCAACAGAAGGCACGGCCACCAAAGGTTGAGCGATTTATAATCAGGGCAGAATTAGAGGAGCGCAGATATCTCGGGGGGGTTGTGGGGCTGAAGGAGATTACAGAGATAGGGAGGGGCGAGGCCATGGAGGGATTTGAAAACAAGGATGAGAATTTTGCAATCGAGGCGCTGCTTAACCGGGACCCAATGCCATAAATCAATAGCCCTGATAATAATACAATGCCTGTTACATGGAAGAACATCATGTTATTTATATATAAAAAACTTCCGACTCACAGTGAGAAATGCCATTGCAGACCGTGTTTGTCACACACCAGGCGTCACACTTTGTCACCTACACAAAACAATCCTTGTGCATGATCACAAAAAGTTAGCATGCAGGTACAGCAAGTAATCAAAAAAGGCAAATGGAGTGTTGGCCTTTATTGCAAAGGGGGTGGAGTATAAAAGCAGGGAAGTCCTGCTACAACTGTACAGGGTATTGGTGAGACCACACCTTGAGTACTGTGTACAGTTTTGATCTCCTTATTTAAGGAAGGATATACTTGCATTGGAGGCAGTTCAGAGACGATTCACTCGATGAGGGGGTTGACTTATGAAGAAAGGTTGAGCAGGTTGGGCCGATACTCATTGGAATTTAGAAGAATGAGAGGTGATCTTATTGAAACATATAAGATACTGAGGGGGCTCGACAAGGTGGATGCAGAGAGGATGTTTCCCCTGGTGGGGAAATCTGGAACTCGGGGGCATAGTTTCAGAATAAAGGGTCGCCCTTGTAGAACTGAGATGAGGAGGAATTTCTTCTCTCAGAGGGTCGTAAATCTGTGGAATTCTCTGCCCCAGAGAGCTGTGGAGGCTGGGTCATTAAATACATTTAAGGTGGAGATAGACAGATTTTTGCAAGATAAGGGAGTGAAGGGTTATGGGGAGCGGGCGGGGAAGTGGCTTTGAGCCCAAGATCAGCCATGATCTTATTGAATGGTCAAAAATGAGAAGTCGCACAACACCAGGTTGTAGTCCAACAGTTTTATTTGAAATTACGAGCTTTCGGAGCGCTGCTCCTTCGTCAGGTAAAGTGACGAAGGAGCAGAGCTCCGAAAGCTCGTAATTTCAAATAAAACTGTTGGACTATAACCTGGTGTTGTGCGACTTCTCATTTTTGTCCACCCCAGTCCAACACCGGCATCTCCGCATTATTGAATGGTGGAGCAGGCTCGAGGGGCCAAGTGGCCTATTCCTGCTCCTATTTCTTATCTTCTTATGTTCTTAAAGATAAAAGAAGTAAGCCAGTCATGAACCTTAAAGCCTGATATTCATAAGCAGTTACACCCGTCCTCTGATTAATGTCGGCCGTTCAGAGATAGTCACAATCACCTGGATTTGCTTGGTCAGGGCTGTGACCTTAAAGGCACAAACATCGCCGCAGCACTCCAGGGTGAGACTGCCCGTGAGTAACACCATGTGACATCCACTGTGAGCTCATGTAAATAAAGAGAAGGACAATTACCATTTAGTCGAGGTGTTCGTATCTGAGCTTTTCAACACACGGTTTTAATAAAGGGGAATGTGCACTGAAAGGAAAGGCTGGTTTATGTGAAGGATCGCCAGGAAAACAACCTCATCTTTACCCCCTAGAGTCTTGGAGCAATCAGCAATTATTCAGGTTCAGATAAGGATCCCATCGGTTGGAACAAACCTTCCTTTCACCTTGAGCTCCTTTGCGGAGCTGCTGAAGGATTTATTGCCCAGAATAAAACTGTGTGCTGGTCAATAAGCTCACCCTCCCAGGAATAGAGTTTAATAGCTGTCATGCTGTGCGATAATTAAATTTTACATAATTAATATGCCTTACATATTGAGCTACCTGACAGCATAATTGCAGCCATTCTGTTAATTGATAAAGTGTGATTTGTTTTAATAAAATATTAAAAATATACAAGATACACTATTTCTGTGCAGGTGATGAGAATCACGTGCCCGTTTTGAAGGCATGTCTCTGGTAACACTCCTTTTTTCTTCTCGCTCCCTGTCTCTCGCCAGCGATAAATTAAGCAGTGTTCAGTGTGAATAGGTCCATTGGCAGCATTCAGGGTTCAGAAGTTCGAGTGCCCGCGATGGCTTTATTACGAGAAAAGAAAAAGCTTTGTGGTTGCTTTCTACGGTTTCAAGAAAACGAGGACTGAAGTCTGCCAGCAGACTGAGCTTCCGCTTGACAACGAGTTCCCTTGGGCCAGGTTGCGTCACATCACCACCACCACGCAATGCTCCCACACTTGGGGCTGGATTTTGCGTTCGGTGTTGGGATGGGTACGGGTCAGCTGGTTTCTGGGTTCCGGTCCCGCCCCCAGCTGCCTCCGCTTCACAGACGTGTTTTTCTTGGTTGGATTGATTGGCCTTGTTAAGGCCGCCCTGCGGCCAATTAACAGGAAGCGGATCTGATGACGTCATTTGATGACGCGTCAGCTGCCGGTTTCCTTAAAGGGACCATGCACAATTTTATTTTGACTGTTGATTTCTCAGTGTTTGACAGCATTGAGGTGCTGCAAACACTGACAATCACTGCACAAAGGTGAACTCTTGCACCCAGGCTCTCCAATGACTCCCTCCATAGGCTGGAATAGATGGCAGCTGCAGGTGAGGTGACAGAAGTGATCTGTCACTGGTGAGAGAGGTTCTCCCAATGAGGTGGCACTGGACATACAGTTGGATTTAAAAACTTGGAAGCTAAAGAAATCTGTATATGTATTAAAAATGCAGTAAGCAACATTTTCTTTGCTCTGAAACTCACCATGTGCAACATTGGCATCCTTCACACCATTTCTGCAGCTGTCATCTTTTCATAAACATTACAACAAACTCACAACACGCCACACTTACCTGGCGTGGTGTCCGGACATCGGGAAACTCAACCCAGGAGCGGGAAAATCGAAAAACAGGCTGAACACTACTGACAAGTACCTGTTAATAGGCAGGTAATTGCCTTTAATCCGTTTCCCACGCTAGGCGTCGGATCCATTCGCAAATTGGGGACCCGACACTTGGGAAAGCTGTTTGGAGGCGGGTTGACGGCGGGTTCGGGACCCGCCGTCAATCAATAGGACTTTAACCTCTGACCCGCCTCTCTGAGCGCCGCCAAAATCGCAGCCTTACTGTCAGTTGTGAGAGTTCATTTTGCGTGCGAAGCATTTTCCACACTTTCCACTGTTCAACGGGCAGAACTCGTCAGAGTGTGCAAGGGGGGAGGAGTACAACCAGAGGAGCCAAGGAAACTTCCCCCCCCGCCCCCCCCAAAGGAGAGAGAGACCACAAGTTGGAGAGGGCCAATGTCACAAATCTCAACACAGCTGGCCAAAGACAGCAGAACTGGCGCAGGTAGCAGCTCATGTTGACTGCCTAATCTCTCACCAGGGAATCATGCAAGGAGACTTAAAAAGAGGGGACAGAGAGTAAGTAACCATTGAAGTGAAGGCCAAAAGTCTCGCTGGTAGCTCAGTTGGTAAACAACATTAACTTGGGTGCATGTAAAATAGAAAAAATATCCCAAGGTGTTTCACAGAGGCGTAATCAAAAAGGAATTGAAGGCCAAGCCGAAGGAGGAGATAGTAGGGGTGACCAACAGCTGAGTCAAAGAGCTGTGTTTTGAAGAAGAGAGAGGGAGGTGGAGAGGGTTAGGAAGGGAATTTCGGAGCATGGCGCCAAGGTGGCTGAAGACACAGCCGCCAATGGTGGTACAAAGGGAGGGAGGATGCACGACAAACCAGTATCAGAGCAATAGAGTGTTCTGGGGATTTGTAGGGCTGGAGAAGATTTAATAGACAGGCAACAAGAGCAGGTCAGAGGCTGGGTATTCTGTGGCGAGTGTCTCACCTCCTGACTCCCCAAAGCCCCACCATCTACAAGGCACAAGTAAGGAGTGTGATGGAACACTCTCCACTTGCCTGGATGAGTGCAGCTCCAACAACACTCAAGAAGCTCGACACCATCCAGGACAAAGCAGCCCGCTTGATTGGCACCCCATCCACCACCTTAAACATTCACTTCCTCCACCACCGGCGCACCGTGGCTGCAGTGTGGACCATCTACAAGATGCGCTGCAGCAACTCGCCAAGGCTTCTTCGACAGCACCTCCCAAACCCGTGACCTCTTCCACCTAGAAGGACAAGGGCAGCAGGCGCATGGGAACACCACCACCTCCAAGTTCCACACCATCCTAACTTAGAAGTACATCGCCGATCCTTCATCGTCGCTGGGTCAAAATCCTAGAACTCCCTCTCTGACAGCACTGTGGGAGTACCTTCACCACACGGACTGCAGCGGTTCAAGAAGGAGGCTCACCACCACCTTCTCAAGGGGCAATTAGGGATGGGCAATAAATGCTGGCCTTGCCCGCGACGCCCACATCCCATAAACAAATTTTAAAAAGGACGAGATAATGAAGGGATTTAAACACAATGGTGAGAATTATAATCTTTAGGCATTGGGGGAGTGGGAGCCAATGTAGGTCAGCAAGGACCGAGATGATAGGTGAGTGGGACTTGACGCGGGATATTATTTGGGTAACCGATATGGATAAGGTGAATTTACGGAGGGTGGAGAATGGAAGGCCACCAGAAGAGTGTTGGAATAGTCAAGTCTGAAGGCGACAAAGGTATGGATGAGAGTTTCAACAGTAGATGGGCTGAGGTAGAGGCGGAGGCAGGCAATGTTAAACGGACTTAGTGATGGAAAGAATATGGGTCAGAAGCTCAGTTTGGAATCAAATAGGTTGCGACAACCGGCCTGAGACATAAAAACATAAACATAAGAAATAGGAGCAGGAGTCGGCCATTTGGCCCCTCGAGCCTGCTCCGCCATTTAATGAGATCATGGCTGATCTGTTCTTGGGCTCAGCTCCATTTCCCTGCCCGCTCCTCATAACCCTTCACTCCCTTATTCAAAAATCTGTCTATCTCCACCTTAAATATATTCAATGACCCAGCCTCCACAGCTCTCTGGGGCAGAGAATTCCACAGAGTTACGACCCTCTGAGAGAAGAAATTCCTCCTCATCTCAGTTTTAAATGGGCGACTCTTTATTCTGAAACTATGCCCCCTAGTTCTAGAGGGGAAACATCTTCTCTGCATCTACCCTGTCAAGCCCCCTCAATATCTTTTATGTTTCAATCAGATCACCTCTCATTCTTCTAAACTCCAATGAGTATAGGCCCAACCTGCTGAACCTTTCCTCATAAGTCAACCCCCTCATCTCAGGAATCAACCGTGTGAATCGTCTCTGAACTGCCTCCAATGCAAGTATATCCTTCCTTAAATAAGGAGACCAAGACAGAGGCTGAAGAGGGGGTTGCCTTAGTGCCCTGGGGTAACTCAGGGGGAAAAATATAAGCCATGGTTCCTGCTCCTCATCATTGTCCAGTGACTTCTGCTGGAAAGTGCATGTGTGAGGATAGCGTTGAGCTGTGCTGTGATGCCCCCTTTGGTTTAATCGCCTGTTGGTGCTCAGTGTGTATTATCATATGTGAAGATAGTCCACTTGGGTAACTTACCAATGGATGATGGTGGCTGTAGAACCATTCCCCAACAAGAGTCAGTGCCTTCAGGAGAGTGGGGGGAAGAGATGCCAACTCTCCTCCCCTCCCCTAAAAGTTTCTGCTCTGAATCCTTCCCATTTTTCACAGAACCAGTGAATGTCCTATCATATTATCAGCTGTTTATTTGTTCTGACTCTCGGCAGAGAATGATTGATTTCTCCAGTTTCATACGCTGTAACACAGTGACTTGAAATAAAATTTCATTGCAGTCTACACTACCCAACAGATCACAGCGTTCAGAATAGCGTGTGAACTCAACTGTCTTTCTTTCAGGAATGCTATTTGAAGTCGGGCTGTACTATAACTATAAGTACATACAAAAAAACAATGTTTAAATTCCTTCTGTGTTTAATCTCTTGTGAGTGCATGGTTGTCAGTGGAAAGTTTCAAAGGAATGTTTTAATATTCCCTGTACATTGAATGGAAAAGCAAAAGAAATATACATGGAATGAGTCGGTGTTGGAATGAACATTACCGTTTTTGTTATTGGAGGGAATGAGAGATTTGTCAGACTTTAGAAAGGTTTCATACTCTATATACTCTTTGGGCTGGATTTTGCCATTGGAGAGCTTTTGGAGGCGGGACTCCCACTCGTCGGGTTTTAGTCCCGCCTCCATCGACTTGTGGCCAACCCACGTTATTTTCCCTTGATTGACCTTGTTATGCCCGCCCAGCGGGCTTAGCAGGCCAATTAAGGGGAAGCCGCTTACAGAGAACGTCAGCGTATGACGTTTCATCTGTGTTAAAAAATTTTGACGGATGAATTGTCATCGTTTGACAGTTCTGTAAAGCTGTCAAACACTGACATTCTCTGTTGTTTGATGAGTTCTTGTGTTCAAGACTCATCAAACCTTTTTTGTGAGCAGAAATTAGATGGTTGTTGCATCGGAGAATGCAGCAGCCATCTGTCATCTCTGCCGCGGAGATGCGAGACTCTCGGCATTCCCACTGATTGAAGCCTGCAGGAAGAAACAAAGGTAAGTAAACTGTTTCTAACACTTTCCACTTACCTCACATACTCACCTCCCACACTTGCACCCATCACTGACCTCCACAGCGCACTTTTGCTCCCCGCAGACCCACTACTCACCTCGGTGACCCTGGCGGGGTTTCCCGACGTCGGGAAGCCCGCACCTCTGGTGACAAAATGGGGATAATCCTTTTAACTGCCTGTTAACAGGCAGTTAAGTGGCTGTAATCCCCTTCCCGCCTCCAGGAGACGGGACCCGGCGTGGGTCGGCTACCCGCCTCCCGGGAAGATGGCACGGAGGCGGGTTGGGGCAGGATGGGTACCCACCCTCAAATTCTACCATTTTCCTGGCAGTCTCGCCTCCAAACCCGCCTCCCCAGGGCTGGCAAGATCGCGACCTTTATATCTGGCACGGGCGCGACGGGCTGAATGGCCTCCTTCTGTGCTGTAACCATTCTACGATCCTATGATATCTGCTCAATTATTTCTTCACCTCTGCCTTTGATGTCCCCGTCCACGGTAAACCACCCTGGACGTTCCTCCTGGTATGGCCCCCACCTTCGCTCCCTCAAGTCCATGGGACGGAAACCTGAACGTATCTGGTGGAACAACTCGCTTAGCCATCCATCGCCAGATCTGTCCGGGGCCCACCAAGCGCCATCGTGCCCTGCTGTCCTCTGCCAAAACCGCTCACTGCTCCAGGATCACCCTGGAAGGCAAATCTAACAGCCGGCTACTTTCCACCACTGCCAACCAAAATCCCTCTCCCCTACCTCCTTCGTCCTCACTTCCAACCTGTGAGACGCTCATGGACTTCCTCGTCACTAAGATTGAGACCATCCGTTCAGCTGTCTCTACCACTTCCCTCCCTTCCCCTTGCCCGCCAAGCCAAATTCCCCCTAAGGTTCCCCCCCAACACGCCTTAGCCCTGACCTCGTGTCTTTCTCGGGCTTCTCTCCTATCTCCCTTCATGCCCTCTCAGAGCTCATCACATCGATGAGTTGACACTGTAAATGGTTCCTTCTCTCGGGAATGATCCCCCTTCCTCTCAAAGCCAGTTATTCCTCGGAAGATAAGAGACAAAATGTGATGGACGAGTCAAGAAATCTGGAAATCCAGCTGCGTAAGACCGTAAAAAGTGCAAACCAAGTCCTGGGGTCCATTTCTAGAGGCATAGAATACAAAAGCAGGCAGGTAACGTTAAATTTATGTCGAACCTTGGATAAACCACACTTGGAGAACTGTGCGCTGTTCTGGTCCCCATATTACAAAAGCAATATCGAAGCACCGGAGAAAGCGTGGAAAACATTTGCAGCGCTGTTATGAGAATTGAGCGGATGGAACCGGCAGGAAAGATTGAGCAGAAAGAGAGAAGACAGAGTTGCGAAGGGGATTCCGATTGGGTGGATGTGGAGAAACTGTTTCCACTTGTGGGTGAGTCCAGAATGCGGGGGCAGAAATATAATATAGCCAATAACAGAACAAAATAAAGAATGTGTGAGGATTTTCTTTACACAGCAAGTGGTGAGAATGTGGAACTCGATCCCACATGGAGTGGTTGAAATAGATAGTATTGACACATTTAAGGGGAGTCTTGATGCATAAAGAAAGACTTGCATTTATATAGCGCATTTCACGACCACCAGATGTCTCAAAGCGCTTTACAGCCAATGAAGTGTGGTCACTGTTGTAATGTGGGAAACGCTGCAGCCAATTTGCGCACAGCAAGCTCCCACAGACAGCAATGTGATAATGACCAGATCATCTGTTTTTGTTACGTTGGTTGAGGGATAAATATTGGCCCCAGGACACCGGGGAGAACTCCCCCAGCTCTTCTTCGAAATAGTGGCCATGGGATCTTTTACGTCCACCTGAGAGAGCAGACGGGGCCTCAGTTTAACGTCTCATCTGAAAGACGGCACCTCCGACAGTGCGGCGCTCCCTCAGTACCTGCCCCTCCGACAGTGCGGCGCTCCCTCAGTACCGCCCCTCCGACAGTGCGGCGCTCCCTCAGTACTGCTCCTCCGACAGTGCGGCGCTCCCTCAGTACTGACCCTCTGACAGTGCGGTGCTCCCTCAGTACTGCCCCTCCGACAGTGCGGCGCTCCCTCAGTACTGTCCCTCCGACAGTGCGGCGCTCCCTCAGTACTGCCCCTCCGACAGTGCGGCGCTCCCTCAGTACTGCCCCTCTGACAGTGCGGCGCTCCCTCAGTACTGCTCCTCCGACAGTGCGGCGCTCTCTCAGTACTGCCCCTCCGACAGTGCGGTGCTCCCTCAGTACTGCTCCTCCGACAGTGCGGCGCACTCTCAGGACTGCCCCTCCGACAGTGCGGCGCTCCCTCAGTACCGCCCCTCCGACAGTGCGGCGCTCCCTCAGTACCGCCCCTCCGACAGTGCGGCGCTCCCTCAGTACTGCCCCTCCGACAGTGCGGCGCTCCCTCAGTACCGCCCCTCCGACAGTGCGGCGCTCCCTCAGTACTGCCCTTCCGACAGTGCGGCGCTCCCTCAGTACTGCCCCTCCGACAGTGCGGCGCTCCCTCAGTACAGCCCCTCCGACAGTGCGGCGCTCTCTCAGTACTGCCCTTCCGACAGTGCGGCGTTCCCTCAGTACTGCCCCTCCGACAGTGCGGCGCTCCCTCAGTACTACCCCTCCGACAGTGCGGCGCTCCCTCAGTACTGCCCCTCCGACAGTGCGGCGCTCCCTCAGTACTACCCCTCCAACATTGCGGCGCTCCCTCAGTACTACCCCTCCGACAGTGCGGCGCTCCCTCAGTACTACCCCTCCGACAGTGCTGCATCATTCCATGATTCTAAGTTTGAAGTTCAAAAAATTCAGTTTGCAAAAAATACAAGGAACATATCTTGGTAAAGTCGAAGCAATTATTTCAGGGTTTTCTCCTTTTCAGCCATGCATATATTGAAAACAAAAGTCAGAATGGCACTTGTATGTAGTTATGTGATACGGCCCTTTCTAATGAGGGCTAATGGTGCTTCTGATGAGATGATGGATAAGCTGTCATAATTGAGTAGCCTCCTGCTACAACCCTGCCATAGACCAAGTTCTGAGGAGCTCAATGGATCGGTTTTATATCTTCTTATCACCCAACACTCTTACAGACGGATTGAGCGCATTAGTCCCTGTCACTGGCATTCAGAATTAATGGTGTTTGGCTAACAAGGAAAGCTGGATAAAGTAACGTATTGATCATCACAGGGATGTTCCAATTAAGGGGCTCAAGCTTTGTACAGTTCTAGCTTCTTGTCTAGTTATAATTGGATAGAGCATTTGTCTCTTCGTGAGGACAATGACTGTTCCACGAGACATCA
Organism: Squalus acanthias; assembly: GCA_030390025.1. NCBI lineage: Eukaryota > Metazoa > Chordata > Chondrichthyes > Squaliformes > Squalidae > Squalus > Squalus acanthias. The sequence goes on along the minus strand of CM059450.1, from coordinate 29,126,519 downwards.
GGAGCCCGAATGTGGAACGTCACCCAAGAGATTACAAAATGCTACAGTTCAGAGGGACCTGGGGGTCCTTGTGCATGAAACACAAAAAGTTAGCATGCAGGTACAGCAAGTAATCAAAAAGGCAAATGGAATGTTAGCCTTTATTGCAAGGGGGTTGGAGTATAAAAGCAGGGAAGTCCTGCTACAACTGTACAGGGTGTTGGTGAGACCACACCTGGAGTACTGCGTACAGTTTTGATCTCCTTATTTAAGGAAGGATGTGGTAACACAATACAGCTACCTGTGACTCGAACTTTATTGCATCACTTCCTGTGATTAGTCCAGGATAAATACTGGACTGATCAGTTGGATTCTGGAGAGGCATAGAGGAAGACCTCTTTTGTATGTAGCACCTTTTTTAGTTGATTAAAGCTTACTTTAAGTTCACCACGCGTAAGGCTCATTCTTACGACAAAGGATATACTTGCATTGGAGGCAGTTCAGTGACGATTCACTAGGTTAATTCCAGAGATGAGGGGGTTGACTTATGAAGAAAGGTTGAGCAGGTTGGGTCTATACTCATTGGCATTTAGAAGAATGAGAGGTGATCTTATTGAAACATATAAGATACTGAGGGGGGCTCGACAATGTAGATGCAGAGAGGATGTTTCCCCTCGTGGGGAAATCTAGAACTCGGGGGCATAGTTTCAGAATAATAGGTCGCCCTTTTAGAACTGAGATAAGGAGGAATTTCTTCTTGAAAGGTGAGCCCTTGCCCCTAGGCTCTCCAGTGACTCTCTCCTTAGGATAAAACAGATGGCAGCTGTAGGTGGGGGTGCAGAAGCGATCTGTCACTTCTCCCATTGAGGTGAAGCCACACAAATACTTCAAACCTTGTCACCTACAGATACATCTAAACACATTAAAAATGACTTTCCCAACATTTCCTTACCTCTGATACTAACCAGTGTCCATTGCATCCTTCACACCACTCCTGCAGCTGTCATCTATACACCAACATGACAACAGACCCACAGCACGCCTCACTTACCCTGGCGGGGTTCCCCAACGTCGGGAAGCCCGCAGCAACAGTCGAAAAATTGGAAAAAGCCTCTTAACTGCCTGTTAACAGGTAGTTAAGTGGCTGTAATCCTCTTCCCGCCTCTAGAAGTCGGGACCCTGCACAAATCGGGGACCCGAATCCCGGGAAGATTGGTTGGTTGGAGGCGGGTTCGGGACCTGCTCCCTTTTTTTTGATTTTCCCAGCAGTCCCACCTCCAACCCCGTCTCCTCAGGGCTGGTAAAATCCAGCCCAATGAGTCTGCAAAGGGATGTAGATAGACTAAGTGAGTGGGCAATAAGGTGGCAGATGGAGTATAATGTAGGGAAATGTGAGGTTATTCACTTTGGTAGGAAGAATAGAAAAACAGAATATTTTTTAAAGAGAGAAACTTTCAAATGTTGGTGTTCAGAGAGATTTGGGTGTCCTCGTGCAAGAAACACAGAAAGCTAGCATGCAGGTACAGCAAGCAATAAGGAAGGCAAATGGCATGTTGGCCTTTATTGCAAGGGAGTTGGAGTATAAGAGTAAGACGTCTTACTTACAATTATATAGGGCCTTGGTGAGACCACACCTGGAGTACTGTGCACAATTTTGGTCTCCTTATCTAAGGAAGGATATACTTGCCATAGAGGGAGTGCAACGAAGGTTCACCAGACTGGACCCTGGGATGGGGGGATTGCCCTATGAGGAGATTGAGTAGACTAGGCCTATATTCTCCAGAGTTTAGAAGAATGAGAGGTGATCTCATTGAAACATACAAAATTCTTACAGGGATTGACACGTTGATGCTGGGAGGTTGTTTCTCCTGACTGGAGAGTCTAGAACCAGGGGTCACAGTCTCAGAATAAGGGGTCGGCCATTTAGGACTGAGATAAGGAGAAATTTCTTCACTCAGAGGGTGGTGAATCTTCGGGAATTCTCTACCCCAGAGGGCTGTGGAGGCCCAGTCATTGAGTATATTCGAGACAGAGATCGATAGATTTTTGGATATTAAGGGAATTAAGGGATATGGGCAGGAAAGTGGAGATGAGGTGGATGATCAGCCATGATCTTATTGAATGGCGGAGCAGGCTCGAGGGGCCGAATGGCCTACTCCAGCAACTATTTCTTATGTACTTATATGTACTTATTGCCTGTGCATGGGACGGTCATCACCTTCCACGGGCTGCTGCAGCTCTCGTTGGGAGGCCTCCTTCTGTCATTTCCAAAGATGGCCTTCTTCCTCAGCCTAACCTCTGAAGCAATAGTTCCCGATCGGAATGTGTAAAGCTGGGATCCCTGTGCCCTGCAGGTCACCCGGCCCACATTTTGCTGGACATTCGACACTTTTCTGCGGCCGGAATGATTCTGGAGAAGCCTTTAAGCTGCTGCAGACCTTTAATTCCTGCGGCAGCACATTATTTCCCCCCCGCCCCCCACCCAAAAGAATGTACTCAGATCGGAAGTCTATCCAACACCTCACGCACACCCAAATGATGCACCTTGAGCTGACCCTGGAAATGATGGCTTGGTCGTCGCCAGTGACAGTAAGGACCACCCCCTAAATAGAAACTATGAGGGTCATTTTGCCAATGGGGAACTTTTGGAGGCGGGACTCCCACTTGTCGGGTTTCAGTCCCGCCTCCATCAACTTCTGGCCAACCCACGCTATTTTCCCTTGATTGACCTTGTTAAGCCCGCCCAGCGGGTTTAGCAGGCCAATTAAGAGAAAGCTAGTTGCAGAGCACGTCAGCGTGTGACGTTTCATCTGTCAAAAATTTTTGACAGATGAATTGTCATCATTTGAAAGCTCTGTAGTTTGATGAGGTCTTGAATTCAAGACCTCATCAAACATCTTTCTTTTGTAGAAATTAGGTGGTTGCTGCATTGGGTAATGCAACGGCCATCTGTCATCTCTGCCGCGGAGGTGCGAGACTCTCTGCATACCCACCGACTGAAGCCTGCAGGAAGAAACAAAGGTAAGTACACTTTTTCTATCACTTTGCACTTACCTCACATACTTACCTCTTCACTCTTGCACCCATCACTCACCTCCACAGCACACTTTTGGACCCCTCCGACCCCCACAGACCCAGTACTCACCTTGGTGACCCTGGCGGGTTTCGGAGCCTTTGGGAAGCCCGCACTTGTGAGGGCAAAAAGAGGATAATCCTATTTTCTACCTGTTAACTACCTGTTAACAGGCAGTTAATTGGCTTTAATCCCTTCCCGCCTCCAATGAGATGGGACCCAGCGAGGGACGGCTACCCGCCTCCTGGCAAGATGGCATGGCGGCGGGTTGGGGGCGAGTTGGGCACCCACCTCCAAATTCTGCCACTTTCCCAGCAGTCCCGCCTCCCCAGGGCTGGCAAAATCGCCCCCATAGAAACATAGAAAAATAGGAGCAGGAGTCGGCCATTCGGCCCTTCGAGCCTGCTCCGCCATTCAATATGATCATGGCTGATCCTCTATCTCAATACCATATTCCCGCTCTCTCCCCATACCCTTTGATGCCTTTTGTGTCTAGAAATAGGAGGCTTGTGTGACCAATCCTCCACCGCAACGATCACAAAATTCTCTCTCAAAGGTTGAAAGAAATCTACTTGAATCTAAACAACAACAGCCGTCCCATATAATCTGTCCTTGTCAATGTGGGAGGAATATATCTGGTGACTGCCAGTGGGTGTCCTGATGTGATAAAAGTAAACACAACCATTATAAAGTGATAAAACAATGACTTATTAATGCCCAAGGCTGCTTATTTCAAGGGCAGACTGTGTTACTTGGCAAATCCAGAAGAAATGGTTTATTTACTAAAATCTAAACATCTGTCAGAGCTGTTCTTTTTAACATGCATGTACAGCATATCTGGGGCAGGACAAATGAAAGTCTTGCCGCCTGTAGCCCAGGAAAACAGATTATCTTGCACTTGTTGACATCTGTGAGATCAATCTTGAGGGGGCAATCCAGAAGGGGCAATTATTAGCGATGAAAAACAAGTCTGCTGCCAATGATGTTGGGCTATGCGTACGCAGTTGTCTTTCCATCTTCTCAACATGATTTCCATTTTATTGTACCGAGAAAAAACCCTCATTTAAAAAAAATTTCTTCCAATTCAGTGTCAGCCGTGGCTCAGTGAGTAGCAGGCTCGCCTCTGAGCCAGAAGGTTGTGGATTCAAGTCCCACTCCAGAGACTTGAGCACAAAAATCTAGGCTGCCGCTCCAGGGGAGCGCCGCGCTGTCGGAGGGGCGGTACTGAGGGAGTGCCGCGCTGTCGGAGGGGCGGTACTGAGGGAGTGCCGCGCTGTCGGAGGGGCGGTACTGAGGGAGCGCCGCACTGTCGGAGGGGCAGTACTGAGGGAGTGCCGCGCTGTCGGAGGGGCGGTACTGAGGGAGCGCCGCACTGTTGGAGGGGCGGTACTGAGGGAGTGCCGCGCTGTCGGAGGGGCGGTACTGAGGGAGTGCCGCGCTGTCGGAGGGGCGGTACTGAGGGAGTGCCGCGCTGTCGGAGGGGCGGTACTGAGGGAGCGCCGCGCTGTCTGAGGTGCCGTCTTTCGGATGAGATGTTAAACCGAGGCCCCGTCTGCTCTCTCAGGTGGACGTAAAAGATCCCATAGCACTATTTCGAAGAAGAGCAGGGGAGTTCTCCCTGGGGCCAATATTTATCCCTCAACCGACATCACTAAAACAGATTATCTGGTCATTATCACATCGCTGTTTGTGGGAGCTTGCTGTGCGCAAAGTGGCTGCTGTGTTTCCTACATTACAACAGAGACGACACTTGAAAAGTACTTAATTGGCTGTAAAGCGCTTTGTGATGTCCGGTGGTCGTGAAAGGCGCTATAGAAATGCAAGCCTTTCTTTCAATTCATGTTTCGGCAATGCTGCTTGCACTGATGTCGGTGAAGAATTAGGTGTTTCCACTCACAGCTCTTTTTAATATCACTGCCTTCTGCTATTTATACTCTACATTATTTCCTTGTATCATTCCAACAAATATATCCTGTCATACTGCGCTTTGACTTGCATGGCATGATATCGCTGTCGTATGAACTGCGTGGAATGACATTGACACAGATTGAATTGCGTGGCACATCGCTGCAGTTTGGGGATCAGAGGTCCCGTGGTGCCACGAGTTGGTGCGACAATGTGCTGCATTATTGAGCCACTCGCACGTTCCCCCCTAAATTGTTAATTAAAAGATTACCTGGAAGTCTTGAAGGCGCCAATTGGAAGACCTGCAGACAGGGATGGTATTTTTGGTGTGAAGATAAAGGAAGAGAAGGAGGAGGAGTCCTATATAAACCTTATCTAGACAGGACAGCTCCTTCAACATGCAGTCAGGTTTGAAAGGAACAATAACCACCTCACTGGCAAATATTCTCCACTTATTGTGAGCAGAGCTGTTCTTTCAGTTGGACATATCTATCTCCTCGGGATATAAAGTAGGGTTTTTGTAACTGGGTCTAGATACCAATTACTCCACTATTACAAAATCCATTTTGCTCCATGCCAGACTGAAAGCCTGAAGAGTTTCCAAGCAAAATATAAATGTTGTCACCGTTCAACTATTCTATTCTTTGGACATAGCTCTCCACTGCACACATTCCCCGAAGACTTTTTGTTAAATAATAATGCAGTACCATTTTGCTTTAGTGAAGTCGCAGCGATTCTCCCTCGTGTCTTCAGTTTTACTGCCCCCTTTTTCTCCATCCCTCTGAACAGCAACAACGACTTGTATTTATATAGCGCCTTTAATGTAGTAAAACGTCCCAAGGCGCTTCACAGGAGTGTTACCAAACAAAATTTGACACCGAGCCACATAAGGAGATACTAGGACAGGGAGAGGTAGGTTTTAAGGAGCGTCTTAAAGGAGGAGAGAGAGGCGGAGAGGTTTAGGGAGGGAATTCCAGAGCTTGGGGCCCATGCAGCTGAAGGCACGGCCGCCAATGGTGGAGCGATTAAAATCAGGGATGCTCAAGAGGGCAGAATTAGAGGAGCGCAGATATCTCGGGGGGGTTGTGGGGCTGAAGGAGATTACAGAGATAGGGAGGGGCGAGGCCATGGAGGGATTTGAAAACAAGGATGAGAATTTTGAAATCGAGGCGTTGCTTAACTGGGAACCAATGTCGGTCAGCGAGCACAGGGGGTGATGGGTGAACGGGACTTGGTGCGAGTTAGGACACGGGGGGCAGCCAAGTTTTGGATCACCTCAAGTTTACGTAGGGTGGAATGTGGGAGGCCAGCCAGGAGTGCGCTGGAATAGTCGAGTCTGGAGGTAACAAAGGCAGGGATGAGGGTTTCAGCAGTGGATGAGCTGAGGCAGGGGCGGAGACGGGCGATGTTACGGAGGTGGAAAGAGGCGGTCTTTGTTATGCCGCGGATATGTGGTCGGGAGCTCATTTCAGGCTCACATATGACACCAAGGTTGCGAACAGCGCGGTTCAGCCTCAGACAGATGTTCGGGAGAGGGATGGAGTTAACAAAAGTACCTCGAGGAACTTCAGCCCTTGCGTGGAAATTGCAGATGCTGTACGGGACAATTCAACACCCTAAACTGTTAACAAAGTGATCACTTTGAACCACGCTTTCAGTCAGCTGCACCTGGCCAAAGTGGTAATCAGGCATGCAAGAATAATGGACTGTTTATTTAGTTGAAGCACCCCGTCTCCCCGCCACTGTTCCAAATTTGCATATAGAATGTTCTACACTCGTTAATTTCCACTTCACAACTGTAAGGGAAACCAACTCCCCCAAATTACTGCCCGTGTGGCAGGAATAATTTCAGAGCAAATTATCATACAGAGTGTTTGTCTCCCTCCCACAGTTCCTTCCAAAACTGCTCGCGTGGAAGCCGCTCAGCAATTTCTCCCGATCAAAACGCTCCTCGCACGCCAGACAAATATTCTTACGAGCAGTAAAACACTTTTTGATATTTTGTCAAGCACAGAAAGCCAATACCGTCGTTTTATTTTTTACAAAGAATCTCTTACTTAAAGGAATAAAATTTAGACCGAGCAAGGAAAAGGAAAACCTTGATCGCGAATGGCGCTGACAGCTGGAATTAACAGAGCAGCCCAATTTGTCAAGAGATCTGAAATCTGATTAAATAAAGAAACACGCTCCAGGAATAGCACCTTATCTTTCGATTAGGCACTTTACAGCCTTCTGGACTTAACATCGAGTTCAACAGTTTCAGACTATAACCTTGGGCCCCTATATTTTTTTTCCCCTTGTTTTCTCACATGGTAGCAGTTGATGATTCTGCCATCGCCATTCACACCTCATCTAGAGTCATTTTTTGTTTCTTAACTTGTCCCATTACCTCTCTTTATGCCTCGCACCATCATCCCTTTTGTCTTTCAATCTCTCCTGCCTTCCATCCTGTCTCAGACCTTCCCTTTGTTCTTTCCTCCCCTCCTCCCTGCCCCTGCTTAAAAAACCTCTCTTCCCTAACCTTTTCCATGATGCGGAGATGCCGGTGTTGGACTGGGGTGGACAAATGTGAGAAGTCGCACAACACCAGGTTATAGTCCAACAGCTTTATTTGAAATCATGAGCTTTCGGAGCGCTGCTCCTTCGTCAGGTGAAGTGAAGAGATGCATATAGGCACAGCATATATAGTCAGAGAACACTTCACTTCACCTGACGAAGGAGCAGCGCTCCGAAAGCTTGTGATTTCAAATAAAGCTGTTGGACTATAACCTGGTGTTGTGCGACTTCTCACATCTAACCTTTTCCAGTTATGACGAAGGGTCCTCGACCCGAAACGTTGACTCTGTTTCTCTCTCCTCCATGCTGCCTGACTGACCTGCTGAGTCTTTCCAGCACTTCCTGTTGTTATGTTAAGATAGTTTCACAGATCGGATTGCAGTACCAGAGTCGCTGACTGTTGGAGATCTGAATTTAGTGCAACAGGCTGGAAATTTGTATTGCAGTGTGAGGGCTACTGGCTGCACTGCACCTGAGAGAGATTCTCTTGTTTTACAAATTAAATTTCTGTGAAGACGGGAAAGAAGAGCGAATCTTAACATTGTAGTATACAAGGGGAGAATGGCTTGGGATAGTCACTTCTTCCAAAGGCAGTTTTCACACCTTTCAGCCAGTCTGTCGTAACACATGGCAACCATTACATTGTATGAACATGCACACAATTCCTTCTTGTCGTCATATCTTAAATCTTGCATAAGCAAATTTCTAGGCATAGTAGGGTGGAAAGTTTCACACTGCTGAGAAAAATGTGTTACCCCTTCAGAGAGTTAACTAATTTTTAAATTTGTTTTATGTGGGCGTCGCTGGCAAGGCCCAGCATTTATTGCCCATCCCTAGTTGCCCCTTGAGAAGGTGGTGGTGAGCCGCCTTCTTGAACCGCTGCAGTCCGTGTGGTGAAGGTGCTCCCACAGTGCTGTTAGGGAGAGAGTTCCAGGATTTTGACCCAGCGACGATGAAGGATCGGCGATATATGTCCAAGTCAGGATGGTGTGTGACTTGGAGGGGAACTTGGAGGTGGTGGTGTTCCCATGCACCTGCTGCCCTTGTCCTTCTAGGTGGTGGAGGTCGCGGGTTTGGGAGGTTCTGTCGAAGAAGCCTTGGCGAGTTGCCGCAGTGCATCTTGTAGATGGTACACACTGCAGCCACGGTACGCCGGTGGTGAAGCCAGTGAATATTTAAGGTGGTGGATGGGGTGCCAATCAAGCGGGCTGCTTTGTCCTGGATGGTGTCGAGCTTCTTGAGTGTTGTTGGAGCTGCACTCATCCAGGCAAACATAGAAACATAGAAGATAGGAGCAGGAGTAGGCCATTTGGCCCCTCGAGCCTGCTCCGCCATTCAATGCGATCATGGCTGATCATCCAAATTCAGTACCCTGTCCCTGCTTTCTCCCCATATTCCTTGATCCTCTTAGCCTTAAGAAATATATCTAACTCCATCTTGAATATATTTAATGAATTGGCCTCAACTGCCTTCTGTGGTAGAGAATTCCACAGGTTCACCACTCTCTGGGTGAAGAAATTCCTCATCTTCTCAGTCCTAAATGGCTTACCCCTTATCCTTAGACTGTGACCCCTGGTTCTGGACTCCCTGACCATCGGGAACATCCTTCCTGCATCTAGTCTGTCTAGTCCTGTTAGAATTTTATAAGTTTCAATGAGATCCCCTCTCATTCTTCTAAACTCTAGCGAATATAAGCCTAATCGACCCAATCTCTCTTCATACGTCATTCCTGCCATCCCAGGTATCAGTCTGGTGAATCTTCGCTGCACTCCCTCCATGGCAAGAACATCCTTCCTCAGATAAGGCGACCAAAACTGCACACAATACTCAAGGTGTGGTCTCACCAAGGCCCTGTACAACTGCAGCAAGACATCCTTGCTCCTGTACTCGAATCCTCTCGCTATGAAGGCCAACATACCATTTGCCTTCTTAACCGCCTGCTGCACCTGCATGCTTACTTTCAGCGACTGGTGCACAAGGACACCCAGGTCTCATTCTTTGGGGAGTCAGGAGGTGAGACACTCGCCACAGAATACCTAGCCTCTGACCTGCTCTTGTTGCCACAGTATTTATGTGGCTGGTCCAGTTAAGTTTCTGGTCAATGGCGACTCCCAGGATGTTGATGGTGGGGGATTCAGCGATGGTAATGCCGTTGAATGTCAAGGGGAGGTGGTTAGACTCTCGCTTGTTGGAGATAGTCATTGCCTGGCACATGTGTGGCGCGAATGTTACCTGCCACTTATCAGCCCAAGCCTGAATGTCGTCCAATTTGTGAATCAAGGATGGGCCACTGCTAAATGCTGCTGTGGTTTTTTCTTGTGTCAGCTGTGGCTCAGTGGGTAGCACCCTCATCTCTGAGACAGAAGGTCATGGGTTCATAGTCCCACTCCAGGGATTTAAGCACAAAAATCTCGGCTGAAACTCCAGTACAGTGCTGAGGGAGCGCCGCACTGTTGGAGGTGCCGTCTTTTGGATGAGACGTTAAACCGAGGCCCCCGTCTGCTTTCACAGGTGGACGTAAAAGATCCCATGGCACTATTTCGAAGAAGAGCAGGGGGAGTTCTCCCCGGTGTCCTGGGGCCAATATTTATCCCTCAATCAACATCACCAAAAACAGATTATCTGGTCATTATCACATTGCTGTTTGTGGGAGCTGGCTGTGCGCAAATTGGCTGCCGTATTTACATTACAACAGTGACTCCACTTCGAAAAATACTTCATTGGCTGTTAACAGGCAGTTTATTGTCACTAATCCCCTTCCCGCCTCGGGGAGGCGGGTCCCAGCGCAGGTCGGGTACCTGCCTCCTGGGAAACTGGCATGGAGGCGGGTTGGGGGCGGGATGGGGTCGGGACCCCCGATTCAGCTATTTTCAATCCAGTCTGGCCTCCAAACCCGCCTCCACGGCTCAATGAAAATTCTGCCCATAGAGTACAAAAGTGTGGAAGTTATGACAAACCTGTATAAAACACTGGTTCGGCTCCAACTGGAGTACTGTGTCCAATTCTGGGCACCGCACTTTAGGAAGGATGTGAAGGCCTTGGAGAGGGTGCGGAGGAGATTTACAAGAATGGTTCCAGGGATGAGGGACTTCAGTTACGTGGATAGACTGGAGAAGCTGGGGTTGTTCTCCTTGGAGCAGAGAAGGTTGAGAGGAATTAGAATTAATTTATTCAAAATTCCATAACCAATTATTTGTCAAATAATTATTTTGTGTCGAGTATGCAAGACCCACTAAAAGCTGGCCCGATTACTACACATTTAAACACTTTCAAGAGAGACCACTGGGGGAAGATTAGTGTTAAAGGAACTCAGATGCAATAATTTCATGAACTATTAAAAAATTATCAAACATCGGGTGGCAGGTAATATTTTTGCAGCAAGTGCGTCAACTGTTCGGTACATGGTCCACCGGTTCGCTCCTCCCTTCCCCGTTCCCCTTCACTGCAAGTGGGCGACAGACGTGACCTTCGGCCTCCTGCTGAGCCTAGCACTGGAAAGAGCACGCTACCCCACGAAATCAACGCCACGCTGATGTTAATTAGCAGGCGGCAGCAAAATACCGGCGCTTCCTGCGCACTCTCGGCGGGCGGGCGGCCGTTAGCCATGGCCGGCACTGTGACCGGCAGGTTGCCAGTGTACTCGAATTTTTAGCCCTGTCTTTCTAACAACAACAACAAGTTGTATTTATACAGCACCTTTAACGTAGTAAAACGTCCCAAGGCCCTTCACAGGAGTATTTTAAGACAAAAAAAATTTGACACCGATCCACATAAGGATAAATTAGGGCAGATGACCGAAAGTTTGGTCAAAGAGGTAGGTTTTAAGGAGCGTCTTAAAGGAGGGGAGAGAGGTAGTGAGGCGGACAGGTTTAGGCAGGGAATTCCAGAGCTTAGGGCCCAGGCAACAGAAGGCACGGCCACCAATGGTTGAGCGATTATAATCAGGGATCCTCAAGAGGACAGAATTAGAGGAGCGCAGATATCTCGGGGGGATTGTGGGGCTGGAGGAGATTACAGAGATAGGGAGGGGGCGAGGCCATGGAGGGATTTGAAAACAAGGCTGAGAATTTTGAAATCGAGGTGCTGCTTAACCGGGAGCCAATGTAGGTCAGCGAGCACAGGGGGTGATGGGTGAACGGGACTTGGTGCGAGTTAGGACACAGTCAGCCGAATTTTGAATGACCTCAAGTTTACGTAGGGTGGAATGTGGGAGAACAGCCAGGAGTGTGTTGGAATAGTCAAGTCTAGAGGTAACAAAGGCAGGGATGAGGGTTTCAGCAGCGGATGAGCTGAGGCAAGGGCGGAGACGGGCGATGTTATGGAGGTAGAAGTAGGCGGTCTTTGTTATGCTGCGGATATGTGGTCGGAAGCTCATTTCAGGGTCAAATATGACACCAAGCTTGCGAACAGTGTGGTTCAGCACCAAGTTTAGTGGAAAACCTGAGATGGCAAACCAAAAGGCCTTTCAAAAATAATTTATTGGTAGCTGTTGCTGATTGCCCATTATTGATTCATAGTATTTTTGAATTTTCATCGCTATCTACTGATTCGCTTTAGTTGTGATCTGTTGCTGTTTTAAAGGTAGATAATTTGAGCCAATCAACCTTAAGAAATTTTCATACACAAAGCAACGATACAGGAAATGTGATGGAAGCGTGGCATGACAAAATAATCCGAGACAAACCACTTTTAAATTATTTCTATATAAAAAGATATTACGCTGTACAACTCTCCCAATTCATTACACAGGTGGAGATTAGATTGTAGTGTGAGGGTTGCTAAGTCAACTGGCATGGAAATGAGATTGTATTGTCTGGGGCACTGTATACACTGGATTAGAGGTTTGACTGCAGTGACCTCCGTCAAGGCTCCTTCGCAGTATGAGGCTTAATGAAATTTGAAAATGGACATGATCTGAATTGTTCACACGCCCCCACTGGCCTAACCTCAGTAGAATCTGATTGTTTAACCAGATTTGATTCAAACCCCATAACACACGTTGGGCTGCAGTCTAACAATGGCTGCAGGCAAATGGCATGTTGGCCTTTATTGCAAGAGGGTTGGAGTATTTGGGCTGGATTTTGTCTTGGGGTCGGGTTGGGGTCGTGTTACCCCCATTTCGTGTTGCCCCCCCCCCCCACCGACTCCAGATTAATGTGGATGAATGATGCAATTTTCACTTAATTGGGCAATTGAGTTCCAGCATGTGGGAACCCATGAACCAATTAGTGGTTTCAGTCTGAAAGTCGCCTCTGTTGATGTCATCATTGCAGGTCAGAGACTGACTGCCTGGTCTCAGAGATTGCCTGGCCTTTGCTGTGAGAGGACCTGGATGCAAAATATGAGAGAGAGAGAGAGATATAGATAGGTAGATTCAACCAAGTCCTCCCAGGCAGTCTCTGAAGACATTCAATGCAGCAGCATCAGAGGCGACTTTCAGACCTAATACTACTACTACCTTCATCACATCTCCGTTGTAATAGTGGACCTGCAGCTGATAGTCAGCTATCCACTTGTGCTCCCGCCAGGTTTCACTGGCGTGTTTCACATCATGCGTATCTCACGTCAGAAAAGGGTTAAACTAGCGAAAACGTTTCAAAATGGCATTACAGAGCCAATTTAGGGCTCGTTAAGGGCTTTAATGGCCTCTCCCGCCTCTTGGAGGCGGGACGGAGTCGGGAACCCCGCGACCGATTTTGTCAAAATTGTGTGGAGGCGGGATGGGGTCAGGACCCCCGAATCTGCAACTTTAACCCCCCACACGCCTCCAAACCTGACTCCACGGGTCATTGAAAATCCAGCCCTAAGAGTAAGGAAGTCTTGCTGTATTTATATAGGGCTTTGGTGAGACCACAACTGGAGTACCGTGTACAGTTCTGGTCTCCTTACCTAAGGAAGGATATACTTGCCTTGGAGGGGGTGCAACGAAGGTTCGCTAGATTGATTCCTGGGATGAGAGGGTTATCCTATGAGGAGAGATTGAGTCGAATGGGCCTAAATTCTCTGGAGTTTAGAAGAATGAGTGGCGATCTCATTGAAACATATAAAAGAGGGCTGGGCAGGGTAGATGCTGGGAGAAAACAATCCAGAAAATGCTGGAAATACTCAGCAGGTCAGGCAGCATCTGTGGAGAGAGAAACAGAGTTAACGTTTCAGGTGGATGACCCTTCGTCAGAACTCTTTTCTGTTTTATTTCAGATTTCCAGCATCTGCAGTATTTTGCTTTTGTATTAGATTCTGAGAGGTTGTTTCCCCTGGCTGAAGGGTCTAGCACTAGCTGGGGTGGGCCACCGGCACCTGCAAGGACGCGTCAATGATGTCCACTCTTTCTAAGCTGAAGTGGAGCCTTCCAACGACCACAGCGGACTGACATTTTTTTTTTAATCCCCTGGGGCCACTCCAGCGACCTTGCGCTAATGAAGCCTTGGGATCTTTGAGGTAGCCTCAGCTTCATTGGAACAGTGTAAGAGGCCGAGGACAGAGAGGTCAGAGTGGGAGTGGAGCGGAGAATTAAAGCGACAAGCGGCCGGAAGCTCTCTGTCCTCGGCCTCTTACACTGTTCCAATGAAGCTCAACGTAAGCTCGAGGAACAGCACCTCATCTTTCCATTAGGCACTTTACAGCCTTCTGGACTCAACATCGAGTTCAACAATTTCAGACTATAACCCCTGCCCCCTGTTGATGATTCTGCCATCCCCATTTGCAACATTTAACCTCTCCTGCCTTCCACCCTATCACAGACCTTCCCTTTTGTTCTTTCCTCCCCTCTTTCCCTGCCTCTGCACTTGCTTAAAACCTTTTACATCTCTAATTTTTTCCAGTTCTGACGAAGGGTTAGCAACCTGAAACGTCAACTCTGTTTCTCTCTCCACGGATGCTGCCTGGCCTGCTGAGTGTTTCCAGCATTTCCTGTTGTTATTTTAAATTGCACAGGTGTACGCTCATTCGATTCGGTGCAAGATGTGTGATTAGTCAGTCTTGTGCTGATGAAAGGATTCCCCAGTTCTGTAGTGCTCCTTTTCTGCCTTGTAGATTAATAGTAATTAATACCGAATCCAATTACATGAATGTGGTGGATTGATGCAGGCCCTATTGTTTCTAATAAGCTGCTAATCGCTTCACTCTGCTCCCAATGTCAAGTTCAAGTCATATTGGGAGGCCGTGGTGATGGATTGCCAGCTGACAGCGTGAGTTGGGATGTATGTTGGCCTTCATTGCAAGAGGATTTGAGTACAGGAGCAAGGATGTCTTACTACAGTTATACAGGGCCTTGGTGAGACCACACCTGGAGTACTGTGTGCAGTTTTGGTCTCCTTACCTCAGAAAGGATATACTTGCCATAGAGGGAGTGCAGCGAAGGTTCACCAGACTGATTCCTGGGATGGCAGGACTGTCGTATGAGGAGAGATTGGGTCGACTAGGCCTGTATTCACTAGAGTTTAGAAGAATGAGAGGGGATCACATTGAAACGTATAAAATTCTGACCGGGCTAGACAGACTGGATGCAGGGAGGATGTTTCCCCTGGCTGGGGGAGGTCTAGAACGAGGAGTCACAGTCTCAGGATACGGGGTAGGACATTTAGGACTGAGATGAGGAGAAATTCTTCACTCAGAGGGTGGTGAACCTGTGGAATTCTCTACCACAGAAGGCTGTGGAGGCCAAGTCACTGAATATATTTAAGAAGGAGATAGAGAGATTTCTCGACAGAAAAGGCGTCAAGGGGTATGGAGAGAGAGCGGGAATATGGTATTGAGATAGAAGATCAGCCATGATCATGTTGAATGGCGGAGCAGGCTCGAATGGCCGACTCCTGCTCCAATTTTTCTATGTTTCTGTGTACCCTTGATTATTCTGTGACAACCGTATTAAGAAAAATGACAAGACGTGCAGATGGAGGATATAATATAATGTTTTTTGGACAATCAAAACTCTACCCAGACCAGCAACACCGTACCATTGCCAGGGTATCTTAACCAGATGTGTCCACATTCAGTCGACTCTACCTTATTTATGCACTTGTCCCGTGTTAAACTTAACTGGTCAGTGACGTCCAGGGCTACAGTTAATCCTCCGTCTTGCTCAGCGAGCGTTGTAAGTGCAGGCGGCTGGACCGATTCATTCTTTCTGAGTGTATGTGCAGCATGCTTAACGTTTCAGCATCTAAGGGCTGGATTTTGCCAATGGGGAGCTTCTGGAGGCGGAACTCCCACTTGTTGGGTTTTAGTCCCGCCTCCATCGACTTTGGCCAACCCACGCTATCTTCCCTTGATTGACCTTGTTAAGCCCGCCCAGCGGGCGTAGCAGGCCAATTAAGGGGAAGCCGGTTGTAGAGAACGTCAACGTATGACGTTTCATCTGTCTTAAAAAATTTTGCTAGATGAATTGTCATCGTTTGACAGCTCTATGAAGCTGTCAAACACTGACATTCTCTGTAGTTTGATGAGTTCTTGAATTCAAGACTCATCAAAGCTCTTTCTTTAGCAGAAATGAGATGGTTGTTGCATCGGAGAATGCAGCAGCCATCTGTCATCTCTGCCGCGGAGGTGCGAGACTCTCCGCATCTTCTTCGTAGGCAGAAGGGGGATTAAGCATCGGCTGCTGTTGAGGGGGTGACGATTTAGTTCAAGTAATGTTACCCCGTTCCCTGTTTTACTGGGAAACGTTGAAAACTACTCAAACTCAACTCAACTCCAACTCTATTATGATACAAATTGCAGGTGTGCCATTGATAATTGCGTGGCACAAATCCCGAGTTGTCCACTCCTAATCTTCTCTGAGGTGTGTGAGGGTGCGGGGAGGTAGCTCTCGTCTCTCTCCCTTTTGGAGAAGTGCTTGGCATCCACTCTTGAACCCATCTCTCTGCACCTTGCAGCGCTGCAAGCTTATGCTTCCAACCTCACCACGTGACCATCCTGAAAGCAGTTCAAGTGCAGTTGTATGAGCTTTAGGGGGAAAAATTCGGCATCGCCCATTTTGGGGCGCTAATATCAGCCGGGCGCAAAGTTTAGCGCCCGGCGCTAATTATCGCCTGCAACTGCAAAATTCGCCTCTTTCGCCCCTGGAGGTGATTTGAGCGCTAAATCAGGCGCTACACACCTCTCTTAAGGCACAAACGTTGGGGAGCGAGGCGCTACCTCAGAGCACTACCGAAGCTCAGGCGATGCCAGTTACCATGGAAGCCAGACAGACTGGCGCCGTCCAGTTCTTAAAGGGGAGGGGCCATCTTGCTGGCCAACCACACCCTGCTCATTGCAGCCTTGAATCTCGGCCTGGAGAGACCTCTAACGCAATTAGTGTTGGATGCACTAATGGATAGGCCCAGGGAAAGAGCTCGGCGCTTAGGAACCTCAAAAGTGGTGCTGAGGGCCAAAATTCCTTCGGACAGCGTTAAATCTCTCCAGGTGTCTCTCTCCCTCTCAACCTGCGTGTACCAAAAATTTTGCCGACAAGAAAAGGCAGGAAGCGGCCGCCTTTAAATAGCGCTCCCCCAGTCCCTTCCCGACTGCAAAACGTTCCCCTCTACCTGTCGTTGCTAGCGGCAGGCGGAAAGGCAGGGGGCACGACTCAATATCTGTACCTGGGCGCTACCGGGGCGTTGCACGCTCGACTGACGTCACGATCTGCGGGCGCAGGAGATCGTGGTGGTAGTGTTTAGCGCCGCCGCAAAACGACTGGTCAATTTCGCGAGCGAGGCTAAAATCGCCGCGCTCGGGCGCTAAGTTCCGAGCCCCCCATTAGCACCCCCCGGAGGCGCTAAAGGGAGGTGCTAAACAACTGAATTTTTCCCCCTTAATCTTTAATGGCAACCTTCGCAATAGCTGTCAGTGCCCCTGGGATCGCCCTAGGATTGCTTCTTGGGCAGAAATAGTTGCAAAAGGCAAGTTGGGGGGGGGCTGATGGTTTTGGTTAGATCAGCCAATATAAATAACTATCCTGTGCTCCACATGCAATCGACCATGAGCACTATAGCTGCAAGTATGCAGGGAATGTTGCTCTTGGGGAAACCTTGTTGTTTGCTGTGGCTGGCTGCAAAGGTGGAATCAGCCAGGGGGCAGAACTGACCCCTTTAAAGAAGAGACTTTGAATGTTCTGTTGGAAGAGGGGAGACAGAGCAGGGTGGCTGTGTTTGGGCAAGAGAGGAACTCCCTGCTGCGACCGGATCTACAGCATGCATGGCAGGAGGTGGCTGGCAGAGACACTGCTGTCGCCTAAATCCACGGGATATGGGGGAAAATGAGAAGAAATCCTCTGGTGCGAAGAAGCATGCCACATTTAATTTGACAACTCAAATTAAAGTAATGTGCGTGGTGTGCATGTGTCACCACTGCTCAGTGGGTAGCACCCTCGCCTCTGAGTCAGAAATGGGTTCCAGCCCCACTCCAGAGACTTGAGCACAAAATCGAGGCTGACACTCCCAGGGCAGTACTGAGGGAGCGCCGCACTGTCGGAGGGGCAGTACTGAGGGAGCGCCGCACTGTCGGAGGGGCGGTACTGAGGGAGCGCCGCACTGTCGGAGGGGCAGTACTGAGGGAGCGCCGCACTGTCGGAGAGGCAGTACTGAGGGAGCGCCGCACTGTCGGAGGGGCAGTACTGAGGGAGCGCCGCACTGTCGGAGGGGCGGTACTGAGGGAGCGCCGCACTGTCGGAGGGGCAGTACTGAGGGAGCGCCGCACTGTCGGAGGGGCAGTACTGAGGGAGCGCCGCACTGTTGGAGGGGCAGTACTGAGGGAGCGCCGCACTGTCAGAGGGGCAGTACTGAGGGAGCGCCGCACTGTTGGAGGGGCGGTACTGAGGGAGCGCCGCACTGTCGGAGGGGCAGTACTGAGGGAGCGCCGCACTGTCGGAGGGGCGGTACTGAGGGAGCGCCGCACTGTTGGAGGGGCGGTACTGAGGGAGCGCCGCACTGTCGGAGGGGCAGTACTGAGGGAGCACTGTCGGAGGGGCAGTACTGAGGGAGCGCCGCACTGTCGGAGGGGCAGTACTGAGAGAGCGCCGCACTGTCGGAGGGGCAGTACTGAGGGAGCGCCGCACTGTCGGAGGGGCGGTATTGAGGGAGCGCCGCACTGTCGGGGCGGCAGTACTGAGGGAGCGCCGCACTGTCGGGGGGGCAGTACTGAGGGAGCGCCGCACTGTCGGAGGGGCGGTACTGAGGGAGCGCCGCACTGTCGGAGGGGCAGTACTGATGGAGCGCCACACTGTCGGAGAGGCAGTACTGAAGGAGCGCCGCACTGTCGGAGGGGCAGTACTGAGGGAGCGCCACACTGTCGGAGAGGCAGTACTGAGGGAGCGCCGCACTGTCGGAAGGGCGGTACAGAAAATAGGATTGTCCATACAAGTGCGGGCCTCCCGAAGGCTGTGAACCCCGCCAGGGTCACCGAGGCGAGCAGTGGGTCTGCGGGGGTCTGTGGGGTGCAAAAGTGCGCTGTGAAGGTAAGTGATGGGTGCAGGTGTGGAGAGGTGAGTATCTGTGGTAAGAGGAAAGTGTTATTAAAAGTGTACTTACCTTTGTTTCTTCCTGCAGGCTTCAGTCGGTGGGTATGCAGAGAGTCTCGCACCTCCGCGGTAGACATGACAGATGGCCGTTGCATTCTCCAATGCAACAACCATCTCATTTCTGAATTCAAGACCTCATCAAACTGCAGAGAATGTCAGTGTTTGACAGCTTCACAGAGCTGTCAAACGATGACAATTCATCTGTCAAAAATGTTTGACAGATGAAACGTCATACGTTGACGTTCTCTACAACCGGCTTTCCCTTAATTGGCCTGCTAAGCCCGCTGGGCAGACTTAACAAAGTCAATCAAGGGAAAATAGCGTGGGTTGGCCAGAAGTTGATGGAGGCGGGACTAAAACCTGACAAGTGGGAGTCCCGCCTCCAAAAGCTCCCCATTGAGAAAATCACCCCCTATGTGTGTGACCCCCAACAAACTGCGAAAGACTATTGAGGAAGCTACATGGATCCGTTAATGGGCTTCAATGGAATGTTTTCTTAAGCAGAACATTTGTTGAGAGATCCCTTCATTTCCTCGGCCTTCGACCGTAGTTGCTCAATCCATTTAGAACTCACTTTATCAGCTTTTAAAACGCTTACGTCTTTGCACAGCATCTGGAGGACTGATTTTTTTTTAATACCAATTTTCAATAAGTGCTACAAAGTTGAATTCCTGTTCGCCACTCCTGGGATCAAGCGTCGCCCTGGTCAGTGTATGAAGTAGCTTTGTAGATGATTTCAAAAGGACCGTGTTTATGATTTCCTGTAAACATTGCAACCAGGGCCAATCCTGAGCCTGAAGGCACTTAATTCTTGCTGGGGTTGGTTCCGCAGTGTTGGCAGTCCTCCAGTTCTTCACCCAAGTGGCCATTTTTCCTCTGTGAGCCTAGACTGTACGTGCCGCCAGGATATTTGGCCATCAAGCACATCACAGGGTGAGCCCCATTCTGCCCTCACCCAGGGGTAATTTTGACTTTAACAATAGTGTAAAACGCGCAGAATTGGCTTGGCACCTCTCCCCATTTTCTTCTCCAGAGAGAGAAACTATTTCCTCTGGTGGGGGGAGTCCAGAACAAGGGGGCTTAACCTTAAAATGAGAGCCAGGCCGTTCAGGAGTGATGTCAGGAAGCACTTCTTCACACAAAGGAGAGTGGAAATCTGGAACTCTGCCCTCCCAAAAAGCTGTTGAGGCTGGGGGGGGTCAATTGAAAATGCCAAAACTGAGATGGAGAGATTTTTGTTGGGTAAGGGTATTAAGGGTTACGGAACCAAGGCAGGTAGATGGAGTTCAGATACAGTTCAGCTGCGATCTAATTGAATGGCGGAACATCCACTCCCTCCACCACCGGCGTACCGTGGCTGCAGTGTGGACCATCTACAAGATGCACTGCAGCAACTCGCCAAGGCTTCTTCGGCAGCACCTCCCAAACGCGCGTCCTCTTACGATTAGAAGGACGAGGGCAGCAGGCACATGGGAACACCACCACCTCCAAGTCCCCGTCCAAGTCACACACCAGCCTGACTCAGAAGTATATCGGCCGATCCTTCATCGTCGCTGGGTCAAAATCCTGGAACTCCCTCCCTGACAGCGCTGTGGGAGCACCTTCAGCACACGGACTGCAGCGGTTCAAGAAGGTGGCTCACCACCACCTTCTCAAGGGCAATTAGGGATGGGCAATAAACGCTGGCCTTGCCAGCGATGCCCGCATCCCATAAACAAATAAGAAAAAAACAGGCTCGAGAGGCTGAATGGCCTCCTCCTGCTCCTATGTACCCACTGACATTAATTTGAGACGAAAATCAGGAGAGGTGTTTAACGGGAGGTCGAGCCGATACCTAATGTTTTACACTATCGCCCAAAGCCAAAGTTACCCCCCTACACTTTCCCCAGGGGTCGCAGAGTAATGCTAATGGTAAGGAGCCTGCTAGTCCAGCTGAGATCAGCGAGTTCAGCACAGCCTGGGAGACTGATCCTGAGGCACTCAATGGTCAATAGGGGCTAGCTGTACACAGACTTCAGCCACTAAACCATCGAGGGAGCGATCAAAAAATATTGTTTCATTCACATGATTATACAATCATCATTCTCACAAATTCTTTCCATTAAAGTGTCAGCCGTGGCTCAGTGGGTAGCTCTCCTCGCCTCTGAGTCAGAAGGTTGTGGGTTCAAACCCCCACTCCAGAGACTTGAGCACTAGGCTGACACACCCAGTGCAGTACTGAGGGAGCGCCGCACTGTCGGAGGGGCAGTACTGAGGGAGCGCTGCACTGTCGGAGGGGCAGTACTGAGGGAGCGCTGCACTGTCGGAGGGGCAGTACTGAGGGAGCGCTGCACAGTCGGAGGGGCAGTACTGAGGGAGAGCCGTACTGTCGGAGGGTCAGTACTGAGGGAGCACCGCACTGTCGGAGGAGCAGTACTGAGGGACACCGCACTGTCGGAGGGGCGGTACTGAGGGAACGCCGCATTGTCGGAGGTGCCGTCTTTCAGATAAGACGCTAAACCGAGGCCCCGTCTGCCCTCTCAGGTGGATGTAAAAGATCCCATGGCCACTATTTCGAAGAATAGCAGGGGGAGTTCTCCCCGGTGTCCTGGGCCCAATATTTATCCCTCAATCAACATCACTAAAACAGATTATCTGGTCATTATCACATTGCTGTTTGTGGGAGCTTGCTGTGCACAAATTGGCTGCTGCATTTCCCACATTACAACAGTGACTACACGTCAAGAGTACTTCATTGGCTGTGAAGCGCTTTGTGACGTCCAGTGGTCGTGAAAGGCGCTATATAAATGCAAATCTTTCTTTCTTTCTGAAAGAGAAGTATTACATAATGGCCCAAAAATTAGTGAGTGAGCCTTCGTGCGAGGGTAAGGCCTTCCCGCGATCTCTCACTGCGCGCTGGCTTTTTCAGTCCGAGCTCGCACGAACTTGATGTTCTGGACAGCAGCTGTGCAGGGCTTTCGTATCCCACAGGCGTAGTTAATTCGTGCGAGCTGTGGGATCACATGACTCAGTTAGAGCCAATGGCAGCACACCATCTTTCATTCATAGCTTTCACAGCACGGCTGTGAAAGCTATGAATACTATACCCCCCCAAAAGAACAGCTAAACCTCAATTAAATTTAAAAAAAAAACCATCACATTAATAAAATAAGTATAGTTAAATAAATTAACCATTTTAAACAAAAAATTACATTTTTGAAAAAATTTAAAATCTTTTAAAAAGTTATAAAAAATAAACTTACCTGGTTTTAAAGTCTCTAAAAAAGATATACCTGTTAAAAAAAATTCAAAATAATACTTAATTAAGTACTTACCTTGTTAAAAGAGGGTCTTACACCTCCTTTCTTTATGTCTAAAATCTTCCATGCTTACCTGCGCGTCCAAAGCACTAAGTGCACTGCGTGCGCGCAGCCTGTAGCACGCACGCGGTTCACTTAGGAACCGCCCCCTTTTGAATTCACCAAGTGCCGGTTTTCAGCGCATGCGCAGTGCATGCAGAAAACCGGCAATTGGAGACAGAATACGCGAGAGTACACAGTGCGTACTCTCGCGTAGCGGCACTAATTTTTGGGCCAATGTGAAAATATTGCACTGTCCCAGCCCACTGCTGCAATCTATATACTCCACTTAATAAGTAGACTAGAAATGATTGTGTGCACTAAGTTGTGAGTTGTGAAGAGGCTGCAAAGAGGCTTCAAGGCGATTTAGACAAGTTGAGTGAGTGGGCAAATACACGGCAGATGCAGTATAACGTGGATAAATGTGAAGTTATCCACTTCGGTAGGCAAAACAGAAAGGCAGAGTATTATTTAAATGGTTATTGATTGGGAAATGTTGATGTACAGAGGGACCTGGGTGTCCTTGTACACCAGTCACTGAAAACAAACATGCAGGTGCAGCAAGCAGTTAGGAAAGCAAATGGTATGTTGGCCTTCATTGCAAGAGGATTTGAGTACAGGAGCAAGGATGTCTTACTACAATTATACAGGGCCTTGGTGAGACCACACCTGGAGTACTGTGTGCAGTTTTGGTCTCCTTACCTAAGAAAGGATATACTTGCCATAGAGGGAGTACAGCAAAGGTTCACCAGACTGATTCCTGGGATGGCAGGACTGTCTTATGAGGAGAGATTGGGTCAACTAGGCCTGTATTCACGAGAGTTTAGAAGGATGAGAGGGGATCTCATTGAAACGTATAAAATTCTGACCGGGCTAGACAGACTGGATGCAGGGAGGATGTTTCCCCTGGCTGGGGGGTCTAGAACGAGGGGTCACAGTCTCAGGATACGGGTAGGACATTTAGGACTGAGATGAGGAGAAATTCTTCACTCAGAGGGTGGTGAACCTGTGGAATTCTCTACCACAGAAGGCTGTGGAGGCCAAGTCACTGAATATATTTAAGGAGGAGATAGATAGATTTCTAGACACAAAAGGCATCAAGGGGTATGGGGAGAGAGCGGGAATATGGTATTGAGATAGAGGATCAGCCATGATCATATTGAATGGCGGAGCAGGCTCGAAGGGCCGAATGGCCGACTCCTGCTCCTATTTTTCTATGTTTCTAAGTGGATAAATGCATATTGGAGATTGAGGAGCTCATATCAGGAATTAAAAATCATATTTGGAAAATCATGCAGGCTGCGCTCATCTCCGGGCAAATTCCTGA
The DNA here is from genome assembly GCA_030390025.1 of Squalus acanthias. Taxonomy (NCBI): domain Eukaryota; kingdom Metazoa; phylum Chordata; class Chondrichthyes; order Squaliformes; family Squalidae; genus Squalus; species Squalus acanthias. The sequence goes on along the minus strand of CM059450.1, from coordinate 29,102,847 downwards.
TTTGTGTTTCCATTACGTCGAGGATACTAATTTGTAAAACCGACCCTGCTGGGTTCACCTGCCTGGACCTCTATCTGACGATGTAGCTATCTCAGCAACATGAATGTGGATCGGCACGGAATGAACGCCAGGGAAGATAGAATACTGGGGGGAGCATTACATCCTTTGGTGATTAGTTCAGGGTTGACGTGGGACATATTCCAGAGCAGGTCACTCCCGGAGCCAGGGAAGAAAGCACCTTAAAATGGAGTGTCACCTCCATAACAAAGATAGTGATAGATATTTTTTGGTCCTTCTCCCAAACACCATACGCTAACGCAGGCAGTGCGGATGGGCAGTAATCTGCTGCTAAGCCTCTTATAATACGGGATTTAACCAGCATGAGAGATGTGTTTGAGGGCTGTAGGATGGTGTCTGCCCCCACCCCTGACAACACAACAAAATGAATGTGTAGGGTATCATTGATGTACCAGCTCAATCTACCAGTCTGAATCGTGTGTTGGGTGAAAGGGGGCATCTCGAATGGTGATTTATTGGGTGCTTTTGGCTCAAGACCTTAGAATCCACCGATATTTGTAACACTGGTGTATCACGGGTCTTCGATAAAGAATAAACCATTATTCGTATAGGATGCCCTTACACTGGAAACTCAATACATTTTTGACTTCCCTGGAGGCATGTTGGTATACTCCTCGAAGGATTAAACCTCGAAGGTTCCAATACAATATCAGAACCGTAGAGATACAGAGAAACATAGAAAAATAGGAGCAGGATTCGGCCATTCGGCCCTTCGAGCCTGCTCCGCCATTCAATATGATCTTGGCTGCTCCTCTATCTCAATACCATATTCCCCCTCTCTCCCTATACAATAACAAGATTCCCTTTTTTTCCATAAACTGAAGAAAGCCACCTTTATCCTCTTCAACAGCCATTAGCCACATCTCTCCAGAGGGTAGATAAAATGTCCTATTCACTTGCATGTACACAGTTTAAAGGACTGTGCTTCATCCCAGCAAATGTTGTCATCATCCAGGATCACATCCTGAGATAGAGTTTGCGATGCTGGTGTGGGGGGAGGCTAAGGCCAGGAGGTAGGGAAGTGCAGATCTCCACAGTTATGCTCTTACACACTGCCTGTGCTCTTATAAAAAGAAAGAAAGACTTGCATTTCTACAGCGCCTTTCACGACCACCGGACGTCTCAAAGCACTTTACAGCCAATGAAGTACTTTTTGAAGTGTAGTCACTGTTGTAATGTGGGAAACGCAGCAGCCAATTTGCGCACAGCAAGCTCCCAGACACAGCAATGTGTTAATGACCAGATCATCTGCTTTTGTTACGTTGATTGAGGGATAAATATTGGCCCCAGGGAGAACTACCCCTGCTCTTCTTCTAAACAGTGGCCGTGGGATCTTTTACGCCCACCTGAGAGAGCAGATAGGGCCTTGGTTTAACGTCTCATCCGAAAGACGGCACCTCTGACAGTGCAGCACTCCCTCAGTACTGCCCCTCCGACAGTGCAGCACTCCCTCAGTACTGCCCCTCCGACAGTGCGGCGCTCCCTCAGTACTGCCCCTCCGACAGTGCGGCACTCCCTCAGTACTGCCCCTCCGACAGTGCGGCTCCCTCAGTACCGCCCCTCCGACAGTGCGGCGCTCCCTCAGTACTGCCCCTCCGACAGTGCAGCGCTCCCTCAGTACCGCCCCTCCGACAGTGCGGCGCTCCCTCAGTACCGCCCCTCCGACAGTGCGGCGCTCCCTCAGTACTGCCCCTCCGACAGTGCGGCGCTCCCTCAGTACCGCCCCTCCGACAGTGCGGCGCTCCCTCAGTACTGCCCCTCCGACAGTGCGGCGCTCCCTCAGTACCGCCCCTCCGACAGTGCGGCGCTCCCTCAGTACCGCCCCTCCGACAGTGCGGCGCTCCCTCAGTACTGCCCCTCCGACAGTGCGGCGCTCCCTCAGTACCGCCCCTCCGACAGTGCGGCGCTCCCTCAGTACCGCCCCTCCGACAGTGCGGCGCTCCCTCAGTACCGCCCCTCCGACAGTGCGGCGCTCCCTCAGTACTGCTCTGGAGTGTCAGCCTAGCTTTTTGTGCTCAAGTCTCTGGAGTGGGACCTGAACCACAACCTTCTGACTCAGAGGCAAGTGTGCTACCCACTGAGCCACAGCTGACAATTAAGAGGGAAGGCGGGAAATAAAATAGTTCTGGAGAAGAATTAGAATTAAAAACGTTGCACGTTTCCACGCTTTGGTGTGAAAATGTTAATTTAAACGTTACAGAAATAGCCACTCTAGATGCTGCACCATTGACGAGAATAGTCTATTGGGAAACAAAGCAAGTCATTCAGCACTCAGTGAGTGAGTCAGTGACTGACAGGATAAAGAGAACATTTGACTCACGGGGTTACCGCTGTTGAGTGCCTTCTCCTTTTCTGGGAGAAGCGACTGAGGTAGAAATTGTGTGACTGACAAAAAAAAAATGGAATTATAAAATTGTACGTCACAGAAAGTGAAGCGCAGACAGTGTGGGCACTATTACCTGGTGCAGGAAACATTGGGACAACAGCAGGAACAGCAGTGTGGTGGGGCGAATGAAGAGGCCCAGTCTCTCAAAATATTCGGCGCAGATAGCTGAACTGGGGCCTGCACGACTCCTGCCGATACAGATGACTCCAGTTCAGTGAATTGCTGACAGGTGGATATTTCTGTGAGGTGAACAGAAACCTGAAAATCCCCCCAAACCACCTCCCCCCGCCTCTGCTGCCAACGGCTGAATTATTTCAGCTGTTAGTTTATGTTATGCTTTTGCCTGGATTCGCCATTTAGTCGCATTTTCTTCTTCTTAGGCAGTCCCTCGGAACCGAGGATGACCTGCTTCCACACTAAAAATGAGTTCTCAGGTGACTGATGAGTCCAATGCGGGACTTACAGTCTCTGTCACAGGTGGGGCAGACGCTGGTTGAAGGGGCGGGTGTGTGGGGTGCTTGGGTTGACGTGCGCTCCTTCCGCTGCTTGCGCTTCGCTTCCGCTTGCTCCCGGCGAAGAGACTCGAGGTGTTCGGCGCCTTCCCGGATGCTTCTCCTCCACTTTGTGCGGTCTTGGGCCAGGGATTCCCAGGTGTCAGTGGGGATGTTGCACTTTTTCAAGGAGGCTTTGAGGGTGTCCTTGAAGCGTTTCCTCTGCCCACCTGGGGCTCTCTTGCCGTGCTGGAGCTCTGAGTAGAGCGCTTGTTTTGGGAGTCTCGTATCAGGCATGCAGACGATGTGACCCGACCATCGGAGCTGATCGAGCGTTGTCAAAGCTTCGATGCTGGGGATGTTGGCCTGAGCGAGAACACTGTCGTTGGTGCGCCTATCCTGCCAATGGATTTGCAGGATCTTGCGGAGGCAGCGTTGGCGGTACCTCTCCAGTGCTTTGAGGTGCCTGCTGTACATGGTCCATGACTCTGAGGCATACAGGAGGGCGGGTATCACTACTGCTCTGTAGACCATGAGCTTGGTGTCGGGCTTGAGGTCCTGGTCTTCAAACACTCTCTTCCCTCAGGCGACCGAAGGCTGCACTGGCACACTGAAGGCAATGTTGGACTTCGTCATCGACGTCTGACTGCACAAATTACACACATCTGCACTCCACGTATTACACAGGTTTGCATTACCAACATATATCCTCATAGCACGCATCTACTTTACACAGATTCACACTCCACATATTAGTGTGAAACTCAATCCCACGTTACTCGCACAAGTTCTGCTGGTGCTTTCTGCTACCCCACCCCGTTTACTCCCTTGCGCTCCTGAAGGTGCTAACCTTTGCTCGGGTACAGTTACACAGGGCACCCGCAGCTCTCCAGCACTTCAGCTGGACGTAAAAGATCCCACGGACACTATTTCGAAGAAGAGCAGGGGAGTTCTCCCCGGTGTCCTGGCCAATATATATCCCTCAACCAACATAACAAAAACAGATGATCTGGTCATTATCACATTGCTGGTTGTGGGAGCTTGCTGTGCGCGAATTGCCGTTTCCCACATTGCACCTCATTGTTTCTTCGCCTTCAAAACTGATGTCCTCACTTTTCACCTTAAAAATCCTACCTTCACCCCCTTATTCCTCCTCTAACTGACCACCTTTGTGAGGAACTCACTGGCTTTTGTTTGTCGCATCTTGCAAATGGTCCAGCTGAATTTGGGAAGGAAGTTCGTGGGAAGGAAGTTCGTGGGAAGAACCTCCATCTTATTCTGTGACCGATCGAACGGGGTACGCACTGCTGAGGTGATTGCTTTTTAATTCCGAGACTTTATAATCACCCCTGCTCTATCACGGAAATAAACTGTCCATTGATGCAGTGGGACCGCACGCTGTCGTGGTTACTAATGCTTGCACATCATTGAATGACCATGGTTTGGCTGATAAATAATGGCTAATGGTGCAGGATAAATTACCTTTCTCTCTGCTAATGATTGCTTGAGGCCACTCATGCCAGGCAGGACCAGATGGTGACCACTTCGATCATACACTTGTCAGGAATTCTCAAGAAGTACATTAATCAGGCACTTCTTGTGTTGCCATATTTGCAGCGTGAAGCTTGCTCTGCCGTCACTGCAGGTTTTAGCGTGGGCAAAGCACCCTATCCTGCCCAGGCTGCACTCAGCTCTGGGGTGTGCCTTTGGCGTGATGGGGGACATCACCAGGAACAAAACAATGAACAGGGGTTTCACCCCCGCCAACGATTTCGCCCTTTCCTCTTCTGAAAGACAGTGCCTCTCTTGCTGCAGTGAGCTTTCGCAGGCACTGGCAGCCCTCTGATACCTCACCCAAGCGGCTCAATCTTGTCCTCACTTGACGTTCACACACACACCCTCTTCCAGCAGAGGATAAAAGACCATAAAGAGGATACGAACATAAGAAATAGGAGCAGGAGTCGGCCATTTGGCCCCTCGAGCCTGCTCCGCCATTCAATAAGATCATGGCTGATCTTCTACCTCATCTCCAGTTTCCTGCACTACCCCCATATCCCTTGATTCCCTTAATATCCAAAAATCTATCGATCTGTGTCTTGAATATACTCAACGACTGAGCCTCCACAGCCCTCTGGGGTAGAGAATTCCAAAGATTCACCACCCTCTGAGAGAAGAAATTCCTCCTCGTCTCCGTCTTAAATGGGCGACCCCTTATTCTGAGACTGTGCCCCCTCGTTCTAGATTCCTCCACGAGGGGAAACATCCTGTCAGCATCTACCCTGTCCAACCCCTTCAGAATCTTATGTGTTTCAATAAGATCACCTCTCATTCTTTTAAACTCCAATGAGTATAGGCCCAACCTGCTCAACCTTTCCTCATAAGACAACCCTTCCATCCCAGAAATCAACCTAGTGAACCTTCTCTGAACTGCCTCCAATGCAAGTATATCCCTCCTTAAATAAGGGGACCAAAACAGCACGCAGTACTCTCGGTCTGGTCTCACCAGCGTCCTATACAGTTGTAGCAAGACTTCCCTACTTTTATACTCCATCCCCCTTGAAATAAAGGCCAACATTCCATTTGCCTTCCTAATTACTTCACACCAGATCTTAGGAAGAAATTCCTTACTGAAATAGTGCTAACTTATGGCATAATCTGTCAGGAACTGGAATAGAGTCAATGGCATTAGAAGTGTTCAAAATGTGGCTGAATATTATAATGGGGGAGTTTGAGTTTTGGAGGGATGGGCTGAATGGCCTTTACTCATTCTTGATTTTTCTTCGTCTTACAAGGAAAAATAAGTAAAATAAAGTTCGGTCTGTAAGATCTGGAGAGTAAAACGCTTTCCTCTCCTCTCTCTTACGGTGTAAAATCCTTACTTTGCTTCTGTTAAGCAGGTTACTGGAAGTGCCCCGGATGGCTCATTGTTAAAGCTCTGACACTGAGCCATATAGACCAGAGGTTTCCAGTTTTGACTCTGCTGAATTAGGAGTGGAGTTCAAACCTGCAGCCTTCTGATTCGAGGCACTTTGACATTGGTGCTTGTTTATTTCGGGTCATGCAAGAGCAACACTCAAACCGGCAGGCAATGCCAAGGATTTTCGAGCAAGGTCCCACAGTGAAAGATCGGTGTCTAACCCAATGCACCACCCAGCCCCCCCCAGTATTTAGTAGTTTTGTTTCTCCCTCAAACCTCCGAGAAGAGGAAATGTAGACCTAGATTTTCCGATCGGCATTATTTTAACACCAGCATTAACCCTTTTTTTAAAATAACGGCGATCAGGATATCTAGGCTACAATCATAGAATGATACAGCACAGAAAGAGGCCATTCGGCCCATCGTGCCTGTGCTGGCTCTTTGAAAGAGCTCTCCAATTAGTCCCACTCCCCCTGCTCTTTCCTCATAGCCCTGCAAAATTTTCCCCTTCAGGTATGTATCCAATTCCCTTTTGAAAGTTACTATTGAATCTGCTTCCACCGCGCTTTCAGGCAGCGCGTTCCAGATCACAACAACTCGCTGCGTAAAAAGAAATGTTTCTCTATGTCGCCTCTGGTTCTCTTACCAATTACCTTTAATCTGTGTCCTCTGGCCACTGGAAAGAGTTTCTCCTTATTTACTCTGTCAAAGCCCCTCATCATTTTGAACGCCTCTATTAAATCTCCCCTTAACTTTCTCTGCTCTAAGGAGAACAATCCCAGCTTCTCTCCAGTCTCTCTCCGCATGACTGAGGTCCCTCATCCCTGGGACCGTTCCAGTAAATCTCCTCCGCACCCTCTCCAAGGCCTGGATATCCTTCCTAAAGTTGTTGGTTCGTGAGCGACAATCAGTCAGCGAGGGGGAATTTGGTTAAAATGTCTTGTGTTTCCCTTTAAGAGGCAGACCATAGTCATGCTGCTGAGCTCTGCATCTGACCTGAAACAAGCAACAAACGTGAAAATAAGATTCAACGGATAAATTTCAGGGGAACAGCATCTTCCTCTGTGATTGTATTCCATTACTAATTGATTTGTACTAATGGCAGTATCTGATCTGCGTTTATCGATACAGAAACATTAAATTACTGCTAAAGCTGTCAATAAATCTGCGGCAATAATATCCTCCCAATTACACAAAAAGCTTTTTCCACCTCAAGCAATTACTTAAACTGTGTCATAAAAGGCCTGTGGAACAATAGAAAATGAAACCGTTTGTGCTCTCCGCGCATCTGCAACGTTTTTATCAGTCAACCTTTTCATTATGTTAGCACTCCCTGCACATCCGCCCCTCCCCTGGCCAGCCAAGCTCTTCGTCGGCCTCTGGCAATCGCAACTTGTGCCAGGCCACCAGGTGATGGACGAGGCCGAACCCGAGCACTTCTACTGCTGTGCTAAGTGCCCAGGCTTCACTTGGCCACCTACCTTTCATACCCTGGATGAACTGCCATCACCACCAATATTCTACCATAGAACGATGCAGCGCAGAAGGAGGACATTCGGCCCATCATGCCTATGCCGGCTCTTTAAAAGGGCTGTCTAATGTAGTCCCACTCCCCGCTGTGTCAGCCGTGGCTCAGTGGGTAGCAGCCTCACTTCTGAGTTAGAAGGTTGTGGGTTCAAGTTCCACTGAGGGACTTGGGCACATAAAGCTAAGCTGACACTCCAGTGCAGTGCTGAGGGAGTGCCGCACTGTCAGAGGGGCAGTACTGAGGGAGTGCCGCACTGTCGGAGGGGCGGTACTGAGGGAGCGCCGCACTGTCGGAGGGGCAGAACTGAGGGAGCGCCGCACTGTCGGAGGGGCGGTACTGAGGGAGCGCCGCACTGTCGGAAGGGCAGTACTGAGGGAGTGCCGCACTGTCGGAGGGGCAGTACTGAGGGAGCGCCGCACTGTCGGAGGGGCAGTACTGAGGGAGCGCCGCACTGTCGGAGGGGCGGTGCTGAGGGAGCGCCGCACTGTCGGAGGGACAGTACTGAGGGAGTGCCACACTGTCGGAGGGACAGTACAGAGGGAGCACCGCACTGTCGGAGGGGCGGTACTGAGGGAGCGCTGCACTGTCGGAGGGGCGGTGCTGAGGGAGCGCCGCACTGTCGGAGGGACAGTACTGAGGGAGCGCCGCACTGTCGGAGGGACAGTACTGAGGGAGCACCGCACTGTCGGAGGGGCGGTACTGAGGGAGCGTTGCACTGTCAGAGGGGCGGTACTGAGGGAGCGTTGCACTGTCGGAGGGGCGGTACTGAGGGAGCGCCGCACTGTTGGAGGGGCGGTACTGAGGGAGCGCCGCACTGTTGGAGGGGCGGTACTGAGGGAGCGCCGCACTGTCGGAGGGACAGTACAGAGGGAGCACCGCACTGTCGGAGGGGCGGTACTGAGGGAGCGCTGCACTGTCGGAGGGGCGGTGCTGAGGGAGCGCCGCACTGTCGGAGGGACGGTACTGAGGGAGCGCCGCACTGTCGGAGGGACGATACTGAGGGAGCGCTGCACTGTCGGAGGGGCAGTACTGAGGGAGCGCCGCACTGTCAGAGGGGCAGTACTGAGGAAGTGCTGCACTGTCGGAGGAGCCGTCTTTCGGATGAGACATTAAACTGAGGCCCTGTCTGCTCTCTCAGGTGGACGTAAAAGATCCCATGGCACTATTTCGAAGAGGAGATGGGGAGTTCCCCCCGGTGACCTGGCCAATATTTATCCCTCAACCAACATAACAAAAACATTATCACATTGCTGTTTGGGGGAGCTTGCTGTGCGCAAATTGGCTGCCGTGTTTCCCACATTACAACAGTGACTCCACTTCAAAAAATACTTCATTGGCTGTAAATCGCTTTGAGATGTCTGGTGGTCGTGAAAGGCGCTATATAAATGGAAATCTTTTTTACTTTCCCCATAGCCCTGTATCCAATTCCCTTTTGAAAGTTACTATTGAATCTGCTTCCACCGCCCTTTCAGGCAGCGCATTCCAGATCACAACAACTCGCTGCGTAAATAAAATTCTCCTCATCTCCCCCTCTGGTTCTTTCATCAATTATCTTCAATCTGTGTCCTCTGGTTACCGACCCTCCTGCCACTGGAAACAGTTTCTCCTCATTTACTCCATCAAAACCCCTCATAATTTTGAACGCCTATATTAAATCTCCCCTTAACCTTCTCTGCTCTAAGGATCACTCTGAGACTCGGGAAGCTGCTGGGTCTCCACATTGTGGTACCACATCAAAGTCAACAGAAATGTTCTTTTTGTTTTTAAATTCCTTCGATTTTCTCACTTGAAGGGTACAGTTCCTGTCGTCCAAGACTTTACCCAGATGACCATCCTGAGGGCCTAAGACTTGAGCACATAATCTAGGCTGGCACTCCTGTGCCGTACTGAGGGAGCGCCGCAGTGTCGGAGGTGCCGTCTTTCAGATGAGACGTTAAACCGAGGCCCCGTCTGCTCTCTCAGGTGGACATAAAAGATCCCACCGGCGCTATTTCAAGAAGGGCAGGGGGGAGTTCTCCCCGGTGTCCTGGCCAATATTTATCCCTCAATCAACATCACTATAAAAGCACAACGTAACTACAAATTTGAAAATTGCATCTCATGGATACTATGTTTTCCAGTAAACCTAGTACATCAGATTCAACCACTTGCAGAAAGGTAAATTGGGACGGCCCTCATATGCTTTTCTCTCAGTGGTGCAAGGGCAATATTGCATTGGGTGCTGGTCTTAGACTAGGGGACACAGATTTAAGGTTTTGGGCAAGAGATACAGGGGGGGATGTGAGGAAAAACTTTTTTACGCAGCGAGTGGTGAGGACCTGGAACTCGCTGCCGGCGGAAGCGGAGCCACTCAGGGAGAAATTGGGAATCGCCCCGTTTGGGGCGCAATTATCGGCCGGGCGCAAAGTTTAGCGCTTGGCGCTAATTATCGCCTCCGACTGCAAACTTGGCTTCTATCGCCCTGGAGGTGATTGGAGCGCTAAATCAGGCGTTACACACCTCTCTTAAGGCGCTAACACCGAGGAGCGAGGCGCTACCTCAGAGCGCTGGCGAAGCTCATGTGATGTCAGTCAGCAATGGAACACAGACACACTGGCGCCGGCCAGTTCTTAAAGGGGAGGGTCGATCTTGCTTTCCATCCACACCCTGCTCATTGCAGCCTTGAATCTCGGCCTGGAGAGACCTGTACATCAAATCTGCTGGAAAGAACAATGGAGAGGCCCAGGGAAAGAGCTCAGTGTGCAGCCCCCATAGTCTCTTCTAAATTGATGCAAGGAATGTCAAATCAAAATGAACCTGCAAAGTGCTGCTCAGTACGCAAAACTCCTTCCCACGGCGTTGAATCTCTCCAGAAGTCTCTCTCTCTCTCAGAATGTGTGGTGCAAAAATGTCGCCGAAAAAAAAGGCAGGAAGCAGTTGCCTTTAAATAGCGCTCCCCCAGTCCCTTCCTGACTGCAAAATGCTCCCCTCAACCTGTCGTTGCTAGCGGCAGGCGGTAAAGCAGGGGGCGCCACTCAATATCCTGTCCGGGGCGTTGCGATCTGCAGGCGCAGGAGATTGTGGCGGTAGTGTTTAGTGCCGCCGCAAAATGTCTGGTCAATTTCGCGAGCGGTGCAAACATCGCCCCGCCCGGGCGCTAGTTGCTTTGCGCCCTATTAGGGCGCTAACAGGAGGTGCAAAGCAACTGAATTTTTCCCCCTCAATGTTTTCAAGGGGAGACTGGATAGGCACTTGAGGGAAATAAACTTGCAGGGCTACGGGGATAGAGCGGGGGAATGGGACTGACTGGATTGCTCTACAGAGAGCGGGCACGGACTCGATGGTCCGAATGGCCTCCTTCTGTGCCGTTATGACTCTATTTTCTAGCATGTAACAGGAAGGGACAGGCATTTGAAAAGGTTACAATGGTACTGTGATGAAAATAGAAGAGCAGGCAAAGCGAATTGCCAGTTAATAATCGACAAGATCACAAGACAGATCATGAGATAGGTTCTGGTTAGGATGACCCATGGATCTCATTCTTGCTCGCCCAGAGTTACCGAGGCCATTTATCGTACCCAATTTACAGACCAGTTGCGATCAACTACCAGCACAGACGGTAAATCAATCCTCGGACCTTCTGTATTAAGCTATTTGGAACAGATTGCAGTGAAGGTCATTGGCATGCATACATTAATAGCTGTATGATATGAAAGGTATGTTTTACAAATGCACACACGTCCTAAAGGTCCTAAGCCGTCCCAACGTACTCTTCTATACAATGCAAGTGTATCAAATATCATGTTGCAGGGCAATAATACAATCTTGAAATTCATGTAGGAAGTGTAAACTGGCTGTCACAATGACATGTGAACCCTCGGATTGTATTACAGATTTGTTACTCATTCCTGCGGAATCCATGTTTCTGTGTTTAATACACTCAGGGCGACCGACAGGTGATTCTATCACGGATGTTGCTTTTCTCCTGCATGTTATCCATTATAGAGACAAGGAATTCCCCTGTACCAAGCTGCTATTAAGTGACTACTCGCACAAATGTTTTTTTCTAAATGACAGGGACTTTAAGAAATTTTGCCCTCCCACACACACACACACACACATCAGTGGACACATATTCCCTTCACTGGACTAGCAGGACGGGACACACATTTCATAGCGACTGTTCTGTATCTACAGAATGTCAGTTTGCCAGTCATTTTAAAAAAAATTCGTTTATGGGATGTGGGCGTCGTTGGCAAGGCCAGCATTTATTGCCCATCCCTAGTTGCCCTTGAGAAGGTGGTGGTGAGCCGCCTTCTTGAACCGCTGCAGTCCGTGTGGTGAAGGTACTCCCACAGTGCTGTTAGGGAGGGAGTTCCAGGATTTTGACCTAGCGATGATGAAGGATCGGCGATATACTTCTCGGTCAGGATGGTGTGTGACTTGGAGGTGGTGGTGTTCCCATGCGCCTGCTGCCCTTGTCCTTCTAGGTGGAAGAGGTCGCGGGTTTGGGAGGTGCTGCTGAAGAAGCCTTGGCGAGTTGCTGCAGTGCATCTTGTAGATGGTACACACTGCAGCCACGGTGCACTGGTGGTGGAGGGAGTGAATGTTTAAGATGGTAGAGGGGGTGCCAATCAAGCGGGCTGCTTTGTCCTGGATGGTGTCGAGCTTCTTGAGTGTTGTTGGAGCTGCACTAATCCAGGCAAGTGGAGAGTATTCCATCACACTCCTGACTTGTGCCTTGTAGATGGTAGAAAGGCTTTGGGGAGTCAGGAGGTGAGACACTCGCCACAGAATACCCAGCCTCTGACCTGCTCTTGTTGCCACAGTATTGATGTGGACCTTTGGCAACAGCAGTGAGGAAAATAACAGCTGGCACTGCTTCCCTGTCAGACCCGTGCAGCGTCCAAGAAATTTCAAAAAGGGAGAGATGAAAGGTAAGTTTTAAAAACAAATGTGCACACTCCACAACTACAGACCCAATATTTATAGTGCAGCAACTTTACAAAATACCTCATCAGGGCAGGAGGAGGTGCGGTGTGCGGAGGGAACAACAGTGCGGTGATGTGTTTCTGCCTTTTGCAAGCTGATATGGAAGTGATGTGGCTATAGATGAGTCTCCCACAGGCCAGACCATTCTGGCTGAGGAACGAAACACTGGGAGGCAGAATTACGGAGAGAGGTGATTGATTGCACCCTTCTCGTGTGCCACAGGCGATCCCGGACTCAAAACAGTGAAGCCATGGTGTAAAGCTCAAAAACCTGACTAGCTTTGGCAATTACAGATGCCGCAGCATGTTTGTCTGCCAGTGCGCATGCCACGGAGCGATAGGCCACGGATTCGTGGCTGTGATTCCCCACATCTTGACATCCTGAGCCCAGATTTTGCTGAGCTTACAGTCAGATTTTGGCCTGGTGAACCGATGCCCAGGAGTGGAGAATGGGGAGGATTGGGCAATGGAAGATTCTGCCTTAAACAGGTGAGCGCTTCATTGACACATCGGGCGGTGGAGATGTTCTGTAAGAAGAGCCAACGTAGCCTGACTGGCTACACCCATCAAGATGCCATCAGTCATTTCTGCATGCCCCGGTCACCTCATACCTGTCGATGACCAAATGAATTCATGCTCTCATGATCTTGGATCAGCAAGAGGTAGATGCAGAGCTGCACCATCTGCTGCAAGAACATCCACAGCTGGCAGGAAGCATAAGGCTAGCACATCCAGTGACAGTAAAGGTCAATGTTGGCGTGCAACTTGGCTCCAAGGAGATACCCACATAGGATATACGGCACAGAAACAGGCCATGCTGCAATGCTGACCTACCGGGATGGTGCCATGGAGTGGAGATGTTATAACTATCGCCTTGTGGACCTTATGTTTGTTGGCCCTTTTATCTCACAACCTCACACGGACCCTTCTAAAAGCACGACTGGCTTTAAACAATTTGTGGTTCATTTTACAACTGGAGTATTGTGTCCAATTCTGGGCACCGCACTTTAGGAAGGATGTGAAGGCTTTAGAGAGGGTGCAGAAAAGATTTACCAGAATGGTTCCAGGGATGAGGGACTTCAGTTACGTGGAGAAGCTGGGGTTGTTCTCCTTCGAACAGAGAAGATTGAGAGGAGATTTGATCGAGGTGTTCAAAATCATGAGGGGTCTAGACAGAGTAGATAGAGAGAAACTGTTCCCATTGGCGGAAGGGTTGAGAACCAGAGGACACAGATTTAAGGTGATTGGCAGAAGAACCAAAGGCGACATGAGGGAAAACTTTTTTACGCAGCGAGTGGTTAGGATCTGGAATGCACTGCCTGAAAGGGCGGTGGAGGCAGATTCAATCATGGCTTTCAAAAGAGAATTAGATAAGTACCTGAAGGGAAAAAATTTGCAGGGCTACGGGGAAAGGGCGGGGGGAGTGGGACTAGCTGAAGTGCTCTTGCAGAGAGCCGGCATGGGCTCGACGGGACGAATGACCTCCTACTGTGCTGTAACCATTCGATGATTCTATTCTATGATTTCATCATCTAGGAACACATCATGTGGCGTGGTGCTTCCCAGGCAGGTGAACTTATCTACTGCAGACAATGTGTGCCCTTCCATGGTGATATTCAGTCACGCATAAGGTTTTCCAGGGGCTGGCTGGTATATAATTTCCGTCTTCTCCAGACTGATAGTGAGGGCAAATTTCTTATAAGCATCTGAGACATGGCCCATGGCGACTTGGTGACCCCCAGGATGTTGATGGTGGAGGATGCAACAATGGTAATGCCATTGAATGTCAAGGGGCGGTGGTTAGACTCTCTCTTGTTGGAGATGGTCATTGCCTGGCACTTGTGTGGTGCGAATGTCACCTGCTATTTATCAGCCCAAGCCTGGATATTGTCTCGGTCTTGCTGCATGCGGCCACGGCCTGCTTCAATATCTGATTATGTACACAAATCTTTGAAGGTGCCAGGACACGTTGAGAAGTCTGTTAAAAAAGCTTATGGGATGTTTGGCTTTATTAATAGAGGCATAGAGTACAAAAGCAAGGAAGTTACGCTAAACCTTTATAAAACACTGGTTAGGCCCCAGCTGGAGTATTGTGTCCAATCCTGGGCACCACACTTTAGGAAGGATGTCAAGGCCTTGGAGAGAGTGCGGAGGAGATTTACTAGAATGGTCCCAGGGATGAGGGACTTCAGTTATGTGGAGAGACTGGAGAAGCTGGGATTGTTCTCCTTAGAAAGAAAGAAGAAAGACTTGCATTTCTATAGCGCCTTTCACGACCACCAGACGTCCCAAAGCGCTTTACAGCCAATGAAGTACTTTTGAAGTGTGGGCACTGTTGTAATGTGGGAAACGCGGCAGCCAATTTGCGCACAGCAAGCTCCCACAAACAGCAATGTGATAATGACCAGATCATCTGTTTTTGTTGGTTGAGGGATAAATATTGGCCTCAGGACACCGGGGAGAACTCCCCTGCTCTTCCTCAAAATAGTGCCATGGGATCTTTTACGTCCACCTGAGAGGGCAGACGGGGGCCTCGGTTTAACGTCTCATCCGAAAGACGGCACCTCCGACAGTGCGGCACTCCCTCAGCACTGCACTAGAGTGTCGGCCTAGTTTTATGTGCTCAAGTCCCAGAGAAGTTTAAGAGTTGATTTGATAGACGTGTTCAAAATCATGAGAACCATGTTATTAATCATTCAAGTACATTAGATGCGAACAGCAGTCTTCAGGCTATTCTGGAGGATGCACTAGCTCTGAGCACCTGACTTCCATACTAAGAAGCCTGTTGCTCTCCTGCAACCAGCCTGGCTCTGAGCACAATCTCCCGAGCGCCCGATACGAGTCGGTAAACTCGCACGCGTTAATGTTTCAAAAACAGGAAGGAATTCTGAAAAAATTAACTTGGGAATACGTGCAACAACATCACTCCGGGAAAACACCGGGACCAGATAAGTCCCGACAGAAATCTAGGTATTTCGAAACAGTATTTGTTCATTGTCTTTACAGTTGTTTCTCCCACAAAGGCAAAGGCTTCCTGTTAATAAATTCACAATGTTTTCCACGGCTGACGTCCTGTATAAAAAATGTAGTAGAAATGTTATATTTGTCGATGCATTTAAGGGGAAGCTAGATAAGCAAAAGAAGGACTTGCATTTATACAGCGCAGGACATCCCAAAGCGAGTGAAGTACTTTTTGAAGTGTAGTCGCTGTTGTAATGTGGGAAACGCGGCAGCCATTTTGTGCACAGCAAGCTCCCACAAGCAGCAATGTGATAAATGACCAGATCATCTGTTTTTTGAGGGATAAATATTGGTTCGGGACACAACTCTCCTGCTCCTCTTCGAAATAGTGGCCACGGGATCTTTTATGTCCACCTGAGAGGGCAGACGGCGCCTCGGTTTAACGTCTCATCTGAAAGACGGCACCTGCGACAGTGCGGCGCTCCCTCAGCACTGCACTGGGAGTGTCGGCCTAGCTTTATGTGCTCGAGTCTCTGGAGCGGGACTTGAACCCACAACCTTCTGACTCAGAGGCGAGGAGTGCTACCCATGGCCGACACGTGAGGGAGAAAGGAGTAGAAGGATATGCTTATAGAGTGAGATGAAGTAGAGTGGGGAGGAGGCTGGTGTGAAGCATAGACCGGTTGGGTCGAATGGCCCGTTTCTGTGCCGTAAATTCGATGCGACTTACTGATCAAGGAATTCTGCTAATGTCACAAGCACCATCTGGGGATAATCTCAGGAAGTGATGGATCTGATGGGCTTGCCATTGAAGGGAGTGCCAGAATCCCAGCCAGAGTGACGAGTAGCAAACAAACTGTGCATGTGGAACATTCACACAGTACCCTTAAAGTTGCACTTGCAGGTTCCCAGCAACTGCACATCCATGAAACTTGCACACGCACTATTTCCCTCATTGCTGTCAAAAAAGGGGGGCAGATTCAGCAGCACGGAAGCTATCTCGGTTCGAAAATCTAAAAATTGTATACGTTAAAGAAAGTTTGACCCCCCCTCACTGCAGTCAAGACACTTCCTGCCACATTTCTCATCCTGCGAGTCTGCTGCTCCTGATAAATGGAGCTCTCCGCTATCCAGCATTAATCTCATTCTGCTGCATGCGGGGCAAGAGATTAAGCTGCAGCCGCAGCCACAATCTGCTACAAAGCCAGGAAGATCAAAGCAATGGGAATAGACAGAACTCGGATCCTTCCTGTATACGCTGCTCAAAGACTTTGAGACCCAAACAGATCCAACAGCCATGCCAGGCAATCACAGGGCAAATTGGAATAGATCGGAAAGGAATTACTCAGATGTAACGTTGACAGCACCAAGCTTGCTCGGAGACAAAAGAACTGAGCTGCTGCTAGTCTTTTGCAACATTCTCTATAACCCTCCGTTGCTGTTGGGCTGACAGAAATTATAAACCATTAACTATATTTGTGGCTGTTTCCTTGCACTGACTACAAATGCTTGCCGATACCGAAGGCATCATAGAGGATGGGAGATGGCTTCACTGAAATATAAACAGGTTTCTACAGCGACCTCTGTATCGTGTCATTTATGTTCTTTCTACAAAAGATAGTCACAGAATGCGGCTGTCTATTGGGAAAACATGTCGACAGGGATTTGAGACAAAGGTTTCCAGGGCAATGTAGCCAGACGGTATTAAAGCACATACATAGGACTTAGAACCTATTGCATAAAAAGACATTTCACTCCAGTTTGTACTCTTAGTTATTGCTTATGAGCTATTTTTGCTGTTCCGTATTCTCCCTTCCTTTCCTGAAGGGCTTTGCTGGGGTACAGTTCCAGTTAGCCTCCAATTACTTGCGCAAGTGGTCATTATTCACCTGTGAACCTGGAAAGTGAGTGTTGGCCATGGGAACGTAGGAACAGGAGTAAGCCGTTCAGCCCCTCGAGCCTGTTATGCAGGAACAGAGGAGGCCATTCAGTCCTTCGAGCCTGTTACACAGGAGCAGGAGGAGGCCATTCAGTCCTTCGAGCCTGTTATGCAGGAACAGGAGGAGGCCATTCAGTCCTTCGAGCCTGTTATGCAGGAACAGGAGGAGGCCATTCAGCCCTTCGAGCCTGTTCCGCCATTCAATGAGATCATGGCTGTCTGTGACCTAACTTTATCTACCCGCCTTTGCCCCGTATCCCTTAATACCCTTGGTTAACAGAAAGCTATCAATCTCAGATTTAAAATTAACAATTGATCTAGCATCAATTGCCGTTTGCGGGAGAGAGTTCCAAACTTCTACCACCCTTTGTGTGTAGAAGTGTTTCCTAATTTCACTCCTGAAAGGTCTGGCTCTAATTTTTAGACTATGCCCCCTAGTCCTAGACTCCCCAACCAGCGGAAATAGTTTCTCTCTCTCTACCCTATCAGTTCCCCTTAATATCCTGAAAACTTCGATCAGATCACCCCTTAACCTTCTAAATTCCAGAGAATACAACCCTAGTTTGTGTGATCGCTCCTCGTAACTTAACCCTTGGAGTCCGGGTATCATTCTGGTAAACCTACACTGCACTCCCTCCAAGGCCAGTATATCCTTCCTAAGGTGTTGTGCCCAGAACTGCTCACAGTACTCCAGGTGTGGTCTAACCAGGGCTTTGTACAGCTGCAGCATAACTTCTACCCCCTTGTATTCTAGTCCTCTAGATATAAAGGCCAGCATTCCATTAGCCTTTTTGATTATTTTCTGTATCTGTCCATGACATTTTAATGATTGATGTACCCGGACCCCCCGAGTCTCTTGGAGATTAGATGAGCCCGACTGGCTCCCCACCTGGTATTCCGCACATGTGCACTTTCAGTTGACATCAGCGATGAGGGATGGGAAACCTGGCTGATCTTTCCATCTCCACCCCAGGATCTTGAGGCCATTGTCCCTCCTCCCCCTCCAACTAACAGCTAACTCCGCACAGCCCAGGAATCAAACATGGATCAAATCTGTGTGCTATTGGGGAGCTCGGGGTTTAGCGTTACCAGCCATTGGCGATTCTCGGAATGAATTCGTAAGAGAGGGGGGGGGGGGCGTCAGTACGGTTCTGATTGGATATAAGTCAACAATGACTTGTGTATTTGACATTAATTGGTATTGAGAAGAAAAAGATTTAAAAGGCATAATGTTTGTTTTGGTTTGTTTGTCCACAGGGAATATCCCACCTAACTGTGAAATGAATCATGATGTTGCATATCGATGTTTTTACCATTGTTGAGCAAACCAACATCAGTAATTACTCAGAGTACACAGTTAATATTGCCCCCAGGCAGTATGTTCAGCAGCTGGTCAATACGGACACTAACTAGCCGTTTTTTACTGCTGATCCATTTCCACATTCAGAATATCGAAGGATCTGATCAAGTAAAGCGAGAAGCATGTGTCATGGAAAGAATATGTCATCGGCGAGTCAGGAGTGGGTTTTTCCTTCAATGGTTTTGCGCCAGTACTAGTGGGTGGCAAGTGCTCTTATGGCGTTCTTCCATCCATTATTTTAACACAGGCATCGACTCATTTGTTTTAAATGGGTTAACGCCTTCTCCTAAAATATGGACAGATGATGTCGCATGAATGCGCCAAGTTTTCCTCCCCTAACTTCGCCAACAGCCATTTCTCCAGATCAGTCAGGCAGAGTACTGCGTGCAGTTCTGGTCACCACATTACAGGAAAGATGTGATCGCACCAGAGAGGGTACAGAGGAGATTTACAAGGATGTTGCCGGGAGTAGAGAATCTTAGCTATGAGGAAAGACTGGATAGGCTGGGTTTGTTTTCTTTGGAACAGAGGAGGCTGAGGGGAGACCTTACTGAGGTGTATAAAATTATGAGGGGCCGAGATAAAGTGGATAGAAAGGACCTATTTCCCTTAGCAGAGGGGTCAAAAACCAGGGGGCACAGATTTAAAGTAATTGGTGGAAGGTTTAGAGGGGATTTGAGGGGAAATTTCTTCACCCAGAGGGTTGTGGGGGTCTGGAACTCACTGCCTGAAAGGGTGGTAGAGGCAGGAACCCTAACCACATTTAAAAAGTACTTGGATGTGCACTTGGGATGCTGTAACCTGCAGGGCTACGGTCCAAGAGCTGGGAAGTGGGATTAGGCTGGATAGCTCTTTGTTGGCAGGCCGCGGACACGATGGGCCGAAATGGCCTCCTTCCGTGCTGTAACTTTCTATGATTCTATGGTTTGCTCCTCGTGATACCGGGTTAACTGCCATTTGCTAGATTATTTTCCTGTCAGTCACTCTCATTTCTTTGCTGATGATCAGTGCCAATATTTTGTCTGTGCTGGTGTAAGACTACAACATCAACAACATATACGGCGCCTTTAATGTGGTAAAACGTCCCAAGGCGCTTCACAGAAGCGTTAATGAAACAAAATTCGACGCCGAGCCACATAAGGAGATACTAGGACAGCTTGGTCAAAGAGGTCAGCATCTTAGAGGAGGAGAGAGAGGCGGAGAGTTTTAGGGAGGGAGTTCAGAGCTTAGGGCCCAGGCAGCTGAGGGAACTATATATGTACTTATAGACATATCGCCGCAGACTAGGGATCAAACCCAGAACCTCCTTGGTCTGTCTGGCCGACACCTATGTCAGGCAGTATTGTACGCACCAAGCCGTTGGGAGAGATACCAGCCTGAAGTGCTGTGGATCTGAACTGGAAGTGTTTTGTTGGTCTTAAAACTCTGAAGTGCTGGCTCAGTTCTTGTGTTGCAGAATGGCTCCTGAAACTTTACAATATGTTAAAAGACATTAAGCATAAATCAAGCAGTACAGTAACCTATTTTCCTGGGGTGGGGGAACCAGAGCACAGGGAGGGTACCTTTTGATTGTGGAGGGAAGGAGGAGAGATGTTGCCCCTGCCACCAGGGTGGTCTCTCTTGTTTACAGGTTATCTACCAGGGAAAGAGAGATGGGCACCCAGCTCAGTCATGCAATGCCATCTTACGGGTGAGGATTAGACAGGAGATAATACTCAGAGCATAAGAGCCACAATTTTTCAATCAGCATCAATATCACCGCAAACTGAGCCACTGCGCAAATCGACTAGCTGAATGGTTGGGCACTGATCTGTTTATCTGGTGGAACTAGTTTTGCAATGTGTTACGGCGACTGTGGGGCTGTGAATTTTCCCATTCACACTGTGGAATGGACAGCAACATTCTTGTTGCCAGGGAAAGGGCAATCTGGCCGACAATTTAAAAAATGCATTGCATGCTGTGTGGAAGTTAAGAGCTCAATCTGCCTGGGACCAGAAATAAATGCCACCAGAGATAGCTGTGTATGTTTGCCTTCTACATCACTTTGCCTCTGGAGGCTCCTTGGAAACTCACTTGGTAATGTGGGTCCCAGTGTCTCTGGAGGCTCCTTGGAAACTCACCTGGTCTTCTTCTTCTTCTTAGGCAGTCCCTCGGAACCGAGGATGACTTGCTTCCACACTAAAAATGAGTTCTCAGGTGACTGATGAGTCCAATGTGGGACCTACAGTCTCTGTCACAGGTGAGGCAGACGGTGGTTGAAGGGGCGGGTGGGTGGGGTGCTTGGGTTGACTTGCGCTGCTTGCGCTTGGCTTCTGCTTGCTCCCGACGAAGAGACTCGAGGTGTTCGGCGCTTTCCTGGATGCTTCTCCTCCACTTTGTGCGGTCTTGGGCCAGGGATTCCCAGGTGTCAGTGGGGATGTTGCACTTTTTCAAGGAGGCTTTGAGGGTGTCCTTGAAGCGTTTCCTCTGCCCACCTGGGGCTCTCTTGCCGTGTCGGAGCTCCGAGTAGAGCGCTTGTTTTGGGAGTCTCGTATCGGGCATGCGGATGATGTGACCCGTCCATCAGAGCTGATCGAGCGTGGTCAAAGCTTCGATGCTGGGATGTTGGCCTGAGCGAGAACACAGCAAGACCGCACTGGCATTGAATGCAAAGATTGACATTTTTGGTTCAGTAATACTTGATTTTTGCCCTCTGTTCACTTAGATAGATAATTTCCATTACTGATAGCTTCCTGCTGTCACCAATCTAGCTTTAGACCTATTATTAATAATAGTCATTATTCCGGACTTGAAATTCTTTTCTATAATGTTATTCACAGTCCGGTTCACGGGGGAAGATTGTGTCTTGCATGGTCCATGCGTTTACAGGCTGGTATTATCTAAAGACTATTCTGGCACGACAATCTATGCCATTTCCACCCACTACCCATTACCCATTACTGCTGTTACTGCCATTGAGTCGTAGATTTCTACTTAAAAAAAGACTGAATAATTATGATATTAAGGAAATATTATGTATGATCAGATGGAGTTTGGTGAGCCTGTCACTGTGATTAATTGTGTGTAATATAATTTGCCATATGGCTTCATTTTCGTTTACATTTTTTTATAATTTAGGCTCCACTTTACTGACTTTAAGTCCATGTTTCGACACATCACTCGAAGCTGTGTAATATTTAACTGTTTATGAGGCTTGATTCGAGGCTTCAAAAGCCCGCAAGAGCGGCTCTGACGACAATTGTTCTATACT
The DNA here is from genome assembly GCA_030390025.1 of Squalus acanthias. Classification (NCBI taxonomy): domain Eukaryota; kingdom Metazoa; phylum Chordata; class Chondrichthyes; order Squaliformes; family Squalidae; genus Squalus; species Squalus acanthias. The sequence goes on along the minus strand of CM059450.1, from coordinate 29,080,967 downwards.
CGAGAAGCCAAGACTCAGAGCGCCAGACACCACAAAGAGAAGGCGAGCGCAGGTGAGGGGAGTCAAGACGTCGATCTGCGTTCGAAAAGCCTGTGGATCGTAGAAGGATAGACAGACTGAGGGAAGCGAGGAGTTCCACAGAATGCGGGGCCCTGAGAGCAGTAGACTGTGTTCTGAATCCAGCAAGGATGTAAGGAGCAGCAAGCGGTATAGAATGATACAGCACAGAAAGAGGCCATTCGGCCCATCGTGCCTGTGCCGGCTCTTTGAAAGAGCTCTCCAATTAGTCCCACTGCCCCCTTGCTCTTTCCCCACAGCCCTGCAAATTCTTTCTTTTTAAGCATATATCCGATTCTCTTTTGAAAGTTGCTATTGAATCTGCTTCCCCCGCCCTTCCAGGCAGCGCATTCCAGATCACAACAACTCGTGGACACCATAGAATCGTAGGAATTTACAGCACAGAAGGAGGCCATTCGGCCCATCGTGTCTGTGCCGGCCGAAAAAGAGCTCTCCAGCCTAACCCCACTTTCCAGCTCTTGGCCCGTAGCCCTGTCTAGACACAAAAGGCATCAAGGGGTATGGGGAGAGAGCGGGAATATGGTATTGAGATAGAGGATCAGCCATGATCATATTGAATGGCAGAGCAGGCTCGAAGGGCCGACTCCTGCTCCTATTTTCTATGTTTCTATGTTTCAAGTGCAGATCCAAGTACTTTTTAAATGTGATGAGGGTTCCTGCCTCTACCACCCTTTCAGGCAGCGAGTTCCAGACCCCCACCACCCTCTGGGTGAAAAAAGTTCTCCTCAACTCCCCTCTAAATCTTCTGCCAATTACTTTAAATCTACTTTTGGAATTTAAGAGCTATTTTGGTTCGTGCAGCTAAAAATAATGTCCTTTTAAACTGGGCTCAGCTTAAATGCAACAGATGGCAGTCTCTGATCTGTAAGGGCTCAAAGTGATGGTGTGATTCGCCATGGGCTGGGGTTAAAAAAACAACTGGCAGTGGCTTCACGTCCTTGTTTGGAAGTAATGCGATGTCGGTTGGGGCAGCTCAGGGAAGTAACAGCACCCCGCACCATTCCTCTCGGAGCTGTGCAATTAAATAGTTCCTTGTGAACTGAGCCTCGGTATCCAATCCAGCACGTGTTTGACACCAGTACAAGACTGCTGTAAATATAGTCGTTGGCACACAGTCAACAGCCTCTCTCAGAGGTGGTGTAATGGTGGGCAGCAGGGGAACACTCCCACAGGTGTAATAAGAGTAACACCACTTGCCAGCTTAAGGCTGTTAGTTTTTCATGGAGCAGTACCTATCTCTGTAATCTCCTCCAGCCCCACAACCCCCCCGAGATCTCTGCGCTCCTCTAATTCTGCCCTCTTGAGCATCCCTGATTATAATCGCTCAACCTTTGGTGGCCGTGCCTTCTGTTGCCTGGGCCCTAAGCTCTGGAATTCCTTGCCTAAACCTCTCCGCCTCGCTACCTCTCTTTCCTCCTTTAAGACGCTCCTTAAAACCTACCTCTTTGACCAAGCTTTTGGTCACCTGCCCTAATCCTTATGTGGCTCGGTGTCAAATTTGTTGTCTTAAAATACTCCTGTGCAGCGCCTTGGGACGTTTTACTACGTTAAAGGCGCTATATAAATACAAGTTGTTGTTGTTGTTGGACACTTTGGTCTTGTCACTTTAAAAGACAGCAAAAAAATATTTCCTGTGCTAACACGTTGCAGTGGTATTGGGTCCCGTATGTCTCTGGTATTCTGGAGAGAGAAGATCTCGGACCCAGGCATCTTGGGTCTCACTGTGCAGCAACCCACCACTCTATCAGCACTTCCAAATCCTTTCCGCTCTCTTCTTATTTTTCCCCATCTACTGTAATCCTCACTTGCCATCTCATTCCTTGCAGATAATCCGAGATCATATCGGCACAAAGTGGTCAATTCTAGCCTCCACACAGAGACCTTCAGGAAGATTGTTTGAGCTGCTTTCGCCCATTTAAAGTCATAAAGGGATTCGATCGGGTAGATACAGAGGAGCTGTTTCTTCTGGTAGGGAGATTCAGAATGAGGGAGCAGAATGTTAAAATTACAGGTTGGCCATTGTGGAGTTAAATCAGGAAGCACTTGATCTTCCTGCACCTCACTCCTCCAAAAGGCTGCGGATGCTGGGTCAATTGAAATTTTGAAGTCGGGTCGATAGATTTTTGTTGGGTGAAGGTATCCAGGGATCTGGATCAAAGGCAGGTAAATTGAGATGAGGTACAGATCAGCTCTGATCTCGTCGAATGGCGGAATAGGCTCGAAGGGCTGAGTGGCCTCCTCCTGCTCCTGTTTATAAGTAGTGTGGGTTTGGCAAGCTCCTCTAATACCACCCAGTGTATTACTGACCCACATAGACCAGAAGTTCCTGGTTCTGTCTCTGGTGTGTGTTGAGTTAGCGGATTTTAGCTTTAGAAAGAGCACCTCCATTGGTTTTATTGGCCCATGGCAAGGTAGGGGGGTAATCAACAAAGATTCCTGCTCCTGATCATCACAATCAGTACAAAATTATGAGGGGCATAGATAGGGTAGATAGAAAGGAACTTTTCCCCTTAGTAGAGGGGTCAATAACCAGTGGGCATAGTTTCAAGGTAAGGGGCAGGAGGGTTAGAGGGGATTTGAGGAAAAACTTTTTCACCCAGAGGGTGGTTGGAATCTGGAACTCACTGCCTGAAAGGGTGGTAGAGGCAGGAACCCTCACAACATTCAAGAAGCATTTAGATGAGCACTTGAAACGCCATAGCATACAAGGCTACGGACTAAGTGCTAGAAAATGGGATTAGAATAGACAGGACTTGATGGCCGGCACGGACACGATGGGCCGAAGGGCCTCTTTCTGTGCTGTATAACTCTCTGACTCTATGATCGATGATCCCTTGCTTGAAAGTACACGTATGTAAAATTCAGATGAGAAGCAGACTGGGACTGCCTGTGATGCCCTCCACGGTCGAATACCCGCCACTTAGTCTCATCCATGAAGAACAGCCACTTTGGCAAGTATTGGAGCGCGTAGGTGCCTGTAGAACCCAGCAAGAGGCAACTCCCTGAGGAGAAAAGATGGAAGAGCAAAATTGGGATGGGGGCGGAAATCGCAGCCTAGGCATACATTACTGGCCAAAGTTTAGAATTAAGGCTTGTTTTAATCTGAGCCAAACTAAAATGCTGCCAAATACAATTCAAGACACAGATGAAAATAACTCCAAACACACCGCATCAGTTTAAGAGCTTCCCTCTGTGCCTCCTGGCTATCAGTTCAGTTAAGGTGCCTCCACTACCAGCAGCCTGACACATCTTGCCAAAGTAAATTGGCGGCGCGGTGGGTCGAAGGAGTGCACTTTCGGGTTAAAGCAGCAGAACTCTGTGTGGGACAAGCATTGCAGCCCTGGTTCAGTGGCTTGTTAGTGCTTGTGTGCAGAGAGCAGGACGATGTCACCCTCTTATCGATCACATGTCATTTGAGTACAAAGTAATTTTTAATCTATTCGAATGAAAATGGCATTAACAGTACAAGGAACGCTTACTTGGGCTGGAGAAGAGGCAGTGTCTGTTGTAGCCTGGCCTTTTCCTGGGAGCCATTGTGGCATTATTCTAGTCCAACACCGCCTTCAGTGTGCCAGTGCAGCCTTCGGTCGCCTGAGGAAGAGGGTGTTTGAAGACCAGGACCTCAAACCCAGCACCAAGCTCATGGTCTACAGAACAGTAGTGATACCCACCCTCCTGTATGCTTCAGAGACATGGACCATGTACAGCAGGCACCTCAAAGCACTGGAGAGGTACCACCAACGTTGCCTCCGCAAGATCCTGCAAATCCATTGGCAGGATAGGCGCACCAAAGTCAGTGTTCTCGCTCAGGCCAACGTCCCCAGCATCGAAGCTTTGACCACACTCGATCAGCTCCGATGGACGGGCCACATCGTCCGCATGCCCGATACGAGACTCCCAAAACAAGCCCTCTACTCGGAGCTCCGACACGGCAAGAGAGCCCCAGGTGGGCAGAGGAAACGCTTCAAGGACACCCTCAAAGTCTCCGTGAAAAAGTGCAACATCCCCACCACCGACACCTGGGAATCCCTGGCCCAAGACCGCACAAAGTGGAGAGGCATCCGGGAAGGCGCCGAACGCCTCGAGTCTCTTCGCCGGGAGCAAGCGGAAGCCAAGCGCAAACAACGGAAGGAGCGCACGTCAACCCAAGCAACCCACCCACCCGCCCCTTCAACCACCGTCTGCCCCACCTGTGACAGAGACTGTAGGTCCCGCATTGGACTCATCCGTCACCTGAGAACTCATTTTTAATGTGGAAGCAAGTCATCCTCGGTTCCTAAGAAGATTCTAGCAGAGCCTGTACAGCGATCTGTTCCAGTGAACGCCTCAAAATGTTGACTCCACTGATTGAAGTCTTAGTACCCTGAGCTCTGATTAGCAGGAGCTCTGGTTGCTCACTTGTCCCTCATCCTCCGTCGTGGAGTAATGTTGTAATACTGTATAATAATACATTGCAATATCCCCCATGGGATGCAGAGTGGTTATTACCAGATAGGTTACAAGAAAATACTTACCTTACCCGTGAGCCGTGGCTCAGTGGGCAGCACCCTCGTCTCTGAGTTAGAAGGTTGTGCGTTCAAGATCCACTCCAGGGACTTGAGCACAAAAATCTAGGCCGACGCTCCCAGTGCAGTACTGAGGGAGCGCCGCACTGTCGGAGGGGCAGTACTGAGGGAGAGCCGCACTGTCGGAGGGGCAGTACTGAGGGAGCGCCGCACTGTCGGAGGGGCAGTAATGAGGGAACGCCGCACTGTCGGAGGGGCAGTACTGAGGGAGCGCTGCACTGTCGGAGGGGCAGTACAGAGGGAGTGCCGCACGGTCAGAGGGGCAGTAATGAGGGAACGCCGCACTGTCGGAGGGGCAGTACAGAGGGAGTACTGCACTGTTGGAGGGGCAGTACTGAGGGAGTGCCGCACTGTCACAGGGGCAGTGCTGAGGGAGCTCCGCATTGTCGCAGGGGCAGTACTGAGGGAGCGCCACACTGTCGGAGGGGCGGTACTGAGGGAGCGCCGCACTGTCGGAGGGGCGGTACTGAGAGAGCGCCGCACTGTTGGAGGAGCAGTACTGAGGGAGCGCCGCACTGTCGGAGGGGCAGTACTGAGGGAGCGCCGCACTGTCGGAGGGGCAGTACTGAGGGAGCGCCGCACTGTCGGAGGGGCAGTACTGAGGGAGCGCCGCACTGTCGGAGGGGCAGTACTGAGGGAGCGCCGCACTGTTGGTGGGGCAGTACTGAGGGAGCGCCGCACTGTTGGAGGGGCAGTATTAAGGGAGGGCTGCACTGTTGGAGGGGCAATACTGAGGGAGCGCCGCACTGTCAGAGGTGTCATCTTTCGGAGGAGACGTTAAACCGAGGTCTGTTCCCTCAGGTGGACGTAAAAGATCCCATGATACTATTTCGAAGAAGAGCAGGGGAGTTCTCCCCGGTGTCCTGGTCAATATTTATCCCTCAATCAACATCATTAAAACAAATTATCTGGTCATATAGCATTTCTTTTTGTGGGAGCTTGCTGTGCGCAAATTGGCTGCCGCGTTTCCCACATTACAACAGTGACTACACTTCAAAAAAGTACTTCATTGGCTGTAAAGCGCTTTGGGATGTCCGGTGGTGGTGAAAAGTGCTTTTTATTTGGGTCTGTTCAAGTACTAGTCATGATTTGAAGTCATTTCTCGCTTGACCCCTCGTGTCCTGATGGTGTTGATGTTGTGGGGTTAAGGTCAGTGTCAGAGCAAAGTATTTCCTTTCTTTATTATCTTGAGCCTCCGACCTCCCTGGCTTCAGCCTTTCTTGTCCCTCTATTTTATTTAGCGCTGCCCTGGTCAGTGCACCTCTGAACCTTCTCCTCTTGTTTCTCCTTAACTCCAAGCACTGTGTCCGACATATACTTTGTCCTTCACGCATCCAGATTGAGTTTATATGAAAGACTCATTGCACCATCTGCTACGTTAATTCATTCTTTCTCCGAACCCCAAAGCTCCTCACCTCCTCTGTCGTCCCTTCCTCCCACAATCCACAATATCCTGCGCTAGCTTTCTGTGTCATATGATATGGAGAATTTAGTTAAGATTTCCAATAACTTCTAATTGAGTGCTTCAGGTAGTTTATATATTAAAATAACGGATACCTGGGAGTGAGTTACAGGCTGGAATCTAATTGAGAGGTTCGAGGGGTTTATATATAGAATAACAGATACCCGGGAGTGAGTTACAGGCTGGAATCTAATCGAGGGGTTCGGGGGGTTTATATATAGAATAACGGATACCCGGGAGTGAGTTACAGGCTGGAATCTAATCGAGGGTTCAGGGGGTTTATATATAGAATAACAGATACCCAGGAGTGAGTTACAGGCCGGAATCTAATCGAGGGGTTCGGGGGGTTTATATATAGATTAACGGATACCCGGGAGTGAGTTACAGGCTGGAATCTAATCGAGAGGTTTGGGGGTTTATATATAGATTAACGGATACCCGGGAGTGAGTTACAGGCCGGAATCTAATCGGGGGGTTCGAGGAGTTTATATATAGAATAACAGATACCCGGGAGTGAGTTACAGGCTGGAATCTAATCGAGGGGTTCGGGGGGTTTATATATAGAATAACAGATACCCGGGAGTGAGTTACAGGCTGGAATCTAATCGAGGGTTCAGGGGGTTTATATATAGAATAACAGATACCCAGGAGTGAGTTACAGGCCGGAATCTAATCGAGGGGTTCGGGGGGTTTATATATAGATTAACGGATACCCGGAAGTGAGTTACAGGCTGGAATCTAATCGAGAGGTTTGGGGGTTTATATATAGATTAACGGATACCCGGGAGTGAGTTACAGGCCGGAATCTAATCGGGGGGTTCGAGGGGTTTATATATAGAATAACAGATACCCGGGAGTGAGTTACAGGCTGGAATCTAATCGAGGGTTCAGGGGGTTTATATATAGAATAACAGTTACCCGGGAGTGAGTTACAGGCCGGAATCTAATCGAGGGGTTCGGGGGGTTTATATATAGATTAACGGATACCCGGGAGTGAGTTACAGGCTGGAATCTAATCGAGGGGTTCGGGGGGTTTATATATAGAATAACAGATACCCTGGAGTGAGTTACAGGCTGGAATCTAATCGAGGGGTTCGGGGGGTTTATATATAGAATAACAGATACCCAGGAGTGAGTTACAGGCTGGAATCTAATCGAGGGGTTCAGGGGGGTTTATATATAGAATAACAGTTACCCGGGAGTGAGTTACAGGCTGGAATCTAATCGAGGGGTTCGGGGGGTTTATATATAGAATAACAGATACCCGTAGTGAGTTACAGGCTGGAATCTAATCGAGGGGTTCAGGGGGTTTATATATAGAATAACAGATACCCGGGAGTGAGTTACAGGCTGGAATCTAATCGAGGGGTTCAGGGGGGTTTATATATAGAATAACAGATACCCGGGAGTGGGTTACAGGCTGGAATCTAATCGAGGGGTTCGGTGAGGTTTATATATAGAATAACAGATACCTGGGAGTGAGTTACAGGCTGGAATCTAATCGAGGGGTTCAGGAGGTTTTTCTATAGAATAACAGATACCCGGGAGTGAGTTACAGGCTGGAATCTAATCGAGGGGTTCGGGGAGGTTTATATAGAATAACAGATACCAGGGAGTGAGTTACAGGCTGGAATCTAATCGAGGGGTTCGGGGAGGTTTATATATAGAATAACAGATACCCAGGAGTGAGTTACAGGCTGGAATCTAATCGAGGGGTTTGCTGACACCATCAACAGAATCTTTGAAGCTCAATGGATGCAAGTATTAAGTAAAATGAGGTGCAACTAGGAAGGGAGGTGAATTAGAGCGTTAATAAACACAGCCCGGTCTTAAGGATCATTGGGAAAAGTCTGAGAGCAGGTCATGTGTCTGCCTTGTTCACAGTATGTGAACTGTATGTGAACAAGCGCTCTACTCAGAGCTCCGACACAGGCAAGCGAGCCCCAGGTGGGCAGAGGAAACGCTTCAAGGACACCCTCAAAGCCTCCTTGAAAAAGTGCAACATCCCTACCGACACCTGGGAATCCCTGGCCCAAGACCGCACAAAGTGGAGGAGAAGCATCCGGGAAGGCGCCGAACACCTCTTCGCCGGGAGCAAGCGGAAGCCAAGCGCAAGCAGCGGAAGGAGCGCACGTCAACCCAAGCACCCCACCCACCCGCCCCTTCAACCACCGTCTGCCCCACCTGTGACAGAGACTGTAGGTCCCACATTGGACTCATCAGTCACTTGAGAACTCATTCTTAATGTGGAAGCAAGTCATCCTCGGTTCCGAGGGACTGCCTAAGAAGATGTGGCTGTTGTTCGGATGATTGAACAGTGGCTACAGTGGGAGGAGGGGGAATGGGTTGGGGTTTGAACAAAACCGAGTGCCTTCAAATGAGAAGAAAAATATGATTCCGTATTACAAGGAAATGACATTCTCAGTCAAATAACTGCATGCAGGAGAAAAAGAAATTGAAAAGAAGCCATTAATGTCTGCGACAAATCAGGGGAGAGTGATAGTGCAGCCCGAGCTGTTTGTCTGATTCACTGTTGAGCTGTGACACCAGTACTGCACGTGCGCACTGTCTCTGTATAAGTATAAAATACAGATCAAAAGTAGAACAGCAGTGAGCGGGGCTGAGAGCGTTAAGATCCACTTTATATTCAGGTTATTGCTGTGGAAAGTCATTCATCTCGAAGATAATCTTTTCCATTCCTCATCTGAAATTAATTTTGGGCTTTTGTGTTCTGCTGATGAAATGAGTATTTCAGCTAGAAAGTATTCCTGTCATTAATCTTGAATTAAAATATATTCCCATTATTGTGCGATCCTAGAGTTGGGGAGTTTCGGTGGAATCAGCGGGTTTAGAAGTGGCCTTGGTTCCTCGCAAGGACCCCGTCATGGCTGTTGAGGGCGTTGGGATTTGAACCAGGAGTCTTGTTAGTTGAAAGAGTGTGTGAATCCCCCACCATCAACATCCTGGGGGTCACCATTCACCAGAAACTTAACTGGACCAGCCACATAAATACTGTGGCAACAAGAGCAGGTCAGAGGCTAGGTATTCTGCGGTGAGTGTCTCACCTCCTGACTCCCCAAAGGCCTTTCCACCATCTGCAAGGTACACATCAGGAGTGTGATGGAATACTCTCCACTTGCCTGGGTGAGTTGCAGCTCCAACAACACACAAGAAACTCAAAACCATCCAGGACAAAGCAGCCCGCTTGATTGGCACCCCATCCACCACCTTAAACATTCACTCCCTCCACCACCGGCGTACTGTGGCTGCAGTGTGTACCATCTACAAGATGCACTGCAGCAACTCGCCGAGGCTTCTTTGGCAGCACCTCCCAAACCCGCAACCTCTGCCACCTAGAAGGACAAGAGCAGCAGGCGCATGGGAACACCAGCACCTCCGAGTTCCCCTCCAAGTCACACACCATCCTGACTTAGAAATATATCACCGATCCTTCATCGTCGCTGGGTCAAAATCCTGGAACTCCCTCCCTAACAGCGCTGTGGGAGCACCTTCACCACACGGACTGCAGCGGTTCAAGAAAGCGGCTCACCACCACCTTCTCGAGGGCAATTAGGGATGGCAATAAACGCCGGCCTTGCCAGTGACGCCCACATCCCATAAACGAATTTAAAAAAAATCTTGTGCTGAAATGTTATTCTGCACTTGGCTGAGTTCTTTAACCTCTAGATCATGGCTCTTGGATCTGTCAAAGGGCCAATGCTTGAGCTTGAGCAAAATTTCCTCTGAGCTGCACGCGCTCCCCTACCTGTAACTTCACCAGAGGTTTCGTGGTGGAAACGGGGTTCCCGCTGAAGTAACGACGGCAGGGCAGGAAAAGCTCCCAGGAAAATCCCGGTCTTTGCACTTACGTAGCACTCAAAACACGTCAACAAAATGTCTCGGAGCCTTTCACACAGCGGATTGCTCAGTTTAAGTTACTTGACAGACGGCATTCTGCACACAGCAAGATCCCACAAGCAGGAACGAGATGAATGACCAGTTCATTTGTATTTTGGTGGTGTTGGTGGAGGGACGATTGTTGGCCAGGACACCAAGAGAGCTCCCTACTCTCCTTCGAATAGTGCTTCGGGATCTTTGCTGTCTATCGCGACAGGTAGGTGGGATTCCGGCTTAAGTCTCATCCGGAGGATACCTGGGCCTCGATTTTTTTACAGGGAGCCTGGTAACGAGGGCCTCACCCGGCCAGGTCAGGGACATGGACGCCCTGCCGATCTTAACGGCAGGGCCTCGTGAATAAAACCCGAACGGACCCCATCTGCATATTTACAGTCGGACCCCGCTTCCTTCCCCACGGGTTCCTGCTCGCCAGCTCAAAAGAGGGATACAAAAGGCGTCAAGGGGTATGGGGCGAGAGCGGGACTATGCTATTGAGATAGAGGATCAGCCATGATCATATTGAATGGCGGAGCAGGCTCGAAGGGCGAATGGCCGACTCCTGCTTCTATGTTTCTAAAGAGGTGGTTAACATGGGACACGGCAGGAAGTCAGTGGGATCAGAGGGGGTGAAGTGACTGACCTAATTTTAACTGCCCCCCCACCCCCAGTTTCTGGCAGACGGTGGGCCCTGATGTCTTGTGATTGAAAATGAGTGACATTCTCACTCGTGGCCTGCCACCTTTGTTGGTTAAAATGTTGCTCTCTCAACGACAGCAGTTCCAAGCACGAATGACCACTCTGCTTCAGCACGCCTACAAAGAATTAACTGGTTTGAAAGAATTCTGATGAATATTTCTTTCTCTCTGTTGATTTTATTGAAGTGTTCTTGTTTAATTGGTTTAATTGGACATCATTAGGTGAATTGGTTGAAGGAATTGTTGAGCCTGTCCATGTGAGGGACCTACATTAACACCCTCTTTTGATAAAGCAATGTCAATGAAGCATACTGAGTTAATTACTGTATCTACTAATTGTAATTGTCTTCCCTAATACTCTCAGGCACAGTGGGGCTGGAATTAATAATGCTGAGGAACTTGTATTTATTACGTCTTTATCATCACAATATCTCAAAAGTGCTTCACGCAATGAAGGGAAGAAAGAAAGTCTTGCATTTCTATAGCGCCTTTCACAACCTCAGGACGTCCCAAAGCGCTTTACAGTCAACGAAGTACTTTTGAAGTATAGTCGCTGTTGTAATGTAGAAAACGCGGCAGCCAATTTGCGCACAGCAAGCTCCCTCAAACAGCAATGTGATAATGACCAGATCATCTGTTTTTATGTGTTGGTTGAGGGATCAATATTGGCCCCAGGACACCAGGGAGAACTCTACTGCTCTTCTCCAAAATAGCACCCGTGAGCGATCTTTTATGGCCACCTGAGAGGGCATACAGGGCCTCGGTTTAACGTCTCATCCGAAAGACGGCCCCTCCGACAGTGCTGCACGGGGCCTAGTTTATGTGCTCAAGTCTCTGGAGCGGGACTTGAACCCACGACCTACTGACTGAGGCAAGAGTCCACTGAGCCGCGGCTGACACCTAGAAAAGTGCAGTGACATCAGCCCTTCTGCACCGTCCCGCAAACAGCATTGAGGCGAATGACCAATTGATCCGTTTTTTTGGTGGTGGTGTTCAGGGTTTTGAAATAAAAGTAGTGTATTTTTTTTTACACCTCGTATTGAATGAAACCTTGTTGGAAGTTTGTTACTTTGTTGGAAGGATTACCCGTGGCGCATTGCACTGGTGCACCATGCCACAGAGCGTGGGACACAAGTGTGTGGCCGCTGTCGTCGGTTCCTGAACTTGGCCATGCCCAAATAGAGCAAGAGAATGGAGAAGATAAAATTAGGGAGGTCTTGCTACAACTGTGGTCCCTGAGAGGACGAGACCAGGAAATTAGTAGTGGGGAACACGGAGATGGCAAATACGCTGAACAGTAGAGGATACTAAAAATATCCCAACACTGGACAAACGGGGGGCTATAGGGGGGGGAGGAGCTAAACACGATTAAAATCACTAAGGAGATTGTATTCGGTAAGATAATGGGACTTAAGGTGGATAAATCCCCTGGACCTGATGGCTTACATCCTAGGGTCTTGAGAAAAGCAGCGGTAGGGATTGCGGATGCATTGGTGGTAATTTTCCAAAACTCCCTGGATTCGGGAAAGGTCCCAGCAGATTGGAAAACTGCTAATGTAATGCCCTTATTTAAAAAGGGAGGTAGACAAAAGGCTGGAAACTATAGACCAGTTAGCCTAACATCTGTGGTTGGTAAAATGTTGGAGTCCATTATTAAGGAAGCAGTAACAGGACATTTGGATAAGCATAATTTAATCGGACAGAGTCAGCATGGTTTTATGAAGGGGAAATCATGCTTGACAAATTTGCTCGAATTCTTTGAGACGTAACAAACAGGGTGGATAAAGGGGAACCAGTGGATGTGGTGTATTTGGACTTCCAAAAGGCATTTGATAAGGTGCCACACAAAAGATTACTGCACAAGATAAAAAATCATGGGATTGGGGGTAATATAATGGCATGGGTGGAAGATTGGCTATCTAACAGAAAACAGAGAGTTGGGATAAATGGTTCATTCTCGGGTTGGCAATCAGTAACTAGTGGTGTTCCGCAAGGGTCAGTGCTGGGACCCCAACTCTTTACAATCTAGATTAACGATTTGGAGGAGGGGACCAAGTGCAACGTATCCAAGTTTGCTGACGATACAAAGATGGGAGGAAAAGCAGTGAGTGAGGAGGACATAAAAAACCTGCAAAAGGACATAGACAGGCTAAGTGAGTGGGCGGAAATTTGGCAGATGGAATATAATGTTGGAAAGTGTGAGGTTATGCACTTTGGCAGAAAAAATCAAAGAGCAAGTTATTATCTAAATGGAAAGAAACTGCAAAGTGCTACAGTACAAAGGGATCTGGGGGTCCTGGTGCATGAAACACAGAAGGTTAGTATGCAGGTACAGCAGGTGATCAGGAAGGCCAATGGAATCTTGGCTTTTATTGCAAGGGGGATGGAGTATAAAAGCAGGGAAGTCTTGCTTCAGTTATATAAGGTACTGGTGAGGCCACACCTGGAATACTGCGTACAGTTTTGGTTTCCATATTTAAGAAAAGATATACTTGCTCTCGAGGCAGTTCAGAGAAGGTTCACTCGGTTGATTCCGGAGATGAGGGGGTTGACTTATGAGGAAAGGTTGAGTAGGTTGGGCCTCTACTCATTGGAATTCAGAAGAATGAGAGGTGATCTTATCGAAACATATAAGATTGTGAGGGGGCTTGATCGGGTGGAGGCGGGGAGGATGTTTCCACTGATGGATGAGACTAGAACTAGGGGACATAATCTTAGAATAAGGGGCTGCCGTTTCAAAACTGAGATGAGGAGAAACTTCTTCACTCAGAGGGTAGTAAATCTATGGAATTTGCTACCTCAGAGAGCTGTGGAAGCTGCGACATTAAATAAATTTAAAACGGAGATAGACAGTTTCCTAGCTGATAAGGGAATTAAGGGTTATGGGGAGCGGGCAGGGAAGTGGACGTGAGTCTAGGTTCGGACCAGCCATGATCCTATTGAATGGCGGAGCAGGCCCGAGGGTCGTATGGCCTACTCCTGCTCCGACTTCTTATGTTCTTATGTTCTTCTTCTTAGGCAGTCCCTCGGAACCGAGGATGACTTGCTTCCACACTAAAAATGAGTTCTCAGGTCACTGATGAGTCCAATGCGGGACCTACAGTCTCTGTCACAGGTGGGGCAGACAGTGGTTGAAGGGGCGGGTGGGTGGGGTGCTTGGGTTGACGTGCGCTCCTTCCGCTGTTTGCGCTTGGCTTCCGCTTGCTCCCGGCGAAGAGACTTGAGGTGTTCGGCGCCTTCCCGGATGCTTCTCCTCCACTTTGTGCGGTCTTGGGCCAGGGAATGCCCAGCTGTCGGTGGGGATGTTGCACTTTTTCAAGGAGGCTTTGAGGGTGTCCTTGAAGCATTTCCTCTGCCCACCTGGGGCTCTCTTGCCGTGTCGGAGCTCCGAGTAGAGCGCTTGTCTTGGGAGTCTCGTATCGGGCATGCGGACGATGTGGCCCGTCCATCGGAGCTGATCGAGCGTGGTCAAAGCTTCGATGCTGGGGATGTTGGCCTGAGCGAGAACACTGACGTTGATGCGCCTATCCTGCCAATAGATTTGCAGGATCTTGTGGAGGCAGCATTGGTGGTACCTCTCTAGTGCTTTGAGGTGCCTGCTGTACATGGTCCATGTCTCTGAGGCATACAGGTGGGCAGGTATCACTACTGCTCTGTAGACCATGAGCTTGGTGCTGGGTTTGAAGTCCTGGTCAAGAGGCAAGGGTGCTACCAACTGAGCCACAGTTGGCCCCAGGACACCGGGGCGAATGCCCCTGCTCGTCTTCGAAATAGTGCCAAGGGATCTTTTACGTCCACCTGAGAGAGCAGACGGGGACTCGGTTTAACGTCTCATCCGAAAGACGGCTCCTCCGACAGTGCAGCACTCTGACAGAGTGGGGAAAATGACAATCAAACAACACATCACTGCTTTCCACCTGTCTTACTCACTTGTTTAGTCACATCTACCTTTTTTTTAAACTTCACCCACAAAGGGAAATATAGCAAAAAACAATGCTGGCAGTGCACAGAAAGTCAGCCAGCATCTTTAAAGACAAAAGATAGATTACCGTTTTGGGCGTTTATCCTTCATCAGAACATACTCACTTTGTAAATCACTGGTTCGGCCCCAGCGGGAGTATTGTGTCCAATTCTGGGCACCGCACTTTAGGAAGGATATCAGGGCCTTGGAGAGGGTGCGGAGGAGATTTACAAGAATGGTCCCAGGGATGAGGTACTTCAGCTGCGTCTAGAGACTGGATAAGCTGGATTGTTCTCCTTACAGCAGAGAAGGTTGAGAGGAGATTGACCAGAATGGTCCCAGGGATGAGGGACTTCAGTTACGTGGAGAGACTGGAGAAGCTGGGATTGTTCTCCTTACAGCAGAGAAGGTTAGAGGGAGATTTAATAGAGGTGTTCAAAATCATGCAGGGTTTTGATAGAGTAAATAAGGAGAAACTGTTTCCAGTGGCAGGAGGGTCGGTAACCACAGGATTAGATTTAAGATAATTGGCAAAAGAACCAGAGGGGAGATGAGGAGAATGTTTTTAACGCAGCGAGTTGTTGTGATCTGGAATGCGCTGCCTGAAAGGGCGGTGGAAGCAGATTCAATAGTAACTTTCAAGAGAATTGTATAAATACTTGAAGGGGTTAAAATTGCAGGGCTATGGGGTAAAAGCGGAGGAGTGGGACTAATTGGATCGCTCTTTCAAAGAGCCGGCACAGGCACGATAGGCCGAACGGCCTCTTTCTGTACTATAATGATCATTCTATGTCCAATAGAAGCCCAGAAATTATTGTTAATGACCAAGGTTTGATGTGTTTCAATGTCGTCTACTTTATCGCAGCTATTATTAACCTGTTTAATTTAAATGCGCTAACATGTTTATTGATGGACAATGGATTGTAAATGAACACATTAAATGCCCACCTGCTAATATCCCCGACAGTAATTTCTGGGCTGCAGAAAGCAATTTGCATTCTTTCACTTCAACTGTACGTGAAACCATTTTCTGTTCCATTTGCCCCAGCAGAATTCAATATCTTATTTTTTGCCTTTGTCCCATGAGGCAGCTCCCCGCTGAGATGTTCATCTCACTGTGGCTGAACACAAAGCTCGAATTAATTTTTTTGAAGAGATGGCGGAAGAGCAGATTCATTTTGTGGAGCAATGACAAATCAGCTGCCTTGGTTCTCGGAGCACCCGATAATAGCAGTCCGAAAGCGTGCAGTTCTCCACTTCTCTCTTCACTGGCACAGGCTTGAATTTTGTGGACGATAAAATTAGACCCATGCAAGTCAGAAATGATTAGGAGATAAGGTGGCACTTGGTGAGAGAGAATAATAACCGCAAAATGAAAAAAATGCCAATTTCTGTGAGGGATTGATTTTTTTTCTCCCCCTTCACACGTTCTCCCTTCCTTTCCTGAAGGCATTGATTTTCTTTGTGGGGGGTGCTTTTCCTCAGGGACTGGCAAACCGTCCCCTGTCCAAGTGAGCATTCTTCATTCGTGAGTCTAGCCAGCGAGTGATGACAGCATATTCCTCCATCGGGAAACCACAATCATAAGAACATAAGAAGTAAGAGCAGGAGCCGGCCATTCGGCCCCTCGAGCCTGCTCTGCCATTCAGTAAGATCATGGCTGATCATCGACCTCAACTCCACTTTCCCGCCCGATCTCCATATCCCTTGCTTCCCCAAGAATCGAAAAATCTATTGATCTCCGCCTTGAATATACGCAAAGGGCTGGATTTTCTCAGCCCCGAGGAGGCGGGTTTGGAGGCCAGTGAAGTTGCAGGAAGTGGGGGCGGATGGCAAACCCGCCCCCATCCCGCCTCCGTGCCCTTTTGCCAGGAGGCGGGAAGATGTGCTGCTTCGGGTCCTGTCTCCTGGAGGCAGGAAAGGGATTAAATCCTTTTAACTGCCTGTTAACAGGTAGTTAACAGGCAGAAAAAGGGATTAGTCCCATTTTACCTTTTCAGGTGAAGGCTTCCTGACCTCGGAGAACCCCGCCGGGTTGGAGGAGTCGAGTAGGAGGTCTGTGGGGGTCGGAGGGATGGGTGCAAGTGTGGAGTGGTAAGTATGTAAGGTGAGTGTTAAGTGTTAAAAAATGTTCACTTACCTTGGTTTCTGCCGACAGCCTTCATCCGCTCTGGATCGGGAGTCCCGACATCTTTCTTGTCGATTTCACAGACTGGCTGTTGGATCCTCCAAACCAACAGTCATCTGAAATCTACAAAGTTGAAAGGTTTGATGAGTCCTGAACATAAGGACTCATCAAACTACACAGAATGTCAGTGTTTGACAGCTTCACAGAGCTGTCAAGCGCTGACATTTTTTCTTTCAAGAAGTCTTGACAGATGGTGCGTCAGACGTTGACATGCTCTGTCACTGACTTCCCCCTAATTGGCCTGCTGAGCCCGCAGGGCGGGCTTAACGAGGTCAATCAGGGGGAAATCCCTCTGGTTGGTCACAACATGATGGAGGCGGGACATCAACCTGACAAGCAGCAGTCCCGCCTCCAGCACGTCTCCATTCACAAAATCCAGCCAAAAGACTCAGCATTCACAGCCCTCTGGGGCAGAGAATTCCAAAGATTCACAGCCCTCTGAGTGAAGAAATTCCTCCTCATCTCAGTCTTAAATGGCCGACCCCTTATCCTGAGACTGTGACCCCGAGTTCTAGACTCTCCAGCCAGGGGAGACAACCTCTCAGCATCTACCCTGTCAATCCCCTTCATGTCGTCACTTGACATCCACAAACATACACCTACCAGCAGGGGTCACTGAATCGCGATCAGGGACTCTGGTTCTGTTGATGCTGGGGCGGGGTGGGGGGTCAGTTGAAAATGTCAAAACTGAGACAGACAGATTCTTGTCAGGCAAGGGCATTAAGGGTTACGGAACCAAGGCAGGTAGCTGGAGTTAAGATACAGATCAGCCGCGATCTGATTGAATGGCGGAGCAGGCTCGAGGGGCTGAATGGCCTCCTCCGATGTTCCTGTGGGGCTTTTTTTTTTAATCCTCTCCCTGGCCCAGGAGAATTGAGGGCAGTCGAAACAGCCTGGATGAGCACAGAGCAAGCATTGCATTCGGCAGTGCATTTACTGAGCTTTATTTTTCTTTTAAGTTCTTTCCCCTCCTCTGAAGGAAGACCCCCACCCTCCTCTAATAGCATGGCCGAGAGGGGAGACTTTCCATCACCGCAGAAAATCTGCATCCCTGGGGCCTGCTTCCTGACACTGCCACACTGGCTCTTTGTGAGTCCCATGTTTATGTTGGCAGCCATTTTGACCCCAGATGAGGTAATGCCTGGTGCGATCGTGTACAATTTGGAAAGCCGCAGATCAAACACCTCCTGGCTTTCCTCTGTATTATTGTTTTATATTTTTGCCCTAATCAGTTACATCTGTGTCATGGCCATTTGAACGTCAAACAGATGTGCATTTCACCCAAAAGCAGAAATAAACGAGCCGGCTAAACCGTGATTTTCAGGCCATCGCGAAGTGTGCTGTTTAACCCTGTCAGTGCTTGGCGTTTATATCCTACTTTTAAAAGAGTGGAAGGAAAGAAGACGGCAACCTTGGGTGATAAGGATCCAAGGAGGCACGGGCCGAGAAAAGGCCCTTCTTCCCCGTCTCTCCTGTCCCAGCCCAGAGTCCGTGTCTGATTCTGCTGTCGTGGACTTTCCTCCCGATCACCTCTTGATTTCCTACAGCGCCTGAAGAGATTAGCGAGAGAAACGAGAGAGCTCGGGTAAACGGGCCAAGAGGAGGTTTGGCTTGGTGGGAAAGTGGGTGGGAGATGCAGAGGCGGTTCAATCAAAAAAAGAAAGAAAGACTCGCATTTCTCCAGCGCCTTTCACGACCACCGGACGTCTCAAAGCGCTTTGCAGCCAATGAAGCACTTTTTGAAGTGTGGTCGCTGTTGTAATGTGGGAAACGCGGCAGCCAATCTGCGCACAGCAAGCTCCCACAAACAGCAGTGTGATAATGACCGGATCATCTACATTAATATTGCCCTGAAGCACAGATGAAGGTGCCCGAAACATAAGAACATAAGAAATAGGAGCAGGAGTCGGCCATTTGGCCCTTAGAGCCTGCTCCGCCATTCAGTGAGATCATGGCTGATCTTCGACCTCAACTCCACTTTCCTGCACTATCCCTTGATTCCTTTAATATTCAAAAATCTATCAATCTCCGTCTTGAATATACTCAACGACTGAGCCTCCACAGCCCTCTGGGGTAAACATGTGTCATTCTTTATACAACTACTTTGGTTCCCTCTTCCTGTGCATATCCTGCACGCCCAGTCAAAGTTTCCTGCCTCCTCCTGGATACTGCACGGGGGTTTCTTGTGAGCCAGAGGAAGAAGAGTTAATTCTGATCACTCATGGTGGCGGTAATTAAAGGCTTGGTGGTGTGAGTATTAGCGCAGCACACAATTTGAATGTTTCAAACCCATCTTCTGGTTTGTATTTAATTACACTGCTTTAATTGACTTTAGCAGGCATCGAGGTAGCAGATGTTCACATTTTCTTGTGCCTTACACCATCAGTGACATTGTTTTAACAACATGAAGGTCATGAGGAAGTTCGACAATTGTTTCCTCTTTAATTATTCAAGCCAGATCTATAAATTTACATTAAATCTTTTACTGTCAGTTTATTAGAAAGTGGGTTAAATAGAAAGAAAGAACGAAAGAAAGAAAGAAAGGCATCGTTACATTTATGTAGCATAGAAGTTTTCAAACTTTCCCATATGGGGGATTCCCTGTACATTCCTGAGAACTGTGGCTCAGAGGGTAGCACACTCGCATCTGAGTCAGAAGGTTGTGGGTTCAAGTCCCACTCCAGGGACTTGAACACATAAAGCCAGGCTGACACTCCCAGTGCAGTGCTGAGGGAGCGCCGCACTGTCAGAGGGGCAGTACTGAGGGAGCGCCGCACTGTCGGAGGGGCAGTACTGAGGGAGCGCCGCACTGTCGGAGGCAGTACTGAGGGAGCGCTGCACTGTCGGAGGGGCAGTACCGAGGGAGCGCCGCACTGTCGGAGGGGCAGTACTGAGGGAGTGCCGCACTGTCGGAGGGGCAGTACTGATGGAGAGCCACACTGTCGGAGGGGCAGTACCGAGGGAGCGCCGCACTGTCAGAGGGGCAGTACTGAGGGAGAGCCGCACTGTCGGAGGGGCAGTACTGAGGGAGAGCCGCACTGTCGGAGGGGCAGTACTGAGGGAGAGCCACACTGTCGGAGGGGCAGTACTGAGGGAGAGCCGCACTGTCAGAGGGGCAGTACCGAGGGAGCGCCGCACTGTCGGAGGGGCAGTACTGAGGGAGTGCCGCACTGTCGGAGGGGCAGTACTTGGGAGCGCCGCACTGTCGGAGGGGCAGTACTGAGGGAGAGCCGCACTGTCAGAGGGGCAGTACCGAGGGAGCGCCGCACTGTCGGAGGGGCAGTACTGAGGGAGTGCCGCACTGTCGGAGGGGCAGTACTGAGGGAGCGCCGCACTGTCGGAGGGGCAGTACTGAGGGAGCGCTGCACTGTCGGAGGGGCAGTACTGAGGGAGCGCTGCACTGTCGGAGGGTCAATACTGAGGGAGTGCTGCACTGTCGGAGGGGCAGTACTGAGGGAGTGCCGCACTGTCTGAGGGGCAGTACTGAGGGAGCGCCGCACTGTCGGAGAGGCAGTACTGAGGGAGCGCTGCACTGTCAGAGGGGCAGTACTGAGGGAGCGCCGCACTGTCGGAGAGGCAGTACTGAGGGAGCCTCCGCCGCACTGTCGGAGGGGCAGTACTGAGGGAGGGCCGCACTGTCGGAGGGTCAGTACTGAGGGAGCACAGCACTGTCGGAGGGGCAGTACTGAGGGAGCGCCGCACTGTCGGAAGTGCTGTCTTTCGGATGAGACGTTAAACCGAGGCCCCGTCTGCTCTCTCGGGTGGACGTAAAAGATCCCACGGCCACTATTTCGAAGAAGAGCAGGGGGAGTTCTCCCCGGTGTCCTGGGGCCAATATATCCCTCAACCAACATCACTAAAACAGATGATCTGGTCATTATCACATTGCTGTTTGTGGGAGCTTGCTGTGCGCAAATTGGCTGCCGCGTTTCCTACATTAAAACAGTGACCACACTTCAAAAGTACTTCATTGGCTGTAAAGCGCTTTGAGACGTCCGGTGGTCGTGAAAGGCGCGGGAGAAATGCAAGTCTTTTTTTCTCTTTTCTCTGTAAATATTGACCGGTCGGGACCCTTTGGAACACAGTGGCCCAGATCTTGTTGCCAAAATATCAGCAAGTTTAATGAGGCTCGCCCTTGTTAACGTGTAAATCGTCCACTAACGTATGGCGAGGAAGAGACGCCGGGCGAGTTGCGAATCGCCACAAGTTGATGGACCATTTACGACGCGCCGCTGTCAGCCTCGCGATTACGGCAGCTCGCCCCCCGCTCCCCCCCCACCCCGCCCTGTGAATGCGCAGTCTTTGAGTATATTCAAGGCTGAGATCGATAGTTTTTTGGACTCCAGGGGAATCAAGGGATATGGGGATTGGGCGGGATATGGGGATCGGACTGGCAAGTGGAGTTGAGGTAGAAGATCAGCCATGATCTTATTGAATGGCGGAGCAGGCTCGAGGGGCTGTATGGCCGACTCCTGCTCCTATTTCTTATGTTCTTATATCGGCAACCGTGGCAGACATCTGCACCAGTAGCATCGCTCAAACAGCCAACTGATCTGTGTTTTAGTGGTGTTATTTGAAGGAGGAAGATTGGCCAGGGCACTCCCCTGCTTCTCTTCGAATAGTGGCGTGAGATCCACCTGATCTCTCAGAACATGCAAACAGGACCTCGGTTTATGTGTCATCCTCAGGGTGGCACCCACGGCAATGCAGCACTCCTGAAGTATTGCAGTGCAGTGTCAGCTTGGATTGAACCCCGAACCTTCCAACTCAGAAAGCTGGAAAATCTGCCATGCTTTTCTTGTTACCTTCTTCCCTACCCCAAGCCTGTGGTAGTGCAGCTGTACTGTGGCAGGGGGAGTTGTGTAAAAGTGGCCCTGTGATGACTCTCTCTCCCCCTCGTGGCAAAATACGTGGACCTGGCTTGGCCCCGATGTCAAGGCCAGGAACAGA
Organism: Squalus acanthias; assembly: GCA_030390025.1. NCBI lineage: Eukaryota > Metazoa > Chordata > Chondrichthyes > Squaliformes > Squalidae > Squalus > Squalus acanthias. The sequence goes on along the minus strand of CM059450.1, from coordinate 29,059,171 downwards.
TGTGTAGGTGGATTCAGTCCCAGGGATTGATGACCCCATGTACCATTCAGTTCTGTTTAACTGTGTCAAGTCCCAGGTCAGTACATCCATAAATTGCATTTCAGCTCCTGTTAAAATTAAGCACCCATTACTTGTGATTCATCATGCATCAAAATTCAGTTAACAGGAGGGGTAATTCTTCAATAAAAGGCCATATTCTCTCACACTTTGATCCACTATTTTTAAATCAGCACTGATGTGATGTAAATGGAACAATTACATTTCCACTAAAATGTCATAATTTGTGAAGTTGTCTACAAGTGCTTCCAGTCTGTGTGCAGGTTCCTAAACATCTACCAATAGTTCGGCTGTTAAAAGGTTTAATACACTGCAGATCATTTGAAGAGGTAATGCAGGAGACAAAATCAGTCAAGAAAGATAGTGTTCAAAGCACCACCAAGAACAAAGAGTTCCAGCTGCGAATGCATTCATTTAAACTGCACTAGAATAACACATTGTTCTCTTACGAAAATCCATTTGTGTGAGAAGTACTATTCCAAAGCTGCTAGCAGCTGCGATCAGTGCCAGTGAACCAGGATAGATGGTGGACTCTGGTGGTTTTAATAGTCAGCCTTGGCTCAGTCTATAGCATACTTGCCTCTGAGCCAGAAGGTTGTGGGTTCGAGCTCCACTCCAGAGACTTGAGCACAAAATCCAGGCTGACACTCCCAGTGCAGTACTGAGGGAGCACCGCACTGTCGGAGGGGCAGTACTGAGGGAGCGCCGCACTGTCGGAGGGGCTGTACTGAGGGAGCGCCGCACTGTCGGAAAGACAGTACTGAGGGAGCGCCGCACTGTCGGAGAGGCAGTACTGAGGGAGCTCCGCACTGTTGGAGGGGCAGTACTGAGGGAGCGTTGCACTGTCGGAGGGGCAGTACTGAGGGAGCGCTGCACCGTCGGAGGGGCAATACTGAGGGAGCGCCGCACTGTCGGAGGGGCAGTACTGATGGAGCGCTGCACTGTCGGAGGGGCAATACTGAGGGAGCACCGCACTGTCGGAGGGGCAGTACTGAGGGAGCGCCGCACTGTCGGAGGGGCAGTACTGAGGGAGCGTCGCACTGTCGGAGGGGCGGTACTGAGGGAGCGCCGCACTGTCGGAGGGGCAGTACTGAGGGAGCGCCACACTGTCGGAGGGGCGGTACTGAGGGAGCGCCGCACTGTCGGAGGGGCGGTACTGAGGGAGCGCCGCACTGTCGGAGGGGCAGTACTGAGGGAGCACCGCACTGTCGGAGGGGCAGTACTGAGGGAGTGCCGCACTGTCGGAGGGGCAGTACTGAGGGAGCGCCGCACTGTCGGAGGGGCAGGTACTGAGGGAGTGACGCACTGTCGGAGGGGCAGTACTGAGGGAGCGCCGCACTGTCGGAGGGGTGGTACTGAGGGAGTGCAACCTTCTGAGGCACTGACCATCAAATAAGTCTCAGGCCTTTATTGGTCAGTAGACTCTGCTGCATGGGTATGAGCTTATAGGGTAGATGCACCTTTTCACCGTGCCTAACTCTAAGGCCCTCCAATCCAGCCTCTTCTGTATCCTCCTCCCACTCTTAATATCATAAGAATAGAGCCATTCCCATTGGGAAATCCGTGTCTCCAGTGCAAAGCGGTACTTGGAGCACAGGTGACTAAACTTAGCAGCAAAAGTCCCGACTGAACTCCAGAGCACTAATGCGGTTGACATCCGGAGCAATCCTTTGTAGCAGTTCACAACATGGTCTCCTCAATGTGATATCCCCTCAGGGACATCTCACTGCAGCTTCCCACCCCTACTTATACAGTGACAGTAATTGTCTGGGGCACGTTTAGCGTAATGAGGAAATGGGTTTGAGGGGTTAGACGCAACCCTTGATCCCATTTGCATGAAGCTTATTATCTCCCAGCGGGCCTTAAAGGGGATTGGCACTTTTTCTGTCGGATAATCCAGGTGCAGCAGATGTGAAGTGCTAGCCTTTAAGAATCCATTTTACTCTGTTTGCCGCCCCCAAAATGGACAGTAATTTGAAGGGAAAGAAGTCCATCCCCTTACTTTTGAAGCAAGACGTCCGTACAGTTGGGAAGGAGAAATGTGTAAATTATAACAACACAAGATTTTTTGGTACTGGAAAAAAAGGACAATTAGCTAAGATCAGCCCCATGTATCAATCCCACCACCACCTTCTCAAGGGCGGCTAGGAATGGGCAATAAATGCCGGCCTTGCCAGCGACAGCCACATCCTGGGAATGATTCTTGCTTTGCCTGTCAACCAATCGCGATAATTGATTCCGGCCTATTCGGCACACAGAAACTTCTTTACCCCAGAGAGTGGTGAGAATAGTATAGATGCATTTAAGGGGAAGCTGGATAAACACATGAGGGAGAAAGGAATAGAAGGATATGCTGATAGGGTGAGATGAATTAGAAGAATGAGAGGGGATCCCATTGAAACGTATAAAATTTTGACAGGGCTAGACAGACTGGATGCAGGGAGGATGTTTCCCCTGGCTGGGGGGGTCTAGAACGAGGGGTCACAGTCTCAGGATACAGGGGTAGGACATTTAGGACTGAGATGAGGAGAAATTTCTTCACTCAGAGGGTGGTGAACCTGTGAATTCTCTACCACAGAAGGCTGTGGAGGCCAAGTCACTGAATATATTTAAGAAGGAGATAGATAGATTTCTAGACACAAAAGTCATCAAGGGGTATGGGGAGAGAGCGGGAATATGGTATTGAGATAGAGGATCAACCATGATCATATTGAATGGCGGAGCAGGCTCGAAGGGCCGAATGGCTGACTCCTGCTCCTATTTTTCTATGTTTCTATGTTACTTTACCCCAGAGAGTGGTGAGAATGTGGAACTCGCCACCACAGGGAGTGGTTGAGGCGAATAGCAGAGAGGCATTTAAGGGGAAGCTGGATAAACACATGAGGGAGAAGGGAATAGAAGGATATGCTGATAAGCCGAGATGAATTAAGGTGGGAGGAGGCTCGTGTGGAGCACAAACACTGCCACGGAGCTGATGGGCCGAATGGCCTGTTTCTGTGCTGTAAATTCCATGTATCCATCTTCTCACTGGATCCTTCAATCGCTTCTGCGCCCCGAGATATATTTAATTGCCTCGTAGATCCATCTCCTGCTTCACTGACCTTCCCTTGTAACTTATTCTACGACGTATTGCCCTCTGGGTGGCGGAGTCCCACCTGCCTTCTCTCTCTACTCCTCATTTGTAATTTGTGTGCAATTATCTTCTTGAAATTCTGCAGAATGGCAACCGTTTCAATTCCTTGTGATTCGGTGCTTGGATTGAGCCTCTATTTGTTGCGTTAAATGTTTCCAAATTTGGTCGAACTATTGAGAGGGCTCCGTAGCAATATTGAGAGATAGCATTTCATACTGATAACTGCTGTAAGGTCCCCCATCAATCTGCCATTAGCTGCTTCTCCAACGTTCCCAGCCTGTCTCTGGGGATCCTTTAACAATTGTGGAACATGTGGGTAATGGGCATTTAGAATTTATTTAAAACGCCTCCAAAGCAAAGCACATAAACATTGCACGAGGGCAACTGACTCCAATAGAGCCCATGATGGATGGCCCCCCTGGGACCCCAGTCACCGCCGCATGTAGAACAAAATGTTTTTTGTATTTACCCCTCACAGATAAACAATGGTGCTCGGAGAAACGATCTAATTTAAACTCCATAGATCAGGCGAAGATTTATCTTGTACTGTGGCTGGAGGATCATAATGAGAAATGGAGAGGGGGGCTGCTGTGCATGCTAAATTCACTGTGCTGCCAGAGTGTGCGTCTCTTCATCAGAGAAACCCCGATGGCAGGCAAACGCCAGCTTTAAGCACGCGCTCCAGTTCTAATCAGTCACCCTTACCGTCGTTTGGAGCAGAATCAGTGGCTCGGGAGTGTGCAGTAAACTTCTCTTATCTCCTCGTCTCCTCATGGCCCAAACCCGTGAGGTTTGCTTCCAAAGACCCCCAGGCCTTCCTCCAGTACCCTGCTCATCCCCCACCATCAACATCCTGGGGGTCACCATTGACCAGAAACTTAACTGGACCAGCCACATAAATACTGTGGCAACAAGAGCAGGTCAGAGGCTGGGTATTCTGAGGCGAGTGTCTCACCTCCTGACTCCCCAAAGCCTTTCCACCATCTACAAGGCACAAGTCAGGAGTGTGATGGAATACTCTCCACTTGCCTGGGTGAGTGCAGCTCCAACAACACTCAAGAAGCTCGACACCATCCAGGACAAAGCAGCCCGCTTGATTGGCACCCCATCCACCACCTTAAACATTCACTCCCTCCACCACCGGCGTACCGTGGCTGCAGTGTGTACCATCTACAAGATGCACTGCAGCAACTCGCCAAGGCTTCTTCAGCAGCACCTCCCAAACCCGCGACCTCTTCCACCTAGAAGGACAAGGGCAGCAGGCGCATGGGAACACCACCACCTCCAAGTTCCCCTCCAAGTCACACACCATCCCGACTTGGAAATATATCGGCCAATCCTTTATCGTCGCTGGGTCAAAATCCTGGAACTCCCTCCCTAACAGCGCTGTGGGAGCACCTTCACCACACGGACTGCAGCGGTTCAAGAAGGCAGCTCACCACCACCTTCTCAAGGGCAATTAGGGATGGGCAATAAATGCTGGTCTTGCCAACGACACCCAAAATAAAAGTGGCTATATCGTCACGCGCGGGCCTACACAGTGAAAGTTGGCGAGCCATTCCTCCTTGAAGGGCTTCACTCTCGCGCCCTTTCCCTGCTTTCACCCAGTGTCCCTATACTTTCTCACAGGAGTTCCCAAATAACAATTTCAGGAGTGGGGACCGATGATTTATTTCTTTGTTCTTTCCTCCCCTCCCCCCCTCTCCCTGCCCCCACACTTGCTTAAAAACCTGTTACATCTCCAACTTTTTCCAGTTCTGACGAAGGGTCATCGACCTGAAACGTTGACTCTGTTTCTCTCTCCACAGATGCTGCCTGACCTACTGAGTGTTTCCAGCATTTTCTGTTTTTATATCAATGATTTATTTCCCTCCCTGGCCCAAGGTGCCAGGGGTCAATTGCAGTCATAGAATCATCAAAATTTACGGCAAAATTCGAGGCGTTGCTCAACCGGGAGCCAATGTAGATCAGCGAGCACAGGGGGTGATGGGTGAATGGGACTTGGTGCGAGTTAGAACACGGGGCAGCAAGGTTTGGGATGAGCTGAAGTTTATGGAGGGTGGAAGATGGGAGGCCGGCCAGGAGTGTGTTGGAATAGTCGAGTCTGGAGGTAACAACCACACCTGGAGTAATGCGTACAGTTTTGGTCTCCTTATTTGAGGAAGGATATACTTGCATTGGAGGCAGTTCAGAGAAGGTTCACTCGGCTGATTCCAGAGATGAGGGGGTTGACTTATGAAGAAAGGTTGAGCAGGTTGGACCTATACTCATTGGAATTTAGAAGAATGAGAGGTGATCTTATTGAAACATATAAGATTCTGAGGGGGCTCGACAAGGTAGATGCAGAGAGGATGTTTCCCCTCCTGGGGAAATCTAGAACTCGGGGGCATAGTTTAATAATAAAGGATCGCCCTTTTAGAACTGAGATGAGGAGGAATTTCTTCTCTCAGAGGGTCGTAAATCTGTGGAATTCTCTGCCCCAGAGAGCTGTGGAGGCTGGGTCATTAAATACATTTAAGGTGGAGATAGATGGATTTTTACAAGATAAGGGAGTGAAGGGTTATGGGGAGCGGGCGGGGAAGTGGCTTTGAGCCCAAGATCAGCCATGATCTGATTGAATGGCGGAGCAGGCTCGAGGGGCCGAGTGGCCTATTCCGGCTCCTATTTCTTATGTTCTTAACAAAGGCACCGATGTGGTTTCAGCAGCATCCACTGCATTTCCATTATCCAATCTTACTCTCTTCAAAGGATTCTATAAGGTTAGTCAAGCACAAAGCTGCCTTTTGGGAATCGATGCTGAATGGCCCTGATTAACATGTTTCTCCAAGTGTTTAATAATTTCATCCGGCGTTATAGACTCCTGTAACTTACCATCCTCTGAAGTAATACTTACTGGCCTTTAATTTCCTGGCTTAACTCTTTTTTTGAAGAAGGACGTCACATTTTCCACCCTCCAGTTGTCCCAAAAAATATCCTTTCCCTTCCTTGGACCCTTTCAAGTTTACCGGATGTTGATTGAGGGATAAATATTGGCCAGGACCCTGCTCTTCTTCGAAATAGTGGCCGTGGGATCTTTTACATCCACCTGAGAGGGCAGACGGGGCCTCGGTTTAACATCTCATCCGAAACACAGCACCTCTGTCAGTGCAGTGCTCCCTCAGTACTGCCCCTCCGACAGTGCGGCACTCCCTCAGTACTGCCCCTCCGACAGTGCGGCGCTCCCTCAGTACTGCCCCTCCGACAGTGCAGCGCTCCCTCAGCACTGCACCTCCGACAGTGCGGCGCTCCCTCAGTACTGCCCCTCCGACAGTGCGGCGCTCCCTCTGTACTGCCCCTCCGACAGTGCAGCGCTCCCACAGTACTGCTCCTCTGACAGTGCGGCGCTCCCTCAGTACTGCCCCTCCGACAATGCGGCGCTCCCTCAGTACCGCCCCTCTGACAGTGCGGTGCTCCCTCAGTACTGCCCCTCCCACAGTGCGGAGCTCCCTCAGTACTGCCCCTCCGACAGTGCGGCGCTCCCTCAGTACTGCCCCTCCGACAGTGCGGCGCTCCCTCAGTACTGCCCCTCCGACAGTGTGGCGCTCCCTCAGTATTGCCCCTCTGACAGTGCGGCGCTCCCTCAGTACTGCCCCCTCCGACAGTGCGGTGCTCCCTCGGTACTGCCCCTCCGACAGTGCAGCGCTCCCTCGGTACCGCCACTCCGACAGTGCGGCACTCCCTCGGTACTGCCCCTCCGACAGTGCGGCGCTCCCTCGGTACTGCCCCTCCGACAGTGCGGCGCTCCCTCGGTACTGCCCCTCCGACAGTGCAGCGCTCCCTCGGTACTGCCCCTCCGACAGTGCGGCGCTACCTCGGTACTGCCCCTCCGACAGTGCGGCGCTCCCTCAGTACCGCCCCTCCGACAGTGCGGCGCTCCCTCAGTATTGCCCCTCCGACAGTGCGGCGCTCCCTCAGTATTGCCCCTCCGACAGTGCGGCGCTCCCTCAGTATTGCCCCTCCGACAGTGCGGCGCTACCTCGGTACTGCCCCTCCGACAGTGCGGCGCTCCCTCAGTACCGCCCCTCCGACAGTGCGGCGCTCCCTCAGTATTGCCCCTCCGACAGTGCGGCGCTCCCTCAGTATTGCCCCTCCGACAGTGCGGTGCTCCCTCGGTACTGCCCCTCCGACAGTGCGGCGCTCCCTCAGTATTGCCCCTCCGACAGTGTGGCGCTCCCTCAGTATTGCCCCTCCGACAGTGTGGCACTCCCTCAGTACCGCCCCTCCGACAGTGCTGCACTCCCTCAGTACCGCCCCTCCGACAGTGCGGCGCTCCCTCAGTACTGCCCCTCCGACAGTGCGGCGCTCCCTCAGTACTGCCCCTCCGACAGTGCGGTGCTCCCTCAGTACCCCCCCTCCGACAGTGCGGCGCTCCCTCGGTATTGCACTGGTGTGTCAGCCTGGATTTTTGTGCTCAAGTCTTTGGAACCCTGGCTGATTTGTTCCAGCGTCTATCTGTAAGGCATAAATCATTTTCAATGACTCATATCTCCCGTAACTAAAAAAAAATGCACCATTTCTGTATCTAGTTTCTCGCTGGCTGAAAGATAGCGCTCAAGTTGTTGTAAATAAATGTCATGTTGGCTCTCGACCCACTCCTCTATATAACCATAAAAATTTAGTGGTTAACATGATGAATTAAATAATTCATCTAAATACTGCAAAACATACAAATCTAACTATTGTATGTCGGTAATCCCTGTAAGAACTTTCCTCTGCACAGATCTTCCCTCTATTCGGGGCCTCAGGGTACAAGCTGTGCTCCATCCCTTAAGCTTGCATTATTCTCTGTGCATTCATTCCTTGCCGATACTTTTCAGCCTGCAAGACTTGGATGACCTTCAATCTGCTACTGTGCTCTTGTGCATCTGCAATTCATTTCTCTCTATATATTGTATTATATTTTGTACATGCACGCAATCTTCTGTGGCATTGCAGACAGGGAATCGCGACCAAGTGTGGTCATCTTATGAAGCTGGGATGGAGGTGGAATAATTGGACCAGACAAAATTCAGTTTCCGTTTTTAAGGCCCTATATTCTTTCCTTATTTTTTTTGTAGTGTTTTGGTTTCGTTGACCTGTCTGCAGCCTTTGACACGGTTGGCCACTCCATCCTTCTCCAACGCCTCTCCACCGTCGTCCAGCTGGGCGGGACTGCACTCGCCTGGTTCCATTCTTATCTATCTAATCGTATCTATCTGCTCTCTCAGGTGGACGTAAAAGATCCCATGGCCACTATTTTGAAGAAGAGCAGGGGAGTTCTCCCTGGTGTCCTGGCCAATATTTATCCCTCAACCAACATACCAAAAACAGATTATCTGGTCATTATCACATTGCTGTTTGTGGGAGCTTGCTGTGCGCAAATTGGCTGCCGCGTTTCCTACATTACAACAGTGACTCCACTTCAAAAGTACTTCATTGGCTGTAAAGCGCTTTGAGACGTCCAGTGGTCGTGAAAGGCGCTATATAAATGCAAGTCTTTCTTTCTTTCTTTCGTAGCCAGAGAATCACCTGCAACGGCTTCTCTTCCCGCTCCCGCATCGTTACCTCTGGTGTCCCACAAGGATCTATCCTTGGCCTCCTCCTATTTCTCATCTACATGTTGCCCCTTGGCGACATCATCCGAAAACACAGCATCAGTTTCCACATGTACGCTGATGACACCCAGCTCTACCTCACTTCTCTTGACCCCTCCGCGGTCTCTAAATTGTCTGACTGCTTGTCCGACATCCAGTTCTGGATGAGCAGAAATTTTCGCCAATTAAATATTGGAAAGACCGAATTAATTCTTTTCGGTCCCCGCCACAAACTCTGTTCCCCACCCACTGACTCCATCCCTCCCTCTAACATCTGTCTGAGGCTGAATCACACTGTTCACAACCTTGGTGTCATATTTGACCCTGAAATGAGCTTCCGACCACATATCCACAGCATAACAAAGACCGCCTATTTCCACCTCGGTAACATCGCCCGTCTCTGTCCTTGCCTCAGCTCATCCGCTGCTGAAACCCTCATCCATGCCTTTGTTACCTCTAGACTCGACTATTCCAACGCACTCCTGGTCGGCCTCCCACATTCTACCCTACGTAAACTTGAGGTCATCCCAAACTCGGCTGCCCGTGTCCTAACTCGCACCAAGTCCCGTTCGCCCAGCACCCCTGTGCTCGCTGACCTACATTGGCTCCCGGTTAAGCAACGCCTCGATTTCAAAATTCTCATCCTTGTTTTCAAATCCCTCCATGGCCTCGCCCCTCCCTATCTCTGAAATCTCCTTCAGCCCCACAAGCCCCCCCGCCCCCCCCCCCCCCGAGATATCTGCGCTCCTCTAATTCTGCCCTCTTGAGCATCCCTGATTATCATCACTCAACCATTGGTGGCCGTGCCTTCTGTTGCCTGGGCCCTAAGCTCTGGAATTCCCTGCCTAAACCTCTCCGCCTCGCTACCTCTCTTTCCTCCTTTAAGACGCTCCTTAAATCCTGCCTCTTTGACCAAGCTTTTGGTCACCTTTTTTTAAATTTGTTTTTATGGGATGTGGGCGTCGCTGGCAAGGCCAGCATTTATTGCCCATCCCTAGTTGCCCTCGAGAAGGTGGTGGTGAGCCGCCGTCTTGAACTGCTGCAGTCCGTGTGGTGAAGGTGCTCCCACAGAGCTGTTAGGGAGGGAGTTCCAGGATTTTGACCCAGCGACGATGAAGGATCGGCGATATACTTCTAAGTCAGGATGGTGTGTGACTTGGACGGGAACTTGAGGGTGGCGGTGTTCCCATGCGCCTGCTGCCCATGTCCTTCTAGGTGGAAGAGGTCGCGGGTTTGGGAGGTGCTGCCGAAGAAGCCTTGGCGAGTTGCTGCAGTGCATCTTGTAGATGGTGCACACTGCAGCCACGGTGCGCCGGTGGTGGAGGGAGTGAATGTTTAAGGTGGTGGATGGGGTGCCAATCAAACCTGCCCTAATTTATCCTCATGTGGCTCGGTGTCAAATTTGTTGTCTTTTAAGACTCCTGTGAAGCGCCTTGGGACGTTTTACTACGTTTTGAGTATTGGTATTGAGATAGAGGATCAGCCATGATCACATTGAATGGCGGAGCAGGCTTGAAGGGCCGAATGGCCGACTCCTGCTCCTATTTTTCGATGTTTCGATATAAATCCAAGTTGTTGCTGTTGTTATGTCATGATTTTTGGTCGCTTTGTACAGCGATTTCGGATGCGGCAAAATAGAGTCGGTTGGAGCACAAGCGTTTCTGTGCAGAACATGATGAATCACTAGAGTGCCTCCTCTGTCGGGAGGGCAGAATGAAAGCACAGCCAGCTTGCGTATACAGTTTCCGTTATAAACGTGGACACAGGAATTTATAAGGACAAATTAACAGGAAGTGTGACTGGATGCTGATTTTTTTGTTTTCTGTGGATTGCAAGAGTGAGGTCGTGCTCCTTCTCCCAGGTTGTGGTGTAAAGATCCCAGGTCTGCTGTTGCAGCAGAACTGATAAATACTTAAAACACACCGCCGGCACGCTCCCACTCACATTATTCAGTGCACTCTCTGGGTTGAAGTGCTGCCAGGGCTGAGACACTGTAATCTGGCTCCTCTTCCTCCCGACTGCGATCTGTGAATTCATGTGTTTTGGAGTGGCCAAATCCCAGGCCATTATATCGCTGACTTCAAAGAATGGGACTGCTTAAGCAACTCGGCAATGCCGTATGACAGCAGTTTGTACCAGCACTTATGCTTAAGGGGAATTAACACTGAGCATCACAAATCATTTCAAGAACTGAGCCCAGGTCAACTTTTGAGACTGCTTCAAGATATTGTCTCAGGTTGTGGGAAACCTGACTCTATTTTGCCATAAACCATCTATTTGAAAAGTAGGGAATTAGCCTCAAACAGCTTCTGGATGCAAGGGTCGTTTTCAAGTAACCAATTATAGATTCCAACAAACTCTCTTTTGATCTGCCCAATCTCAACGCTCCGTCTGCATAGCCCATTAACATCCAAAGCAATTAAATACTGCAAGTCATCGCTTCAAATGTCAAAGCAGTGTAAGCCATTGCTGAATACTTAACGAGAAATGCCCCGAAAATCCGCCCACCGTACCTGGCCCGCTGCCCCTGCCACGAACCACTGCCATTGACCTTGGTGGACTTTCTGGGGTCAGGGGAGGGTGCCTGCATCACCAGCAGTGCATCTAGGACACATACCTGCCGAACATAAGACTATAAGAATTAGGAGCAGGTGTAGGCCATACGGCCCCTCGAGCCCGCTCCGCCATTCAATAAGATCATGGCTGATCATTGCAACTCCACTTTCCCGCCAGATCTCCATATCCCGTGATTCCCCTAGAGTCCAAAAATCTATCTCTCTCAGCCTTGAATATACTCAAAGACTCAGCATTCACAGCGCTCTGGGGCAGAGAATTCCAAAGATTCACCACCCTCTGAGTGAAGAAATTCCTCCTCATCTCAGTCTTAAATGGCTTACCCCTTATCCTGAGACTATGCCCCCTAGTTCTAGACTCTCCAGCCAGTGGAAACAGCCTCTCAGCATCTACCCTGTCAATCCCCCTCAGAATCTTGTATGTTTCAATGAGATCACCTCTCATTCTTCTAAACTCCAGAGAGTATAGGCCCATTCTACACAATCTCTCATCATAGGACAGCCCTCTCATCCCAGGAATCAATCTAGTGAACCTTCGTTGCACCACCTCCAAAGCAAGTATATCCCTCCTTAGATAAGGAGACCAAAACTGTGTACAGTACTCCAGGTGTGGTCTCACCAAGGCCCTGTACAATTGTAGCAAGACTTCCTTACTCTTATACTCCAACCCCCTTGCAATAAATGTCAACATGCCATTTGCCTTCCTTATTGCTTGCTGTACCTGCCTGCTAGCTTTCTGTGTTTCTTGCACAAGGACACCCAAACCTCTCTGAACACCAACATTTGAAAGTTTCTCACCATTTAAAAAATATTCTGTTTTTCTATTCTTCCTACCAAAGTGAATAACCTCACATTTCCCTACATTATACTCCATCTGCCACCTTACTGCCCACTCACTTAGTCTATCTACATCCCTTTGCAGACTCTTTGGGCTGGATTTTACTCACCGAGAGGAGTTGGGGGTGGGACAGCTGCCTTCTGGGTTCTAGTCCCGCCCCCAGCGACGTCTGATGAATAGACGCTATTTTGCCCTGATTGGCCTTGTTAAGCCGCCCTGCGGGCATGCCGGCCAATTAAGGGAAAGCCGGTGTCAGATGACGTCAGTTGATGATGCTTCATCTGCCAGTTTTCTTAAAGGCATCTGCACCACACTTGTTTGACAGATGATTTGACAGTATTTGACAGCATTGAGGTGCTGTCAAACACTGACAATCACTGTACACAGGTGAGCCCTTGCTCCCAGGCTCTCCAATTACTCCCTCCTTAGGATAAAACAGATGGCAGCTGCAGCTGAGATTGCAGAAGCCATCTGTCACTTCTCCCGATGAGATGAGGCTACGCAAACACTTCACAGCTTGTCACCTGCAGAAACATCTAACCACATTAAAAATGACTTTCCCAACATTTCATTGCCTCTGATACTAACCATTGTCCCATTGCATCCTTCACACCACTTCTGCAGCTGTCATCCAAACACCAACATAACAACAGACCCACAGCACGCCTCACTTACCCTGGCGGGGTTCCCCGACGTCGGGAAGCGCGCAGCAGCAGTCGAAAAATTGGGAATAGCCTCTTAACTGCCTGTTAACTACCTGAGTCAGAAGGTTCACTCCAGGGACTTGAGGCCATAATCTAGGCTGACGCTCCCAATGCCAGTACTGAGGGAGTGCTGCACTGTCAGAGGCCACGTCTGCTCCCAGATCGACGTAACAGATCCCATGGCACTATTTCGAAGAAGAGCAGGAGAGTGCTCCCCGGTGTCCTGGCCAATATTTATCCCTTATCACATTGCTGTTTGTAGGAGCTTGCTGTGCGCAAATTGGCTGCCGGGTTTCCTACATTACAGCAGTGACCACACTTCAAAGGTACTTCATTGGCTGTAAAGCGCTTTGGAAGATCCTGAGGCGCGATAGAAATGCAAGTCTTTCTTCGGACTACCGAAACTTACAGCCAGCAGACTTTCTCCCCAGTTGTATTCTGTCTATTGCATATTTTTCATTTCACAATAATCAGGGACAAAATTAACAGTCACTTGGACAAGTGTGGATTAATTAAGGAAAGCCAGCACGGATTTGTTAAAGGCAAATCGTGTTTAACCAACTTGATTGAGTTTTTTGATGAGGTAACAGACAGAGGGGGGAAAAGTCAGTTGGTTTGCGCCTCCCGTTAGCGCCTTAAGAGGGCGCTAATGGGGCGCAAAGCAACTAGCGCCCGTGCGCGGCGATGTTTGCGCCGCTCGCGAAATTAACTGGACATTTTGCAGCGGCGCTAAACACTACCGCCACGATCTCCTGCGCCGGCAGATCGTGACGTCAGTCGAGTGCGCAACACCCTGGTAGCGCCCCGGACCGGATATTGAGTGGCACCCCCTGCCTTACCGCCTGACGCTAGCAACGACCGGTTGAGGGGAGCGTTTTGCAGTCAGGAAGGGACTGGGGGAGCGCTATTTAAAGGCGACCGCTTCCTGCCTTTTTTTGTTGGTGACATTTTTACACCACGCATTCTGCGAGAGAGAGAGAGACTTCTGGAGAGATTCAACGCTGTGTGAAGGAGTTTTGGGTACTGAGCAGCACTTTGCAGGTTCATTTTGATTTGCCCTTCCTTGTATCGATTTAGAAGAGACTGTGGGGGCTGCACTCTGAGCTCTTTCCCTGCGCCTCTCCATTGTTCTTCCCAGCAGATTTGATGTACAGGTCTCTCCAGGCCGAGATTCAAGGCTGCAATGAGCAGGATGTGGATGGAGAGCAAGATCAACCATCCCCTTTAAGAACTGGCCGGCGCCATTGTGTCTGTGTTCCATTGCTGACTGACATAACATGAGCTTCGCCAGCGCTCTGAGGTAGCGCCTCGCTCCTCGGCCTTTGCGCCTTAAGACAGTTGTGAAGCGCCTGATTTAGCGCTCCAATCACCTCCAGGGGCGATAGAAGCCAAGTTTGCAGTCGGGGGCGATAATTAACGCCAGGCACTAATCTTTGCGCCCGGCCGATAATTGCGCCCCAAATGGGACGATACTGAATTTCTCCCCCAGAGGGTTGATGAGGGCAGTGCAGTTGACGTGATGTACATGGATTTCCAAAAGGCATTCGACAAAGTGCCACATGACAGGCTTGCCAGCAAAGTTGAAGCCCATGGAATAAAAGGGACAGTGGCAACATGGATACGAAATTGGCTAAGTGACAGGAAACAGAGAGTAGTGGTGAACGGTTGTTTTTCGGACTGGAGGAAGGTATACAGTGGTGTTCCCCAGGGGTCGGTTCTAGGACCACTGCTTTCTTGGTAAATATTACTGACTTGGACGTGGGTGTACAGGGCACAATTTCAAAATTTGCAGATGATACAAAACTTGGAAGTATCGTGAACAGTGAGGAGGAGAGTGATAGACTTCAAGAGGACACAGACAGGCTGGTGGAATGGGCGGACACGTGGCAGATGAAATTTAACGCAGAAAAGTGCAAAGTGATACATTTTGGTAGAAAGAATGAAGAAAGGAAATATAAAGTAAAGGGTACAATCCTAAAGGGGGTGCATGAACAGAGAGAGCTAGGGGTATATGTGCACAAATCGTTGAAGGTCGCAGGGCAGGTTGAGAAAGCAGTTAAAAAGGTTTACGGGATCCTGGGCTTCATAAATAGAGGCATTGAGTACAAAAGCAAGGAAGTTATGATGAACCTTTATAAAACATTGGTTCGGCCTCAACTGGAGTATTGTGTCCAATTCTGGGCACCACACTTTAGGAAGGATGTGAAAGCTTTAGAGAGGGTGCAGAGGAGATTTACGAGAATGATTCCAGGGATGAGGGACTTCAGTTACGTGGATAGAGTAGAGAAATAGGGGTTGTTCTCCTTGGAGCAGAGAAGGTTGAGAGGAGATTTGATAGAGGCGTTCAAATTCATGAAGGATCTGGATAGAGTAAATAGAGAGAAACTGTTCCCATTGGTGGAAGGATTGAGAACCAGAGGACACAGATTTAAGGTGATTGGCAGAAGAACCAAAGGCGACATGAGGAAAAATCTTTTTACTCAGCGAGTGATTAGGATCTGGAATGCGCTGCCTGAAAGGGTGGTGGAGGCAGACTCAATCACAGCTTTCAAAAGGGGAATCGGATAAGTACCTGAAGGAAAAAAATTTGCAGGGCTATGGGGAAAGGGCGGGGGTGGGGGAGTGGGACTAGCTGAAGTGCTCTTGCAGAGAGCTGGCACGGGCTTGACGGGCCGAATGGCCTTCTTCCGTGCTGTAACCATTCTAGGATTCTGTGTCTGTGACTCTGTTTTGAATTGGAATGGTTTTTGAAGTTGCTGTCCATGTGATTGCTCAGTCTCCAGGCTTGTTTAGTCCATGCTAAGCTGCTTTGTATTGAATAAGATAAAGCGCACACCTTGACAGCAGTGCTGGGAGAGAAGGGGCTCAGTGCTGGTCCCAGCCTGCATCGCCAGAGTGCATCGCCATATTACCTGCTCCCGGCAAAATGGCTTCCCCTCTCGGTGCTATGGTGGAGCCTTTCGAAAGAGAATTATTCAATGTACGGACCTATGAGAGAGAAGAAACGCATTGAGGGGTAAGTACTTAACATTCAAAGTATTTACCCTATGAGTTACCTCCTTAATCAGAGAGCAAGTTATTATCTTAATGGCGAGAAACTGGAAAGTACTGCAGTACAAAGGGATCTGGGGGTCCTAGTGCAAGAAAATCAAAAAGTTAGTATGCAGGTGCAGCAGGTGATCAAGAAGGCCAACGGAATGTTGGCTTTTATTGCTAGGGGGATAGATTATAAAAACAGGGAGGTATTGCTGCAGTTATATAAGGTATTGGTGAGACCGCACCTGGAATACTGCATACAGTTTTGGTGTCCATACTTAAGAAAAGACATCCTTGCTCTCGAAGCAGTACAAAGAAGGTTCACTCGGTTAATCCCGGGGATGAGGGGGTGGACATATGAGGAGAGGTTGAGTAGATTGGGACTCTACTCATTGGAGTTCAGAAGAATGAGAGGCGATCTTATTGAAACATATAAGATTGTGAAGGGGCTTGATCGGGTGGATGCGGTAAGGATGTTCCCAAGGATGGGTGAAACTAGAACTAGGGGGCATAGTCTTAGAATAAGGGGCTGCTCTTTCAAAACTGAGATGAGGAGAAACTTCTTCACTCAGAGGGTAGTAGGTCTGTGGAATTTGCTGCCCCAGGAAGCTGTGGAAGCTACATCATTAAATAAATTTAAAACAGAAATAGACAGTTTCCTAGAAGTAAAGGGAATTAGGGGTTACGGGGAGCGGGCAGGAAATTGGACATGAGGCTGAGTTCGGATCGGTCAAGGCCCTGTGGGTGGCGGAGCGGGCCCAGGGGCTGAGTGGCCGGGTCCTGCTCCTACTTCTTGTGTTCTTTAGATTTGAGGTTAGGATCAGATCAGCCATGATCTTATTGAATGGCGGAGCAGGCTCGAGGGGCCGATTGGCCTACTCCTGCTCCTATTTCTTATGTTCTTATGTTCTTATATCGTAAAATGCATATAATTCTCAGTCAGGGAAAGCAGTAGGTAGTTTTGTGGCAGATTATTCACAGTTAAGAACGCTCAATAGCAAGTCAATGCTTTTGACCCATGGCTCATTTGATTCCAATAATTTCACTCTCGCCAAACGTGTGGTAGCAACGGTGTGACGGCATCCTCCTCGTGACCTCCCGAATGCTTCTACCCTCTGTCACCTTATTACACCATCGTTAAACAAACGTGTCACCAAAGGTTTAAAGGCATGCAGTGATATTTTTTGCAAGCAGGACAAGGCGCTTGTCTTGTCTGATGTTCGTAGCAGTCAGCCTGTTAGGTGTCCTTTAATGTCTTCCCACTGAACAGTTATGATATGGCACCTGGCATGGAGAGGACACAATCACATCACAGTTTTGACATTAATTAAGGAGGCTTCATCTTTAATAAGCAATGTCTTTAAGTGCTGCATTCAGGAACTGTTGAACAGTTCACCACCTCTGTAATAATGTCATTCAAGATGGCTTGTTTCCCAGCTGTGCTCTCACCTCCTTACACTTTAGGAGGAAATTTAGGTCATTTTCTGGCACCGAAGAACATTGGTTATTACTCTCCTGCTCTCCTTTTCCACTTATGCAAGCTCCCTCTCATTCTAGACACAAAAGGCATCAAGGGGTATGGGGAGAGAGCAGGAATATGGTATTGAGATAGAGGATCAGCCATGATCATATTGAATGGCGGAGCAGGCTCGAATGGCCGACTCCTGCCTCTATTTTTCTATGTTTCTATGGGCTGGATTTTGATACTGGGGCGGGTTGGGGTCGTGTCATCCGCATTTCGTGTTATCCACCCGACTGCAATTGGATGTGGGAGATTGATGCAATTTTCACCTAATTGGGCAATTGAGTTCCAGCATGTGGGAACCCATGAACCAATTAGTGGTTTCAGTCTGAAAGTCGCCTCTGATGATGTCATCATTGCTGCTGCATTGAAGGTCTGCAAAGACTGCCTGGCCTTTGCTGTGAGTGGACCTGGATGCAAAATGAGCAGCATCTGAGAGAGAGAGAGAGAGAGAGAGAGCCAGGTCCTCTCACAGCAAAGGCCAGGCAGTCTCTGAAGACATTCAATGCAGCAGCATCAGAGGCGACTTTCAGACCTAATACTACTACTACCTTCATCACATCTCCGTTGCAATAGTGGACCTGCAGCTGATAGTCAGCTATCCACTTGTGCTCCCGCCAGGTTTCACTGGCGTGTTTCACATCAGGCGTGCTTCACGTGGGAAAAGGGTTAAACTAGCTAAAACGTTTCAAAATGGCATTACAGCGCCAATTTAGGGCTTGTTAAGGGCTTTAATGGCCTCTCCCACCTCTTGGAGCCGGGACGGAGTCGGGAACCCCGCGACCGATTTTGTCAAAATTGCGTGGAGGCGGAATGGAGGCGGGATCAGGTCCGCCCGCCACTTTTCGCAATTTTAACCCCCCGCACGCCTCCAAACCCGCCTCCACGGCCCTATGAAAATCCAGCCCAATGTTTCTCCTCCCCGCTCCCCTGCCAGTAAGAGGGGCATTTCCCAACTGAGATCTACAAGTGGTCCATCCCAAGCCTCTGGCGGGAAAGTGTAAGAGCACAGACGAGGGGAGCTAACTCTTCGCCTTTCCTCACTTCTCCTGTTCGGGGTCGGATTGTACATTTCTGGAGTCGGAAAGGTGACAAGGATCAGGATAGAGGTGAGGCAATGGGGAAGATTGTGGCTCACGTATCCGGTGTTTGCTGCAGAGGAAAACCTCCAAAAACTAACTAACGTCTCCACATCGTGAGAGTCGGAAGTAAGAGGGTTAAAAAGGACTTTAATTGAAAAGACAGACTCCTGGAGCCCACTTTGCTTTGTAGATATTTCTAGTCACCCCACTCAATAAACAAACTGTCTCGGTTAAAAAAAGCCAGACAGCTGGTAATTTTGATTGGGTGGGGTATTCCACTCAGCCTTGCCCCGAAGGTGTGGTCAAGATCAGGAACTTGTGCCAGACCAACTATGTGCCTTTACCGACTTGGCCATCTGTGAAGCCACCGTGAGCAATCTTAGCCCAGCGTGAGCCCGCAGCATATTTGGCAGCCTCGCTCGGAGACACCGTAGGATGGCCGGAGTGGGCAGTCAAAACCTCACATTGGTGCGCCGGGGTTAAGACACCCTTGGCCTGGATTTTTTTCCCCCCGATCTGGCGGGAGTCCCACGGGTCAGGCTAGTTGCGATAATTGTGGTGGTATTCCTGTTCCCGTTGGGTTGCCCGTTTTGGGTGGGGAGGGAAGGAAATTGCAGCAGCGCTTGTCAAGCAGAGTGTGCCAATCTGAGGAAGGATGTTCTTGCCATGGAAGGAGTTCAGCGAAGATTCACAAGGCTGATACCTGGGATGGCAGGAATGACATATGAGGAGAGATTGGGTCGATTGGGCTTATACTCGCTGGAGTATAGAAGAATGAGAGGGGATCTCATCGAAACATATAAAATTCTGACAGGTCTGGACAAACTAGATGCAGGAAGAATGTTCCCGATGGTCGGAGAGTCCAGAACCAGGGGTCATAATCTAAGGATAAGGGGTAAGCCATTTAGGACAGAAATGCGGAAGAATTTCTTCACCCAGAGAGTGGTGAACCTGTGGAATTCTCTACCACAGAAGGTAGTTGAGGCCAAGTCATTAAATATATTCAAGAATGAGTTAGATATATTTCTTAAAGCTAAAGGTATCAAGGGATATGGGGAGAAGGCAGGGACAGGGTACTGAGTTTGGATGATCAGCCATGATCTCATCGAATGGCGGAGCAGGCTCGAGGGGCCGAATGGCCTACTCCTGCTCCTATCTTCTATGTTTCTATGGATGGAGCTTTTAAAATTTAGACCCTGGCTGGGCCTAGTGCAATCGCTCGCTCTGCAGCCCTTTAGACATGAAATGGTCCTCCGCTGCCTTGGCAACACTGTCAGCAATGGCATTCCTGTCACCCAGCATATTTAAAGAATTAATGACAGAATTAATTTCTGCCAGTGAGGCAGCAAAGGCCGGGATCCAGTGGAATGGCTCCCCACTGTATTTTGGCGCTCTCGCCTGCTCGTTTCTGGGCAGAAAAAGCTTGATGATTCGGAGTCATTGTTTGTGCCTGCAGCTACCTGTAATGTAACACAAATCCAAGAAAACTGTAAACTTTGCTGAGTTTAAAAACAAGGCAGATTGTTGGTGAAAGTCAGAATGTTCTGCTCCACCAAACCCATGATGGCCCCAACCCAGATGGCTGTGGTTGCTGACATTTGGTGTCACAGGTAGAAAGAAAATACTCCATTTCCTGCACAATCGCAAAATACTGCGGATGCTGGAAATCTGAAATAACAACAGGAAGTGCTGGAAAGACTCAGCAGGTCAGGCAGCATCGAGGAGAGAGAAACAGAGTCAACGTTTCGGGTCGAACCCTTCGTCAGAACTGGAAAAGGTTAGAGAAGAGAGATTTTTAAGCAGGGGCAGGGAGGAGGGGAGGAAAGAACAAAGGGAAGGTCTGTGATAGGCTGGAAGGCAGGAGAGATTGACTGACAAAAGGGATGATGGTGCAAGGCATAAAGAGAGGTAATGGGACAAGTTAAGAAACAAAAGATGGCTCGAGATACAGGGGCCAATTTATAGTCTGAAATTGTTGAATTCGATGTTGAGTCCAGAAGGATGTAAAGTGCCAAATCGAAAGATGAGGTGCTGTTCCTCGAGCTTACGTTGAGCTTCATTGGAACAGTGTAAGAGGCCGAGGACGGAGAGGTCAGAGTGGGAGTGGAGGGGAGAATTAAAGTGACAGGCCATCGGAAGCTCGGGGTCCCCCTTACGGACTGAACGGAGGTGTTCCGCAAAACGGTCACCCAATCTGCGTTTGGTCTCCCCAATGTAGAGGAGACCTCATCGTGAGCAGCGAATACAGTATTCCATCGCCTAAGCGCTGCCATCCTTCATATTGACAAATACCGAAATACCTACCCTCCCTGCCACGTGCCTTGGTACTTCATGGTAATGCCTGGAAGCAAATCGGGCTTAAACCCTGCTCTGTGCTGAGTTGGATGGCAATTCTTGGGCCTGGAGAAGGGAGAAACTCAGCCTAGGTTTCCGCTCCTGATCACAATTGCTGGAAAATGCACTTGCGTTCCGGTCGACGGATAAGGAGAAGGTGGGGCTCGGCTGTGATGCCTTCTGCAGTCGAGTAGCCGAATGAAACTCGCACACGGAGGGGGCGATTTTGCCAGCCCTGGGGAGGCGGGTATGGAGGCGGGACTGCTGGGAAAATGGCAGCATCCCACCTCCGTGCCAGGAGGCAGGTGAGTGATGAGTGCAAGTGTGGAGAGGTAAGTGTGCGAGGTGAGTGTAAAGTGTTTTAATAAGATTACTTACCTTTGCTTCTTCCTCCAGGCTTCATCCCTTTAGGCTGCGGAGCTGCCTCATCTCACCGGCACAGAAAGCAGAATGGCCGCTGTATTCTCAAATGCATCAGCCTTCTGCTTTCTGCTCAGGAAGGCTTTCGAAGTGAGGCTTGAGTAAAGGACTCAACTTAGAAGACAGATTATCAGTGTTTGACTGCTTCACAGAGCTGTCAAATGATGACAATTCATCTGTCAAAAAATCTTGTCAGATGAAACGTCATACGCTGACGTCCTCTGTCACCGGCTTCCCCTTAATTGGCCGGCTAAGCCCGCAGGGTGGGCTTAACAAGGTCATTCAAGGGAAAATAGCGTGGGTTGGCCGGACGTCGATGGAGGTGGGACTGAAACCCGACAAGCAGCAGTCCCGCCTCCATCACGTCCCCATTGATAAAATTGCCCCCGGAGAGTGGCTTTTTAGCGGAGGCACCATAGAGCCCTTGGAACTGTACCCCAGTGAGACTCAATGGGCTGGATTTTGATACTGGGGCAGGTTGGGGTCGTGTCATCCGCATTTCGTGTTATCCATCCGCCTGCAATTGGATGTGGGAGATTGATGCAATTTTCACTTAATTGGGCAATTGAGTTCCAGCATGTGGGAACCCATGAACCAATTAGTGGTTTCAGTCTGAAAGTCGCCTCTGATGATGTCATCATTGCAGGTCAGAGACTGCCTGGTCTCAGAGATTGCCTGGCCTTTGCTGTGAGAGGACCTGGATGCAAAGTGAGCAGCATCTCAGAGAAAGAGAGAGAGAGAGAATGAATTTTTTTGCAACCAAGTCCTCCCAGGCAGTCTCTGAAGACATTCAATGCAGCAGCATCAGAGGCGACTTTCACACCTAATACTACTACTACCTTCATCACAATACTACTACTACCTTCATCACATCTCCGTTGTAATAGTGGACCTGCAGCTGATAGTCAGCTATCCACTTGTGCTCCCGCCAGGTTTCACTGGCGTGTTTCACATCAGGCGTACTTCACGTTGGAAAAGGGTTAAACTAGCTAAAACGTTTCAAAATGGCATTACAGAGCCAATTTACGGCTTGTTAAGGGCTTTAATGGCCTCTCCCGCCTCTTGGAGGCGGGACGGAGTTGGGAACCCCGCGACCGATTTTGTCAAAATTGCGTGGAGGCGGGATGGAGGCGGGACCCCCGAATCTGCAACTTTAACTCCCCACACACCTCCAAACCCGACTCCACGGGTCAGTGAAAATCCAGCCCAATGTGTTCAGGAGAGGAGGGAAGGAATAATATCCGCCCCCCCCACCCC
This sequence comes from Squalus acanthias, assembly GCA_030390025.1. Classification (NCBI taxonomy): domain Eukaryota; kingdom Metazoa; phylum Chordata; class Chondrichthyes; order Squaliformes; family Squalidae; genus Squalus; species Squalus acanthias. The sequence continues at coordinate 29,036,603 of CM059450.1, read as the reverse complement.
TCCACCTCACCAGAAAGAAATATTTAATTTATACGGAAAATTATTTCAATACATTGTACACCTGCTATGAGAATTTTGCACAATCCAATTAAATTTTCATAATGTGATTGCAAGGTATCCTGGGAAGCACAAAGGCTTAAAAGAAAATATATTTTAGGGACAGGATTTATTGTAACGTAAGTATTTTTTGGTGCTTTCATTCAGCTGGTTAATTCTCATTGCTTTGGGTGTGCGTTGGAGAGTATTACACAGAGCTATTAAAATCAATTTGAATAGCTTGCGAAAGAAGTCAAAGATAAAAATCACATTTTCCGTGCAACTTGGGAGCTGCTTATAATAAAGTAATTTTGCGGCTGCAATACATAATTTCTCATTCACACAGATAATTTCAGTAGAGGGAACACAAATACATTTTGCAGGTTACAAAAGTCTTATATTGTCGTCAGCATTCCGAAATTAAAATTCCTTTTCAGTGAATTAGCTTTATTTAACTAGATATATAAAACGTCCAAGGCTAAATTATATATTTCTGATTTAGAGGTACTATAACTCGGCTTGCTTAGCGGGCTTATCCAGAGAGTATCTGAGCTGAGTGGATAAGGCTCAGTCCCTGCTCCGTGCTGACTTTGTTCATCTTCGCTGGGATAAAGTGCTGCAGTTGCAACGTGCGACGAGGGAGAGATACCCCGTGAGATGCGACCCGCCACAAGATGCCGGACGATATGCCATATGTTTTTTTATTCACTTATGGGATGTGGGGGTCGCTGGCAAGGCCCAGCATTTATTGCCCATCCCTAGTTGCCCTCGAGAAGGTGGTGGTGAGCCGCCTTCTTGAACCGCTGCAGTCCGTGTGGTGAAGGTGCTCCCACAGCGCTGTTAGGGAGGGAGTTCCAGGATTTTGACTCAGCGACGATGAAGGATCGGCGATATACTTCCAAGTCAGGATGGTGTGTGACTTGGAGGGGAACTTGGAGGTGGTGGTGTTCCCATGCGCCTGCTGCCCTTGTCCTTCTAGGTGGAAGAGGTCGCGGATTTGGGAGGTACTGTCGAAGAAGCCTTGGCGAGTTGCTGCAGCGCATCTTGTCGATGGTACACACTACAGCCACGGTGCGCCGGTGGTGGAGGAAGTGATGTTTAAGGTGGTGGATGGGGTGCCGATCAAGCGGGCTGCTTTGTCTGGATGGTGTCGAGCTCTTGAGTGTTGTTGGAGCTGCACTCATCCAGGCAAGTGGAGAGTATTCCATCACACTCCTTACTTGTGCCTTGTAGATGGTGGAAAGGCTTTGAGGAGTCAGGAGGTGAGACACGAATACAGCAGCTCGCCCTCAGCCTCCCCGTGAGTTTCAAGAAATTGCTGCATTTGCGCGTGAATTAACAATTGAACTCACTGCAGAAAGTTAGGGCTGGTACTTAACGGCGTAAGGATCCTTTTAATGACGAGCATTATGTTGCTGCAATGCCAATCAACCTCTCCGACCCAGAAAGGGAACAATTTAAACTGTGGAGTCTCATTCCTGCTGGTAGTAAATTATTTTTAGAGGCATTTAAAAAAAAAAAATTCTTACTTTTCCTTTCTGCCTTTTTTTTCTCTCTCTCAACCCAATCTTTCTATCCCTCTCTTCATTTCTCTTTCTGCACCTGATTTGACTCTAAATTCACCCTATTTCCTTCTCAGTCGTTCCTCTGGTTCTTTCTCAGTCCTTAAATCTCATTGGTTAAGGAGATAGACTGTTGGTCCCTTCGTTCACCAAGGTCCCAGATGCCCTGTTGCCCTCGCCGCGCTGTTATCAGCTCACACTTCGAATCATAGAATGGTTACAGCACAGAAGGAGGCCATTCGGCCCGTCGAGTCCGTGCCGGCTCTCTGCAAGAGCATTTCAGCTAGTCCCACTCCGCCCCCCCCCCCCCAAGCAGGACAGGGCTGAAGCGTTTGCAACCATCTTCAGCCAGAAGTGCCGAGTAGATGATCCATACCGGCCTCCTCCTGAGGTCCCCACCATCACAGAAGCCAGTCTTCAGCCAATTCGATTCACTCCACGTGATATCGAGAAACTGCTAAGCGCACTGGACACAGCAAAGGCTATGGGCCCCGACAACATCCCGGCTGTCGTGCTGAAGACTCGTGCTCCAGAAATAACAAAAGAAATAGGAGCAGGAGTCGGCCATTCGGCCCTTCGAGCCTGCTCCGCCATTCAATAAGATCATGGCTGATCATCTACCTCATCTCCACTTTCCTGCACTATCCCCATATCCCGCCCAATCCCCATATCCCTTGATTCCCCTAGAGTCTCTTGATATTCAAAAATCGATTGCTCTCCATCTTGAATACACTCAATGACTGAGCCTCCACAGCCCTCTGAGGTAGAGAATTCCAAAGATTCACCACCCTCCGAGTGAAGAAATTTCTCCTCCTCTCAGTAGCCACACCTCTAGCAAAGCTGTACTGCCCTGGAGTGTCAGACTAGATTTTTGTGTTCGAGTCTCTGGAGTGGGACTATGAACCCACAACCTTCTAACTCAGAGGGGAGAGTGCTACCCACTGAGCCACCACTGACTCAGCAAGTAATCAAAAAGGCAAATGGAGTGTCGGCCTTTATTGCAAGGGGGTTGGAGTATAAAAGCAGGGAAGTCCTGCTACAACTGTACAGGGTATTGGTGAGACCACACCTGGAGTACTGCCGACAGTTTTGGTCTCCTTATTTAAGGAGGGATATACTTGCATTGGAGGCAGTTCAGAGAAGGTTCACTCGGTTAATTCCGGAGATGAAGGGGTTGTCTTATGAGGAAAGGTTGAGCAGGCTGGGCCTATACCCATTGGAGTTTAGAAGAATGAGAGGGGATCTTATTGAAAGATATAAGATTCTGAGGGGGCTCGACAAGGTAGATGCAGAGAGGATGTTTCCCCTCGTGGGGAAATCTAGAACTCGGGGGCACAGTTTCAGAATAAAGGGTCGCCCTTTTAGAACTGAGATGAGGAGGAATTTCTTCTCTCAGAGTGTCGTAAATCTGTGGAATTCTCTGCCCCAGAGAGCCGTGGAGGCTGGGTCATTAAATCCATTTAAGGTGGAGATAGACGGATTTTTGCAAGATAAGGGAGTGAAGGGTTATGGGGAGCGGGCAGGGAAGTGGCTTTGAGCCCAAGATCAGCCGTGATCTCACTGAATGGCGGAGCAAGCTCGAGGGGCCGAGTGGCCTATTCCTGCTCCTATTTCTTATGTTCGTATGTTCCAGCAATTTGCAGCAGCAGATTTTTTTCAAGCTGAAGGGTGAGGGGGATAGTTTAATGGGGCACGCTGCGAGATCCTCCACTCCAGCAGAATCTGGCCCCTTATTGTCTCGTCCAGCTGCTCCCAGCTAATTCGATGTCTTTCCCCTGTTCTACCTCGTCGCTGGAAGTACCGCCTCAGGCTGGCTTCACAAGCGGCAGGCGTTCTCCGAAGCCTCGCACAGGAAGAATTAGCCACTCGGGGCGAGGTGCTGGAGAATGGCCGACGGCTGTGGAACCGTAACCCCGCAAGAATCGGCCTCTCCAGGAGGTCAGAGCAGGACACCCAGCTGAGGATCAGTTCTCCGAGCATCTCTGAGAAGCCGAGTCATTTGCTGCTGCAGATGGGATCAGTGCAGGAGATACCTGCGGGTTTGAACTGTCCTAACCTCCCAATGAATGCCTCCTTTTGAGAAGTGGCTGGGGGGCGGGGGGGTGCGGAGCGGGGGAGGGGGGATGTTGAGAACATACAGCTTGGACAGAATGATCGCAGCTTAAAGAGAATGAGAAATAAGTTTGAACAGTTTTGTTTTGTCAAGTTTGAAGGTTGAAGAATCATCCTTAACCTGGCCCTTAATACTGATGGAAAGACTGGATGTCAGTTACCACAGGGCAAAGCCACTTAAGATTTACTATAAGCTTTTAATGGTTTAAAGGATAAAACAGGTTGTAATACCATCATAAACATTATTAAGCATCTTTATGGCCAGACCTGAGAGCCTGACAGGGTGAAATACAGCACTGAGTGGTAGTGCTTGGTCGGTAAAAGACATTATTTGCACTGTCAAATCTGTGGCTATTGATTCTGTTAAAGATGCAAAGCCCCACAATTAATTTCTTCCTCCATCAAGGTGGGAGCTGAAGCAACCTACTTTTTGAGAAGCAAATTAAAATAATTGACATCCCAGAAAGAAAGAAGGAGCTTGCATTTCCACCGCGTAACTCATGACCACAGGACGTCCCAAAGCGCTTTACAGCCAGTTAAGTACTTTGGAATATAAGTACTGTGGCAACAAGAGCCGGTCAGAGGCTGGGTATTCTGCGGCGAGTGTCTCACCTCCTGACTCCCCAAAGCCTCTCCACCATCTACAAGGCACAAGTCAGGAGTGTGATGGAATACTCTCCACTTGCCTGGATGAGTGCAGCTCCAACAACACTCAAGAAGCTCGACTCCATCCAGGACAAAGCAGCCCGCTTGCTCGGCACCCCATCCACCACCTTAAACATTCACTCCCTCCACCACCAGCGCACCATGGCTGCAGTGTGTACCATCTGCAAGATGCACTGCAGCAACTCGCCAAGGCTTCTTCGGCAGCACCTCCCAAACCCACGACCTCTTCCACCTAGAAGGACAAGGGCAGCAGGCGCATGGGAACATCACCACCTCCAAGTTCCCCTCCAAGTCACACACCATCCTGACTTAGAAATATATCGCCGATCCTTCATCGTCGCTGGGTAAAAATCCTGGAACTCCCTCCCTAACAGCACTGTGGGAGCACCTTCACCACACGGGACTGCAGCGAGGGGCAATTAGGGATGGGCAATAAATGCTGGGCCTTACCAGCGACGCCCACATCCCGTATAACGAATAAAAAAAAACAGTAAATGCTGGAAGCACTCAGCAGGCCAGGCAGCATCCGTGGAGAGAGAAACAAAGTTAACGTTTCAGGTATGTGACCCTTCATCAGAACTGGAAAAGGTTGGAGAGGTAACAAATTTTGAGCAGGTGCAGAGGCAGGGAGAGGGGGAGGGGAGGAAGGAATTGAAGGAACATTCTGTGCTTGGGTAGGAGGCAGGAGAGATTAAATGTTGCAACTGGGGATGGCAGAATCATAAACAGCCTGAAAAATGGGGGCAGGGGTTATAGTCTGAAATTGTTGAACTCGATGTTGAGTCCAGAAGGCTGCAAAGTGCCGAATCGAAAGATGAGGTGCTGTTCCTCGAGCTTACGTTGAGCTTCATTGGCACAGTGTAAGAGGCCGGTGTTGTAATGCTGGAAGTGCATTTGCAGCCGATTTGCGCACAGCAAGCTCCCACAAAGAGCGCTGAGGTAAATAACCAGATCGTGTTGTTTAAGGGATAAATGTTGCGCCTCGGACACCAGGGGAGAATTCCCCTGCATTTCTTCAAATCGTGGGTGTGGGATCTTTCACATCCACCCGAGATGGCAGACGGGGCCTCGGTTTAACGTCTCGCCCAAAAGCCACCGGAGGAGTTTGTTGCGCTCCTTTCAAATCGCCATCGTTGCTGCTGGTCCCCGCAGTGCGTTTCGGATAGAATGGGATCGCAGTGCGCAGACGTGTACCTTTCTGGGAAGTTTTGGCTGATAGATGAAACAGTTTCTGTGGGAAGTTTCAGTAAGGACAGCTGCAGAGCCTGGACCCAGCCACAAAGACGTCATGTTGTGCAGCATGCAGTCTGGAAAGGTTGAAGCAATTATGGGTGAGTTGAAATGTGACCACGGTAGACAGTGTGAGGGCCATATCCACCAACAGATGGTACTGGAGCCAGAATCATAGAAATTTACAGCACGGAAGGAGGCCATTCGGCCCATCGTGTCTGTGCCGGCCGACAAAGAACTATCCAGCCTAATCCCACTTTCCAGCTCTTGGTCCGTAGACCTGTAGGTTACGGCACTTCAAGTGTGTATCCAAGTACTTGTTAAATGTGATGAGGGTCTCTGCCTCTACAACTCTTTCAGGCAGTGAGTCCCAGGCCCCCACCACCCTCTGGGTGAAAAAAATTCTCCTCAACTCCCCTCTAATCCTTCTACCAATTACTTTAAATCTATGGCTCCTGGTTATTGACCCTTCTGCTATCCACTCTATCTCGGCCCCTCATAATTTTATACACCTCAATTAAATCTCCCCTCAGCCTCCTCTGTTCCAAAGAAAACAACCCCAGCCTATTCCTCATAGCTAAAATTCTCCAGCCCAGGCAACATCCTCGTAAATGTCCTCTGCACCCTCTCTAGTGCAATCACATCCTTCCTGTAATGTGGTGACCAGAACTGCCCGCAGTATTCTAGCTGCAGCCTAACGAGTGTTTTATACAGTTCATGTAGTTAAACAGACCAGAAATGTATTTTATTTTTCTTAAGGGAGAGAAATTTTCTGCTAATCAAAGGCAGTGATATTGTTGTTGGACAAGGAACAAACTTGGACTTTTTGCACTTGGCCGGGAGAGCATGGGTTAGCTTTCCCCCCCAGTATATAACGGTTTGCATGGCAGCCAGAGGTAACTGTGACAAAGGCAAATGCCAGATGAATTTGATCGTGCTGCTAGTGGAGGTTGTGTTGGAGGCCAATGGGCAAGTAACGGATTCTAGTGATGTTGGTCGAGCGATAAATGTTGGCCAGGACACAGGGGACAACTCCCCTGCTTTTCTTCAAATAGTGGCCATGGGATCTTTTACATCCACCTGAGAGGGCAGACAGGACCTCAGTTCAACATCGCATCTGAAAGACGGCACCGCCGACAGTGCAGCGCTCCCTCAGTACCGCATTGAAGCGACGGCCGAGATCCTGTGCTCAAGCGTCTGGAGTGGGACTTGAACCCACAACCTTCGGAGTCAGAGGCGGGAGTGCTACCCACTGAGCCACGGCTCTTGAGGAAGTCCTGTCACATTATGAGGAGGCTGCCTATTTGCCGCAGCATTTGTGGCCTTCGCGAGCTTCGCACACATTCTGGGCAAAGCTTCCCAGCACACTACACGTTGCCACAGTGGCATTGGCATGTTAGTAAGCCTCAAACCTCTGCACCCAATAGTATGGGGATTCGGTGCACCTGGCACTGATCATAGCATTATTAGCCCGACGGGTGTGACTGACAGTTAAGCGCAATTTTTTTTTTTTATTCGCTTATGGGATCTGGGCGTCGCTGGCAAGACCAGCATTTATTGCCCATCCCTAGTTGCCCTTGAGAAGGTGGTGGTGAGCCGCCTTCTTGAACCGCTGCAGTCCGTGTGGTGAAGGTGCTCCCACAGTGCTGTTAGGGAGAGAGTTCCAGGATTTTGACCCAGCGACGATGAAGGATCGGCCGATATATTTCCTAGTCAGGATGGTGTGTGACTTGGAGGTGGTGGTGTTCCCATGCTGCTGCCCTTGTCCTTCTAGGTGGAAGAGCTCGCGGGTTTGGGATATGCTGCCGAAGAAGCCTTGGCGAGTTGCTGCAGTGCATCTTGTAGATGGTACACACTGCAGCCACGGTACGCCGGTGGTGGAGGGAGTGAATGTTTAAGGTGGTGGACGGGGTGCCAATCAAGCGGGCTGCTTTGTCCTGGATGATGTCGAGCTTCTTGAGTGTTGTTGGAGCTGCAACTCACCCAGGCAAGTGGAGAGTATTCCATCACACTCCTGACTTGTGCCTTGTAGATGGTGGAAAGGCTTTGGGGAGTCAGGAGGTGAGACACTCACCGCAGAATACTGCTGAATTGTGGACAGTTTCATGCTGTGGAATCTCATCCACCAGGAATAAGATCGAGACGGCCTAAAATAACTCAACTTAGGATCTCTTCCATTCATCGGAGAGAGGAGACCTTTGCGCCATCAGTGCGCGATGGATTTGAACCTTAATTCCATCGGTGGAAAGAAAGTTGTTGTAACCAACTGCAATACCTATTCCTTGATAACGTGCTGTCATTGGTATTCCCATCACTAATATCAGGAGGTGAGCTCCAGGCTCTCACAACTTATTTGTCGTGGGTGCCCAAGAGGTGCCATTGAAGATGAGAGCCTGCATAATATTAGCCAGTTGTGATGCTTATCTGGCCCATCCCTTTTAGGTCCCTGCTGTAAACGGGCAAATTCCGATATATGTAGCTTCTTATAAACTGCTGAAGTCAGTCAAAGGACTGTTGTATCTCCTTGTAAACTTCAAGCTCCAGATCAATAACTGGCTTCCTCCTGATTTTTAAGCTTGTTTTGTCCCTGTAACCAGGTGTGACGGACATATACTAGATACAGTACATATACAAAGACAGGGTTAGTCGGAATTTCATAGGAAATGGGTTAAAAAATTAACACGCAAATAATAGAGCTCTTTAAAATTATGAATGGGTTCGATAGGGTAGACATAGACATATTTAAGGAAGGATATACTTGTATTGGAGACAGTGCAGAGAAGGTTCACTAGGTTGATTCCTGGGATGAAGGGGTTGACGTATGAGGAAAGGTTGAGCAGGTTGGGCCTATACTCATTGGAGTTTAGAAGAATGAGAGGTGATCTTATTGAAACATATAAGATTCTGAGGGGGATTGACAGGGTGGATGCAGAGAGGATGTTTCCCCTCGTGGAGGAATCTAGAACTAGGGGGCACAGTTTCAGAATAAGGGGTCGCCCATTTAAGACGGAGATGAGGAGGAATTTCTTCTCTCAGAGGGTGGTGAATCTTTGGAATTCTCTACCCCAGAGAGCTGTGGAGGCTGGGTCATTGAATATATTCAAGGCGGAGATTGACAGACATTTGAACTACAGGGGAGTCAAGGGGTATGGGGAGAGAGCGGGAAAGTGGAGTTGAGGCCAAGATTGGATCAGCCATGATCTTATTGAATGGCGGAGCAGGCTCGAGGGGCCGACTGGCCTACTCCTGATCCTGTTTCTTATGTTCTTCGAAGATGTTTCCCCTTGTGGGGAGTCCAAAACAAGGGAGGCGGGGGGGTGCGGGGGAGGTCAGAAACAGAAGACAGTCACTAATAAATCCAAAAGGGAATTCAGGAGAAACTTCTTTACCCAGAGAGTGGTGAGAATGTGGAACTCGCCACCGCAGGGAGTGGTTGAAGCGAATAGCACAGATGCATTTAAGGGGAAGCTGGATAAACACACGAGGGAGAAAGGAATAGAGGGTTGTGCTGATAGGGTGAGATGAGGAAAGGTGGGAGGATGCTCGAGTGAAGGCCGGCATGGACTGGTTGGGCCTAATGGCCTGTGTCTGTGCTGTACATTCTATGTAAAAATATCGCACTGTATACCTTCAGAGCCAAACACTGGAGCGATATTTGGTTAGTAACATGAATGAAATGAGAGCAGCAAATGGCTCTATGACCTGACCAGCTTGGCAAATAATTCAGGACCCACCATGAAGTCCTCCTTGTTTTTTTTTCAAATCCAAGTTCCAATATTACTGTCAGAAACCTACTTATCCACTTCTGGTCAGCGAGGGACCTGACTGTTACCATAGTGACTGAAACAGACCTGGATTTGAAAGGTTAAGGGCTATCTCCCGACAGCCTATAAAACTTTAATGGCTTTATTCCCCAAATCCCATGCAAATAAGTACTTGGCAAACAGAATACACATCACAGAGAACCAGGGCCTCCGTCTTTATTATTAGAACCCTGTGATTAAACGCAGAAAGCCTTCGTTTTGTCGGAGTATTCACTTGCGTAAAAGTACAAATGCAGAACTCCGTGTCTTCACAGTATGCACTATTTACAGTAAATGCGAGTAATCTTTCTCTTGAGGCTAATATTCCAGGTCTTAATATCGAACATGACACGCACTAGAATTGGTGAAAAGAAATGACTGTTCACTGACACTATTCTCTTTTGGGCTTCTCTGCTGGGGTCCGACAAGCCACAGCAGCCCACCAGTATTAAGGGGTAAAAATTGGGGCGCTACCTTCGCTAATTTTAGCGCCCCGAAAAAGTCAGCGCCCCAAGAGGGAGGAGGGGCGCTACTGGAAGCGTCCCGCGTCCCTCTTGGGGCGCTGCGAGCCAATATCGCGGCGCTATGTGCCGCTGTACTGCAGGCCTTCCTCCCCTTATTAAAGGGGAGGGGCCTTGTCGTAGCGCGTCCCGGCATCCATCTGTGCCACCAGGGATCGGAAGTGCCGGCAAACGAGCCCGGCACTCAAGAGGAGTGCCGGGCTCACGGAGAGCAGCCGGCATCCCACGGCGGGGGCTTCACGGGGGCCGGGGACAGCGACAGGGGGCAGGTGCTGGCTGGCAGGCAGCCAGCAACAAAAATGGCCGCCCGCCACCGCCCCTTTAACTAGTGAAGCTCCGGCCGCAGGTAGGCCCCCCTGACCCCGGCGGACATAGCGTCCAGCGGTAAGTCGGGGGGCGCCACCCAATATTACAGCTGGGGCGCTGCGCACGCCGATGAGGTCATTGCTGGCAGCGCAGCGCCACGCGTTAGCGCCGCCGCTAACCTCCCGCTGAATTTCGCGGGAGGCGTTAGCGGGCCGCGTCCAGGCGCTAGTTGATTTGCGCCACATTAGCGCCCTCTTAGGACGCTAACGGGAGGCGCAAATCAACCAAATTTAGCCCCCCCAAATCTAGTCCAAGTGGCCATTCCCCTGGGTGAGCCTAAGCAGGGAGTGTCGGCAGACAGAATAGATGTCACAGAGAACGGCAGTGGTGTCATAGTTAAGCCTGACCCTCTTCTCACGTGACATCCATACATTTTTTCGGGAGGGAATGACTGAAGCAGGAGCAGGAAAACTCGGTGACTCTCCTCCTCCATAGACCAATTGTATCACCCCCAGCTGCTGTCCCGGCCCAGGGATTGAAGCTGGCTTCTGCTGTACGAGTGGTATGGTGGTGCCTTAACCCACTGAGCTGTTTGGGGCACTTCACTGGTCGTACTCAGACACCCACTCTTAGAGAAAACCACTAAGGCCACTTGATGTCATAGGCCCGGATTTTGCAGTGAGAATTTTTTTTTTATTAGTTCGTGGGATGTGGGCGTCACTGGCAAGGCCCGGCATTTATTGCCCATCCCTAATCGCCCTTGAGAAGGTGGTGGTGAGCCGCCTTCTTGAACTGCTGCAGTCCGTGTGGTGAAGGTGCTCCCACAGAGCTGTTAGGGAGGGAGTTCCAGGATTTTGACCCAGCGACGATGAAGGAACGGCCGATATATTTCCAAGTCGGGATGGTGTGTGACTTGGAGGGGAACTTGGAGGTGGTGGTGTTCCCATGCGCCTGCTGCCCTTGTCCTTCTAGGTGGAAGGGCCGCGGGTTTGGGAGGTGCTGCCGAAGAAGCCTTGGCGAGTTGCTGCAGTACATCTTGTAGATGGTGCACACTGCAGCCACGGTACGCCGGTGGTGGAGGGAGTGAATGTTTAAGGTGGCGGACGGGGTGCTGATCAAGCGGGCTGCTTTGTCCTGGATGGTGTCGAGCTTCTTGAGTGTTGTTGGAGCTGCACTCATCCAGGCAAGTGGAGAGTATTCCATCACACTCCTGACTTGTGCCTTGTCGATGGTGGAAAGGTAAGAATGACAGTGAGGCTATCAGTGCTCACTGTTATTTATTTTATGTTATTTTTTTATTTGTTTATGGGATGTGGGTGTCGCTGGCAAGGCCAGCATTTATTGGCCATCCCTAGTTGCCCTTGAGAAGGTGGTGGTGAGCCACCTTCTTGAACCGCTGCAGTCCGTGTGGTGAAGGTGCTCCCACAGTGCTGTTAGGGAGGGAGTTCCAGGATTTTGACCCAGCGACAATGAAGGAACGGCCGATATATTTCCTTTATGGAGTCAATCGGACTGCAACTTCCGAAATCCGCACACGAGAAAAATATAAAATGTCTGGCAATGTCCTTCATTGGGCCAAATACGGTGAGCGTCACTTTGTTCATATAAATGGCAAGTGCAGCTTTATAGAAATGAATGTCTGTGCAGTCAAACAACAAATCAAGCCAGTGGCAGCTGGCAAAATGTGCCTCAGTGCATCAATCACTCATGAAATCGGATGGAAATAAAGTTACAGAACCTTCTTAGCATGATGTCGATTTCAGCAGGATACAGCAGTAGTCATCTGCTTGGGGGAGGGAGCTCCAAGTGAGGATGGTGTACAGTGTGCTTCAGGTCCCTATATGGAAGACCAATTGTACATTTCTTGGTGCACAAGCAAATTCTACAGAGTGTCAGCTGTGGCTCAGTTGGTAGCACACTCACCTCTGAGTCAGAAGTTTGTGGGTTCGAGTTCCCACTCCAGGGACTTGAGCACAGAAAGCTAGGCTGACACACCAGGGCAGTACTGAGGGAGCGCCGCACTGTCGGAGGGGCGGTACTGAGGGAGCGCCGCACTGTCGGAGGGGCGGTACTGAGGGAGCGCCACACTGTCGGAGGGGCAGTACTGAGGGAGCGCCGCACTGTCGGAGGGGCGGTACTGAGGGAGCGCCGCACTGTCGGAGGGGCGGTACTGAGGGAGCGCCGCACTGTCGGAGGGGCAGTACTGAGGGAGCGCCGCACTGTCGGAGGGGCGGTACTGAGGGAGCGCCGCACTGTCGGAGGGGCGGTACTGAGGGAGCGCCGCACTGTCGGAGGGGCGGTACTGAGGGAGCGCCGCACTGTCGGAGGGGCGGTACTGAGGGAGCGCCACACTGTCGGAGGGGCAGTACTGAGGGAGCGCCGCACTGTCGGAGGGGCGGTACTGAGGGAGCGCCGCACTGTCGGAGGGGCGGTACTGAGGGAGCGCCGCACTGTCGGAGGGGCGGTACTGAGGTAGCGCCGCGCTGTCGGAGGGGCAGTACTGAGGGAGCGCCGCACTGTCGGAGGGGCGGTACTGAGGTAGCGCCGCACTGTCGGAGGGGCGGTACTGAGGGAGCGCCGCACTGTCGGAGGGGCGGTACTGAGGGAGCGCCGCACTGTCGGAGGGGCGGTACTGAGGGAGCGCCGCACTGTCGGAGGGGCGGTACTGAGGTAGCGCCGCGCTGTCGGAGGGGCAGTACTGAGGGAGCGCCGCACTGTCGGAGGGGCGGTACTGAGGTAGCGCCGCACTGTCGGAGGGGCGGTACTGAGGGAGCGCCGCACTGTCGGAGGGGCAGTACTGAGGGAGCGCTGCGCTGTCGGAGGTGCCGTCTTTCGAATGAGACATTAAACTGAGGCCCCGTCTGCCCTCTCAGGTGGACGCAAAAGATCCCACGACCACTATTTCGAAGAAGAGCAGGGGAGTCAATATTTATCCCTCAACCAACATCACAAAAAAACAGATGATCTGGTCATTATCACATTGCTGTTTGTGGGAGCTTGCTATGCGCAAATCGGCTGCCGCGTTTCCCACATTACAACTGTGACCACACTTCAAAAGTACTTCATTGGCTGTAAAGCACTTCGAGACGTCCGGTGGTCGTGAAAGGTGCGATATACATGCAAGTCTTTCTTTCTGATAATTTTTGGTTTATCTGACATTGGGTGCACCAGTGGCTGAAACAAAGGACAGGTTATCATTTTAGGGGGAGGCCCGTTTGACAAAACCTCCAATCAGGGAATCGAACGAGTGGTCTGCAACCAAAATATTATTCTTTTCAGTTGTTGCATTCCCAGCATTTTCTGTTGTGATTTCATCTGATCAGCATTTGCGGTTTGTCCTTTCTGACTCTACAGACATATGATGCTGAGCGGATGTCTGTGTGTTTGTGTGCGAACTGCCCAACTCCCCTCCCGCCCCAGAGAAATAACACTGTCCACACACAAGCCTGGGGACATCAATAAAAACACAATATACAGGAGAGGGCCATCACCATCTGAAAGAGAAAAACACAGGCTGAAAAACTCTTCTTTTTGACCATGCCTTCAAATTCTTTTTCCTCCCATTTTCCCGGCAGGGGTCCCCCTTTTTTTTTTCACCTTCTTAAATACCCCGAGGAATTCTTTACACAAGGGACACAATGAAACAAAAACAACAGCTTGCCTTTAGGTAACGCCTTTAACGTAGTAAAACGTCCCAAGGCCCTTCGCCGTTGAAGTAACGATTAGCAGATGGTAGACACGAATTTTTAAGGCCCGTAGATTTTAAGAGGAAGGGAAGACTGAGGGCGGTCAGGCCTTCTACAGTTTTGAGATCCTGGGAAAGAATGATCAGGAGTTGGAGGTAGTGTGATGAGACTTCATTGCCCCGCACTCAGATACTCGCCTCGTGGGCAACGCCCAACATGCTATCATTCCATGATGCGTTCACTGCCATTTTGCTTTCCACTGCACCGCACGGAAAAGTTTTGCAGTGTCGTAGCCATTAAATAGTGGAATGTTTCACATAGGAAACGTTCAATACTTTTTGAACATTTCGGACCTCCGTGTGAAGTATGTCATCATCGTTGCGATTCCAGATGAGGGAGAGCCAAACCTCTTTGCAAAGAAGTCATCAAAAGAAAAACCCGCCATGATCTGCTCTAAAAATAGAATGATTGTGGAGGTGTGTCCAGAGAATGTCGAGAAGTAACGGAACATGTGGGACAGGAGTGGAGCACCAGGCTCTCGCTCAAAAGCCAGTCTTGGGAATGCGTTGGTTGAGTACCAGTGGTCATGTGGCCTGGCAGCTGTTTGCTTCCCACGTTCCCTTTTGCAGGAGATGCGACACCTGCCCTTTTACCTCCTCCCTTCCCACTGTCCAGGGCCCCAAACACTCCTTCCAGGTGAAGCAACGGTTTACTTGTACTTCTTGCAATTTAGTATACTGTATTCGCTGCTCACGATGCGATCTCCTCTACACTGGGGAGACCAAACGCAGATTGGGTGTCCGCTTTGCGGAACACCTCCGTTCTGTCCGTATGGGTGACCCCGAGCTTCCGGTCGCCTGTCACTTTAATTCTCCGCTCCACTCCTACTCTGACCTCTCGGTCCTCGGTCTCTTACACTGTTCCAATGAAGCTCAACGTAAGCTCGAGGAACAGCACCTCATCTTTCAATTAGGCACTTTACAGCCCTCTGGACTCAACATCGAGTTCAACAATTTCAGACCATAACCTCTGCCCCATCTTGTTTTTTTCTCTCTCTCACATGGCAGCTGTCGATCATTCTGCCATTTACACTTCATCTAGAGTAAACTTTTTCTTTCTTAACTTGTCCCATTACATAGAAACATAGAAGATAGGAGCAGGAGTAGGCCATTCGGCCCCTCTAGCCTGCTCCGCCATTCAATGCGATCATGGCTGATCATCCAAATTCAGAACCCTGTCCCTGCTTTCTCCCCATATCCCTTGATCCCTTTAGCCTTAAGAAATATATCCAACTCCTTCTTGAATATATTTAATAAATTGGCCTCTACTGCCTTCTGTGGTAGAGAATTCCACAGGTTCACCACCCTCTGGGTGAAGAAATTCCTCCTCATCTCAGTCCTAAATGGCTTACCCCTTATCCTTAGACTGTGACCTCTGGTTCTGGACTCCCCCGCCATCGGGAACATCCTTCCTGCATCTAGTCTGTCTAGTCCTGTCAGAATTTTATAAGTTCAATGAGATCCCCTCTCATTCTTCTAAACTCCAGCGAGTATAAGCCCAATCGACCCAATCTCTGCTCATATGTCATTCCTGCCATCCCAGGTATCAGCCTGGTGAATCTTCGCTGAACTCCTTCCATGGCAAGAACCTCCTTCCTCAGATAAGGCGACCAAAACTGCACACAATACTCAAGATGTGGTCTCACCAAGGCCCTGTACAACTGCAGCAAAACATCCTTGCTCCTGTACTCGAATCCTCTCGCTACGAAGGCCAACATACCATTTGCCTTCTTAACCGCCTGCTGCACCTGCATGCTTACCTTCAGCGACTGGTGCACAAGGACACCCAGGTCTCGTTGCACTTCCCCTTCTCCCAATCTATTACCATCTCCTTTTGCCTCGCACCATCATCCCTTTTGTCTTTTAATCTCTCCTGCCTTCCATCCTATCACAGACCTTCCCTTTTGTTCTTTCCTCCCCTCCCCTTTTCCCTGCCGCTGCACTTGTTTAAAAACCTGTTCCATCTCCAGCTTTTTCCAGTTCTGACGAAGGGTCATCGACCTGAAACGTTAACTCTGTTTCTCTCTCCCCAGATGCTGCCTGACCTGCTGAGTATTTCCAGCATTTTCTGTTTTTATTCCCTTTCACTTTAGGCTGTTAGCAGACTTGTTACTCCATGGTCCTCTGAGCCTCCTCTCCCCCGCCCCACCTGTTTGACTGTGAGATGTTGACCAAGCTGGTTCCTCGAATTTTCCTGCTTCCCTGCAAAAGAACAAGTGAATACTGTCAGGAGCCAGGGCTATCCCAGCTTCCATACAATAAAAATGTGCATTTATACAGCGCCTTTAACGTATAAAAAGATCCCAAGGCGCTTCATGGGAGCATTCTCAAGTACAATTTGACACCGAGCCACATAAGGAGATATGGTCAAAGTGGTAGGTTTTAAGGTGCATCTTTGAGTATAAGAGTAAAGACGTCTTACTGCAATTATATAGGGCCTTGGTGAGACCACACCTGGAGTACTGTGTGCAGTTTTGGTCTCCTTACCTAAGGAAGGATATATCTGCCATAGAGGGAGTGCAACGAAGGTTCACCAGACTGGTTCCTGGGATGGGGGGATTGTCCTATGAGGCGAGATTGAGTAGACTAGGCCTATATTCTCTAGAGTTTAGAAGAATGAGAGGTGATCTCATTGAAACATACAAAATTCTTACAGGGCTTGACAGGGTAGATGCAGGGAGGATGTTTCCCCTGGCTGGGGGGAGTCTAGAACCAGGGGTCACAGTCTCAGAATAAGGGGTCGGCCATTTGGGACTGAGATGAGGAGAAATTTCTTCACTCAGAGGGTGGTGAATCTGTGGAATTCTCTACCCCAGAGGGCTGTGGAGGCTCAGTCGTTGAGTATATTCAAGACAAAGATCGATAGATTTTTTAATATTAAGGGATCAAGGGATATGGGGATAGTGCAGGAAAGTGGAGTTGAGGTTGAAGATCAGCCATGATCTTATTGAATGGCGGAGCAGGCTCGAAGGGCCGAATGGCCGACTCCTGCTCCTATTTCTTATGTTCTTACAGGAGGAGAGAGAGAGGTGGAGAGGTTTAGGGCGGGAATTCCAGAGCTCGGGGCCGAGGCAGTCGTAGGCAGGGTCGCCAATGGTGAAATGAAACAAGAAAGAGACGAAATAAATGAAAATAAAAGGAATGCAGGAAAACTATAGAGTGTCAGAATAATCTACATCCTGTGTTTCAAGTGAAGGATAATGGAGCAGACTGGATAGTAATTCGGCCGATAGGATTTGTGACGACACAGACTGGTTTGCAGTCTGCCAGATGCTTGTAAAGAAAGACTTGCATTTATATAGCGCCTTTCACGACCACCGGACGTCCCAAAGCACTTTACAGCCAATGGAGTACTTTTTGAAGTGGAGTCACTGTTGTAATGTGGGAAATGCTGCAGCCAATTTGCGCACAGCAAGCTCCCACAAACAGCAATGTGATAATGACCCAGATCATCTGTTTTAGTGATGTTGGTTGAGGGATAAATATTAGCCTCAGGACACCGGGGAGATCTCCCCTGCTCTTCTTCAAAATAGTGCCAGGGGATCTTTTACGTCCACCTGAGAGAGCAGACGGGACCTCGGTTTAACGTCTCATCCGAAAGACTTTATACTATGTGCAGTGATGAGGATTATTCTTGAATAATCTTTTTCACTTTCTCTGCCGTTATGTGGGAAGCAGACTAAGTGTAGATGCCACCACATGATGTACTGTGGTATGTTTTCACTCAGCAGATTACCGAGAGAAATAAGTAATATATTTGATCATTTCTTTCCGTTGTTGTTGTTAGCTGCTGTGGTGATGGGGTGCTCGAATTGTTTGAGGAGGGAAAATGCAATCAGCTTGTCTGTTCCCCTGTGCTGGAAAGTCAGTGTGTGTGTGTGAGGACAGAATCGAGCTTGCCTGTGATAACGCCCACAGCCTGGCAGCACTGACTGTACAAGTTCACACATGGCCACGGGTGAGCTGCTGGCATGTTTCCAAGACCTGTACCCCAGCGAGAGTCAGCACCTTTAGGAGAGCAGAGAGGAATGTGGTTTAAAAAAAAAACGCAATTATCCTCCCACATGCCTGCTTCCCTATCCCTCCACTCCCCGCCCCCACCACCAACGCCCCGAGGTAAAAACAAGACTAAATAGATCTACATCAAGCAGTCTTTGTACCAGCATCTTGCAGAGTCATCTGTTTCTCACTGGAAGTGAAGCCCTGCTCAATTGAATGGCACTTATCCAGTTCAGGGGCAAAATTGTTGTGTTCTTTTGAATGATGTGCTCATGAGGGGACCAAATGTAATATATCCACGTTTGCTGATGATACAAAGCTGGGTGGGAATGTAAGTTGTGAGGAGGATGCAAGGAGGCTTCAAGGGGATATAGACCGGCTGCGTGAGTGGGCAAGAACATGGCAAATGGAATATAATGTGGAGAAATGTGAAGTTATCCACTTTGGTAGGAAAAATAGAAAAGCAGAGTATTTTTTAAATGGTGAGAGATTGGGAAATGTTGGTGTTCAGAGGGACCTGGGATCCTTGTACACGAATCACTGAAAGTTAACATGCAGGTACAGCAAACAATTAGGAAAGCAAATGGTATGTTGGCCTTTATTACAAGAGGATTTGAGTATAAGAGTAAAGACGTCTTACTGTAATTATATAGGGCCCTGGTGAGACCACACCTGGAGGGCTGGGTACAGTTTTGGTCTCCTTACCTAAGGAAAAAGAAAGACTTGCATTTATATAGCGCCTTTCAGAACCACCGAACGTCTCAAAGCACTTTACAGCCAATGGAGTACTTTTGAAGTGGAGTCACTGTGGCAATGTGGGAAACGTGGCAGCCAATTTGCGCACAGCAAGCTCCCACAAACAGCAATGTGATAATGACCAGATCATCTGTTTTAGTGATGTTGGTTGAGGGATAAATATTGGCCTCAGGACACCGGGGAGAACTCCCCTGCTCTTCTTCAAATAGTGCCATGGGATCTTTTACGTCCACCTGAGAGAGCAGACGGGCCCTCGGTTTAACGTCTCATCCGAAAGACTTTATACTATGTGCAGTGATGAGGATTATTCTTGAATAATCTTTTTCACTTTCTCTGCTGTTATGTGGGAAGCAGACTAAGTGTAGATGCCACCACATGATGTACTGTGGTATGTTTTCATTCAGCGGATTACCGAGAGAAATAAGCAATATATTTGATCATTTCTTTCCGTTGTTGTTGTTAGCTGCTGTGGTGATGGGGTGCTCGAATTGTTTGAGGAAGGGAAAATGCAATCAGCTTGTCTGTTCCCCTGTGCTGGAAAGTCAGTGTGTGTGTGTGAGGACAGAATCGAGCTTGCCTGTGATAACGCCCACAGCCTGGCAGCACTGACTGTACAAGTTCACACATGGCCACGGGTGAGCTGCTGGCATGTTTCCAAGACCTGTACCCCAGCGAGAGTCAGCACCTTTAGGAGAGCAGAGAGAAATGTGGTTTAAAAAAAACCCGCAATTATCCTCCCACATGCCTGCTTCCCTATCCCTCCACTCCCCGCCCCCCCCCACCACCAACGCCCCGAGGTAAAAACAAGACTAAATAGATCTACATCAAGCAGTCTTTGTACCAGCATCTTGCAGAGTCATCTGTTTCTCACTGGAAGTGAAGCCCTGCTCAATTGAATGGCACTTATCCAGCTCAGGGGCAAAATTGTTGTGTTCTTTTGAATGATGTGCTCATGAGGGGACCAAATGTAATGGCCCAGAAATTTGACTCGGAGGCTTGCCGCGGGGGTAAGGATCGCGCGCGATCTTACCTACCGCGCCTGCCGTTGTGTTTCGGGCCCACACGAACTTCTGGTCCTGGGCCTCTCCCTGGTGCCGGCGCGCAGTGTGTGCGTGTCCCAGAGGCGCAGTTAGTTCGATGCGATCTCTGGGATCACGTGGGCCATGGAGAGCCAATGGCAGCACACCATCTTTCATTCATAGATTTGACAGGAGAACTGTCAAAACTATGAATACAAATCGCCCCCAAAAGAACAGCTAAACCTCAAATAAATTTAAAAGAAAACCCATCACATTAATAAAATAACTATAGTTAAATAAATTAACCACTTTAAACAAAAATTTAAATTTTTGAAAAAATTTAAATTCTTTTTAAAAGTTATAAAAATAAACATACCTTTCTTTAAAGTCTCTAAAAAAGATAAATCTGTTGAAAAATTTTAAAAATAATACTTAATTAACTACTTACCTTGTTAAAAGGGGGTCTTATTCCTCCTTTCTTCATGTGTAAAATATTCCATACTTACCTTCGCGTTGAAACCTGAAAAAAAACTAAGTGTGCTGCGTGCGCACAGCCTCTAGTGCGCACGCGGTTCACTTAGGAACCGCCCCCTTCGCCATACCGGAAGTGCCGGTTTCCCGCGCATGCGCAGTGCATGCAGGAAACCGGCACTTCGGGACCGAATACGCGAGAGTGCACAGTGCGTACTCTCCCGTATTCAGCCGAATTTTTGGGCCAATATATCCACGTTTGCTGATGATACAAAGCTGGGTGGGAATGTAAGTTGTGAGGAGGATGCAAAGAGGCTTCAAGGGGATATAGACAGGCTGCGTGAGTGGGCAAGAACATGGCAAATGGAATATAATGTGGAGAAATGTGAAGTTATCCACTTTGGTAGGAAAAATAGAAAAGCAGAGTATTTTTTAAATGGTGAGAGATTGGGAAATGTTGGTGTTCAGAGGGACCTGGGTGTCCTTGTACACGAATCACTGAAAGTTAACATGCAGGTATAGCAAGCAATTAGGAAAGCAAATGGTATGTTGGCTTTATTACAAGAAGATTTGCGTATAAGAGTAAAGACGTCTTACTCCAATTATATAGGGCCCTGGTGAGACCACACCTGGAGTGCTGGGTACAGTTTTGGTCTCCTTACCTAAGAAAAAAGAAAGACTTGCATTTATATAGCGCCTTTCACAACCACCGGACGTCTCAAAGCACTTTACAGCCAATGGAGTACTTTTGAAGTGGAGTCACTGTGGTAATGTGGGAAACGTGGCAGCCAATTTGCGCACAGCAAGCTCCCACAAACAGCAATGTGATAATGACCAGATCATCTGTTTTAGTGATGTTGGTTGAGGGATAAATATTGGCCTCAGGACACCGGGGAGAACTCCCCCTGCTCTTCTTCCAATAGTGCCAGGGGATCTTTTACGTCCACCTGAGAGAGCAGACGGGACCTCGGTTTAACGTCTCATCCGAAAGACTTTATACGATGTGCAGTGATGAGGATTATTCTTGAATAATCTTTTTCACTTTCTCTGCTGTTATGTGGGAAGCAGACTAAGTGTAGATGCCACCACATGATGTACTGTGGTATGTTTTCACTCAGCAGATTACCGAGAGAAATAAGCAATATATTTGATCATTTCTTTCCGTTGTTGCTGTTAGCTGCTGTGGTGATGGGGTGCTCGAATTGTTTGAGGAAGGGAAAATGCAATCAGCTTGTCTGTTCCCCTGTGCTGGAAAGTCAGTGTGTGTGTGTGAGGACAGAATCGAGCTTGCCTGTGATAACGCCCACAGCCTGGCAGCACTGACTGTACAAGCTCACACATGGCCACGGGTGAGCTGCTGGCATGTTTCCAAGACCTGTACCCCAGCGAGAGTCAGCACCTTTAGGAGAGCAGAGAGGAATGTGGTTTAAAAAAAAACCGCAATTATCCTCCCACATGCCTGCTTCCCTATCCCTCCACTCCCCGCCCCTCCCCCACCACCAACGCCCCGAGGTAAAAACAAGACTAAATAGATCTACATCAAGCAGTCTTTGTACCAGCATCTTGCAGAGTCATCTGTTTCTCACTGGAAGTGAAGCCCTGCTCAATTGAATGGCACTTATCCAGTTCAGGGGCAAAATTGTTGTGTTCTTTTGAATGATGTGCTCATGAGGGGACCAAATGTAATATATCCACGTTTGCTGATGATACAAAGCTGGGTGGGAATGTAAGTTGTGAGGAGGATGCAAGGAGGCTTCAAGGGGATATAGGCAGGCTAAGTGAGTGGGCAAGAACATGGCAAATGGAATATAATGTGGAGAAATGTGAAGTTATCCACTTTGGTAGGAAAACTAGAAAAGCAGAGTATTTTTTAAATGGTGAGAGATTGGGAAATGTTGGTGTTCAGAGGGACCTGGGTGTCCTTGTACACAAATCACTGAAAGTTAATATGCAGGTACAGCAAGCAATTAGGAAAGCAAATGGTATGTTGGCCTTTATTACAAGAGGCTTTGAGTATAAGAGTAAAGACGTCTTACTGTAATTATATAGGGCCCTGGTGAGACCACACCTGGAGTACTGTGTGCAGTTTTGGTCTCCTTACCTAAGGAAGTATATACTTGCCATAGATGGAGTGCAACGAAGGTTCACCAGACTGGTTCCTGGGATGGGGGGATTGTCCTATGAGGACAGATTGAGTAGACTTGGCCTGTATTCACTAGAGTTTAGAAGAATGAGAGGTGATCTCATTGAAACATACAAAATACAGGGCTTGACAGGGTAGATGCAGGGAGGATGTTTCCCCTGGCTGGAGAGTCTAGAACCAGGGGTCACAGTCTCAGAATAAGGGGTCAGCCATTTAGGACTGAGATGAGGAGAAATTTCTTCACTCAGAGGGTGGTGAATCTTTGGGATTCTCTACCCCAGAGGGCTGTGGAGGCTCAGTCGTTGAGTGTACTCAAGACAGAGATCGATAGATTTTTGAATATTAAGGGAATCGAGGGATATGGGATAGTGCAGGAAAGTGGAGATGAGGTAGAAGATCAGCCATGATCTTATTGAATGGCGGAGCAGGCTCGAGGGGCCAAATGTCAGACTCCTGCTCCTATTTCTTATGTTCTTATGCTTTGGCTCCATTGGCTACTTCCTGGCAGTCTGTGCAGTGGTTCTACTTTCTCAGTTCTGGGCCCACGCCAGTGTTAATAGAGAAGATGGCGGAATGCCCGTTACTAACATGAGGTGCTAAAAAAAATCTGAACAAATGTCAGATTTCACCAAAATGAAAGCCACATGTCAAACCCAAAGATGAAAAGAAAAGCTAGAAATGCAGGCCATCTGAAATAAAAAGAGACAATGGTGGAGGTACCACAGTAAGTCCACCACCGGCTGAAAGAGGAAAGACAGCTTAACGTCTTGGGTGGATGCCCTTCACCAGAAGTGGTCCCTTCCCTCTCCAGCCTGGTCCTGCCAGCGTCATGCCACCTGGAACATCTGTTTCTCTTCCAGTGGGGACTGAGCGACCGTGCATGTCCAGGATTTTCTGGTGTTCCGTCAAGCCCACGGTGGTTGTGTAGCCAATCATCTCTTCTCAGGTGACTAAGCCTTGACCCAGCTTGGCCAAGAGCTGCCAGGTGCCAAGTTTCAGCTTCCCATTGGCTATGTCAGCTGTAAACTGTGCGGCAGTATCTCATGCTGGATTTTGAAAGTTGATCTCCCTCCCAAGGCACCTTCTGTGAACCTTGGTCTGCCTGACACGGACATCTCTAGAGCAGCTGGAATATGTCTTCAGCTGAGAAACGACATTGATTTCTTTTTCTCCAAAGGAACCAGGGAAATTTGCTTGCTGTTGTCACCTTGTCATCCTTTCCTTTCTACCTGATTATCATTAATTATCTTAGCAACTCCATGACAGCAACATCGGGCTAGAACAAACCGCAGGAGCTCTCAAACGCTTGTTGACAGTGCACACACACACAACAATAACTTGCATTTATATAGCGCCTTTAACGTAGTAAAACGTCCCAAAGCGCTTCACAGGAGCACAATCAGATAAGATTTGACACCGAGCCACATAAAGAGATATTAGGGCAGGCGACCAAAAGCTTGTTCAAAGAGGTCGGTTTCAAGGAGCGTCTTAAAGGAGGAGAGAGAGAGGCGGAGAGGTTTAGGGAGGAATTCCAGAGCTTAGGGCCCCAGGCAGCTGAAGGCACGGCCGCCAATGGTGGGGCGATGGAAATCGAGGATAGGCAAGAGGCCAGAATTGGAGGAGCGCAGAGATCTCGGAGGGTTGTGGGGCTGGAGGAGGTTACAGAGATAGGGAGGGGATGAGGAGGCCATGGAGGGATTTGAACACAAGGCTGGTGCCACTGGGCCAGGTGTACCCCCTAACTCCTCTGATAATTATCTCAGTGCCAACTTGTTGCTATTTTTCTCTCCATACCCATGCCTAAAGGATTGATGCCAGGGATGCTGTGTCAAAAACAGAAAGGCAGACTATTATCTGAATGGCAATAGATTGGGAGAAGGGGAAGTGCAACGAGACCTGGGTGTCCTTGTGCACCAGTCGCTGAAGGTAAGCATGCAGGTGCAGCAGACGGTGAAGACGGCAAATGGTATGTTGGCCTTCATAGCGAAAGGGTTTGAGTATAGAAACAGGGATGTCCTGCTGCAGTTGTACAGGGCCTTGGTGAGACCACACCTTGAGTACTGTGTGCAGTTTTGGTTGCCTTATCTGAGGAAGGATGTTCTTGCCATGGAAGGAGTTCAGCGAAGATTCACAAGGCTGATACCTGGGATGGCAGGAATGACATATGAGGAGAGATTGGGTCGATTAGGCTTATACTCGCTGGAGTATAGAAGAATGAGAGGGGATCTCATCGAAACATGTAAAATTCTGACAGGTCTGGACAAACTAGATGCAGGAAGAATGTTCCCGATGGTCGGAGAGTCCAGAACCAGGGGTCACAGTCTAAGGATAAGGGGTAAGCCATTTAGGACAGAAATGAGGAAGAATTTCTTCACCCAGAGGGTGGTGAACCTGTGGAATTCTCTACCACAGAAGGTAGTTGAGGCCAAGTCATTAAATATATTCAAGAATGAGTTAGATATATTTCTTAAAGCTAAAGGTATCAAGGGATATGGGGAGAAGGCAGGTACAGGGTACTGAGTTTGGATGATCAGCCATGATCTCATCGAATGGCGGAGCAGGCTCGAGGGGCCGAATGGCCGACTCCTGCTCCTATCTTCTATGTTTCTATGTGTCTTGTCTGACCGTGACCCATTACACTTTGAATTAAGCTCTCACATTAGTAACATTTGAGTTTACCCTCTTGGGCCTCTTTAATGTTCATTTGTCAAATCTTGCTGTTACTAATGGGATCTTGTCCAACATGTGCAACAGTTCAATAAACAATGAGATTGGATTATTGGGAAAGTTACAGACAACTTGACTTCAGCATGGAGATTGAAGAGAAAATGTCCCTTAGTCAAGTAATTACTACCAGTCCATATAATTTGTTTGTTTCGAAAGTAACTCCAACCCACCTACCCTTTTTAATCCCTTTTTGTAGCAGTTTGCTTCATTTGGTGGCACTCTTGCACAGGAACGGAGGAATGCACAGGGCTGGGGCAGGCCATTGTGGCCCCTCTGGCCAGTCCCACAGTCTCGGAAGTATCATATTCCACAATACCTCTCGTGCCCCTCTTAACATAGAAACAAACATAGAAACATAGAAAAATAGGAGCAGGAGTAGGCCATTCGGCCCTTCGAGCCTGCTCCGCCATTCAATATGATCATGGCTGATCCTCTATCTCAATACCATATTCCCGCTCTCTCCCCATACCCCTTGATGTCTTTTGTGTCTAGAAATCTATCTAGCTCCTTCTTAAATATATTCAGTGACTTGGCCTCCACAGCCTTCTGTGGTATAGAATTCCACAGGTTCACCACCCTCTGAGTGAAGAAATTTCTCCTCATCTCAGTCCTAAATGTCCTACCCCGTATCCTGAGACTGTGACCCCTCGTTCTAGACCCCCCCAGCCAGGGGAAACATCCTCCCTGCATCCAGTCTGTTCAGCCCTGTCAGAATTTTATACGTTTCAATGAGATCCCCTCTCATTCTTCTAAACTCTAGTGAATACAGGCCGAGTCGACCCAATCTCTCCTCATACGACAGTCCTGCCATCCCAGGAATCAGTCTGGTGAACCTTTGCTGCACTCCCTCTATGGCAAGTATATCCTTTCTTAGGTAAGGAGACAAAACTGCACACAAGTACTCCAGGTGTGGTCTCACCAAGGCCCTGCATAACTGTAGTAAGACATCCTTGCTCCTGTACTCAAATCCTCTTGTTTCAGAGTCAGGAGATTGTAAGTTCAAGCCTTCCCTGAGGACCTGAATGCACCGTCTGCGCTGAGATGGGAGTGCTGCTTTGCCATCGGTGCCAGCCCTCAGATGAGACATTAAACCGAGGGTTCTGCCTGTTTGTTCTTGTGGTTCAGGTGAATGTTAAAAATACCACGGCACTATTCAAAGAGTAGGATGATTTTCTGATGTCCTGGACAACATCTGTCTCTCATCCAACACCCCCAAAAACAAATTAAATGGTCATTTATTTCATTACAGATAGTGAAATCTTGCTGAGCACACTCTAACCAGCTGTCTCTGCCTATATAACAGTCACTGCACTTCAGAGTAATTCTTTTTTGTGAAGTGCTTTGAGATGTTTCTCAACAATGTGATAAGATCAGGCAGCAATACCTGGCTTTTGCTTGATGGTCTCTGAAGAGATAAGTCCTGAATGGAGACTGAGCCCTGATCCCTTGACTGCTCTTCGCTCTGACAACTGCATTAATAGTGGATTGCTTTAGCGAAGAGCCAGTAGAGACACGGTGGGCCAAACGGCCTCTTTCTGTGCTTTAAACTTCTGTGGTCCATTCCACTCACGGTATGGGGGGGTTTCAGCTCAGGGCTGGACCGAACTGAAAAATATGAATACAGTTCTTTTAGAAATAAAGAAAGACTTGCATTTATATAGCGCCTTTCACGACCACTGGACGTCTCAAAGCGCTTTACAGCCAATTAAGTACTTTTTGAAGTGGCGTCACTGTCGTAACGTAGGAAACGCGGCAGCCAATTTGCTCACAGCAAGCTCCCACAAACAGCAATGTGACAATGACCAGATAAGCTGTTTTGGTGATGTTGGTTGAGGGATAAATATTGGCCCCAGGACACCGGGGAGAACTCCCCCTGCTCTTCTTCCAATAGTGGCTGTGGGATCTTTTACATTCCACCTGAGAGAGCAGACGGGGCCTCGGTTTAACGTCTCATCTGAAAGACCCAGATCCTCAACCAGATAGCATTGCATCTGGACCTCCAGAACCACAGGACTGCAAAATTCATGGTTATATAGAACAATGTTGGCTCCATTCCTAATTAATGTATCTGTTGGAACTGGGCATGTTAAAATCAACAGCAATGCCTTTAACAGAGAAAAACATCACGTCGCACCAAGACCCTGTAGATGCATTTCAGGGAAAGCCAGATAAGCACGAGAGAGAAAGGATGAGATGGATATGCTAATAGGATGAGAATAAAAGGGGTGGGAGACAGCTCGTGTGGAACATAAATGCAGGCATAGACCTGGTGAGCCGACCGGCCTGTTTCTGTCTTGTAGGTTCTATGGGGGGAATTTTCCCAGCCCTGAGGAGGCGGGTTTGGAGGCGGGACTGCCGGGAAAATGGCAGAAACTGGGAGCGGGTACCGACCCCGCTCCCAACCCGCCTCCGTGCCATCTTCCCGAGAGGCGGGTCTCTGAGTCACGCAGGGACCCGTCTCCTCGAGGCGGGAAGGAGATTAGAGCCAATTAACTGCCTGTTAACAGGTAGTTAACAGACAGTTTTGAGGCTTTTCCCCATTTTGAGCCTTCTGCTGCGGCTTCCCGACGGCTGCGAACCTCGCCAGGGTCAGCGAGGCGAGCAGTGGGTCTGCGGGGGTGAAAGGGATCGAAATGTCAGCTGTAGAGGTGAGTGATGGGTGCACGTGTGGACAGGTAAGTATGAGAGGTGGGTGTAAAGTGTTGGAAAAAGTTTCCTTACCTTTGCTTCTTTCTGCAGGCTTCAACCTTTGAGGATCCAGAGGTGCCTCATCTCAACGGCAGAGATGACAGAATGGCTGCTGCATTCTCCGATGCTGCAGCCATCTGCTTTCTGCTGAGAGGTGTCTTGGTGAGCCTTTGTGCAAGGGCTCACCTTAGAACAGAGATGGTCAGTGTTTGACAGCTTCTCAAAGCTGTCAAATGCTGACAATTCATCTGTCAAAATTTTTTTGACAGATGAAGCGTCATACGCTGACGTCATCTGTCACCGGCTTAATAGGGCGGGCTTACCAAGGCCAATCAAGGGAAAATAGCGTGCGTTCGTCAGACGTCGCTGGGGGCGGGGCTAGAACCCGGACGGCAGCAGTCCCGCCCCCAACTCGTCTCGGCTGGTAAAATCCAGCCCTTTGTCATTCAGTAGTGGACACACTTGCTAACATCCAGGAAATCTACTTCAAATGAGCGAGATTGATTTTGAAGGAAGATGGTGCAAATTTCAGTAACATTCTTCTTCCCACCTTCTGTCTGAGGAAGTGACTTCCTGTCATTTTTCCCCCTGATGACATTAAGGAAGTTATGATGAACCTTTATAAAACACTGGTTCGGCCTCAGCTGGAGTATCTGGACCAATTCTGGGCACCGCACTTTAGGAAGGATGTGAAGGCCTTAGAGAGGATGCAGAAAAGATTAATGAGAATGGTTCCAGGGATGAGGGACTTCAGTTACGTGGATAGACTGGAGAAGCTGGGGTTGTGTTCCTTGGAGCAGAGAAGACTGAGAGGAGATTTGATAGAGGTGTTCAAAATCATGAGGGGCCTGGACAGTGGAGATAGAGAGAAACTGTTCCCATTGGCGGAAGGGTCGAGAACCAGAGGACACATATTTAAGGTGATTGGCAGAAGAACCAAAGGCGACATGAGGAAAAGCTTTTTTACACAGCGAGTGGTTAGGATCTGGAATGCGCTGCCTGATAGGGCGGTGGAGGCAGACTCAATCATGGCTTTCAAAAGGGGAATCGGATAAGTACCTGAAGGGAAAAAATGATCGGGGCTACAGCGAAGTGGGACTCGCTTAAAGTGCTCTTGCAGAGAGCCGGCACAGGCTGGACGGGCCAAATGGCCTCCTTCTGTGCTGTAACCATTCTGTGATGCGAAGATATGGAGTGTGTCCAGTTGACTGTCAAGCTGTCAAAGAGAGCAAGTTTCTTACCCTCTTTACATGTGTATTCACCCTGTATGGTACGAGAATCCAGGCAGGTCCGCATCATGCTTACCGCACACATCACTCCACACTCTGATCTATCTACCTAACCCAAGAAAAATTCTTTTTAAAGTATTATTTATTCAATTATTTCTATTTATTCACTCCAGTTTAGTAGTTTGACTTTATATATTTCGGAAATTATTGTAGGTGTCAGCCGTGGCTCAGTGTGTAGTTCTTTCTCTCGCCTCTGAGTCAGAAGGTTGTGGGTTCAAGTCCCACTCCAGAGCACATAAAGCTAGGCTGACACGCCCAGTGCAGTGCTGAGGGAGCGCCGCACTATCGGAGGGGCAGTACTGAGGGAGAGCCGCACTGTCGGAGGGGCGGTACTGAGGGAGTGCCGCACTGTCGGAGGGGCAGTACTGAGGGAGCGCTGCACCGTCGGAGGGGCGGTACTGAGGGAGTGCCGCACTGTCAGAGGGGCGGTACTGAGGGAGTGCCGCACTGTCGGAGGGGCAGTACTGAGGGAGCGCTGCACCGTCGGAGGGGCGGTACTGAGGGAGTGCCGCACTGTCGGAGGGGCAGTACTGAGGGAGCGCCGCACTGTCGGAGGGGCAGTACTGAGGGAGCGCCGCACTGTCGGAGGGGCAGTACTGAGGGAGCGCCGCACTGTCGGAGGGGCAGTACTGAGGGAGCGCCGCACTGTCGGGGGGGCAGTACTGAGGGAGCGCCGCACTGTCGGAGGGGCAGTACTGAGGGAGCGCCGCACTGTCGGAGGGGCAGTACTGAGGGAGCGCCGCACTCTCGGAGGGGCGGTACTGAGGGAGCGCCGCACTGTCGGAGGGTCAGTACTGAGGGAGCTCCGCACTGTCGGAGGGGCAGTACTGAGGGAGCGCCGCACTGTCGGAGGGGCAGTACTGAGGGAGCGGCGCGCTGTCGGAGGGGCAGTACTGAGGGAGCGCCGCACTGTCGGAGGGGCAGTGCTGGGGGAGCGCCGCACTGTTAGAGGTGCCGTCTTTCGGATGAGACGTTAAACCCTGCTCTCTCATGTGGATGTAAAAGATCCCACGGCCACTATTGGAAGAAGAGCAGGGGGAGTTCTCCCCGGTGTCCTGGGGCCAATATTTATCCCTCAACCAACATCTCTAAAAACAAATGATCTGCTCATTATCACATTGCTGTTTGTGGGAGCTTGCTGTGCGCAAATTGGCTGCCGCGTTTCCCACATTACAACAGCGACTACACTTCATAAAGTACTTCATTGGCTGTGAAGCGCTTTGGGACGTCCTGAGGTCGTGAAAGGCGCGGGAGAAATGCAAGTTCTTCCTTTCTAAAAATTACAAACTGGAGCCTACAATTAGTTAAATAAATACTTGCTTTTTCTGGCTGCCTCCTCTCCTCGTTTGCTTTTCTTTGGGGGGTGGAATGGGGCTTTTACCATGGAACAGAAGGCAGCTGACTTAACCTGCTGTGACAAATTCCATTCAGTGACGGGTGACTTCTACCTTGTGTTCTTCACTGCGACTTGCAATGACTCAGATCCTGTTGAAGGTGAGATGTGTCGCAAACGTTGAAGCTGTAAAGATGAGGAATTGCACAAAGGACTGTCAGATCTAAGTGACTCAAAGAGTGCTTAAAAACTCGCGATTGGCGAGTCGAACATAGAACAAGACATAACCAGCAGGCAAAAAACCTGTCGAACCGTTGGAGACTGTTAATTGGGCTGACTGGAAGAAAGGGAAGTCATCCTGATATCAAAATGCCCTCATTAACTAAAAGCAATCAGTTTTTTTATTTTAAATGCATTAAGTCAACTGATGCCCAAGGAAAAGTCTCCACTAAAGGAATGACCCTTATTAACTGGTAACGATCTAACAAAGCTCTAGCAGCAGAATAATACATTGTGGGTTGCATGATATAATGAAATTAAGTCGCTCCTGAGTCACCATGAGGACTGTGGCAGGCGATCCACTGGCGTATTATATTATGCAGTGCAGCATTCCCTGCGAGCCCCCTTCATGCCTTTATTTATTTAAAGGATGTTGTTGCCATGGAGGGAGTGCAGCGAAGATTCACCAGGCTGATACCCGGGATGGCAGGAATGGCGTATGAGGAGAGATTGGGTCGATTGGGCTTATACTCACTGGAGTTTAGAAGAATGAGAGGGGATCTCATTGAAACTTATAAAATTCTAACAGGACTAGACAGACTAGATGCAGGAAGAATGTTCTCGATGGCCGGGGAGTCCAGAAGGTAGTAGAGGCCAATTCATTAAATATATTAAATATATTCAAGAAGGAGTTAGATATATTTCTTAAAACTAAAGGGATCAAGGGATATGGGGAGAAGACAGGTACAGGGTACTGAGTTTGGATGATCAGCCATGATCTCATTGAATGGCGGAGCAGGCTCGAGGGGTTGAATGGCCTACTCCTGCTCCTATCTTCTATGTTTCTATGTTAAGTCACCACCTGCCCCCCACCCATCCCTTTACGTCACTTACTGTTCTCTTCCCCCCCTCTCCTCCCCTCTCCCAATATCTTCTCTCCCCTCCTCAGCTGAAGACACGTGACTCTTGCTAGGGTGGGGCTCCATGTCCGCTGGCAGCCCTCCTGTACCTCACCCGGGTTGTCACGCGGCATGTGATAAATCTGCTGGGCAAGAAAGGCTGCTCAAAAGACAACTGATTGCTGGTTTTTTTTTCGATTCGTTTTTATGGGATGTGGGCATCGCTGGCAAGGCCCAGCATTTATTGCCCATCCCTAACTGCCCTTCAGAAGGTGGTGGTGAGCCGCCTTCTTGAACTGCTGCAGTCCGTGTGGTGAAGGTGCTCCCACAGTGCTGTTAGGGAGGGAGTTCCAGGATTTTGACCCAGCGATGATGAAGGATCGGCGATATATTTCCAAGTGTGTGACTTGGAGGTGGTGGTGTTCCCATGTGTTTGCTGCCCTTATCCTTCTAGGTGGAAGAGGTCGCGGATTTGGGAGGTGCTGTTGGAAGAAGCCTTGGCGAGTTGCTGCAGTGCATCTTGTAGATGGTCCACACTGCAGCCACGGTACGCCGGTGGTGGAGGGAGTGAATGTTTAAGGTGGCGGACGGGGTGCCAATCAAGCGGGCTGCTTTGTCCTGGATGGTGTCGAGCTTCTTGAGTGTTGTTGGAGCTGCACTCATCCAGGCCAGTGGAGAGTATTCCATCACACTCCTGACTTGTGCCTTGTAGATGGTGGAAAGGCGTTGGGGAGTCGGGAGGTGAGACACTCGCTGCTGAATTTATGTGGCTGGTCCAGTTAAGTTTCTGGTCAATGGTGATCCCCCAGGATGTTGATGGTGGGGGATTCGGCGATGGTAATGCCGTTGAATGTCAAGGGGAGGTGGTTAGACTCTCGCTTGTTGGAGATAGTCATTGCCTGGCACTTCTGTGGCGCGAATGTTACCTGCCACTTATCGGCCCAAGCCTGAATGTCGTCCAGGTCTTGTTGCATGCAGGCATGGACTGCTTCATTATCTGAGGAGTTGTGAATGGCGCTGAACACTGTGCAGTCATCAGCGAACACCTTTGATGGGTTAGGATTGAGGCAAGTGGCCTTTATTAATATTATGCGGCCGGTACAGTTGAGGGAGCTATTTTGCCAATCTCAGCTAAAAAGTCTGGAATGAAAACCTTACAGACTCCCATCATATCATCTAACTGGCTCCCAGTTTCACCTTCAGAACCCTACCTGGAAGTGTAAGTGTCCCTGTCATATGTCTTTCCTTTCACTGCTTTTAGTTCTCTTTCTCCTTATTCTAGCATCCTGGCAAGTGCTCCAGATTAACCACACCTTCCCCTCTCCACAGACACTGCCTGACCGGCTGAGTGTTTGCAGCATTTTCTGTTTTGTCTGTCAGAAGGTTAAGCTACTCTTTTTATTGTCTGTACAGACAAAACACTTCATGTTGTGACTGCAGCTATTGCAGTTCTTCTGCTCAGCTACACACTCTGCGTGGCGATGTGGCGCCTCTCAAGCAGCTCTCTGCTTTCAGCGGGTCTTCAGCCAATACATTCTCTTATCCCCAGCAACATCTTGGAGCACATGTCTATAATGAGTCATCCAGCACGGCCCAGATCCTGATTTCAGCCAAGCAGTTGTGGGGGAAGCAGTGAACAGGGCAAATGTCAGAGGGAGGCTTGTCCATGAGCTACTCCAGGACACCTCTCAGTGGCCGCTTTCAAAACAGCACGAGCTGTGGCCAGGGGGCAAGTC
Organism: Squalus acanthias; assembly: GCA_030390025.1. NCBI lineage: Eukaryota > Metazoa > Chordata > Chondrichthyes > Squaliformes > Squalidae > Squalus > Squalus acanthias. Next base: position 29,003,343 of record CM059450.1, on the reverse strand, counting down.
AGGCTCCAGTTCAGCAATGGCACAGGGAGGGAGGGCAATAGCAGAAAATAACAATTTTAGAAAAGTGACGTTCCATAAAATAGTTAACAGATAATTGAAACTCTTTTGTCTTTGATGTTTGGGACAAAACAGTGTTGCAACTGTGGCACTGTGGTGGAGTAAACCACTGGTGGGCTCTACTGCCCGTATCCTAACTCGCACCAATATATCAATCGACTAACGTCGTTAAAACAGATGATCTGGTCATTATCACATTGCTGTTTGTGGGAGCTTGCTGTGCGCAAATTGACTGCTGCGTTTCCTACATTACAACAGTGACTACACTTCAAAAAAGTACTTCATTGGTTGTAAAGCGCTTTGGGACGTCCTGAGGTGGTGAAAGGCGCTATAGAAAAGCAAGACTTTCTTTTAACACAATGGGAAATCAGATAGTATGTCAGCAATACATTAAGCCTTGTGTATAGTGCTTTGGGTCTGTACTCCGGGCTTTATACAGTCCTGTACTCCGGGCTTTATACAGTCCTGTACTCCGGGCTTTATACAGTCCTGTACTCCGGGCTTTATACAGTCCTGTACTCCGGGCTTTATACAGTCCCGTACTCCGGGCTTTATACAGTCCTGTACTCCGGGCTTTATACAGTCCTGTACTCCGGGCTTTATACAGTCCTGTACTCCGGGCTTTATACAGTCCCGTACTCCGGGAATTCTCCGATCCTGTACTCCGGGCTTTCTCCGGTCCTGTGCTCCGGGCTTTATACAGTCCCGTACTCCGGACTTTCTCTGGTCCTGTACTCCGGGCTTTATACAGTCCTGTACTCCGGGCTTTATACAGTCCTGTACTCCGGGCTTTATACAGTCCTGTACTCCGGGCTTTATACAGTCCTGTACTCCAGGCTTTATACAGTCCCGTACTCCGGGCTTTTTAGAGTCCTGTACTCCGGGTTTTATATAGTCCTGTACTCCGGGCTTTATACAGTCCTGTACTCCGGGCTTTATACAGTCCTGTACTCCGGGCTTTATACAGTCCCGTACTCCAGGCTTTTTAGAGTCCTGTACTCCGGGCTTTATACAGTCCTGTACGCCAGGCTTTATACAGTCCTGTACTCCGGGCTTTATACAGTCCCGTACTCCGGGCTTTATACAGTCCTGTACTCCGGGCTTTATACAGTCCTGTACTCCGGGCTTTATACAGTCCCGTACTCCGGGCTTTATACAGTCCTGTACTCCGGGCTTTATACAGTCCTGTACTCCGGGCTTTATACAGTCCTGTACTCCAGGCTTTTTAGAGTCCTGTACTCCGGACTTTAGACAATCCTGTACTTACCACAGTTGCAGTTTGTCATAAATCTGGGCGGTTGTTATTTTGTGCAGCGACAGAAGTTTGCTCGTCAGCTTTTTAAAAAGAATATTTCTGCCAAAAAGTTAATTGTATAAATAAATAAGGATTAATCAATGCAGGAGTTTTTCCATTATCACTGAGTGATAATCTGGGCAGTTCACGGATGGTTTGATTGTGCTGTTCTGTTCTGTTACATTCAACGATTATCAATTAACAGTCCATCACTTTTCATTTTCGGCCATTGCAGGGCCACGCTTCTCCTTCGGGCTGGATCCGATGGCATCAGAATTTTAACATGGCGCTCACTCACAAACGCTAGCCTTCCCACGTCAGCACAGCAAGCAGTCGTTTCTTCCAGTAGATGGAGGACATGCCATTTGCACGATTTTCATCTGCTCCCCAATCAGCTCTCCGCACGATTTGGGTGGGTAAATACACAGCACTAAACCAGTTTCACATTCAACCTTTCGTCTTTGTTGAGTTAACAGGGCCAGCAGTTGGGATGCGACAATTGGCCTCAGCACACCGCCCCCCCCCGCCGCGCGCTCGAAAAGAAAGAAGATGAGCCAGGTTTGCAATTCCTGATCATTATCCAGTGATTCCCCTGCGTGCGAGCATTGGTACGGGGACGGAGTGAAGCCTTTGCCACTCATTCTCCAGGGTCACCCGTGAAGGATGGCCGCTTGGATGAGGCGCTTGTGGGCCAAACACAAGTGAGTGACTCCAGGAGAGGATGGGAGAGACTAAGGGGGAAAAATTCGGTTGCTTTGTGCCTGTGCGCGAAGCAGCTAGCGCCTGGGCGCGGCGATGTTAGCGCCACTCGCCAAATTCACCAGTCGTTTTGCGGCGGCGCTAAACACTACCGCCACCATCTCCTGCGCCCGCAGATCGTGACGTCAGTCAAGCGTGCAACGCCCCAGTAGCGCCCTGGACCGGATATTGAGTCGCGCCCCCTGCCTTAGCGCCTGCCGCTAGGAACGACAGGTAGAGGGGGACGTTTTCAAGTTGGGAAGGGGCTGGCGGAGCGCCATTTAAAGGCGGGCACTTCCTGCCTTTTCTTGTCGGCAAAATGTTTGGTTTTAACGCTGTCCTAAGGAGTTGTGGCCCTCAGCACCACTTTTGAGGTTCGTAAGCGCCAAGTTCTTTCCCTGGGCCTACCCATTAGTGCTTTGGAGGTCTCTCCAGGCCGAGATTCAAGGCTGAAATGAGCAGGGTGTGGCTGGCCAGCAAGATGGCCCCTCCCCTTTAAGAACTGGACGGCGCCAGTCTGTCTGGCTTCCATGGTAACTGGCATCGCCTGAGCTTCGGTAACGTTCTGAGGTAGCGCCTCGCTCCCCGACGTTAGCGCCTTAAGAGAGGTGTGTAGCACCTGATTTAGCGCACAAATCGCCTCCAGGGGCGATAGAGATTAATTTTGCAGTCGGAGGCGATAATTAGCGCCCCAAAATGGGCGATACCGAATTTTTCCCCCTAAAAAGAATATGCTGCTCCACGGGGTACTTTTCAATGCCACGGGCTCCGTGAAGGCCTACTGGTGTGGGATCTGCTGTGCTTCCTGTGTTGGGACTGCCCTTCGTTGTTCCCCTGTTTGAGGTGTGGCCAGACTGCGGCCATTGTGTTGTATGTAGCCCACGGGCCCTGGCAAGATGGCCCACAAAACCCAGGCAGCGCAGGTCTGTTTGTGTTATTACTGCTTCTCGCTGGTTTGCCACGTTTGAATTTTCTGGTCTCGAATGTTTGGAAAGTAATGTTGCCCCATTGGTGGATAAATCCCAAGTCAGACGGCATTACCATCGCCGAATCCCCCACCATCAACATCCTGGGGGTCACCATTCACCAGAAACTTAACTGGACCAGCCACATAAATACTGTGGCAACAAGAGCAGGTCAGAGGCTGGGTATTCTGAGGCGAGTGTCTCACCTCCTGACTCCCCAAAGCCTTTCCACCATCTACAGGGCACAAGTCAGGAGTGTGATGGAATACTCTCCACTTGCCTGGATGAGTGCAGCTCCAACAACACTCAAGAAGCTCGACACCATCCAGAACAAAGCAGCCCGCTTGATTGGCACCCCATCCACCACCTTAAACATTCACTCCCTCCACCACCGGCGTACCGTGGCTGCAGTGTGCACCATCTACAAGATGCACTGCAGCAACTCGCCAAGGCTTCTTCGACAGCACCTCCCAAGCCCGCGACCTCTTCCACCTAGAAGGACAAGGGCAGCAGGCGCATGGGAACACCACCACTTCCAAGTCACACACCATCTGACTTAGAAGTATATCGCCGATCCTTCATCGTCGCTGGGTCAAAATCCTGGAACTCCCTCCCTAACAGCACTGTGGGAGCACCTTCACCACACGGACTGCAGCGGTTCAAGAAGGCGGCTCACCACCACCTTCTCCAGGGCAATTAGGGATGGGCAATAAATGCTGGGCCTGGCCAGCGACGCCCACATCCCATAAAACGAATAAAAAAAGTGACCCAATGCTTGGTGAAAGAGGTAGGTTTTAAGCAGCATCTTAAAGCAGAAGAGAGAGAGAGTTGAAGGGGTTCGGGGAGGGAATCCCAGAGCTTAGGCCCGAGACGGCTGAAGGCAGGGCCGCCAATGGTGGGGTGAAGGAAGTGGGAGATGCTCAAGAGGCCAGAGTTGGAACAACACAAGAGTTCTCGAAGGGTTGTAAGTGATTACAGAGATAGGGAGTGGGGGGGGGGGGGGGGGGGGCGAGGAGGCCACGGAGGGCTTTGAACACGAGGATGAGAATTTTAAAATCGAGGCGTTGCTGGACCGGGAGCCAATGTAGGTCAGCGAGCACAGGGTGGGTGATGGGTGAATGGGACTTGATGCGAGTTAGGACACAGGGCAGCAGAGTTTTGGACGAGCTCACGTTTGCGGAGTGCGGGAGATGGGAGGCCGGCCAGGAGTGGGTTGGAATAGTCGAGTCCAGAGGTCACAAAGGCAGGGATGAGGGTTTCAGCAGCAGCTGGGGATGAGGCAGGGGGCCGAGACGGGCGATGTTACAGAGCTGGTAGCAGGCGGTCATAGGGGGCCCTCCTGTGCCACAGCGAGAGAAAGTTTCTGACAGCAAAAATCGAAGTGGGCAGTAGAGGCTCCGTCTGGAACTGCAGAGAGCGCCGTGGGCCTCCTGTTTATCCCATTTCATTTTACGAATTAGGTTTACAAGAATTTATTGGGTATAACATCACATCCAAACAGTTACACTCGTGTCTGTTTTATTGTGGCTTTGATGGTTTATACCTCAAACACGTTCAGCTTATGTGAAAACTTTAAGCTCAACGGTACACCTATCTTTTTTATGTGACACCTCGAAGGTTGCAGATTGCAGTGTTTCAGCGGGTAACAGATGAAGCCGGAATCGGGCAAGGAAATGAGATGTTTCCTGGAGATCTGATCTATGAGAGAGAAAGATGTCAAGTCACACAAAAGGAGACGTCGAATGGAATAAGAAAAAAGTGGAGGAGGGTGAGGTGGGGGGCGCAGGGCCGCGTTTCGCTAACTTCCTGATTTACCTCGTCTTCTCGTTTACTTATTGCAACCCTGGTGGTGTCCCGCACGGTGGGCCTTGGCCCTTCACCAAGGTTTCTCAATTCAGGAGAAATGATTTGCAGATTTTTATGTGCAGCAGAAACAAGACAGAGCAGAGACTCCTGGGTGAATCCTTGTTCTGTGCTGAATTAGCTCATTTCAGGCAGCTTTTGGGGTGCTACGATTGGACTTGGTCCCCTGTGCTGAGGGAAGGGAGAAAGAAAGACTTGTGTTTCTACAGCTCCTTTTCACGACCACCGGATGTCCCAAAGCGCTTTACAGCCAACGAGAGTGTGCGTGAGTGTGAGTGTAAGAGTGTGTGTGTGAGTGAGTGTGTAGAGTGTGTGAGAGAGTGTGTGTGAGAGTGTGTGTGTGAGTGAGAGTGTGTGTGTGTGTGAGTGAGTGTGTGTGTGAGTGAGAGTGTGTGTGTGAGTGAGTGTGTAGAGTGTGTGTGAGAGTGTGTGAGAGTGTGTGTGTGAGTGAGAGTGTGTGTGTGTGTGAGTGAGTGTGAGTGAGAGTGTGTGTGTGAGTGTGTGTGTGAGTGAGAGTGTGTGTAGAATGTGTGTGTAGAGTGTGTGTGTGAGTGAGACTGAGTGTGTGTGAGAGTGTGTGCGTGAGAGTGAGTGTAAGTGTGTGTGTGTGAGAGTGTGAGAGTATGTGAGAGTGAGTGTGTGAGTGTGAGAGTGTGTGTGTGAGAGTGTGTGTGTGAGAGTGAGTGTGAGAGTGTGTGAGTGTGTGTGTGTGTGAGAGTGTGAGTGTGAGAGTGTGTGTGTGAGTGTGCGTGAGAGTGAGTGTGTGTGTGTGAGTGTGAGAGTGTGTGTGTAAGAGTGTGTGTGTGTGAGTGTGTGTGAGTGTGTGTATGTGTGTGTGTGTGTGTGTAAGTGTGTGTGTGTGTGTGTGTGTGAGAGTGAGTGTGAGAGTGTGAGAGTATGTGTGTGAGTATGTGTGTGAGAGTATGTGTGAGAGTGTGTGTGTGAGAGTGAGTGTGTGTGTGTGAGAGTGAGTGTGTGAGTGTGTACACGTTAGATGAGCACAGGATTGAGTTTGGCTGTGATGGCCTTCACAGTCGAATAGCCTGAAATGGTTTAAAGTTACACACGTGAAGAATGGCCACTTGGGAGAATTACAGTTGAAAGCATTGATTATTTTAACCATTTGCACAATTGGATGAACATATTTTGTGGCTCAGTGGTGACACTACTTATACCAACTGGGCCATTGGGGAAGAAACTCTTGGGTTCAATGCCCGGTCTGACAGACGACAGTACCTTCAGGAAGGAGGGTGGAAAACTAAAAATTCTTATTGTCATTTAAATTTTTATTGAAGAATAAGGGAAATTTGTACCACAGGAGGGTAGACTGCTGCTTTGTGCTCAAGACCTGGCCCGGACTGAATTCTTAATCTCAGCCGCGCTGCCATGTGGATCCCGAGCGCTTTCATTCAGGGAAAGGTGGTCGTTCCAGACTGCAGTCGCATTCCTTCCAGTGCCCAGGTTCAGGGTGCGATGGAGGATTGAGAGCAGATAACCCTCTGACCCTGAGCTTCCGGTCGCCTGTCACTTTAATTCTCCGCTCCACTCCCACTCTGATCTCTCTGTCCTCAGCCTCTTACACTGTTCCAATCAAGCTCAACGTAAGCTCGAGGATCAGCACCTCATCTTTCGATTCGGCACTTTACACCCTTCTGGACTCAACATCGAGTTCAACAATTTCAGACTATAACCCCTGCCCCCATTTTTCAGGCTGTTGATGATTCTGCCATCCCCATTTGCAACATTTAATCTCTCCTGCCTCTTACCCTAGCACAGAATATTCCTTCAGTTCTTCCCCTCCGCCCCCCCGCCCCCCTGCCTCTGCACCTGCTTAAAACCTGTTCCCTCTCTAACTTTTTCCAGTTCTGACGAAGGGTCCCAGACCTGAAACGTTGACTCTGTTTCTCTCTCCACGGATGCTGCCTGACCTGCTGAGTGCTTCCAGCATTTTCTGTTGTTATTTCACCCTCTCAACTGGGATTGGCGTCCGACCTGGGAACTCCAGGAAGGGGAAGCAGGAAAAATGCTTCAAAGAGGCTGTCTCATCCCTTGCACCCAAAGATAAATGGCATTGAACAGTTGTGTACGCTGAGCTAAAACCGTGTGCAGCTACTTAATCTAACGGGTGACTGATTTTATTGATGGTTTGGTTGGTGGTGCAGTGGTGTGTTCTGCAACTGGACCGTGCCAGACACTGGCGCGACGTATAGAATCATAGAATGGTACAGCACAGAAGGAGACCATTCGGCCCATTGAGTCTGTGCCGGCTCTTTCGAAGAGCAATCACAGAATCACAGAATCCCCACAGTGCAGATAGAGGCCATTTCGGCCCATCGAGCCTGCACCGACACATATCCCACCCTATCCCCGTAACCCCCCGTATTTAATCCCCCTAACACTAAGGGTCAATTTATCATAGCCAAATCAACCTAACCCGCACATCTTTGGACTGTGGAAGGAAACCGGAGCACCCGGAGGAAACCCACGCAGACACGGGGAGAATGTGCAAACTCCACACAGACAGTCACCCGAGGCCGGATTCGAACCCAGGTCCCTGGCGCTGTGAGGTAACAGTGCTAACCACTATGCCACCGTGTTGCAATCCAGTCAGTCTCACTCCCCTCGCTCGTTCCCCATATCCCTGCAATTTTTTCTCCTTCAAGTATTTATCCAATTCCCTTTTGAAGGCTACTATTGAATCTGGATCCAAATCCTAACCACTCATTGCGTCAATTTTTTTTTCCTCATGTCGCCTCTGGTTCTTTACCAATCACCTTAAATCTGTTGCCCTCTGGTTACCGACCCTTCAGCCATTGTGAAGCAGTTTCTCTTTATTTACTCTCTCTAAACCTCAAGGGTTTAAGGGAATCATGTCCCCACAATAGGATGACGACCTGATATCAAACAGACTAGGCTGGGGAAGGCATCAAGCAGAGCGCGAGACAGGACATCCCAACCAGTCCCCAAACCTCTGAATGGCTTACCCGAGTTTAATGTTTGTGTGTGTGTGCGCCTTTTATAGAGACATGTTCATGTGTGGGCCGGATCTATTAGCTCACGCCGTACTGTGCTCACCATACAGACTAGTTACATCCTATTCTCTCCGTATTTAAGTGAGCCTATAGATTATCGGATGCAACAATTCCAGGGGATTCTTAAAGCAACATCACCGATATGTTGAACCTTAAGAAAGACTTGCATTTATATAGCGCCTTTCACGACCACCGGATGTCTCAAAGCATTTACAGTCAATGAAATACTTATTTTTTTGAAGTGGAGTCACTGTTGTAACGTGGGAAACGCGGCAGCCAATTTGCGCACAGCAAGCTCCCACAAAACAGCAATGTGATAATGACCGGGTAAACTGTTTTTGTTCTGTTGGTTGAGGGACAAATATTGGCCCAGGACACCGGGGATAACTCCCCTGCTCTTCTTCGAAATAGTGCCATGGGATCTTTTACATCCACCTGAGAGGGCAGACGGGGCCTCGGTTTAACGTCACATCCGAAAGATGGCACCTCCGACAGTGCAGCGCTACTTCAGTACTGACCCTCCGACAGTGCGGCGCTCCCTCAGTACTGCCCCTCCGAGAGTGCGGCGCTCCCTCAGTACTGCCCCTTCGACAGTGCGGCGCTCCCTCAGTACTGCCCCTCCGAGAGTGCGGCGCTCCCTCAGTACTGCCCCTCCGACAGTGCGGCGCTCCCTCAGTACCGCCCCTCCGACAGTGCGGCGCTCCCTCAGTACTGCCCCTTCGACAGTGCGGCGCTCCCTCAGTACTGCCCCTCCGAGAGTGCGGCGCTCCCTCAGTACTGCCCCTCCGACAGTGCAGCATTCCCTCAGTACCGCCCCTCCGACAGTGCGGCGCTCCCTCAGTACGGAGCTCCCTCAGCATTGTCCCTCCGACAGTGCAGCACTCCCTCAGTACCGCCCTTCCGACAGTGCAGCGCTCCCTCAGCACTGCCCCTCCGACAGTGCGGCGCTCCCTCAGTACTGCCCCTCCGACAGTGCGGCGCTCCCTCAGTACCGACCCTCCAACAGTGCTGCGCTCCCTCAGTACCGCCCCTCCGACAGTGCGGCGCTCCCTCAGTACCGACCCTCCGACAGTGCGGCGCTCCCTCAGTACCGCCCCTCCGACAGTGCGGCGCTCCCTCAGTACTGCCCCTCTGACAGTGCGGCACTCCCTCAGTACTGCCCCTCCGACAGTGCGGCGCTCCCTCAGTACTGCCCCTCTGACAGTGCGGCACTCCCTCAGTACTGCCCCTCCGACAGTGCGGCGCTCCCTCAGTACTGCCCCTCTGACAGTGCGGCACTCCCTCAGTACTGCCCCTCCGACAGTGCGGCGCTCCCTCAGTACCGCCCCTCCGACAGTGCGGCGCTCCCTCAGTACTGCACTGGAGTGTCAGCCTAGCTTTATGTGCTCAAGTCTCTGGAGTGGGACTTGAACTCACAACCTTCTGACCCGGAGGCGAGTGTGCTACCCACTGAGCCACAGCTGACAGAGAGTGGGATGCGAAAAGGCCTCGGAGCGGATCACTCGCTGGCCCTGCCAGCTAGTCAGTGTTGCCTGGAAAAGGATTAGAATAAGAGAGATAAGTAAAATAAACCGTTAGCTTTCCTCCCGTGTTTTTGACATTTGAAATGCAGTCAGTGTTGAAAAATGAGCAGAATTCTTTCCTTCTTGGGTGGTTGGGGGGCGGGGGGGGAAACGCTTCATGACAATGCTTTCCTATTCGTGTTCTTGTGATAACGAAGGTGCTCATACCAGACACCAGCCCCACTAACCTGTTCGCAAACGCGTTACAGCTGTCTCCCCTCCAGACCAGCCATTTGACAAAACAAAAAAAATCCTCAGCGCCATTTCCTCAGGGGACAGGCATTGTCCTTGAAGAGCAACACTTGCTCTCCCTGTTTCATTTGTCTCTTGACAGCCTCCTCTGAGCTGTCGCTTCTGGCTGAGCATATATAAAATATAAAAGTGCTTTCCTCGGGACTGAATTGATTAGTGCACAGCTTGAAAGCAGAGCAGCAGCCTTGGATTCGAGGATAGCTAAAGGGAGCCAGAGTGATTACAAGAATCTATTTGTTATGGAAGCGCAGGAATATAATTGATTGTGAGATGTGGGTGTCATTAGTTATTTAGTTTATATTGTTTTGGGGGGTTTTTTCTTCTAATTTTCTTTGCTAAACTACTTAGGTACGGTCACATAGTGGTTATGTTACTGGATTAGTAATCTAGAGTCCTGGACTAATGATCCGGAGACGTGAGTTCAAATCCCACCACGGCAGCTGGGGAATTTAAATTCAGTTCATTAAATAAATCTGGAATAAAAAGCTACTATCAGTAATGGTGACCATGGAACTACCGGATTGTCGTAAAAACCCAACTGGTTCACCAATGTCCTGAAGGGAAGGAAATCTGCCGTCCTTACCCGGTCTGGCCTATATGTGCCTGGATGAGTGCAGCTCCAACAACACTCAAGAAGCTCGACACCATCCAGGACAAAGCAACCCGCTTGATCGGCACCCCATCCACCACCTTAAACATTCACTCCCTCCACCACCGGCGCACCATGGCTGCAGTGTGGACCATCTACAAGATGCACTGCAGCAACTCGCCAAGGCTTCTTCGGCAGCACCTCCCAAACCCGCGACCTCTTCCACCTAGAAGGACAAGGGTAGCAGGCGCATGGGAACACCACCACCTCCAAGTTCCCCTCCAAGTCACACACCATCCTGACTTGGAAATATATCGGCCGTTCCTTCATCGTCGCTGGGTCAAAATCCTGGAACTCCCTCCCTAACAGCTCTGTGGGAGCACCTTCACCACACGGACTGCAGCGGTTCAAGAAGGCGGCTCACCACCACCTTCTCCAGGGCAATTAGGGATGGGCAATAAATGCTGGGCCTTGCCAGCGACGCCCACATCCCATGAAGGAATTAAAAAATACTCACACTGGATTATGGTTGCACAAGCACTGGCCACCTTCCAGTACCTCAAACAAGTGACCATTCTCCTCGTGCTAAGCCTAACGGGTTTTGGCAGCCTGTTTGGTGTCAGGTGACAGCGGTGGCTCAGTTGGTAGCACGACCTCAGGACGCCCCGAAGTGCTTTACAGCCACTGTTGTAATGTAGGAACCGCGGCAGTCAATATGTGCACAGCAAGCTCCCACAAACAGCAATGACTAGATAATCTGTTTCAGTGATGCTTGCTGAGGGATAAATATTGGCCCAGGCCGACTCTCCTTCGAAAAATGTTGTGGGATCTTTTATACCCACCTGAGAGGGCAGACAGGGCCATCGGTTTAACGTCTCATCCAAAAGACGGCACCAAAGTGTCAGCCGAGATTTTGTGCTTGTGTTTGGAGTGGGATGTGAACCCACAACCCTCTGGCTCAGAGGCGAGAGTGCTACCACTGAGCCAAGGCAGAGAATACAATAAGAATCATAGAATAATACAGTACAGAAGGAGGCCACTCGGCCCATTGTGCCTGTGCTGGCTCTGAAAGAGCTCTCCAATTAGACCCACACCCCTTGCCCTTGCCCCACAGCCCTGCAATTTTTGTCCCCTTCAAGTATTTATCCAATTCCCTTTTAAAAGTTATTATTGAATCTGTTTCCACCGCCCTTTCAGGCAGCGCATTCCAGATATTTACAATCTATATTAATGACCTAGATGAAGGGACCGAGTGTAATGTATCCAAGTTTGCTGACGATACAAAGCTAGGTGGGACAGTAAGCTGTGAGGAGAACATAAAGGGCTGGATTTTGATACTGGGGCGGGTTGGGGTCGTGTTATCCACCCGACTGCAATTGGATGTGGGAGATTGATGCAATTTTCACCTAATTGGGCAATTGTGTTCCAGCATGTGGGAACCCATGAACCAATTAGTGTTTTCAGTCTGAAAGTCGCCTCTGATGATGTCATCATTGCTGCTACATTGAAGGTCTGCAAAGACTGCCTGGCCTTTGCTGTGAGAGGACCTGGATGCAAAAGTCTGCTCCGAGAGAGAGAGAGAGAGAGAGACAGAGACAGAGAGAGAGAGACAGAGAGAGAGACAGAGAGAGAGACAGAGAGAGAGAGAGAGACCTTTCAAAATGGCATTATAGAGCCAATTTAGTGCTTGTTAAGGGTCTTAACAGCCTATCCTGCCTCTTAAAGGCGGGACAGAGTCAGGACCAGCAGACACGATTTAATGAAAATTGCGTGGAGGTGGGATGGAGGCGGACTTGTGCCGCCTGCCAGTTTTCGCAATTTTAACCTCCCACACGCCTCCAAACCCGCCTCCACGAGTCAATGAAAATCCAGCCCAAAGAGTCTGCAAAGGGATATAGATGGACTAAGTGAGTGGGCAGTAAGATGGCAGATGGAGTATAATGTAGGGAAATGTGAGGTTATTCACTTTGGTAGGAAGAATAGAAAAACAGAATATTTTTTAAATGGTGAGAAACTTTCAAATGTTGGTGTTCAGAGAGATTTGGGTGTCCTCGTGCAAGAAACACAGAAAGCTAGCATGCAGGTACAGCAAGCAATAAGGAAGGCAAATGGCATGTTGGCCTTTATTGCAAGGGGGTTGGAGTATAAGAACATAAGAACATAAGAAATAGGAGCAGGAGTAGGCCAATCGGCCCCTCGAGCCTGCTCCGCCATTCAATAAGATCATGGCTGATCTGATCCTAACTGGCAATCTACTATCACAGAACCATCTCCTGCATCTAACAGAATTGCACACACGAAATAGGAGCAGAATCAGGCTACACGGTCCCTGGGCCCGCTCCACTACCCACAGGGCCATGACCGATCCGAACCTAGACTCATGTCCAAATTCCTGCCCGCTCCCCGTAACCCTTAATGCCCTTTACTTCTAGGAAACTGTCTATTTCTGTTTTAAATTTATTTAATGATGTAGCTTCTACAGCTTTTTGTGGCAACATATTCCATGGACCTACCACCCTCTGAGTGAAGTAGTTCCTCCTCATCTCAGTTTTGAAAGAGCAGCCACTTATTCTAAGACTATGTCCCCTAGTTCTAGTCTCACCCGTCATCGGGAACATCCTCCCCGCATCCACCCGATCCAACCCCTTCACAATCTTATATGTTTCAATAAGATCGCCTCTCATTCTTCTGAACTCCAATGAGTAGAGTCCCAATCTACCCAACCTCTCCTCATATGACCACCCCCTCATCCCCGGGATTAACCGAGTGAACCTTTTTTGCACTGCCTCGAGAGCAAGGATGTCTTTCCTTAAGTAAGGACACCAAAACTGTATGCAGTATTCCAGGTGCGGTCTCACCAATACCTTGTACAACTGAAGCAATACCTCCCTATTTTTATATTCTATCCCCCTAGCAATGAAAGCCAACATTCCATTTGCCTTCTTAATCACTTGCTGCACCTGCATACTAACCTTTTGAGTTTCGTGCACCAGGACCCCCAGATCCCTTTGCACTTCAGTACTCTCCAGTTTCTTGTCATTAAGATAATAAATTGCTCTAGGATTTTTCCTGCCAAAGTGCATCACCTCACACTTTCCAGTGTTGTATTCCATCTGCCAAATCTCTGCCCACTTACTTAGCCTGTCTATGTCCCCTTGCAGGTTTTTTATGTCCTCCTCACTCACTACTACTGAATTGGAGGATCAGCCATGATCTCATTAAATGGCGGAGCAGGCTCGAAGGGCCGGATGGCCTACTCCTGCTCCTATCTTCTATGTATCTATGTATGTACTTTCCCTCCCATCTTTGTATCATCTGCAAATTTTGATATGTTACACTTGGTCCCTTCTTCCAAATCGTTAATATAGATTGTAAAGAGTTGAGGACCCAGCACTGACCCCTGTGGAACACCACTAGTTACTGATTGCCAGTCTGAGAATGAACCATTTATCCCAACTCTTTGCTTTCTGTTAGATAGCCAATCCTCTATCCATGCCAGAATATTACCCCCAATCCCGTGATTTTTTACCTTAAGCAATAATCTTTTGTGTGGCACCTTGTCAAATGCCTTTTGGAAGTCTAAATACACTACGTCCACTGGTTCCCCTTTATCCACTCTATATGTTACTTCCTCAAAGAACTCCAGCAAATTTGTCAAACATGACTTCCCCTTCGTAAAACCATGCTGACTTTGTCCTATTAAATTATGATTATCCAAATGTCCTGTTAATGTTTCCTTAATAATGGACTCCAAAATTTTACCTACCACAGATGTTAGGCTAACCGGTCTATAGTTACCAGCCTTCTGTCTACTGCCCTTTTTAAATAAGGGTGTTACATTAGCAGTTTTCCAGTCTGCCGGGACCTTAGCGGAATCCAGGGAGTTTTGAAAAATTATTACCAATGCATCTACAATCCCTACCGCCACTTCCTTCAAGACTCTAGGATGTAAGCCATCAGGTCCAGGTGATTTATCCGCCTTGAGTCCCATTATTTTACCGAGTACCACTTCCTTAGTGATTTTGATCGTGTTTAGCTCCTCTCCCCCTATAGCCCCCTGTTTGTCCAGTGTTGGGATATTCTTAGGGGTAAAAATTCACTTGGTTGCGCCACCCGTTAGCGCCTTAAGAGGGCGCTAATGGGGCGCAAAGCCGCTAACGCCCGGGCGCAGCGATGTTTGCGCCGCTCGAGAACTTAACTTGAGATTGTGCGGCGGCGCTAAAACTTACCGCTGCGACCACCTGCGCGCGCAGATTGTGACGTCATTCCATGGTGCAACGCCCTTGGGGCGCCCCGTAGCGGAAATTGAGTGGCGCCCCCTGCCTTACCGCCTGGCGCTTCCAACGACCAGAAGACTGGAACGCTATCAATCGCTGTGGGGCTGGGGGGGGCGCTATTTAAAGGGGGCCTCTTCCTGTCTTTTATTGTTGGTGGCATTTTTGAACTACGCATTCTGAGAGAGAGAGGGAGAGACTTCTGGAGAGATTCAACGTTGTGTGAAGGAGTTTTGGGTACTGAGCAGCACTTTGCAGGTTCATTTTGATTTGCCATTCCTTGTATCGATTTAGCAGAGACCGTGGGAGCTGCACTCTGAGCTCTTTGCCTGGTGCTCTCCATTGTTCTTTCCAGCACATTTGATGTGCAAGTCTCTCCAGGCCGAGATTCAAGGCAGCAATGAACAGGATGTGGATGGAAAGCAAGATTAACCATCCCCTTTAACAACTGGCCCGTGCCATTGTGTGTGTGTTCTATTGCTGACTGACATTACATGAGCTTTGCCAGCGCTCCGAGTTAGCGCCTCACTCCTTGGCCTTTGCTCCTTAAGAGAGGTGTGCAGCGCCTGCTTTAGCGCTCCACTCACCTCCCGGGGCGGTAAAAGTGAAGTTTCCCGTCAGTGCCGATAATTAGCGCCAGGCGCTAATATTTGCGTCCGGACGATATTTGCGCCCCAAATGGGGCGCGACCTAATTTCTACCCCTTAGTGTCCTCTACTGTAAAGACTGATACAAAATATTCATTCAGTGTTTTTGCCATCTCCATATTTCCCACCATTAATTTCCCGGTCTCATCCTCTAAGGAACCAACATTTACTTTAGCCACCCTTTTTCTTTTTATATAACTATAAAAACTCTTACTATCTGTTTTTATATTTTTTATAAGAGTAAGGAAGTCTTGCTACAATTGTACAGGGCCTTGGTGAGACCACACCTGGAGTACTGTGCACAGTTTTGGTCTCCTTATCTAAGGAAGGATATACTTGCCTTGGAGGCGGTGCAACGAAAGTTCGCTAGATCGATTCCTGGGACGAGAGGGCTGTCCTATGATGAGAGATTGTATAGAATGGGCCGATACTCTCTGGAGTTTAGAAGAATGAGAGGTGATCTCATTGAAACATACAAGATTCTGAGGGGGATTGACAGGGTAGATGCTGAGAGGCTGTTTCCCCTGGCTGGAGTGTCTAGAACCAGGGGTCACAGTCTCAGGATAAGGGGTTGGCCATTTAGGACTGAGATGAGGAGGAATTTCTTCACTCAGAGGGTCGTGAATCTTTGGAATTCTCTGCCCCAGAGGGCTGTGGATGCTCAGTCGTTGAGTATATTCAGGGCTGAGATCGATAGATTTTTGGACTCTCGGGGAATCAAGGGATATGGGGATCGGGCGGGAGAGTGGAGTTGAGGTTGAAGATCAGCCATGATCTTATTGAATGGCGGAGCAGGCTCGAGGGGCCGTATGGCCTCCTCCTGCTCTTACTTCTTATGTTCTTATGTTCTTTAGATCATAAGGCTGTAGGGAGGTGGGCAAGTGTGCAGGACAGCGCATTGGTCGCTTGAGGACCAATGGAGGGAAATTCAGAGGAGTATTGGCCATTGTAGTGTCGGCAGTGTACAGTCAGATGGAGAGAGGTTGTGACCGAAATAGACAGGTTAGAAACTGGAGCTGGAAAAAAGTTCAGCTTTTGGACAACAGGTTTTATAAAAACAGCATTTCTAAATCACGTCAGTGACTCGGATTCTCAAATTCAGTGCAAATTGGTTAACCTCGCCGATATTATCAGGCTAGGAAGGACAGTGAACTTGAAGGAGGCAGTCAGAAGTTACAGAATGAACAAAACAAGATATGTGAATGGGCAGAACAACGACAGCGATGACATTTAATGCAGACAAGTGTGACGTATAGCATGGAGGAAGGAGCAACATGTGTACTTGATAAATGGTGTTGTAATGGCTAAGGATTAAGTTGACAGAGACCTCAAAGCAGAGTCGCAGTAGACAACCTGTCCTGATAGTGCAGACCAGCAACCAACCAAATCAGCAGAATACTAAAAGCAGAAAATGCTGCCCGCTTGCTCGGCACCCCATCCACCACCTTAAACATTCATTCCCTCCACCACCGGCGCACCGTGGCTGCAGTGTGTACCATCTGAGATATCAGACGGGGCCTCGGTTTAACATCTCATCCGAAAGACTGCCCCTCCGACAGTGCGGCGCTCTCTCAGTACTGCCCCTCCGACAGTGCGGCGCTCCCTCAGTACTGCCCCTCCGACAGTGCAGCGCTCCCTCAGTACCGCCCCTCCGACAGTGCGGCGCTCCCTCAGTACTGCCCCTCCGACAGTGCGGCGCTCCCTCAGTACTGCCCCTCCGACAGTGCGGCGCTCCCTCAGTACCGCCTCTCCGACAGTGCGGCGCTCCCTCAGTACCGCCCCTCCGACAGTGCGGCGCTCCCTCAGTACTGCCCCTCCGACAGTGCGGCGCTCCCTCAGTACTGCCCCTCCGACAGTGTGGCGCTCCCTCAGTACTGACCCTCCGACAGTGCGGCGCTCCCTCAGTACAGCCCCTCCGACAGTGCGGCGCTCCCTCAGTACTGCCCCTCCGACAGTGCGGCGCTCCCTCAGTACCGCCCCTCCGACAGTGCGGCGCTCCCTCAGTACCGCCCCTCCGACAGTGCGGCGCTCCCTCAGTACCGCCCCTCCGACAGTGCGGCGCTCCCTCAGTACTGCACTGGAGTGTCAGCCTAGATTTTTGTGCTCGAGTCTCTGGAGTGGGACTTGAACCCACAACCTTCTGGCTCAGAGGTGAGGGTGCTACCCACTGAGCCACAGCTGTCACAGTGCAGAGAAAAGCCACATCTGAGCCCCAGTGTCAGGGGCCTGAGTTACGGGGAAAGATTGGGCTTTTCAACCTGGAAAGGAGTTACTGGAGAAGTGACCTAAAGAGGTATAGAAGATAGTAAATTGTGTGTCAAAGGTAAACCTGGAGTACCAAACTGCGGGAGCGGGACAAGGGGCCACAGATTCAAACTAGCAAAAAGTAACCTTAGGACTGATGTCAGGAGGTTCTTCTTCAAATATAGAATAGAATTATAGACTGGTTACAGCACAGAAGGAGGCCATTCAGCCCATCGAGCCCGTGCCGGCTCTCTGCAAGAGCACTTCAGCTAGTCCCACTCCCCGCCCTTTCCCCGTAGTCCTGATAATTTTTTTCCTTCAGGTACTTATCTAATTACCTTTTGAAAGCCACGATTGAGACTGCCTCCACCACCCTTTCAGGCAGCGCATTCCAGATCCTAACCACTCGCTGCGTAAAAAAGTTTTTCCTCATGTCGCCTTTGGTGCTTCTGCCAATCACCTTCAGTCGGTGTCCCCTGGTTCTCGACCCTTCCGCCAATGGGAACAGTTTCTCTCGATCTACTCTGTCCAGACCCCTCATGATTTTGAACACCTCTATCAAATCTCAGTAGAATCACAGAACAGTGCAGCACGGATGGAGGCTATTCAGCCCATCGAGTGGGCGCCGTTCTTTCGAAGAGCAATCCAGTTAGTCCCGCTCTTTCCCCATATCCCTGCAATTTTTTCTCCTTCAAGTATGCATCCAATTCCCTTTTGAAGGCTGCTATTGAATCTGTCCAGATAAACTTGGGATGGACGCTGGGCATAGTGGAGGCGAAACCCCTGGAATCATTTAGGAGACAATTAGATGCAGCAATGGAGGAGTGTACTGGATGAGTGTAATAAGATGGCCCACCTCATCTGTAAATAACTTGTGGTCTTGTGAAACAAATTGCACAGGTTTACAGACAGATTGCTGTGTCTTGTATAACATAAATCAAACCCACGGCAGCCAGATCAAAATCTTAAGGCAGGACAACGCTGTTCGAGGTGCGCGGCATCTGGTTTTCATAAGAATTTCAGAGGAAATATCACATACATCAGTCAGTGTAAAGTACTTGGGTGGTCTGCGAGGGAAAATGAGAGCCTCCTGCACATTCCAGCTAAAACGCACAGAGCCAGCCTTGCGGGGCAAAAGTCGAGCAAAGTGCAGCTCACACTCTGAGGCCACCTTCTTGACATGCCAATCAGGGGACAGCAGGTTTGTTTCCCAAGTGAAGTTGAGGTCGACGATCAGCCATGATCTTATTGAATGGCGGAGCAGGCTCGAGGGGCCATCTGGCCTCCTCCTGCTCCTATTTCTTATGTTCCTACTCTCTTCCATCGTGGTGAAATCTCAAATCAGGGAACCAGGGCCTTAAGCTGCAGTTCTCAATAAAAGAGATAAAATAGAAGCAACCTGGACGAGATGGGGAGTCACAGAATCAGAGAATCTCACAGCACAGGAGGAGGCCATTTGGCCCTGTGCCGGCTCTTTGAAAGAGCTCTCCAATCAGTCCCACTCCCCCCTGCTCTCAGTTCTCTCAGCTTCTTGTGTCACAGAATCACAGAATCCCCACAATGCAGATAGAGGCCATTTCGGCCCATCGAGCCTGCACCAACACATATCCCACCCTATCCCCGTAACCCCACGTATTTAATCCCCCTAACACTAAGGGTCAATTTATCATAGCCAAATCAACCTAACCCGCACATCTTTGTGGGAGGAAACTGGAGCACCCGGAGGAAACCCACGCAGACACGGGGAGAATGTGCAAACTCCACACAGACAGTCACCCGAGGCCGGATTCAAGCCCGGGTCCCTGGCGCTGTGAGGCAACAGTGCTAACCACTATGCCACCGTGTTGTGTGGCCGGTTAACGATCAGCACTGCCAAAAGACTAACGGCTCGTTATCCATTTGGTTTTGAACCAGACCGTCTGCATTGGGGAGTGGTCAGCTGGTCATTTTTAGGGATTGGAACTGGGGTCCGTGTTTCATATTTCTGAATGTGTAAGAGGGCCTGTCTTATTCTGTATTACGTTCTAAAATATGTGACTCGATCTTTCTCATGATCCTGCATGCAAGAGGCGGTCTGCTCCATGCGTGCACAGAATCCTTTTTTGGAAATGCCTTGAATTTTGGACTTGACAAAAGGCCTGCGATTGAGTTGCCTGGTCCTTCTCCTGGCTGGGAGAATTCATTGTCACTGGTTTCTCTCATTTCCATTTCTATTCTTAGTCTACCTGTAATTCATGTCCAAATCTTCAGGATGGTGAATGATCGATCCTTGAAATATCCATGGCTATCATCAGTGCCTATCCAATAGGTAACATTCACGCCACAGAAGTGCCAGGCAATGACTATCTGCAACAAGCGAGAGTCTAACCACCTCCCCTTGACATTCAACGGCATTACCATCGCCGAATCCCCCACCATCAACATCCTGGGGGTCACCATTGCCCAGAAACTTAACTGGACCAGCCACATAAATACTGTGGCAACAAGAGCAGTTCAGAGGCTGGGTATTCTGTGGCGAGTGTCTCACCTCCTGACCCCCCAAAGCCTTTCCACCGTCTACAAGGCACAAGTAAGGAGTGTGATGGAATATTCTCCACTTGCCTGGATGAGTGCAGCTCCAACAACACTCAAGAAGCTCGACACCATCCAGGGCAAAGCAGCCCGCTTGATTGGCACCCCATCCACCACCTTAAACATTCACTCCCTCCACCACCGGCGCACCGTGGCTGCAGTGTGGACCATCTACAAGATGCACTGCAGCAACTCGCCAAGGCTTCTTCGGCAGCACCTCCCAAACCCGCAACCTCTTCCACCCAGAAGGACAAGGGCAGCAGGTGCATGGGAACACCAGCACCTCCAAGTTCCCCTCCAAGTCACACACCATCCTGACTTGGAAGTATATCGGCCGATCCTTCATCGTCGCTGGGTCAAAATCCTGGAACTCTCTCCCTAACAGCACTGTGGGAGCACCTTCACCACACGGACTGCAGCGGTTCAAGAAGGCGGCTCACCACCACTTTCTCAAGGGCAATTAGGGATGGGCAATAAATGCTGGCCTTGCCAGTGACGCCCACATCCCGTGAACGATTAAAAAAAGATGCTCTTTTATTAGTAAGGACTAGTTTTGCCTCTTTTCTCAAGAGTTGCTCCCAGACCTGCAGTGTGTTCTTTCTTGTTTAATTTCCCCACTCCCCCCATTGCTGGTGCGGCTGACTCGGGTTACCACCTCTGGTTGGGTGTATTCCCGGAGGTTGCAAAACATGGCCTCCTGTCTCCAACTGCCCCGCCCAGTAAAACAGCCTAAGAACATAATGGCCCAAAAATTCGGCCGTTCTCGGGTGAGTACTCAGTGCGTACTCACCCGTATTCGTTCCCGAAGTGCCGGTTTCCTGCATGCACTGCGCATGCGCGGGAAACCGGCACTTCCGGTATGGCGAAGGGGGCGGTTCCTTGGTGAACCGCGTGCGCACTACAGGCTGTGCGCACGCAGCACACTTAGGTTTTTTTTCAGGTTTCAACGCGAGGGTAAGTGTGGAAGATTCTACACAAGTAAAAAGGAGGCGTAAGACCCCTTTTGAACAAGGTAAGTAGTTAATTAAGTATAATTTTTAATTTTTTTCGACAGGTTTATCTTTTTTAGAGACTTTAAAGAAAGGTAAGTTTATTTTTATAACTTTTTTAAAAAAAAATAATTTTTTCAAAAATTTAAATTTTTGTTTAAAGTGGTTAATTTATTTAACTATAGTTATTTTATTAATGTGATGGTATTTTTTTTTTTATTTGAGGTTTAGCTGTTCTTTTGGGGTCTCTTTCAATTCACAGATTTGACAGGTCTCCTGTCAAATCTATGAATGAAAGATGGTCTGCTGCCATTGGCTCTCCATGGCCCACGTGATCCCAGAGGTCGCATCGCACTAACTGCGCCCCTGGGACACGCACGCACTGCGCGCCGGCACTAGGGAGAGGCCCGGGACCCGAAGTTCCTGTGGGCCCAAAACACAACGGCCGGCGCGGTGTGTGATATCGCGCGCGATCCTTACCCCCGCGGCAAGCCTCCGAGTCAAATTTCTGGGCCAATAAATAGGAGCAGGAGTCGTCCATTTGGCTGATCTTCTACCTCATCTCCACTTTCCTGCACCATCTCCATATCCCTTGATTCCCTTAATATCCAAAAATCTATCGATCTCTGTCTTGAATATACTCAACGACTGAGCCTCCACTGCCATCTGGGGTAGAGAATTCCAAAGATTCACCACCCTCAGTGAAGAAATTTCTCCTCATCTCAGTCTTAAATGGCCGACCCCTTATCCTGAGACTGTGACCCCTGGTTTGAGACTCTCCAGCCAGGGGAAACAACCTCTCAGCATCTACCCTGTCAAGCCCTGTAAGAATTTTGTCTGTTTCAATGAGAACACCTCTCATTCTTCTAAACTCTAGAGAATATAGCCTTTTCCCCTCTATCGAATAATTTTATAACTAGTAAATGAAAGTGTTCAAAGAAAGTTGGGAAAAAAACCTCATAATTTTTTGAGTGCCCCCTGTGATTTTTCTCTCGGATTGCTTGCAGCAGTGTGCAAGAGATTAATCTTCAATTCCTGTAGACTCCTGGGCAATCCTGGAGGGCTGGCAACAATGGGGCTAATTCTTGCTTGTGTGTGATTCTGCAGCCTTCCACCAACATGCTTAAGTGACCACGTTTAATGTGGGCATCAAATCTAGGCAGTGAGTGTCCGCAGGCTACGCGATTCTGAAGTGTGACGCATCCGAGCCCAGCTCTGAACTGGCCTCATGTGCTTACAAGCTCAGGAGTGGAAACTCCTCCTCTAGCACAGGGGCACTGATGCTAATTGTAGCTGCCAACACTGCCTCCGCAAGATCCTGCAAATCCATTGGCAGGATAGGCGCACCAACGTCAGTGTTCTCGCTCAGGCCAACATCCCCAGCATCGAAGCTTTGACCACGCTCGATCAGCTCCGATGGACGGGCCACATCGTCCGCATGCCCGATACGAGACTCCCAAAGCAAGCGCTCTACTCGGAGCTCCGACACGGCAAGAGAGCCCCAGGTGGGCAGAGGAAATGCTTCAAGGACACCCTCAAAGCCTCCTTGAAAAAGTGCAACATCCCCACCACCGACACCTGGGAATCCCTGACCCAAGACCGCACCAAGTGGAGGAGAAGCATCCGGGAAGGCACCGAACACCTTGAGTCTCTTCGCCGGGAGCAAGCGGAAGCCCAGCGCAAACAGCGGAAGGAGCGCACGTCAACCCAAGCACCCCACCCACCCGCTCCTTCAACCCCCGTCTGCCCCACCTGTGACAGAGACTGTAGGTCCCGCATTGGACTCATCAGTCATTTGAGAACTCATTTTTAATGTGGAAGCAAGTCATCCTCGGTTCCGAGGGACTGCCTAAGAAGAGAAGACTGATGCTAATTGTAGCATTCTGATTGCTGCCCGCTCTGTATAATCAGCCAACTCCGCGTAGACCGCAGCTTGTACCTGGCATGTATGACTCAGTACCACACAGGACTTGAGCATATTTTCGGCAATTTGTCCTGCAGCCGAACAGTCAACGCTGAACGTGCCCCCACCGATGAGAGAGGCAAGTTTGGACTGAAGGCTGCATGGGCACTCTGTTGTTGTTCCGCCTCCACCCCCGCCCCCCACCACCGCTTTCCTATCGAAATTCTAATAAGTCGCACAGAGTTGCTCTTTCTGACCTTTTCACATTTTCAAATCCTTCTCTCTGTCGAAATGTCTTTTCCATGAATCACTGTGTGAGCTGCAGGATGATGTCTCGCTAGCAGAGGGTTGTATTTCAACCAGAAATCAGTCAGCGCAGATTCATGCCGCGCTCATGTGATGAAATCTGCTGGCTGCTTACACAGAGTCCTCGGACTTTGTGAACACTGGCGATTCTGCAGATTAAACCTGGAGTTGGCAACTGAACCCCAAGCAAATCCTTACAATTAGCACAAGACCAAAACCCAAATGGTTATAAAATTATGATTTTTTTCCCCCCCCCATTTTTGTTTGATTATTTTCCTCCCTCTCTTTCCCCGAGTTCTCCCTTTTGCCACATCCCGTTCCCAGGCCATAGAAACCGTGCCATTATTTCACCAACTGTTGATTTATTTTTGTAATGGAGACCAGTGCGGATTTAGCTTATCTCAGCCAGGCAGCTCATGTGGAATTACAGTTGCTCTCGATGGTTCTCCCCTGGGCTAAGGGAAGAAAATTCAGCAAGGCTCCCACTCCTGGTAACCATCGAGTGACACTTGCTGAAATATGTGTGTATGGGATACAGGACAGGGTTTGGCAGGAGCGCACGCAATGGAGGTGTCAGTTGTGGCTCAGCGGCAGCACTCTGGCATCTGGTCGTGGGATCAGGCCCCGCTCCAGAGACTTGAGCATATAATCCAGGCTGACACTCCCACTGCAGGAACTGAGGGAGCGCCGCACTGTCGGAGGGGCGGTACTGAGGGAGCGTCGCACTGTTGGAGGGGCTGTACTGAGGGAGCTCCGCACTGTCGGAGGGGGCAGTACTGAGGGAGCGCCGCACTGTCGGAGGGGCGGTACTGAGGGAGCTCCGCACTGTCGGAGGGGGCAGTACTGAGGGAGCGCCGCACTGTCGGAGGGGCGGTACTGAGGGAGCGCCACACTGTCGGAGGGGCGGTACTGAAGGAGCGCCGCACTGTCGGAGGGGCAGTACTGAGGGAGCTCCGCACTGTCGGAGGGGGCAGTACTGAGGGAGCGCCGCACTGTCGGAGGAGCAGTACTGAGGGAGCGCCACACTGTCGGAGGGGCAGTACTGAGGGAGCGCCGCACTGTCGGAGGGGCAGTACTGAGGGAGCGCCGCACTGTCGGAGGGGCAGTACTGAGGGAGCCCCGCACTGTCGGAGGGGCAGTACTGAGGGAGCCCCGCACTGTCGGAGGGGCAGTACTGAGGGAGCGCCGCACTGTCGGAGGGGCAGTGCTGAGGGAGCGCCACACTGTCGGAGGGGCAGTACTGAGGGAGCGCCGCACTGTTGGAGGGGCAGTACTGAGGGAGCGCCGCACTGTCGGAGGGGCAGTACTGAGGGAGCCCCGCACTGTCGGAGGGGCAGTACTGAGGGAGCGCCGCACTGTCGGAGGGGCAGTACTGAGGGAGCCCCGCACTGTCGGAGGGGCGGTACTGAAGGAGCGCCGCACTGTCGGGGGTGCCGTCTTTCGGATGAGACATTAAACCGAGGCCCCGTCTGCCCTCTCAGCTGGATGTAAAAGATCCCACGGCCACTATTGGAAGAAGAGCAGGGGGAGTTCTCCCCGGTGTCCTGGGCCAATATTTACCCCTCAATCAACATCACTAAAACAGATTATCTGGTCATTATCACATTAGGGAAATAAAGCAGAAGTACGGGAGCAGGAACTGCATCCACTTCTGTGCCCAGTCCTCAGCTTTCAAATGGAATCGCACAGGGGAGTAGGATCAGATTCTCAACTCCCAGCTTCTGCTCACATCTGAGTGGAAGAAGTGGGAGATTTCACCACAATAGGATTAGGGCAGCTAATTGTGGCTGTAAGCCAGAACAGTCCTCAGGCTGCAACAACCACAGTGCTGCAGCGTAGATTTAAGTGTTGTCTCATAACTTACAGCAGTCCCACAGGGAGCTGGGTTTGTGCCGTGACCTTATCAACAATAGCTCCTCTGCCGGGTTGATCAGGGCCATAAATCCAGGCTCAGTACTGATCGCTGAGTGGGCACATTGAGTGGAGCGGAACTGCTCAGACTGGGATCCCTGCGCCACGCCTCCCACAGGTGCAGCATTACTTTGCATATTAGCTGTGTATTTGTCCATCCAGGACAAAGCAGCCCGCTTGATCGGCACCCCATCCACACCACCAGCTTAAACATTCACTCCCTCCACCACCGGCGCACCGTGGCTGCAGTGTGGACCATCGACAAGATGCACTGCAGCAACTCGCCAAGGCTTCTTCGGCAGCACCTCCCAAACCCGCGACCTCTTCCACCTGGAAGGACAAGGGCAGCAGGCGCCTGGGAACACCACCACCTCCAAGTTCACCTCCAAGTCACACACCATCCTGACTTGGAAATATATCGGCCGATCCTTCATCGTCGCTGGGTCAAAATCCTGGAACTCCCTCCCTAACAGCACTGTGGGAGCACCTTCACCACACGGACTGCAGCGGTTCAAGAAGGCAGCTCACCACCACCTTCTCAAGGGGCAATTAGGGATGAGCAATAAATGCTGGGCCTTGCCAGCGACGCCCACATCCCATAAACGAATTTTAAAAAGCCCACGATGCTGTGAGAATGTGTCCCATGTACCCAGCAATTGTCAGGGTCACGGCGACGGTGCGAACTGTACCTGCTTCTGGAAGCCAGGAACGTCAGCTTTGAGAAGTAAGTGGCTGGAGTTGGCACCTCTTGCCACCATTTCACTCTGGCTGGGTGAATGCCCAAGAGCGGAATGGTAAAATCAGGAATAAAAACAAAATAGTGGAAATGCTCAGCAGGTCAGGCAGCATCTGCGGAGAGAGAAACAGAGTTAACGTTTCAGGCCGATGACCCTTCGTCAGAACTGGAAAAAGTTGGAGATGGAACAGGTTTTTAAGCAAGTGTAGGGGCGGGGAAAGGGGGAGGGGAGGAAAGAACAAAAGGGAAGGTCTGTGATAGGGTGGAAGGCAGGAGAGATTAAGAGACAAAAGAGATGATGGTGCAAGGCCAAAGGAGATGGTAATGAGACAAGTTAAACAAAAGATGGCTCTAGATGAAGTGTAAATGGCGAAGGCAGAATGATCGGCAGCTGCCATGTGAGAGAGAAAAAAAAATGGAAAAAAACGATAGGGGCAGAGGTTATGGTCTGAAATTGTTGAACTCGATGTTGAGTCCGGAAGGCTGTAAAGTGCCTAATCGAAAGATGAGGTGCTGTTCCTCGAGCTTACGTTGAGCTTCATTGGAACAGTGTAAGAGGCCGAGGACAGAGAGATCAGAGTCGGAGTGGAGCGGAGAATTAAAGTGACAGGCCACCGGAAGCTCGGGGTCACCCTTACGGACTGAACGGAGGTGTTCCACAAAGCGGTCACCCAATCTGCGTTTGGTCTCCCCAATGTAGAGGAGACCGCATCGTGAGCATGACTTGGTGCCAATTGCGCAGGGGGGCAAACTTTAAATTTCCACTCGTGCCCAAATTTGCCCCATGGTGCAAACAGGTTGAACCGGGTACAGTGGGCAGCTTATATTGCACAACTGCTTTGTCGAAGACCAGTGCCGTTGTGCCCTCTCAGGTGGATGTAAAAGATCCCATAGCCCTATTACAATGAGTTCTCCCTCAACTAAAACAGATGATCCGGTCATTATCACATCGCTGTTTGCGGGAGCTTGCTGTGCGCAAATTGGCTGCCGCGTTTCCCACATTACACCAGTGGCCACGCTTCAAAAAAACAAGTGCTTCATTGGCTGCGAGAGGTTTTGGGACGTCCTGAGGTGGTGAAAGGCACGCTATAAATACACATTCCTTCTTTTGAACATAAGACCATAAGAAACAGGAGCAGGAGTCGGCCAATCGGCCCCTCGCGCCTGCTCCGCCATTCAATAAGATCATGGCTGATCCAATCTTGGCCACAACACCACTTTCCCGCCCGCTCCCCATAACCCTTGACTCCCTTGTAGTTCAAATGTCTGTCAATCTCCGCCTTGAATATATTCAATGACTCCGCCTCCACAGCTCTCTGGGGAAGAGAATTCCAAAGATTCACCACCCTCTGAGAGAAGAAATTCCTCCTCATCTCCGTCTTAAATGGGCGACCCCTTATTCTGAGACTATGCCCCCTAGTTCTAGATTCCCCCACGAGGGGAAACATCCTCTCAGCATCCACCCTGTCAATCCCCCTCAGAATCTTAGATGTTTCAATCAGATCATAGAAACATAGAAACATAGAAAATAGGTGCAAGAGTAGACCATTCGGTCCTTCAAGCCTGCACCGCCATTCAATGCGTTCATGGCTGAACATGCTACCTCAGTACCCCATTCCTGCTTTCTCGCCATACCCCTTGATCCCTCTAGTTGTGAGTATTATATCTAACTCCCTTTTGAATATATTTAGCGAACTGGCCTCAACAACCTTCTGTGGTAGAGAATTCCACAGATTCACCACTCTCTGGGTGAAGAAGTTCCTCCTCATCTCAGTCTTAAATGGCTTCCCCTTTATCCTTAGATTGTGACCCCTGGTTTTAGTTTTCCCTAACATTGGAAACATTCTGCCCACATCTAATTTGTCTAAACCAGTCAGGATTTTAAACGTCTCTATAAGATCCCCCCTCATTCTTCTGAACTCCAGAGGATACAAGTTCAGTTGATCCAGTCTTTCTTGATATGTCAGTCTGGCCATCCCAGGAATCAATCTAGTGAACCTTCGTTGCACTCCCTCAATAGCAAGAATGTCCTTCCTCAAGTTAGGAGACCAAAACTGCACACAAGACTCCAGGTGTGGCCTCACCAAGGCCCTGTACAACTGTAGCATCACCTCCCTACTCCTGTACTCAAATCCCCTTGCTATGAAGGCCATCATGCCATTTGCTTTCTTGACTGCCTGCTGCACTTGCCTTCCCACCTTCAGTGACTGATGTACCATGATGCCCAGGTCTCGTTGCACCTCCCCTTTCCCTAATCTGCCACCATTCAGGTAATAGTCTGCCTCCCTATTTTTACCACCAACGTGGATAACCTCACATTTATCCACATTGTACTTCATCTGCCATACATTTGCCCATTCACCCAACCTGTCCAAGTCACTCTGTAGCCTCCTAGCATCCTCCTCATTGTTCACACTGCCTCCCAATTTAGTGTCATCCGCAAATTTGGAGATATTACAATTAATCCCTTCGTCCAAATCATTAATATATAATGTAAACAGCTGGGGCCCCAGCACCGAACCCTGCGGTACCCCGCTGGTCACTGCCTGCCATTCTGAAAAGTACCCATTTACTCCTACTCTTTGTTTCCTGTGTGCCAACCAGTTCTCAATCCACGTCAACACATTACCCCCAATCCCATGTGCTTTAACTTTGCACACCAATCTCTTGTGTGGGACCTTGTCGAAGGCCTTCTGAAAGTCCAAATACACCACATCTACTGGTTCCCCCCGTCCACCCTATTGGAAACATCCTCAAAAAATTCCAGAAGATTTGTCAAGCATGATTTCCCTTTCACAAATCCATGCTGACTTGGACCTATCATGTCGCCACTTTCCAAATGGTCTGTTATGACATCTTTCATAATTGATTCCATCATTTTACCCACCACCGATGTCAGGCTGACCGGTCTATAATTCCCTGCTTTCTCCCTCCCTCCTTTTTTAAAAAGAGGGGTTACATTAGCCACCCTCCACTCCTTCGGAACTGATCCAGAGTCTAAGGAATGTTGGAAAATGATCGTCAATGCATCCACTATTTCCAAGGCCACCTCCTTAAGTACTCTGGGATGCAGACCATCAGGCCCTGGGGATTTATCAGCCTTCAGTCCCATCAATTTCCCCAACACCTTTTCCCGACTGATAAGGATTTCCCTCAGCTCCTCCCTCTTACCAGATCCTTTGATCTCTTTTATTTCCGGAAGGTTGTTTGTGTCCTCCACAGTAAACACCGAACCAAAGTACTTGTTCAATTGATCTGCCATTTCTTTGTTCCCCATTATGACTTCCCCTGTTTCTGACTGCAGGGGACCTACATTTGTTTTTACTAACCTCTTTCTTTTTACATATTTATAGAAGCTTTTGCAGTCCGTTTTAATGTTCTCCGCAAGCTTCCTTTCATATTTTATTTTCCCTGCCCTAATCAAACCCTTCGTCCTCCTCTGCTGAGTTTTAAAGTTCTCCCAGTCCCCGGGTTTGCTGCTACTTCTGGCCAATTTGTATGCCACTTCCTTGCTTTTAATACTATCCCTGATTTCCCTTGTTAGCCATGGTTGAGCCACCTTCCCTTTTTTATTTTTACGCCAGACAGGGATGTACAATTGCTGTAGTTCATCCATGCGATCTCTAAATGTCTGCCATTGCCCTTCCACTGATAACCCCTTAAATATCGCTTGCCAATCTAACCTCGCCAATTCACGCCTCATACCCTCAAAGTTGCCCTTATTTAAGTTCTGGACCATGGTCTCTGAATTAACTGTTTCCTTCCCCATCCTAATATAGAACTCCACCATACTATGGTCACTCTTCCCCAAGGGGCCTCGCACCACAAGATTGCTGATTAGTCCTTCCTCATTACACAACACCCAGTCCAGGATGGCCTCCCCTCTAGTTGGTTCCTCAACATATTGGTTTAGGAAACCATCCCTTAAACACTCCAGGAAATCCTCCTCCACCGTATTCTGAAACTATGCCCCCGAGTTCTAGATTCCCCCACGAGGGGAAACATCCTCCCTGCATCTACCTTGTCGAGCCCCCTCAGTATCTTATATGTTTCAATAAGATCACCTCTCATTCTTCTAAACTCCAATGAGTATCGGCCCAACCTGCTCAACCTTTCTTCATACGTCAACCCCCTCATCCCAGGAATCAACCTAGTGAACCTTCTCCGTACTGCCTCCAATGCAAGTATATCCTTCCTTAAATATGGAGATCAAAACTGTATGCAGTACTCCAGGTGTGGTCTCATCCACGCCCTGTACAGTTGTAACAGGACTTCCCTACTTTTATACTCCATTTCCTTTGCAATAAAGGCCAACACTCCATTAGCCTTCCTAATTACTTGCTGTACCTGCATGCTAACTTTTTGTGTTTCATGTACGAGGACCCCCAGATCCCTCTGTACCGCAGCATTCTGTAGTCTCACTCCATTTAAATAATAATTTGCTTTTTCATTCTTCCTTCCAAAGTGGATAACCTCACATTTTCCCACATTATACTCCACCTGCCAAATATTTGCTTTTGACGTGGCTTCTTTCGATTGACTGCAAGGGCATTTACTTCTCCCCTGAACTTTACACGCGGCTGAGGAAATTGTCTAGACTGCTTATAAGTTTACTGTTCATATCAGGGAACAATAGAGTTCCGTCCACATCATGAGCTGTGAATAGAAAACACATGTTTAACAATTTAATTGTTGGTGGAATAAAAAAAAACCCCAGCCTTCCCAGGCCAGCTTGATGCTGTGCAAGGGAACATACGAATTAGGAGCAGGAGTCGGCCACTCGGCCCCTCGAGCCTGCTCCGCCATTCAATAAGATCATGGCTGATCTGATTACTCTGCATTCCCGCCTACCCCCGATAACCTTTCACCCCCTTGCTTATCAAGAATCTATCTCACTCTGCCTTCAAAATATTCAAAGACTCTGCTTCCACCGCCCTCTGAGGAAGAGAGTTCCAAAGACTCACCACCCTCTGTGAGAAAAAATCTCTCCTCATCTCTGTCTCCGACAGTTTTAAACAGTGACCCCCTAGTTCTAGATTCTCCCACAAGAGGAAACATCCTGTCCACATCCATCCTGTCAAGACCCCTCAGGTTCTAGGACTGAGATGAGGAGAAATTTCTTCACTCAGAGGGTGGTGAACCTGTGGAATTCTCTACCACATCGAGCTGTGGAGGCCAAGTCACTGAATATATTTAAGAAGGAGATAGATAGATTTCTAGACACAAAAGGCATCAAGGGGTATGGGGAGAGAGCGAGAATATGGTATTGAGATAGAGGATCAGCCATGATCATATTGAATGGCGGAGCAGGCTCGAAGGGCCGAATGGCCGACTCCTGCTCCTATTTTTCTATGTTTCTAATTAACACAATGGTTCCAGGGATGAGGGATTACAGTTACATGGATAGACTGGAGAATGGTAATTCGACGTTGAAAGCAGTACGTTCACTTCAAGCTATCAGAAAGAACTCCCCAGCAAATAGTTTTCTGAAGCAACTTTAAGGATTTATTCATTGATATAATTTTCTTTCCCCTGTACACCTTGATTGTTCACACTTTCATTTTGTCTTTTCCTGCTCCCGGTCTTCAGGTCTCCCCGACGCCGCGCGCAGCTCCCGACACGCTGTACGACCGACCAGCTGACCACTGGCCGCCTGCTTACCGCCATCGCCACGAGATTGAAAGCTCCTTGGGGCAATTATAAGCACAGAACTCTGCAGCACCGAAGGAGCCCATTCGGCCCATCGTGCCTGTGCCAGCTCTCCGAAAGAGCTACTCTTTCCTCATAGCCCTGCAAATGTTTCCTTTTTAAGCACAGATCCAATTTCCTTTTGAAAATTACTGCTTCCTCCACCCTTTCAGGCAGCGCATCCCCCCGCAAAAAATCTCCTCATCTCCCCCTCTGGTTCTTTTGCCAATTATCTTCAATCTGTGTCCTCTGGTTACCGACCCTCCTGCCACTGGAAACGGTTTCTCCCGATCTATTCTATCAAAACCCCTCATGATTTTGAACCCCTCTATTAAATCTCCTGTCCCCAAAATAAGCGTGAAGTGAGCGGTGTTTTCGCTGCCCGCCCGCAGGGCCGCAGCCTCCCGCCTGTTTCGGGCGGGGATGCTGGGCGCCCGTTATCAGGCCTGCCTGAAAATCGCGTCAGGCAGGCCTTGGGGGGAGGTCTAAGCAGCAGCCACTGTTTCCCTGTCACTTTCAGGTGCTGGACGCCTCGAAAACTAAAATTAGCCCCTCGTGCGGCGAACTTTGGGTGGCAGGCTTGTTCCCTACCTTGCCATAGCGCAGCGCCCTAATGCATCAGTCCCCGTTAGAGACCCAGGATCCAAGAGTTCATTCCGCCGCGAGGATCAGGGTGAGGAATGTTAGCACTGGAGAATGGAGCTGGTCTCATTTCAGAGCGCCAGCATCAAGCGCAATTAGATGCAGAGCAAATCTCCTGCGAGTCGGCCTTCGAAAATGCACTTCTGTCCCAATCTCTGAAGGGAATTCCCCCAGTGTGACAGTTTTCCATTTGTTGCAGCAGCCTGGCTAAGTGAGATTGGCAATCTGGAGAAAATTAATGCTGAATTAGGGGTCATTTTATGCCGTGAATGTACCCGAGCAACTGAATTGAGATTGCATGAGTTCAATTTATGTACGTCAAGACTTTGATTCTATCAGTCTGGGCCGGGTTTGAAGCCATTTCCCTGCGATGAAAGACGAGTGTCTAATCCAGTGCACCACCCAATCCCTCAGAAAGAGTCCAGTAGTATAAAAGATTAATAGCAACACTCTGTACTTTATCTTGATCGACAGGATGCGTGTTTGGATACTGTTGTGCGTTGTCTAATTAGAATGCCGTTGGACATTGAAATACTAAGGTCCACTTTCCTGGGTTTAGCACCTGAATAGTTCCCAAAAAGCAGGTGCTACACACAAGGAAATTGAGCACAAATCCTTTTTCCCCATTCTGAGCCTGAATGGAACTGCAGCAGAATTTAAATAAGAACATAAGACGTAGGAGCAGGAGTAGGTCATTTGGCCCCTCGAGCCTGCTCCGCCATTCAATAAGATCATGGCTGACCTGATCTTGGCCTCAACTCCACTTTCCTTCCCGCTCCCCAGAACCCTTGACTCCCTTATCGTTCAAATATCTGTCTATCTCCACCTTAAATATATTCAATGACCCAGCCTCCACAACTCTCTGGGGAAGAGAATTCCAAAGATTCACGACCCTCTGAGAGAAGAAATTCCTCCTCATTTCCGATTTAAAAGGGTTTCCCCTTGTTCTGAAACTATGCCCCCGAGTTCTAGATTCCCCCACAAGGGGAAACATCCTCTCTGCATCTACCCTGTCAAGCCCCTTCAGAATCTTATATGTTTCAATAAGATCACCTCTTCATTTCCCGTGTGGTCTTTGAGGTGGCTGCACCTATAGAGGGCACAGCAGTGTAAACGTCATGCCAATGAATGTCAGGTGCCTGTGCACACAGATCTCCTTTAATAATGCTGGGTGCAGTTCAGGGGCAGATTGCTCCCTGAGCACCTTGGGTCTACAGCCTCCAGAGATGCTGTTCAGAAGCCATCTGTCTTAAGGGACAGGATGGTAGTGTCAAGGAAGGTCTTTCTGTTTGGCTTTTTGAATTGAAAAAATGGCCTTGTTGCTTTCGTGCTTGTCGCAGAATTAGCTGCTATCATTTAGTGTTGAAGGCATTGTTCAGCACTGTGGATTCCCCACCTCCCTTTCGTTAGGTGGCTTATTTGGAGGCAGACGGGGAGCGACAATCGCAATCCCCCTTGACAGCTGCAGAAGACATCCGCCTGGGCTTTCCCGTTAAAGGCTCACTACAGTTCATCAGAAGATGGCAATGTCGAGACCCTGCCCGTTATACCGTTAACATTCAAAGAGCTTTTGTGTCTTCCGTTTGAGCTGCCCCTTCAACATCGCTGCTGCCTTTAAGCAACAGGACTTTTCTCATTTTCTTCGTTGCTCCCTTCCCACACTGATGAGGACCCACTGGGAAATCGCACGCTGTTTTTGCCCTCCTCGACTCCGCAGTCTACTTCCAGTGTCCTGTGCTTGCACTGCCCTGGGGTAGCAGCTGCCCAGGAAAATTGGCTCCACTGTGTATCGCCAACTGAACAGAAGAGCGCACCTTGGCTTCACCATGTGGCTCAGTGCATCAGGAACGTGGTGCATTACTGAGCCATGCAGGAGATCCAGGTTTCATTCCTGATCTATGCAGAGTTGAGCTCCTGAAGTCATTTTTGAAGAGTAGTCACTGTAAGAAACTCGGCAGCCAATCTGCGCACAGCAAGCTCCAACAAACAGCAAAGGCTCACGCTGGGAAGTGCACATCGCATGAACACAACCCCCTCTCTGCCCTTTGCACTATTACTACCCCAGTCTATATTAAAAAGAAAATAAGACTTGCATTTCTACAGCGCCTTTCACGACCACCGGACATCTCAAAGTGCTTTACAGCCAATGAAGTACTTTTGGAGTGTAGGTCACTGTTGTAATGTAGGAAACGCGGCAGCCAATTTGCGCACAGCAAGCTCCCACAAACAGCAATGTGATAATGACCAGATCATCTGTTTTAGTGATGTTGGTTGAAGGATAAATATTGACCAGGACATCGGGGAGAACTCCCCCTGCTCTTCTTCGAAATAGTGCCATGGGATCTTTTACGTCCACCTGAGAGAGCAGACTGGGCCTCGGTTTAACGTCTCATCCAAAAGACGGCACCTCTGACAGTGCGGCGCTCCCTCAGCACTGCACTGGAGTGTCAGCCTAGCTTTATGTGCTCAAGTCCCTGGAGTGGTACTTGAACCCACAACCTTCTGACTCTGAGGCGAGAGGGCTACCCACTGAGCCAAGGCTGACACTGTGAGCGCTGAAGTCCCCCATTATCACGATTCTATAGTTCTTGCACCTCTCTGTATTTGCTCCTCCAAGAAGGCGGCTCACCACCACCTTCTCAGGGGCAACTCGGCATTTGCAATAAATGCTGGGCCTTACCAGCGACGCCCACATCCCGTGAACGAATAAAAAAAAAATAATGGGTTGTGCGAAGTCCTCCACAGTCAAATAGTCCGCCATCGCTCACCGCCCAGGCACCCACGTGAAGAATAGGCATTTTAGTGGCGGGGGTGGGGGGGACTTGCTGACATCTAATGAACCAGACCCTGGTGAGAGTACACGGTTTACTCACAGGAGGAGGGGGAAACTGGCAGGAAACAAAACTGACCAAGAATGGAACGGGGTAAAAGAAATGACAATGTAATGCATTTGTACAGCGTTCAGTGAAAGGATCACGGGAGGGGAGAGACAATGTGCCCCCAAGGAGATCGCGCTCAGCTATCCACTCCTGTTTCCTTTGTGCTCAGGTAAGAGAGGAAATTACCAGCATAAGCTGCCTGAGTAACGAGGAGATCAGGCCTCAAAATGGACAATAAACACTTGGCTCGGAAGCTCGCAGATCACTTACTTATCCCAAGCCTCCAGCCAGATGCACAACAGAGCAAGGCTCCGGGGTCAGGCATCTCGAGCAGAACGCAGGAGGTATCAGTGCGATCTGCGCGCGTTGCCAAGCCTGGAATTCAACTAACGGTCTGTTGCGGTCGAGTTTTGTGATTGGTGTCTTTGATCCCAGAACTGGGCAGCAGTTCCCATGTGAGCCCAGCTGCTGTTGAGTTTGGGTTTGAAATTGTGAAACCGAGTGGGGTAGAAAGAAGAAACATTACATTTTAACACTGAACAAGAAATTTCAACTGGTTTAGGTTTAGATCTTCTCCACCTCCCTGTTTTTGCAGTTGAACAGATCTTATTTGAAAGAACCAGTTTCATTCGAAGCATTCTATTAAAAATGAAGCCTTTAAAAGTAGCTGCTAACATTACCAACAGTATAAGGGAGCTGGATTAACATCAGTGGAGATACAGTCAGTAACACAGGGCGCTGGGGGGAGAGGGGTTACTGAGTGACAGTGTGAGGGAGCTGGATTAACATCAGTGGAGATACAGTCAGTGACACAGGGCGCTGGGGGAGAGGGGTTACTGAGTGACAGTGTGAGGGAGCTGGATTAACATCAGTAGCGATACAGTCAATAACACACAGCGCTGGGGGAGAGGGGTTACTGAGTGACAATGTGAGGGAGCTGGATTAACATCAGTAGAGATACAGTCAGTAACACAGGGCGCTGGGGGAGAGGGGTTACTGAGTGACAATGTGAGGGAGCTGGATTAACATCAGTAGAGATACAGTCAGTAACACAGGGCGCTGGGGGAGAGGGGTTACTGAGTGACAGTGTGAGGGAGCTGGATTAACATCAGTAGAGATACAGTCAGTAACACAGGGTGCTGGGGAGAGGGGTTACTGAGTGACAATGTGAGGGAGCTGGATTAACATCAGTAGAGATACAGTCAGTAACACAGGGCGCTGGGGGAGAGGGGTTACTGAGTGACAGTGTGAGGGAGCTGGATTAACATCAGTAGAGATACAGTCAGTGACACAGGGCGCTGCGGGAGAGGGGTTAATGAGTGACAGTGTGAGGGAGCTGGATTAACATCAGTGGAGATACAGTCAGTGACACAGGGCGCTGGGCGAGAGGGGTTACTGAGTGACAGTGTGAGGGAGCTGGATTAACATCAGTAGAGATACAGTCAGTGACACAGGGCGCTGCGGGAGAGGGGTTACTGAGTGACAGTGTGAGGGAGCTGGATTAACATCAGTAGAGATACAGTCAGTGACACAGGGCGCTGGGGGAGAGGGGTTACTGAGTGACAGTGTGAGGGAGCTGGATTAACATCAGTAGAGATACAGTCAGTGACACAGGGCGCTGCGGGAGAGGGGTTAATGAGTGACAGTGTGAGGGAGCTGGATTAACATCAGTGGAGATACAGTCAGTGACACAGGGCGCTGGGCGAGAGGGGTTACTGAGTGACAGTGTGAGGGAGCTGGATTAACATCAGTAGAGATACAGTCAGTGACACAGGGCGCTGCGGGAGAGGGGTTACTGAGTGACAGTGTGAGGGAGCTGGATTAACATCAGTAGAGATACAGTCAGTGACACAGGGCGATGGGGAGAGGGGTTACTGAGTGACAGTGTGAGGGAGCTGGATTAACATCAGTAGAGATACAGTCAGTGACACAGGGCGCTGGGGAGAGGGGTTACTGAGTGACAGTGTGAGGGAGCTGGATTAACATCAGTAGAGATACAGTCAGTAACACGGGGCGCTGGGGGAGAAGGGTTACTGAGTAACAGTGTGAGGGAGCTGGATTAACATCAGGAGAGATACAGTCAGTAACACACAGCGCTGGGGGGAGAGGTTACTGAGTGACAGTGTGAGGGAGCTGGATTAACATCAGTAGAGATACAGTCAGTAACACAGGGCGCTGGGGGAGAGGGGTTACTGAGTGACAGTGTGAGGGAGCTGGATTAACATCAGTAGAGATACAGTCAGTAACACACAGCGCTGGGGGAGAGAGGTTACTGAGTGACAGTGTGAGGGAGCTGGATTAACATCAGTAGAGATACAGTCAGTAACACAGGGCGCTGGGGGAGTGGGGTTACTGAGTGACAGTGTGAGGGAGCTGGATTAACATCAGTAGAGATACAGTCAGTAACACAGGGCGCTGGGGGGGAGAGGGGTTACTGAGTGACAGTGTGAGGGAGCTGGATTAACATCAGTAGAGATACAGTCAGTAACACAGGGCGCTGGGGGGGAGAGGGGTTACTGAGTGACAGTGTGAGGGAGCTGGATTAACATCAGTAGAGATACAGTCAGTAACACAGGGCGCTGGGGGAGAGGGGTTACTGAGTGACAGTGTGAGGGAGCTGGATTAACATCAGTAGAGATACAGTCAGTAACACACAGCGCTGGGGGAGAGAGGTTACTGAGTGACAGTGTGAGGGAGCTGGATTAACATCAGTAGAGATACAGTCAGTAACACAGGGCGCTGGGGGAGTGGGGTTACTGAGTGACAGTGTGAGGGAGCTGGATTAACATCAGTAGAGATACAGTCAGTAACACACAGCGCTGGGGGAGAGGGGTTACTGAGTGACAGTGTGAGGGAGCTGGATTAACATCAGTAGAGATACAGTCAGTAACACAGGGCGCTGGGGGGGAGAGGGGTTACTGAGTGACAGTGTGAGGGAGCTGGATTAACATCAGTGGAGATAAGGTGCGTAAGAGTGTGTTAGCTGGGAGAGGTTACTGAGCCCAACACTGTGAATGGATTGGAGAAAAACAAAGGCTAGTGAGAACTTATCAATAATTATTTGCAAGGAGAACCCTTCTGGTTATATTCACTCTTTTCCCCTCCAATGTCCTGCCCTCTTTTCCTGGAGACACAGACTCATAGTGGGCTAGGTCTCCTTAGAGACCAAAATCTTTCTGCTCTCTCACCCAAACACGCCTTCAGATCTGGGTATGATTTTGAACAGAATCATAGATTTTACAGCATAGAATGAGGCCACTCAGCCCATCAAGTCTGTACTAGCTCATTAACTGGAGCTCTCTACTCTCATCACATTCCCCTGTCCTTTCTCCACATTCTTTCATATTCTTCCCTTTCAAATTGAGCAAGTGCCTTTCCGAGTGATAAACTCGCTGCCTCAATAGCCACTTGAGGTAAGCCATTCCATGTTCCAACAAAAAATGTTCCAGCTTCCCCGTGTGTTCTTCGATTGATAATCCTCAGTCTATCTGCTCTTGTTACTGACTCACCAGCCAATGGAAATAATCTTTTAACTTTTTTACTCTTTCAAAACCTTTCATGGCTTTGCAATCCTCCATTAGTTCTCCCTTAAACCTTCCCTGTTCCGGTGAACAATACCCCAGTGTTCAAGCCTTTGGTGGGAACAATCACCTTTCATTGCTGGTGACATTTTAGCCAATGTTTGTGGTACCTTTCCATGGTACGAATATCCTTTCTATAATGGGGTGCCCACAACGGCAAATAATAATCCGACCGGGGTCAAACCAATATCCGTTTTCTTTTTTTTTTGTGGCCTTTTCTATCTGCATCCTTAAATCTCTCTGTTTCTCCACTCTGTTAAGAATCTTGCCACATAGGGTATACGTCCTTTCACTGTTCATTTTTCCATAATTATTGTCATAAAATCATCGAAATTTACAGCACAGAAGGAGGCCATTCAGCCCATCTTGTCCGTGACGGCCAACAAAGAGCTCTCCAGCCTAATCCCACTTTCCAGCTCTTGGTCCGTGGTCCTGCAGGTTACGGCACTTCAAGTGCGTATCCAAGTACTTTTTAAATGTGATGAGGGTTTCTGCCTCTACCACCCTTTCAGGCAGTGAGTTCCAGACCCCCACCGCCCTCTGGGTGAAAAGATTTCTCCTCAACTCCCCTCTAAACCTCCAACCAATTACTTTAAATCTATGCCCCCTGGTTACTGTGCATTTCCCTGGATTGAGATGCGCCTGGCACCGATCTGCCCACTCCACCAACCTGTCTCTGTCCTCTTGCGATCTTCCTCGCAGTTTGTGATGCTCCTTAATTTGTATCATCAACAAGCAGTGGTCGCCTGAGGAAGAGAGTGTTTGAAGACCAGGACCTCAAAGCACTGGAGAGGTACCACCAACGCTGCCTCCTCAAGATCCTGCAAATCCATTGGCAGGATAGGCGCACCAACGTCAGTGTTCTTACTCAGGCCAACATCCCCAGCATCGAAGTTTTGACCACGCTCGATCAGCTCCGATGGACGAGCCACATCGTCCGCATGCCCGATACGAGACTCCCAAAACAAGCGCTCTACTCGGAGCTCCGACACGGCAAGAGAGCCCCAGGTGGGCAGAGGAAACGCTTCAAGGACACCCTCAAAGCCTCCTTGACAAAATGCAACATCCCCACCGACACCTGGGAATCCCTTCCCCAAGACCGCACAAAGTGGAGGAGAAGCATCCGGGAAGGCGCCAAACACCTCGAGTCTATTCGCCGGGAGCAAGCGGAAGCCAAGTGCAAGCAGTGCAAGGAGCGCACGTCAACCCAAGCACCCCACCCACTCGCCCCTTCAACCACCGTCTGCCCCACCTGTGACAGAGACTGTAGGTCCCGCATTGGACTCATCAGTCACCTGAGAACTCATTTTTAATGTGGAAGCAAGTCATCCTCGGTTCCGAGGGACTGCCTAAGAAGAAGAAGACTTATCCCTCAACCAACATCACTAAAAACAGATGATCCGGTCATTATCACGTTGCTGTTTTGTGGGAGCTTGCTGTGCGCAAATTGGCGTTTCCTAGGTTACAACAATGACCACACTTCAAAAAGTACTTAATTGGCTGCAGAGCGCTTTGGGATGTCCTGGGGTTGTGAAAGGCGCTGTAGAAATTCAAGTCTTCTTTATAGGGGAAGGAGGGATCAGGGTTTGGAGTTATTTCTCAGCGCTTTCAGTGACGTGGATTTATTTGGATTTGCGGCTCTCTGGGGTGGAGACAGGCAGATTCGAGTGGCATAGATTCACTGGAAATCAAACCTGTGACGGACTTGTCACAAGCTGGCTTGATTTTTGAATAGCGAGGATTTCTGTGCTCTAACTGCAGCCTGTCAGTCCTGGGCATGGCATATTTCACCTCATTTTTCACTCCGATAATAGGAACCACTGCGGTTAACCATGAGTTATGTGAGCTGCCGTCTGAGGCACCACGTGTCTGTGGGATATCCTAGGGACGTGAAGAAAAATACTAAAAGGGAGCTCTGATTAATTCAGATAAAGAGAGAGAAGTAGCAACTGCCAGAAATCTGGAACAAAAGCAGAAAGCGCTGGCAATACACAGCAGATCCGTCAGTATCTATAAAAAGATCTGTCAGTATCTATAACAAGAGTTCTGACAAAGGGTTACCGCTGAAATATTTACCCATCCGTTCTCTTTGCAGATTCTGCTGTGCGTTTTCCAGCATTTCCAGGTTCTGGTGCTAATTAGCTGAGAGACAGGGGCCCATTGGCCGCTGAATCCCAGCCCCTGAGTACTGAATAAAGTTCCAACTAGCCGGATTTACCCAGTGCCAACTAGGCTTCTTTAAATCTCATTAATCCTGCCTCGACAAAGTGCGTCAGATGCAACCTCAGAGAGCAGCCTCGTGGCTTCCTTTCCACCCTCCTCGTCCCCGGTGCACCTGTGAGGTATTCGCCGTTCCCACATTAACTATCCTTGCGAGGTTCTCAAAGTAGGAAGATCTTGCATTCATATAGCACCTTTCTCGACCTCAGGACGTCCCAAAGAGCTTGACAACCAATGAAGTACTTTCGAAGTGCAGTCACCGTTGTAACGTAAGAAACCAATTTGCCCACAGCAAGCTCCCACAAACAACAATGTGATAATGGCCAGATAATCAGTTTTTTGTGATGTTGGTTGAGGGATAAATATTGGCCCAGGGCACCGGGGAGAACTCCCCTGCTCTTCTTCGAAATAGTGGCCTGGGTTTAACGTCTCATCCGAAACACGGCACCTCCGACAGGGCGCCGCTCCCCCCTCAGCCTAGATCTTGTGCTCAAGTCTCCTGCCGTGGGTCTTGAACTCGCAACCACACAGCTCAGAGGAGAGAGTGCTGCCCACTGAGCCGCGGTCAGTTAGGCTGTTAATTCAGTGCCGAATTGTAGGCAATTTTACACCAGGTTACTGGGCTGAGTCCACCCTGAGTTTCATTCAGGATTCGCGCAGCCAACAAAGAGAGAGGAGACTTTCATCCTGTCAGTCTGGGTTGGATTGATAGGATCAAGTTCTAATCGAGTGCAACACCTAGTCCCCTGCAGGCCACATCCATTCTCATTTTCACGATTTTCTGGCCCCAGCAGCATCCTCCCTGTGTGCTGCATCATTGCTGATCTACCCCTTTATCTCTCGTACATTCCACATGCCACTATTCCATAATTTAAAGACCATCTTTTATTTATCTTCTGTGTCAAAAAATATTCCTTAATGATGCACGTTAAATTTTTAATGTCAACAATTTCTGTGACACACTTTTATGTTTAGGTTCAGCTGAGTTCCCTCTCGATGGAATAAACCCAGTACTGATCTTACATATTTGATTTCGTTTTTCCTCCTTCGGGCATGCCCGGAAGTTGAGAGCTTTCTGCTCAAAGCGCGAGTGAATAAAACATTGCTGCATTTTGGGCAATGTTCACGGTTAAATAAGGACACAGCTTCAAATTAAACTTCTCTGCAGCAATAATCGGAGTTTCAATTATTGATGAGCATAATGTTAAACGTAACAAATATACGAAAATGGCAGACAGGGAAAGACGTTAAACCCAGGCCCCCCCGCCGTCTGCTCTCTCAGGTGGACGTAAAATATCCCATGGCCATTATTTCGATGAAGAGCAGGGGAAGTTCTCCCCGGTGTCCTGGGCCCAATATTTATCCCTCAACCGACATCACTAAAACAGATTATCTGATCATTAACACATTGCTGTTTGTGGGAGCTTGCTGTGTGCAAATTAGCTGCCGCGTTTCCAACATAACAACAGCGACTACACTTCAAAAGTACTTGGCTGCAGAGCACTTTGGGATGTCCTAAGGTCATGAAAGTTGCTATATAAATGCAACTGAACCTTCTGCCACTGTGAATAGCTAGCCTTAACCTCTACTCTCTACTTTCTGTCCTGAAGCCAGCCAGCTATCCATTCTGCTACTTGTCCTCTGACTCCACATTCTCTGACCTTGTTCATCAGTCTAATATGGGGTACCTTAACGAAGGCCTTTTGAAAATCTAGATAAATTACATCTACTGCATGACCCTTGTCTACTCTCTCTGTTACCTCTTCAAAAATTCAATGAGGTTGGTCAAGCAAGACTTTCCCTTATTTTTCCTACCACCGATGTTAAGCTGACTGGTCTATAATTCCTTGGACATGTTCTATCCCCCTTCTTGAATATAGGTATTACGTTAGCTATCCGCCAGTCTTCTGGCACTACACCTTTTTCGAACGAATTATTAAATATGTTTAGTAATGCCTCTGCTATCTCTTCCCTAGATTATTTTAAAATGCATGGATGCAATCCATCCGGACCAGGGGTATTATCCTCTTTGAGTTTGATTAGTTTATTTAGTATATCCCCTCTTTTTATTTTAAATGCACTTATCTCATTACTAATCTCATCATCCAATGTCATGTCCACCTGTTCTATCTCCCTGGTAAATACTGAAGCAAAATAATTATTTAATATTTCTGCCCTCTCCCTATCGTTACCTGTGTTTTTTTTTTAATCGTTTATGGGATGTGGGCGTCACAGGCAAGGCCAGCATTTATTGCCCATCCCTAATTGTTCTCGAGAAGGTGGTGGTGAGCCGCCTTCTTGAACCGCTGCAGTCCGTGTGGTGAAGGTGCTCTCACAGTGCTGTTAGGGAGGGAGTTCCAGGATTTTGACCCAGCGACGATGAAGGAACGGCCGATATATTTCCAAGTCAGGATGGTTTGTGTGACTTGGAGGTGACACTGAAGTAGTGGGAGGGATGCTCCAGTTGGCCTCAGTGCCCTTTGTCACAGAGGGGAAAACCAGCCAGGTTTCCCACTTCAGATTGCTGCCCAGTGAGTCCTGCCTGAAAGTTCACCTGTATGAAGCTAGGTGAGGACAAGATTAAGCTGAGCTACGATGGCTTTCATGGTAAATAGCCCGTCGACACTGAGGCCCCGAAATTCCTGGGTTGGGGAAGGGTGTAAATTGGCAATCGCACCTTTGCAGAAGAAGGAGTTTGTGACGGGAACAATGGATGCCAGGATCCATCAGATGGTTGCAGAACCATCAGAGTAAATTTTATTGGTACTGATCAGCCATGACCTCATTGAATGGCGGAACAGGCTCGAGGGGCTGAATGGCTCCTCCTGTTCCTATTTTCCTTTGTAGGACGTGCTGAAGAAGCACCTCACCAACCCAGTGGCAGCCACATGCAAATAATGGAGTTGGGACGGGACAACCTCACTTGTCCCATGAGGAGAGATTGAGTGGAATGGGCCGATACTCTCTGGAGTTTAGAAGAATGAGAGGCGATCTCATTGAAACATATAAGATTCTGAGGGGGATTGACAGGGTAGATGCTGAGAGGTCGTTTCCCCTGGCTGGAGAGTCTAGAACCAGGGGGCACAGTCTCAGAATAAGGGGTCGACCATTTAGGACTGAGATGAGGAGGAATTTCTTCACTCAGAGGGTGGTGAATCTTTGGAATTCTCTACCCCAGAGAGCTGTGGTTGCTGAGTCGTTGAGTATATTCAAGGCTGGAATTGAGAGATTTT
Source organism: Squalus acanthias (assembly GCA_030390025.1). Lineage (NCBI taxonomy): Eukaryota > Metazoa > Chordata > Chondrichthyes > Squaliformes > Squalidae > Squalus > Squalus acanthias. The sequence continues at coordinate 28,959,167 of CM059450.1, read as the reverse complement.
TGGACTCTAGAGGAATCAAGGGGATCGGGCGGGAAAGTGGAGTTGAGGTCGAAGATCAGCCATGATCTTATTGAATGGCGGAGCAGGCTCGAGGGGCCGTATGGCCGACTCCTGCTCCTAATTCTTATGTTCTTAAGTTCCTAAATTCCATTCCATCCACCCTTGTCATTGTGCGCCATTATTTAAAAAGGTGCAGTTTGCCAGGACCCATTCATCAAGGTGGGAGTACTTCATTCCAGAGACACTGCTGAACTGCGATTGCTGGTGGAGACTTTTGGCCAGATCTTGGGACGCGCTGCAGGTACTGGGCAAAAGAAATGTCGCTGTTACACTCAGCAAGCCTCTCCCTACAATTTTGCATCACCCTCGGAAAACATTGCATTTAAAGCGAATGACTGAGCTACTATCCGAGGGCTGCACAATCGGCTTGCCAATGGGAATCCCACTTGGCGTGATAAATATGCTGGAGGAAGAGGAGAACAGGAGGGGCCGTAAGGGAAGCCAAATTAATCAGGCAGCACCAGAGAAGAGGCAGTCCGTTCAGGCACTACCCATCCAGCAGGATGTATAGATCCACTTTCCGAGAGCTTTAGTAGGAGCTCTGTCTCAGGAGGCTGTGCTTCAGTCATGACTTTTTAGAGGAGCTTAGCTCATTGCCACAGTCAGACGAACAACCAAGCTGAACTTTTATGCCACAGGCTCATTACAGGGAGTCACAGGGGACTTGATCAGCTAACTTGCGGTGCAGTCCTCGATAAGGCAAGTCACTAATGATCTCTTTGCCTGAGTCTCAATTTGTACAATTCAACAGCGCTCCCAGACAGATGACTGCGAGGGCCCGCACTTTTTCAGAATTGCCCGATTCCCGCGGGTTGTGCTGCTGTCGGTCGCGCCCCAGATGTCTACCCACATGTTTATATGAACTGAAAAGGCCGCCATTCTCCAACCCGTGAAGAACAGTACGCAGATACACCCTCATCAAGCGCTGCTAGATGGACTCTATTGACACACCTTCGCAGGTGAATAAAGCAGCATTATTTGGAAGTCTCAAGCAATCAATCTGCCTCCTCTTACCAACCTCTCCACAGTCTTAGTAAAAATCCTTGATGCTCACAGGTAGCCATCACATCCTAATCCTGAGCCTCAACATCAGCACGTGACCTGTTCCCCATTGTCCTATACAAGAACCAAAGAACAAGTAGTCCTTGCATCAAATATTCCAGTTTTTTCAATTGCAACTACTTACAAAAATGTTACTTGTCTCCATGAACGCCCCTCGAGACCAGGCGAGCTTTTCACTGTCCTATTCCAGCATCGCTTCTGTATGCCACCCAAGGGCCTGGGTTCTGAGATGTAGATGGCTGCTGCAAAATATTATGAACTACTTGGGATGGAAGTGGCCCTTCTTTCAGAGTCCCCGGGCTGGATTTTGTCTTAGGGTCGGGTTGGGGTCGTGTTACCCGCATTTCGTGTTGCCCCCCCGACTCCAGATTAATGTGGATGAATGATGCAATTTTCACTTAATTGGGCAATTGAGTTCCAGCATGTGGGAACCCATGAACCAATTAGTGGTTTCAGTCTGAAAGTCGCCTCTGATGATGTCATCATTGCAGGTCAGAGACTGCCTGGTCTCAGAGATTGCCTGGCCTTTGCTGTGAGAGGACCTGGATGCAAAATGAGCACCATCAGAGAGAGAGAGAGAGAGAGAGAGAATTTTTTTTGCAACCAAGTCCTCCCAGGCAGTCTCTGAAGACACTGCAGCAGAGGCGACTTTCAGACCTAATACTACTACCTTCATCACAATACTACTACTACCTTCATCACATCTCCGTTGTAATAGTGGACCTGCAGCTGATAGTCAGCTATCCACTTGTGCTCCCGCCAGGTTTCACTGGCGTGTTTCACATCGGAAAAGGGTTAAACTAGCTAAAACGTTTCAAAATGGCATTACAGAGCCAATTTAGGGCTTGTTAAGGGCTTTAATGGCCTCTCCCACCTCTTGGAGGCGGGAACCCTGCGACCGATTTTGTCAAAATTGCGTGGAGGCGGAATGGAGTCGGGATAGGGTCGGGACCCCCGAATCTGCAACTTTAACCCCCCACACGCCTCCAAACCCGACTCCACGGGTCATTGAAAATCCAGCCCCCCAAATCCTGTAATGGACATGAGACAGGCTACGGTCTTTGTCGCAGCCTGGTCTCGCAAAGGTGAAGCCTTCGGCAGGAAGCTGACGGAGTGTTGCTCAATGCTGCTGTCCCGATGGGAAGCAGCCCCTGAGGCACCAGCCTCTCCCCAGATGCTGGTTCCCAACAGTCCATGAGAGAATGCACCTCACAAAATCAGAAAGATGTTTAACTCCCTGCGAGAGCGTGAGGGAGAGCCGGAGTCCTAAGCTCTGGAATTCCCTCCCTAAACCTCTTCGACTCTCTCTCCTCCTTTAAGACCCCAATTAAAACCTACCTCTTGGACCCAGCTTTTGGTCACTTGTCCTAATATCTCCTCATGTGGGTCGGTGTCAAATAGTTTGCTAACGCTCCTTGTGAAGCGCATTGGGACGTTTCGCTACGTCAAAGGCGCTGTATAAATGCAAGTTGTTGTTGAATATAGCTTTGCAATCTGGTTGACATTACCCTCTCCAGATCTGCAGACCTCCATTCAGTGCCTCCACGTTGAGTTAATTGCCATGCCTGGATCTCTCCTGAAGTGGGGAAGGTTTACAGGTGTCACTTTCTCCAGGCATCTCTCCAATGAGGTGAACCCCAATCGGATGTTGGCACACATGGATTTCATACGAGGAGACTGATAGCTGGCGAAGAGAGGGAAAAATACGTCGAGCTATTAAATAAGGGAAGGTATATGTCGCCGCGAACTCCACTGCAGGCACAGTCACTCCCACATCTCCATCTCCAGCTGCCAGACCAGACTTGAGACCAATTATTGCTGTTGCTTCCTCTTCATGTGCTGTTAAATGTCAGGCGTTGGCATTCCCTGGCATTTTGGGCTGTCTTCTCCTGAAGGAGGAGCACATAGTGTTAATTGGCTGCTGAAGTCGCCAGATTTTGCTGTCACAATCTCAAGATTAGTGAAAATGATGGTGCTAATGTAAGTGGAAGGGAGCAAGGACCTAGGATGAGAGACTTCAGTGTGCCAGCATACATTACAAGATATGGGATACTTGACATGAAGGCTGCCAAGTGACTTTGCGTCTGGGACAGGGAACATGTGATACTCCAGAGAGCATTGCTTGCCGACTGTGCCAGTGAATACCCCTTTGTCTCTCTGTGATTCACTTATCTGCCTCGTTGCTTATCTGAAGGCGCTCTTCGCTGACCAAGTGAGGTCATTAAGCTTCTTCTGACATTGCAAGGGTGTCCTTGGGATTGTGGAGGCCCCACTCAAGGCTGCCTTCCTTCCCCGTGGCCAGTGCCGCTACACCTGATGGCTTCTTCCCTGGGTATTCCAGCTTTTGCGCCCCCTCCTTTTTCTAACGTGTGACAGCAGCGCTTCCACGTGAGCCTCGGAGAGGTTCGATGCTCGGCTTTTCCCTTCTGTTGCACCAGCCATTTTACGCCCCCTCTCCAAAGCCTGCTCAGCCCTTTAACTGCTTGCGATCCTTTCAAGACGAAATTTGCAACCTTACCGTCCTCATCCCCAATTTTCCTCCCAGGCCCAAGTGTCCACGAGGATGTTGCCAGGGCTGGGGAATTTTAGCTACGAGGAAAGATTGGGTAGGCTGGGGTTGTTTTCTTTGAAACTAATTGAGGTGTATAAAATTATGAGGGGCCGAGATAGAGTGGATAGGAAGGACCTATTTCACTTAGCAGAGAGGGTCGATAACCAGGGGGCATAGAGTTAAAGTAATTGGTAGGAGGTTTAGTGGGGATTTGAGGAGAAATTCCTTCACCCAGAGGGTGGTGGGGGGTCTGGAACTCACTGGCTCAAAAGGTGGTGGAGGCAGAAACCCTCATCACATTTCAAAAGTACTTGGATGTGCACTTGAAGTGCCCTAACCTACAGGGTTACAGACCAAGAGCTGGACAGTGGGATTAGGCCGGAGAGCTCTTTGTCGGCCAGCACGGACACGATGGGCCGAATGGCCTCCTTCTGTGCCGTAAACATAAGAACATAAGAAATAGGAGCAGGAATAGGCCACTTGGCCCCTCGAGCCTGCTCCGCCATTCAATAAGATCATGGCTGATCTTGGGCTCAAAGCCACTTCCCTGCCCCGCTCCCCATAACCCTTCACTCCCTTATCTTGCAAAAATCTGCCTATCTCCACCTTAAATGTATTTAATGACCCAGCCTCCACGGCTCTCTGGGGCAGAGAATTCCACAGATTTACGACTCTCTGAGAGAAGAAATTCCTCCTCATCTCAGTTCTAAAAGGGCGACCCTTTATTCTGAAACTATGCCCCCGAGTTCTAGATTTCCCCACAAGGGGAAACATCCTCTCTGCATCTACCTTGTCGAGCCCCCTCAGTATCTTATATGTTTCAATAAGATCACCTCTCATTCTGCTAAACTTCAATGAGTATAGGCCCAGCCTGCTCAACCTTTCTTCATAAGTCAACCCCCTCATCTCTGGAATTAACCCAGTGAATCGTCTCTGAACTGCCTCCAATGCAAGTATATCCTTCCTTAAATAAGGAGACCAAAACTGTACGCAGTACTCCAGGTGTGGTCTCACCAATACCCTGTACAGTTGTAGCAGGACTTCCCTGCTTTTATACTCCAACCCTCTTGCAATAAAGGCCGACACTCCATTTGCCTTTTTGATTGCTTGCTGTACCTGCATGCTAACGTTTTGTGTTTCATGCACAAGGACCCCCAGGTCCCTCTGAAAAGTTCTATGATGCAGGCCCCTGCTGGCTGCACTCCTGCTCATAGCCCCACCAGCAGGATGGGAGCAGGTCGACTCCCCTTCGCACTCGGTCAAGGGAATGGTAGGTCGTGACACGAGGAAACTAAAAGAGGGAGGAAAAAAAATAGGAATAAGGCGAGAACAGACACCATTTTGACGTGTAAACACGTCAGCAGGGTGCTGGAGTTTTGCGTTTTGAGAACCGAGCTCATCATAGCACACTTCCGAAATTTCCACGAGCACTGCAGGTATTTCTGAGCAGCCCCTTGTCAGTCAGCTCCCGTCAGGGTGCGCGGTATGCCTCTCCGCTGCACAGTTGTACAGCCTGAATTTTGATCGTCTGTGCAGTTAGCCAGGACACCACGCTGTCAGATAATGAGCCTTCCTGCGGGGCCACGGCATCCCATTCAATCACCGCGTTGTAAATTAAATGAGACTTTCAGGAATAAATAGCAACCGTGCGAAAAAAAACTCATGGCATTTAATGACATAATCTAACGTTAAATTTGAAAGAGGAATGAGAGGATCCACATCTGTTAAGTTCATAGAACGGAATTTTATAAATGTAAAAATCTCTGTGCATATCTTGTACACATCAAAACAACTCTCACAGGAATCTTACAGTCACAGTAACCTGGCTTTATGTACATAATGCTCCTCTGGGATGCTGAAAATTATCTCTTAACTGCCTCAAAGATGCATCCTTTTTGATTTATGTGTTCTTTCTTCTCTTTCTCTCTCGTCTGCCCACCTACGGCTGCCTGTCTTGTGTAATGAAACAGCAGTACAGACGTGGGAGTTGTGAGCGCGCCTGTTTTTCCTTCACTTGCTGCGCTGCCTTTTTTGAAGTTGCAGGTGAAGGGTTGTCGCTGAAGCAGGTCCGGTAGCAGCAGCGGCGAAATGACGGGCCTGAAATTGCGGGCGGATGCCACCGAACCGCAATAAAACGTCCTCACCTACCTGATGATCCTGGATCCGCGGAGTCTCTCGCGCTCCTGGGCCTGCAGGCTTAGGCCTGCATAGAGGTCCACGTATCCCAGCGGCGCGCGCGGTTTGCAAGCGCCCCTGGGATCAGGTGGGCTGGCCCAACCAATCAGAAAGGGGGATTCCCATTATGCTTACGGGGATTCCATTTACGCAGGAGCTTAATAGGAATCACCCAAAAAACACATTGTTCCAGCAAAATCATTACGGGGGAAAAATTCGGTTGCTCTGCGCCTCTAATTAATTAACTGAATTTGCCCGTGAAACCCTTACGCTGGTAAAAGAAGGCTAAGGGTTTCACGGGCAAATTCAGTTCATTAAATAAATCTGGAATTTAAAAAAAGCTAGTGTCAGTAATGGTGACCATGAAACTATCAGATTGTCGCAAAAAAAAACCATCTGGATCACTGATGTCCTTTAGGGAAGGAAATCTGCCGTCCTTACCCGGTCTGGCCGATATGTGACTCCAGACCCAAAGCAATGTGGTTGACTCTTAACTGCCCTCTGAAATGGCCTAGCAAGCCACTCAGTTGTAACAAACCGCTACAAGAAACAATAATAAGAATAAAACCGGACGGACCACCCGGCATCGACCTTCACCACACGGACTGCAGTTGTTCAAGAAGGCGGCTCACCACCACCTTCTCAAGGGCAATTAGGGATGGGCAATAAATGCCAGCCTTGCCAGCGACCCCCCACATCTCATAAACGAATAAAAAAAAAATTGTCAAATCTTAATTGATTCAATAACTCCCACCTACCTTTAATGATTTAATTGAGATCAGACCTGTTTATAATATTGAAAGACTTGAAAGGAGAATTTCGACAGCACCTTTTCACCACCTCAGGACATCCCAAAGCGCTTCACAGCCAACGAAGTACTTTCGAAGTGTAGATACTGTTGTAATGTCGGAAGAATTGTTGGAAGCTTTCCTCTGGCAAAATCTTCAATCCGTTCTCTGTAGAATTTTGTTTTCAGATGTAGATCAGGGCACTCTCGTTGTGTGGGGATTCATAGGTGCAAGTGCTCATCCTGCAATCAGCGGTGTGAAGCATCAGGGTGCCATAAAATGTGATAGTAAGGGCTTCCCCGGTGACTCGTTAGGCAAGTGCACTGCTGGCTGTGGAATGGTGCCATTCAGTTTATAAAACACCCAAGAGCCATCACTGGCCTTGCTGACTTAGCGGATCTCAGCAGGGGAGGAGGCAGGAGAATCTTACGGCCCATCTTTCCTGTGCCGGCTCTTTGAAAGAGCTCTCCAATTAGGCCCACTCCCCCCCGCTCTATCCCCATAGTCCTGCAGATTTTTCCTTTGAACAGGTACAGTGCCAGTCCCGCTCCCTCCCCCAGTTCCCCCCGCCCCCCCTCTGATCTTGGATGCTCCACCAGTACCAGCCACCCTCTACACCTCACTTGTGGCTATTTGCCAGGTGGGAGCCGAAACGGTGCAGCTCCCCCCCTCGCCCCAACTTTCCCCTTGCAGTAGGTGCGCTTCAGTTGGCCTATTCTTCGAAATTTGCAGCGCGATATAAGGCCATTGGGCCCATCATGTGTGTGCTGGCTCTCTGAAGCCCATTCCTCTATCCTTCCCTCCATACTGCTTTCAATTTTTCTTTTTCAGCATTTGCCCACTTCCTTTTTGAAAGCTGTGATGAATTCTGCTTCCATCTCTGTTTCTGGTAGGGCATTCCAAGTCCTAAACCTTTTGGGGGGAAAATAATTCTCCTAATCCTCTCCCTTTGTTCTTTTGAGAAGTCGCACAACACCAGGTTATAGTCCAACAGTTTTATTTGAAATTACGAGCTTTCGGAGCGCTGCTCCTTCGTCAGGTACAGTGAGGGAATACAAATCGATTACAAAGTATATATAGACAGAGAACAATGTGTCTGCAGAGATACAATCCGTCAGAGAGGCATTACATCAAAGACACAGCAGAGTACAGCTAAGACAATGAGGTGGGGTCACAGGGGGTCCAATGTGTCAAATGCTGCAGTCTGCAGTTAAGCTTTTTACTTTTTTTTAAAACTGGAAATCACATCTGTGAACCAGACAACGACGTCGAGTCACGTCCTGTAGCGTGACATGAAACCGAGATCCCGGTTGAGGCCGTCCTCATGGGTGCGGAACTTGGCTTCTTTTGGTCTTTGTTCTTTTGGTCATGGCCTTCGATTTATGCCCTCTAGTTACTGACTCAGCGACCAGTGGCTGCAGTTTTTCCCCCTCGTTGCCTCATTAAAAACCCTTCAGAATCTTGAGCACCTCTGTCAGATCTCCTCTTACTCTTCTTCATTCTAATGAAAATGGCTCCAATTTCTTTAGGGGTAAAAATTGGGTAGCGCCCCGAAAAAGTTAGCGCCCCCGCGGCCGATTTTCCCAGGTAGCGCCAAGAGAGGGAGGAGGGGCGCAACTGGAAGCGCCCCGTGTCCCTCTTGGGGCGCTGTGAGCCAATATCGGGGCGCTGCGGCATGTCGCGCCGCGGTACTGCAGGCCTTCCTCCCCTTATTAAAGGGGAGGGGCCTGGCGCGGCGCGTCCCGGCGCTCAGCTGGGCCACTAGGGATCGGGAGTGCCGGCAAACAAGCCGGCACTCAAGAGGAGTGCCGGGCTCACGGAGAGCAGCCGGCACCCCGCGGGGGCGGGGCTTCACGGGGGCCGGGGACAGCAACGGGGGCAGGTGCTGGCAGGCGGCCAGCAACAAAAATGGCCGCCCGCCACCTCCCCTTTAACTAGCGTCCGGCGGTAAGTCGGGGCGGGGGGGGTGGTGCCACCCAATATTACAGCCGGGGCGTGAGCGGGGCGCTGCGCACGGCGATGACGCTGAATTTCGTGGGAGGCGTTAGCGGCGCCGCACCCAGGCGCGAGTTGATTTGTGCCCCGTTAGCGCCAATCAACCGAATTTAGCCCCCGTAGTGTCTTATCGTAGCTAAAGCCTTTTATTACCCTTCTGAATCACTTCTTGCTCGCTCCATGGCCTTTCTAAAGGCACCGAAAACTGGATGCAATACCTGCAGCCTTAGCAAGCCTCTTGGCTAAGGCAAGGTAAAGTCAAGCCAAGGTCCCTACTCTTGGGTTCCAGTGACCACTGTTGGACGGTCGGCATGTGTGGAAGAGAGTCTGTTTTACCTTCCGCTGTTAAGTCATTGTCTGGGCTCACAGATGAAGAGGGACAAGTTGGTGGAGGATTGCCAGTGCCCCTGGGAGTGCAATCCAGCACGAGTCAATGCTTTCAGGAGAGGAGAGGGGAGCACACCGTGACAGCAAAGCTGAAGTGGATTGTGAACACCTGCACTGTGGGTCTGAAGAACCAATGTAGCAAAAACATTCGTACTTGGTGTCAGCCGTGGCTCAGTGGGTAGCACTCTTGCCTCTGAGTCAGAAGGTCGTGGGTTCAAGCCCAACTCCAGAGATCTGAGCACAAAAATCTCAGCCGACACTCCAGTGCCAGTATTGCACTGTTGGAGATACGACTTTAAATCGGGTTCCTGTTTGCTCCCTCAGGTGGACGTAAAAGATCCCATGACACTATAGAAAAAAAAATAGGAGCAGTAGGCCATTCGAGCCTGCTCCGCCATTCAATATGCTCATGGCTGATCCTCTATCTCAATACCATATTCCCGCTCTCTCCCCATACCCCTTGATGTTTTTTGTGTCTATTCAAAGAAGTAAGGGGGAGTTCTCCAGGTGTCCTGGCCAAGATTTACCCCCTCAATCAACACATAAAACAGGTTACATGGTAATTTATCGCATTGTTGTTTGTGGGATCTTGCTGTGTGCAAATTGGCTGCCGCATTTCCTACATTACAACAGTTACCACACTTCAAAAGTACTTCATTGGCTGTAAAGCGCTCTGGGACGTCCTGAGGTGGTGAAAGGCGCTATATAAATTAAGACTTCGTTCTATTTCAAGGAATGGTTCGAATTCCTGAAATGTGTCAGAGAACCAAGCTCTTATAAATGTTGGAGGTGTCAGCATGATAAAGATCAAGGCTGTCTGCATCACATGGAAAATACAAATCAATTGGTTTCTATGGACTAATTATTAAAACATAAGAATTTTTAGAAAGGAAAGTTCTCTCGGCCCAACAACCCTGTTTTTGGTGGCATTTGTTGAGGGCAGAATGTTTGGCAGGCTACTGCTGTCTTTCAACCTGTACCGTGGGATCTTTAACATCCCTCTGAGCAGGCTGACGGGGCCTCGATTTAAAGTTCCGTCCAAAGAAACTCTGCAAACCTCTTCCTCTCTGAAAGTGGAGCAGTCTCACTCAGGGTACTGAGTTTGGATGATCAGCCATGATCTCATCGAATGGCGGAGCAGGCTCGAGGGACCGAATGGCCTACTCCTGCTCCTATCTTCTATGTTTCTATGTTTCATTGCTCGTTGGAGGGTCAGCCGAGATATGCGCTCGAAATCTAGTGCGGGGCTCAAACTCGCAACCTTCTGTCCCCGAAGGTGATCTAGGACGAACACGTAGGGGACCCAACTGTGGAATAGTACGGGTGAAGTAAGATTGTGACAGGGGGAGCAGAACTCTGCTAAAACCTGAAATCACGAGGTACAGCAGACTGGGCTTCCTCCACCGACTGTTTTATCGTCGATACCCGAGGCAGATGTGATTGTGTGGATGAAGCGGGGCCACAAGTGTGCAAAGGTGTGCTGGGAGAGGCACCGCCTCGGATTGGACCGCCGCCGAATCTGAAGGTCCACAGTCGCATGCCGTGCGCCAAAATGGCTGCCAGCTTTAACCGTGTCACCGCTGCGATTGCACAGCGCTGCAAGGTGGCTTGGGACATTGCTGAGCGATGTGATAAGGTCTTTCTCCTTTACTCTAAATGAAGCACAGAGGTCGCCACCATAGACATATACTCAGGGTGAAAAGAAGCAAATTGGCTTCACGGGGGAAGGTGACTAATTAACTACATCAATCATACTTTTCAAAAGCACAATAAGCCTTCTTAAATCACCATCGCTGCCTTTGTGCTGTTTGCTACATATTCTTTTGATTAGCGCAACAGGAACTTCAGATGGTGGGAGCATTAGACTGATGAGCTTTGATGTGCAGAAAAGCCTTTTCTTGTCCCCTGACTTCTCATATTCTCTGTTCGTTTTTCAGAAAAACTCCATGGATTATATGCTGACCGGCCACTCTGTCTCACACCAGAGTTGGCCTTTTTTTTTAACTTGGCGATGATCTGACAGGCACCAGCAGAACCCATTTCCTTCTGCTGCTTGGATCCCTCGGTATTTCTGATTAGTATTTCTTCCCTTGGAACTTTTCATCAGCAGCATACAGCCCTTGTTTACTCCGAGCAGCAATGCCTTGTTATAAAAACCTCAACAATGTCTCGACATTGCTTTTAGAGTTTTTACTCATGACAGTTTGAAATGCCTTTCCTGGTATCTTACTGACAAGTATTGTACTGTGTTCTTCCATTCAAGAAGGTTTACCTTAATGATACTTAACTTAAAAATACAAGTTGTTGTTGATACTGGGATCTATAGGTTAGTACATATCCTTCACCTCTGGGATTTGGATTTGAATCCAGCCTAGAAGGTAAGAATTAAATAAATCTCTCTCCCCTCTCTTCTCCTCTCCTCCCCCTCTCTCTCCTCCCTCTCTCTCCCCTCTCGTCTCCTCTGCTCCCCATCTCTCCTCTCCTCCCCCTCTCTCTCCTCCCTCTCTCTCCCCTCTCGTCTCCTCTGCTCCCCATCTCTCCTCTCCTCCCCCTCTCTCTTCTCCCCTCTCTCTCCTCCCTCTCTCTCCTCTCTCGTCTCCTCTGCTCCCCATCTCTCCTCTCCTCCCCCTCTCTCTCCTCCCTCTCTCTCCCCTCTCGTCTCCTCTGCTCCCCATCTCTCCTCTCCTCCCCCTCTCTTCTCCCCTCTCTTCTCCTCTGCTCCCCATCTCTCCTCACCTCCCTCTCTCTTCCCCCTCTCTCTCTCTCCTTCCCTCTCTCCTCCCTCTCTCTCCCCTCTTTCTCTCACCCCAGTCTCCCTCTCTCTCCCCTCTGTCTCTCTCTCCCCCTCTCTCTCTCTCTCCCCCCTCTTTCTCTCCCCCTCTCTATCTCCTAACCCTCTCTCTCTCTCCCCCTCTCTTTCTCCCTCGCTCCCCCTCTCTATCTCCTCCCCCTCTCTCTCTCTCCCCCTCTCTTTCTCCCTCCCTCCCCCTCTCTCTCCCCTCTCTCTCTCTCTCTCTCCTCCTCTCTCTCCCCTCTCTGTCCTCCCCCTCTCTCCCCTCTCTCTCTCACCCCCTCTCTCCCCTCTCTCCCCTCTGTCTCTCCCCGCTCCCCACTCTCTCTCTCCACGCTCTCTCTCCCCCTCTCTCCCTCTCTCTCCTGCTATTTCTCCTCTCTTCTCTCTCCCCCTCTCTCTCCCTTCTCCATCTCTCCCCTCTCGCTCTATCCCACCTTTCCCTGTCCCATTCCCCCCTCTCTCGCTCTCTCCCCCTCTCTCTCTCTCTCCCCCTCTCTCTCCTCTCTCCTCTCTCTCTATCCCACCCTCCCCTGTCCCATTCCTCTCTCTCCCCTCTCACAGCTGGACTTGTCCTGAGTGAAATTAGTTTGATAAGTGTAAACCAAGTTGCTTGTGGATATGAGCCCACAGCACGTAACATCCACAATCGGAACAGATTGCCATGAAATTGACAGTCTTGCTGAGAAGGGCCAGGGGTGGCTGAAGTAGCAAATGGAAACTGTCACATTGGTACGGCAGAGAGTGATATTCATAAGTAGAAGAATGAGGCATTGTGGGGAAGGGTAAAGGGAGTTTACCCTGCATGTACGATCTTAATGAGCATCACAGTCCAACCAGATATGCTCTGTCAGAGATATCTCGAGCATTGTAAGGCTGTGTTCTTCAAATTCTTCAACGACGGCCTCAGATGGCGATACAGCCAAGAGGACACCTCACATCGTGGGGAGAATTCGATGCTTATTGAAATGAGGGAGGTCTGTGACGGGCAACAGACATTGTTCTGCTTTCTTCTTCTTCTTCTTAGGCAGTCCCTCGGAACCGAGGATGACTTGCTTCCACACTTAAAATGAGTTCTCAGGTGACTGATGAGTCCAATGCGGGACCTACAGTCTCTGTCACAGGTGGAGCAGACAGTGGTTGAAGGGGCGGGTGGGTGGGGTGCTTGGGTTGACGTGCGCTCCTTGCGCTCCTTGCGCTTGGCTTCCGCTTGCTCCCGGAGAAGAGACTCGAGGTGTTCGGCGCCTTCCCGGATGCTTCTCCTCCAACTTTGTGCGGTCTTGGGCCAGGGATTCCCAGGTGTCGGTGGGGATGTTGCACTTTTTCAACGAGACTTTGAGGGTGTCCTTGAAACGTTTCCTCTGCCCACCTGGGGCTCTCTTGCCGTGTCGGAGCTCCGAGTAGAGCGCTTGTCTTGGGAGTCTCGTATCGGGCATGCAGACGATGTGACCCGTCCATCGGAGCTGATCGAGAGTGGTCAGAGCGTCGATGCTGGGGATGTTGGCCAGAGCGAGAACACTGACGTTGGTGCGCCTATCCTGCCAATGGATTTGCAGGATCTTGCGGAGGCAGCGTTGGTGGTACCTCTCCAGTGCTTTGAGGGAGGTCTGTGATGGGCAACAGACAATGTCCTGCTTTTACCCCCATCACGAACATCAAACCTTGCCGGGTCACATACACGATGGGTCAGATAGGTAACAGCCTTCACGGTACTTAGTGATTAGCCTGATGCCTCACACGAGCTCCAGTCCCTCCATCACTCCTCGTCAAACTGTCGGAAAGGGAAGACTGGTGGGTCGGCCACTGTCGGTACCAAATGCATTCTTTTTGATTTAGTGAAGGAAAGTGCTTGGTGACTTTGTGGCTTATCTAATCAGATATATGTAGGAAATGGCATGAAGGCCACTTTCTGTTAAAATGTAAATGATTCATCAATGAAGACAAGAGTGCAAAGCGAGCCATCGATCGGCTTCCATTAAAAATAATGTACTTTATAAATGGCACACTGTACATAAAGCTGTCAATGGCGTCAATACTAGCCAGCTGTTTTAGCTGTGCTTGATTAATACAAACTACTTACTGCACACCCTTCAACTGCTTCCCCCTTCAAATCAATTGGAGTAAGAGCAAGGTAGCAAAGCAGTTTACAACACGCTTAATGATCCTTCATCGAAGAAATTGCAACTCTCCGAGAGGCTTGGCCCCGCCTGTGCCCCAACAACATTTCTGGACCGTACGCCTAATGGGTTGAAACAACAGCCTCATTTTTTACCTTGTCCAGCAGGAATATACGTCAGGGGGATGCGCGTAGGGACTGCTGAGAGAGACAGCACAGCCAACAAGTGCTAACCTTGTTATCCAGGGATAATGAAGGTCTTAATCACAAAAGGAGCATTTTAGAACATAGAAAGATTGAAAACTAGGAGCAGGAGTAGGCCATTCGGCCCTTCGAGCCTGCTCCGCCATTCAATATGATCATGGCTGATCCTCTATCTCAAGACCATATTCCCGCTCTCTCCCCATACCCCTTGATGACTTTTGTGTCTAGAAATCTATCTATCTCCTTCTTAAATATATTCAGTGACTTGGCCTCCACAGCCTTCTGTGGTAGAGAATTCCACAGGTTCACCACCCTCTGAGTGAAGACATTTCTCCTCATCTCAGTCCTAAATGTCCTACCCCGTATCCTGAGACTGTGACCCCTCATTCTAGACCCCCCCAGCCAGGGGAAACATCCTCCCTGCATCCAGTCTGTCCAGCCCTGTCAGAATTTTATACGTTTCAATGAGATCCCCTCTCATTCTTCTAAACTCTAGTGAATACAGGCCTAGTCGACCCAATCTCTCCTCATACGACAGTCCTGCCATCCCAGGAATCAGTCTGGTGAACCTTCGCTGCACTCCCTCTATGGCAAGTATATCCTTTCTTAGGTAAGGAGACCAAAACTGCACACAAGTACTCCAGGTGTGGAGTACTTTCTGGAGTAATTCTCTGCCACAGAAGGCAGTAGAGGCCAATTCATTAAATAGATTCAAGAAGGAGTTGGATATATTTCTTAAGGCTAAAGGGATCAAGGGATATGGGGAGAAAGCAGGGACAGGGTACTGAATTTGGATGATCAGCCATGATCTCATTGAATGGCGGAGCAGGCTAGAGGGGCCGAATGGCCTACTCCTGCTCCTATCTTCTATGATTCTATGATACTTTGTTCATGCCGCAGGTGTAAGACCAGTGTCATAGCCTACACTTGCTCGCTCTTTCCCAGGACTGAGGGCGTGCCGACTTTCGGATAAGACACTAAACCGAGGCCCCGTCTGCCCTCTCGGGTGGACGTAAAAGATCCCGCTGCAATCCTCGGGGAAGAGCAGGGGAGTTCTCCACTGGGCCCAATATTTATCCCTCAGCCAACGTCACCGAAACTGATTTATCTGGTCATTTATCACATTGCTGTTTGTGGGAGCTTGCTGTGCGCAAATTGGCTGCCGCGTTTCCGACATTACAACAGCGACTACACTTCAGAAAAGTACTTCATTGGCTGTGAAGCGCTTTGGGACGTCCGGAGGTTGTGAAAGGCGCTATAGAAATGCAAGACTTTCTTTAAAGACTTACATTTATATAGCGCCTTTCACGACCACCTGGACGTCTCAAAGCGCTTCACAGCCAATGAAGCACTTTTGGAGTGTAGTCACTGGTTGTGATGTGGGAAACGCGGCAGCCAATTTGCGCACAGCAAGCTCCCACAAAATCACTATTTCCTGAAGAATGTCCCCTTCTCGACGACTCTTCTCAACCTTGATGAAGTTCTGCACTTTGGGCCTTCGCCGTACATCTAAATTTCTGAGGTTAAAAAAGGGCCTGCACTGTGGTTGCTCATCCTGCCTCCAGTGTACTGTGTAGATTGCTTCCCTATCTGCCCGCAGTGTAACTGTCGGAATAATAAGTGCCCTCTACAACCTTCAAAACAGACCTGGGCAAGCATTGGTTCTGCTTAACTGGTTGCTTACAACTCCCACTGGGGTAGTGACAACAAAGATGAGAAAATTAAATAATACTCTGATTGACTATAGGAGCTTCTCCCGTGTTCTTGGTTTTTTTTAAATTTGAGGCAAGGCATTTCTCTGGTTTATTTTTACGCTTCAGAACAATCTGAATCCTGATTTACTTCCCTCACCTGTGGTGGCACGATTTCCTTGCAGAACGCTGGGTACGCCTATTTTATTTCTGAGCTAAAAGTCTGTGGAATGTCACGACAGAGTGCAGTGCAGAATGGTGTCGTAGAATCCTAGAATGGTTACAGCACAGAAGGAGGCCATTCGGCCCGTCGAGCCCGTGCCGGCTCTCTGCAAGAGCTCTTCAGCTCGTCCCACACCCCCTCCCTTTCCCCGCAGCCTTGCAAATTCCTTTCCTTCAGGTACTTATCCAACTCCCTGTTGAAAGCTGCAATTGAATCTGCTTCTACCGCCCTCTCAGGCAGTGCATTCCAGATCCTAACCACTCGCTGCGTAAAAAAGTTTCCCCTCATGTCGCCTTTGGTTCTTGAGTATTGTGTGCAGTTTTGGTCGCCTTATCTGAGGAAGGATGTTCTTGCCATGGAGGGAGTTCAGCGAAGATTCACAAGGCTGATACCTGGGATGGCAGGAATGACGTATGAGGAGAGATTGGGTCGCTGGAGTATAGAAGAATGAGAGGGGATCTCATCGAAACATATAAAATTCTGACAGGTCTGGACAAACTAGATGCAGGAAGGATGTTCCCGATGGTCGGAGAGTCCAGAACCAGGGGTCATAATCTAAGGATAAGGGGTAAGCCATTTAGGACAGAAATGAGGAAGAATTTCTTCACCCAGAGAGTGGTGAACCTGTGAATTCTCTACCACAGAAGGTAGTTGAGGCCAATTCATTAAATATATTCAAGAATGAGTTGGATATATTTCTTAAAGCTAAAGGTATCAAGGGATATGGGGAGAAGGCAGGTACAGGGTACTGAGTTTGGATGATCAGCCATGATCTCATCGAATGGCGGAGCAGGCTCGAGGGGCTGAATGGCCTACTCCTGCTCCTATCTTCTATGTTTCTATGTTTCTATGTTTCTGCCAATCACCTTCAATCTGTGTCCTCTGGTTCTCGACCCTTCCGCCAATGGGAACAGTTTCTCCCTATCTACTCTGTCCAGACCCCTTGTGATTTTGAACACCTCTATTAAATCTCCTCTCAATCTTCTGTGTCATCATACACAGTACACACTGCAGCAAAGAAATAAGAAAGACTCGCATTTATATCGCGCCTTTCTGTCCTCAGGACATCCCAAAACACTTGAAAGCCAATTAAGCACTTTTAAAGCCTGGTCATTATCACGTTGCTGTTTGTGGGAGCTTGCTGTGCACAAATTGGCTGTCGCGTTTCTTACATTACAACAGTGACCACACTTCAAAATAAGTACTTCATTGGTGTAAAGAGCTTTGGGATGTGAGAGGCGTGGTGTAAAACATCAGGCCCTTGTCTTTGTTCCTTCATCGCAGCATATTCTCCCTGTGAGCCAGGGCCTCTCCAGCCCACACACATCCTGGCCTCTGCCGCAGCTCCTGTGAGCTGGCTAACAGGTTAATGAATGCCCTGAGTCCAATTCTCCCACTCATTTCTCCTCTGCGGCAGCAGTGCTACGATCAGCAGTTCCACAGAGCCCTGTGGTGCAGCAACTCCCTCCATTCAGGCCCTGTTAAAAAGGACTATCATTAAGTTTTGACGTCCTTCTAATTTTTTATTGTTCGTTCTGGTTGGTATTTTTAGAACACCGAGTGCACATGATATCATCAGGCGAACTGATTGGAAGGAGTTAATGAGCCCAGCAGTGAGCTGGATTAACATCAGTAGAGATACAGTCAGTGACACAGGGTGCTGCGGGAGAGGGGTTACTGAGTGACAGTGTGAGGGAGCTGGATTAACATCAGTAGAGATACAGTCAGTAACACAGGGCGCTGGGGGAGAGGGGTTACTGAGTGACAGTGTGAGGGAGCTGGATTAACATCAGTAGAGATACAGTCAGTAACACAGCGCTGGGGGAGAGGGGTTACTGAGTGACAGTGTGAGGGAGCTGGATTAACATCAGTAGAGATACAGTCAGTAACACAGGGCGCTGGGGGGAGAGGGGTTACTGAGTGACAGTGTGAGGGAGCTGGATTAACATCAGTAGAGATACAGTCAGTAACACTGGGTGCTGGGGGAGAGGGGTTACTGAGTGACAGTGTGAGGGAGCTGGATTAACATCAGTAGAGATACAGTCAGTAACACAGGGCGCTGGGGGAGAGGGGTTACTGAGTGACAGTGTGAGGGAGCTGGATTAACATCAGTAGAGATACAGTCAGTAACACAGGGCGCTGGGGGGAGAGGGGTTACTGAGTGACAGTGTGAGGGAGCTGGATTAACATCAGTAGAGATACAGTCAGTGACACAGGGTGCTGGGGGAGAGGGGTTACTGAGTGACAGTGTGAGGGAGCTGGATTAACATCAGTAGAGATACAGTCAGTGACACAGGGCGCTGGGGGGAGAGGGGTTACTGAGTGACAGTGTGAGGGAGCTGGATTAACATCAGTAGAGATACAGTGACTCTTTCTATAGCCAACTGACACTCAATGGCTCATAAGAATGACACAAAAAATGTCACTTATACAGTGCCATACACATCGTTAAGATATCTCAAGATACTTCACATCAAGCGATTACATTTTGAAATACAGTTACTGGTGTTGGCAGCTAATTTGTGCACAGCACGGTCCCACAAACAGCAGATCAGATAAATGACCTTGAGTCTATATTTGGTGGTGTTGGCCAGGACACCGGGAGAACTCCACGCTCCTCACCGAATCCTGTTCTGAGATCTCTTACGCCTCCAACCAGCAGACGGGGGTGGTGGGGGGTGCGGGCCTCGGTTTCACATCTCAGGTGAAAGGCAGCACCGTTGACAATGCAGCTCTCCCTCAGTGCTGCAGTGTAACATCAGCCTAAATTATGAAGCCACAATCTTCCGACTGACATCAGAGACTCCAAATGAAGAATGGCCCCTTGAGCAAGGAACCAGCAGGGGTGGATTTGTACCTGAATAAATATTCACTTTTGAAGTACAGTGACTGTAAGACACAAATAAGGAAAGAAAGACTTGCATTTCTCCAGCGCCTTTCACAACCGCAGGACGTCCCAAAGCGATTTACAGCCAATGAAGTACTTTTTGAAGTGTGGTCGCTGTTGTAATGTGGGAAACGCGGCAGCCAATTTGCGCACAGCAAGCTCCCGCAAACAGCAATGTGATAATGACCAGATCATCTGTTTTAGTGATGTTGGTTGAGGATAAAATATTGGCCCCAGGACACCGGGGAGAACTCACCTGCTCTTCTTCCACAAGTGGCCGTGGGAACTTTTACTTCCACCTGAGAGAGCAGAGGGGGCCTCGGTTTAACTTCTCATCCGAAAGACGGCATCTCCGACAGTGCAGCACTCCTTCAGTACTGCCCCTCCGACAGTGCGGCGCTCCCTCAGTACTGCCCCTCCGACAGTGCGGCGCTCCCTCAGTACCGACCCTCCGACAGTGCGGCGCTCCCTCAGTACTGCCCCTCCGACAGTGCGGCGCTCCCTCAGTACTGCCCCTCCGACAGTGCGGCGCTCCCTCAGTACTGCCCCTCCGACAGTGCGGCGCTCCCTCAGTACCGCCCCTCCGACAGTGCGGCGCTCCCTCAGTACTGCCCCTCCGACAGTGCGGCGCTCCCTCAGTACTGCCCCTCCGACAGTGCGGCGCTCCCTCAGTACTACCCTGGGAGTGTCAGCCTAGATTATGTGCTCAAGTCCCTGGAGTGGGACTTGAACCCACGACCTTCTGACTCAGACGATAGAGCGCTACCACTGAGCCAAGGCTGACACCTAATGCCTCACAAACAGCAATGAGATGAATGAATAGTTGAACTGTGCTTTAGGTGGTGTTGGTTGAGAATGTTTTTCCAGAACATAAGAACATAAGAAATAGGAGCAGGAGTCGGCCATTTGGCCCCTCGAGCCTGCTCCACCATTCAATAAGATCATGGCTGATCTTCTAACTCATCCCCACTTTCCTGCACTATCCCCATATCCCTTGATTCCCTTAATATTCAAAAATCTATCGGTCTCTGTCTTGAATATACTCAACGACTGAGCCTCCACAGCTCTCTAGGGTAGAGAATTCCAAAGATTCACCACCCTCTGAGTGAAGAAATTCCTCCTCATCTCAGTCCTAAATGGCCGACCCCTTATTCTGAGAGTGTGACCCCTGGTTCTAGACTTCCCAGCCAGGGGGAAACATCCTCCCTGCATCTACCCTGTCAAGCCCTGTAAGAATTTTGTATGTTTCAATGACATCACCTCTCATTCTTCTAAACTCTAGAGAATATAGGCCTAGTCTACTCAATCTCTCCTCATAGGACAATCCCCCATCCCAGGAACCAGTCTGGTGAACCTTCGCTGCACTCCCTCAAAGGCAAGTACATCCTTCCTGAGGTAAGGAGACCAAAACTGTACACAATACTCCAGGTGTGGTCTCACCAAGGCCCTGTATAATTGGAGTAAGACGTCTTTACTCTTATACTCAAATCCTCAAGATCACCAGGAGAGCTCCCTTGCTCTTCTTGAAAATAATGCTGTGGGATCTTCAAGCTCTACTGGAACAGCTAGAAATTCTCATCTGAGGGACGCCTCCGATAATGGAGCATTCCCTCAGTGCCTACCCTGGAGCATTCACCCAGATCACGAGCTTGAGTCCTGGCGTGGGGCTTGAAGCTGCAACCTTCTGTTTTAAAAAGACAACTCCCACTCCCAGGGCAGACGCTCTTCTAATGAAACCGCGAGCCGTGTATCATGACTCTGTCTCTCCAGCAAAGAATCCTTCGCCCCGCTGCAGTCCAGCAGGTTAGCGAAGGAGTACTTATTAAACTATTCATTAATCTGCTGACTGATGATGCTGGAGGCGATTAGCATTTGAAAGACTCATAATAATCTGCAACGCCTATTAATTTTAAGTGATTTTATGCTATTGGCACCGAGTAAGGAGAGATAACTGTTAAAGATTTAAATGGGCTGATAAATTTTATTGCATGGCAAAAAAATAAATAAATTCCATTTTGTTAACATCCCGCGCGATACGCTGCCTTGCTTGTGCTACAGTGTTTAGACCAGCACAAAAAGGGATCTGAAGCAAGTCGGGTAATGCGGAACAGGCTCAAGGGGCTGAATGGTCTACTCTTCCTTTGTTCCTAATGGAAAATGTAGGATAGGTTAAACTTTACACTTTAGGGGACTGGTAGCATAGTGGTTGCGTTACTCGACCAGCAATCCAGATTTCTTAAGGCTAAAGGGATCAAGGGATATGGGGAAAAGGCAGGGACAGGGTGCTGAATTTGGATGATCAGCCATGATCTCATTAAATGGCGGAGCAGGCTCGAGGGGCCGAATGGCCTACTCCTGCTCCTATCTTCTATGCTTCTATGCATCCGCAGTGTTTTGCTTTTGTATTAGTGTTTAATTCACTGCCACTTCTCTTCTCGGGATGCCCACCTTGAAGAAGTTCTGTTCTTCCCCCTGACGGGATTTCCATTTGTCTCTTTTAAAAATCTGTTCCATCTCCAACTTTTTCCAGTTCTGACGAAGGGTCATCGACCTGAAACGTTAACTCTGTTTCCCTCTCCACAGATGCTGCCTGGACCTGCTGAGCATTTCCAGCATTTTCTGTTTTTATTTCAGATTTCCAGCATCCGCAGTATTTTGCTTTTGTAGTAATCCAGAGGCCTGGACTAATGAATCTGGAGATGTGAGTTCAAATCCCACTATGACAGCTGGGGAATTTAAATTCAGTTCAATAACTCTGGAATAAAAATACTTGTATCAGTAATGGTGACCATGAAACTACTGGATTGTCGTAAAAACCCATCTGATCTTTTAGGGAAGGAAATCTGCCGTCCTTACCCGGTCTGGCCTATATGTGACTCCAGACTCACAGGAATGCAGACTGCCCTCTGAAACGGCCACATATTCAAGAAGGCGGCTCACCACCACCTTCTCGAGGGCAATTAGGGATGGGCAATAAATGCTGGCCTTGCCAGCGACGCCCACATCCCATGAATGAATAAAAAAAACACTCTGAGCTCCCCACTAGCCGAGTGTGCCAAGGCATTGTCCGGTGTATTACTGAGCCTCGCAAGCTACAAGGTCTTTGGTTCGACCCTTGGCCTGTGCTCAGTTAGCCGATCTCCATTTGGGGGCGCTACACTTGGCATCAGCCCCCCTGGGCTTGCAAGGAGGCAAAATCAACCAAGGTTCCCACTCTTGATAACTACCGAATGGCAACTGTTGGAAAGTGTGGATATGTGGTCATTAAAGAAGGACAGGATTAGGCTTCTCAGTGATGCTTCCCCACGATGGAATAACCTGTTGTTAGGCTCAAACATGAAGAAAGTTCATTGTGAGATATGGAGGTCTGCCGAGGGCTGTGGAACCATAACATAGGAACAGGAGGAGGCCATTCAGCCCCTTGAGCCTGTTCCGCCATTCACTGAGATCATGGTTGATCTGTATCTTAACTCCTTCCACGTAAATTGGCTCCATACTCTTTTATACCCTTGTCTTGCAAAAATCTATCGATCTCAGATTTACAATGCTTCACTGAGCTGGCATCGAGTGCTTTTTGTTGGAGAGAGTTCCACACTTCTACCACCCTTTGCGTGAAGAAGTGTTTCCTAACTTCTCTCCTGATAGGCCTGGCTCTAATTTTAAGGTTATGTCCCAGAGTCCCCCCACCAGCGGAAATAGTTTCTCTCTATCTATCTTATCAATTCCTTTCAAAATCCTAAAAACCTTAATCAAATAACACCTTCTATATCCCCAGAGATTACAATACTAGTTTATATAAAAGCAAAATACTGCGGATGCTGGAAATCTGAAATAAAAAACAGAAAATGCTGGAAATACTCAGCAGGTCAGGCAGCATCTGTAGAGAGAGAAACAGAGTTAACGTTTCAGGTCTGTGACCCTTCGTCAGAACTGGAAAAAGTTGGAGATGGAACAGGTTTTTAAGCAAGTGTAGGGGCAGGGAAAGGGGGGAGGGGCAGGGAAGAACAAAAGGGAAGGTCTGTGATAGGATGGAAGGCAGGAGAGATTAAGAGACAAAAGGGATGATGGTGCGAGGCAAAAGGAGATGGTAATGGGACAAGTTAAGAAACAAAAGATGACTCTAGTTTATATAATCTCTCCTCATAATCTAACCCTTGGAGTCCGGGTATCATTCTGGTAAACCTACGCTGCTTTCCCTCCAAGGCCAATATATCCTTTCTAAGATGATGCTGCTTGACGTAAGAAAACTACTAGGCACTTGGTCTAAGCGTTAAACAAAGTTTTAATCAACTGTTTTACAACATGGAGATCTAGTTGTGTCCTTCCCTAGTTCCTGTTAAGAATGTCCTGTGTAAGCTGGGCCCATGCCCAAGTATTTATACTCTCCCTGGACAGCGCCACCCGCAGGCCACTCAGTATTATTTCATAAGTCTTTCTTTCATGAATGACAGATTCATGTCAGTGCCCATAACTGTACACAGTACTCCAGATGTGGTCTAATCAGGGCTTTGTACAGCTGCAGCAAAGCGTCCACCCCTTGATATTCTAGCCCTCTAGATATAAAGGCTAACATTCCATCAGCCTTTTTGATTTTTTTTTGTACTCAGCACCTTCAGGATTAGAAGGATTAAAAGAAAACATGGCACTCTTAAATGCTGCAGTGCGTTGAATGGCTATGAGATGGCCATAAGGAGATAAAGAGGCCAAGATAACAGAGAGAGGCAGATGGAGGAAGTGACAATCACCATCAGAGGTGACAACAGGTGTAAAGCATAGAATAGAGATTCATTACACAGCATGACAACCTGATAGGGCCAAGGGGAGGGGAGAAGGAGCAGTGGAATTAGATAAAGGTTAACACAATCATTCAATCAGCAAGAAGGTGAGCTTGATACTCTGCTGAGACTATTCAGCAGGGGTTGACTTATGAAGAAAGGTTGAGCAGGTTGGGCCGATGCTCATTGGAGTTTAGAAGAATGAGAGGTGATCTTATTGAAACATAAAAGATACTGAGGGGGCTCGACAAGGTAGATGCAGAGAGGATGTTTCCCCTCGTGGGGAAATCTAGAACTCGGGGGGCATAATTTCAGAATAAAGAGTCGCCCTTTTAGAACTGAGATGAGGAGGAATTTCTTCTCTCAGAGGGTCGTAAATCTGTGGAATTCTCTGCCCCAGAGAGCTGTGGAGGCTGGGTCATTGAATACATTTAAGGTGGAGATAGACAGCTTTTTGAACAATAAGGGAATGATGGGTTATGGGGAGCGGGCAGGGAAATGGAGCTGAGCCCAAGATCAGATCAGCCATGATTTCATTAAATGGCGGAGCAGGCTCGAGGGGCCAAATGGCCGGCTCCTGCTCCTATTTCCTTATGTATGTATTGGCGTCTCAGAGCGAACCCTGGGCTGTTTCGGCACCGGGTTAAGAAGGCTAGGCCACAGATTTGCCTGGGTTTCCCCACGCGTTGAGGTAGCTCCAAATCCTGGCTGGTTCATTTGTGGAGCAGCACCAAGCAAAGGCCGCTTAATGTGCTCAACGCTGCACGAAAAAAAACATGGTCAAGCTGCATAAAATGCTGGCGTCAGTTGCGGGCCTTTAAGGAACATTGTGTCACTGGTGCTTGTGACCGATTAGCCGTGCCCGTTACTGAGGCTCTTCCTGCTTATTGCGGCCGCTTTGACTAAAATCCAAGCCGTTGTTGTGAGCAGGCCCAGCCGCGACACCTGATCACTCGAGTTTTCTTTTTATTCGGATTTATGAGATGTGGGCGTCGCTGGCAAGGCCCAGCATTTATTGCCCATCCCTAATCGCCCTTGAGAAGGTGGTGGTGAGCCGCCTTCTTGAACCGCTGCAGTCCGTGTGGTGAAGGTGCTCCCACAGTGCTGTTAGGGAGGGAGCTCCAGGATTTTGACCCAGCGACGATGAAGGATCTCCATTTGGGGGCGCTACAATTGGCATCAGCCCCCCTGGGCTTGCAAGGAGGCAAAATCAACCAAGGTTCCCACTCTTGATAACTACCGAATGGCAACTGTTGGAAAGTGTGGATATGTGGTCATTAAAGAAGGACAGGATTAGGCTTCTCAGTGATGCTTCCCCACGATGGAATAACCTGTTGTTAGGCTCAAACATGAAGAAAGTTCATTGTGAGATATGGAGGTCTGCCGAGGGCTGTGGAACCATAACATAGGAACAGGAGGAGGCCATTCAGCCCCTTGAGCCTGTTCCGCCATTCACTGAGATCATGGTTGATCTGTATCTTAACTCCTTCCACGTAAATTGGCTCCATACTCTTTTATACCCTTGTCTTGCAAAAATCTATCGATCTCAGATTTACAATGCTTCACTGAGCTGGCATCGAGTGCTTTTTGTTGGAGAGAGTTCCACACTTCTACCACCCTTTGCGTGAAGAAGTGTTTCCTAACTTCTCTCCTGATAGGCCTGGCTCTAATTTTAAGGTTATGTCCCAGAGTCCCCCCACCAGCGGAAATAGTTTCTCTCTATCTATCTTATCAATTCCTTTCAAAATCCTAAAAACCTTAATCAAATAACACCTTCTATATCCCCAGAGATTACAATACTAGTTTATATAAAAGCAAAATACTGCGGATGCTGGAAATCTGAAATAAAAAACAGAAAATGCTGGAAATACTCAGCAGGTCAGGCAGCATCTGTAGAGAGAGAAACAGAGTTAACGTTTCAGGTCTGTGACCCTTCGTCAGAACTGGAAAAAGTTGGAGATGGAACAGGTTTTTAAGCAAGTGTAGGGGCAGGGAAAGGGGGGAGGGGCAGGGAAGAACAAAAGGGAAGGTCTGTGATAGGATGGAAGGCAGGAGAGATTAAGAGACAAAAGGGATGATGGTGCGAGGCAAAAGGAGATGGTAATGGGACAAGTTAAGAAACAAAAGATGACTCTAGTTTATATAATCTCTCCTCATAATCTAACCCTTGGAGTCCGGGTATCATTCTGGTAAACCTACGCTGCTTTCCCTCCAAGGCCAATATATCCTTTCTAAGATGATGCTGCTTGACGTAAGAAAACTACTAGGCACTTGGTCTAAGCGTTAAACAAAGTTTTAATCAACTGTTTTACAACATGGAGATCTAGTTGTGTCCTTCCCTAGTTCCTGTTAAGAATGTCCTGTGTAAGCTGGGCCCATGCCCAAGTATTTATACTCTCCCTGGACAGCGCCACCCGCAGGCCACTCAGTATTATTTCATAAGTCTTTCTTTCATGAATGACAGATTCATGTCAGTGCCCATAACTGTACACAGTACTCCAGATGTGGTCTAATCAGGGCTTTGTACAGCTGCAGCAAAGCGTCCACCCCTTGATATTCTAGCCCTCTAGATATAAAGGCTAACATTCCATCAGCCTTTTTGATTTTTTTTTGTACTCAGCACCTTCAGGATTAGAAGGATTAAAAGAAAACATGGCACTCTTAAATGCTGCAGTGCGTTGAATGGCTATGAGATGGCCATAAGGAGATAAAGAGGCCAAGATAACAGAGAGAGGCAGATGGAGGAAGTGACAATCACCATCAGAGGTGACAACAGGTGTAAAGCATAGAATAGAGATTCATTACACAGCATGACAACCTGATAGGGCCAAGGGGAGGGGAGAAGGAGCAGTGGAATTAGATAAAGGTTAACACAATCATTCAATCAGCAAGAAGGTGAGCTTGATACTCTGCTGAGACTATTCAGCAGGGGTTGACTTATGAAGAAAGGTTGAGCAGGTTGGGCCGATGCTCATTGGAGTTTAGAAGAATGAGAGGTGATCTTATTGAAACATAAAAGATACTGAGGGGGCTCGACAAGGTAGATGCAGAGAGGATGTTTCCCCTCGTGGGGAAATCTAGAACTCGGGGGGCATAATTTCAGAATAAAGAGTCGCCCTTTTAGAACTGAGATGAGGAGGAATTTCTTCTCTCAGAGGGTCGTAAATCTGTGGAATTCTCTGCCCCAGAGAGCTGTGGAGGCTGGGTCATTGAATACATTTAAGGTGGAGATAGACAGCTTTTTGAACAATAAGGGAATGATGGGTTATGGGGAGCGGGCAGGGAAATGGAGCTGAGCCCAAGATCAGATCAGCCATGATTTCATTAAATGGCGGAGCAGGCTCGAGGGGCCAAATGGCCGGCTCCTGCTCCTATTTCCTTATGTATGTATTGGCGTCTCAGAGCGAACCCTGGGCTGTTTCGGCACCGGGTTAAGAAGGCTAGGCCACAGATTTGCCTGGGTTTCCCCACGCGTTGAGGTAGCTCCAAATCCTGGCTGGTTCATTTGTGGAGCAGCACCAAGCAAAGGCCGCTTAATGTGCTCAACGCTGCACGAAAAAAAACATGGTCAAGCTGCATAAAATGCTGGCGTCAGTTGCGGGCCTTTAAGGAACATTGTGTCACTGGTGCTTGTGACCGATTAGCCGTGCCCGTTACTGAGGCTCTTCCTGCTTATTGCGGCCGCTTTGACTAAAATCCAAGCCGTTGTTGTGAGCAGGCCCAGCCGCGACACCTGATCACTCGAGTTTTCTTTTTATTCGGATTTATGAGATGTGGGCGTCGCTGGCAAGGCCCAGCATTTATTGCCCATCCCTAATCGCCCTTGAGAAGGTGGTGGTGAGCCGCCTTCTTGAACCGCTGCAGTCCGTGTGGTGAAGGTGCTCCCACAGTGCTGTTAGGGAGGGAGCTCCAGGATTTTGACCCAGCGACGATGAAGGATCGTCCGATATATTTCTAAGTCAGGATGGTGTGTGACTTGGAAGTGAACTTGGAGGTGGTGGTGTTCCCATGCGCCTGCTGCCCTTGTCCTTCTAGGTGGAAGAGGTCGTGGGTTTGGGAAGGTGCTGCCAAAGAAGCCTTGGTGAGTTGCTGCAGTGCATCTTGTAGATGGTCCACACTGCAGCCACGGTACGCTGGTGGTGGAGGGAGTGAATGTTTAAGGTGGCGGACGGGGTGCCAATCAAGCGGGCTGCTTTGACCTGGATGGTGTTGAGCTTCTTGAGTGTTGTTGGAGCTGCACTCATCCAGGCAAGGGGAGAGTATTCCATCACACTCCTGACTTGTGCCTTGTAGATGGTGGAAAGGCTTTGGGGAGTCAGGAGGTGAGACACTCGCCACAGAATACCCAGCCTCTGACCTGATCTTCTTGCCACAGTATTTATGTGGCTGGTCCAGTTAAGTTTCTGGTCAATGGTGACCCCCAAAGGTCAAAGAGGTAGGTTTTAAGGAGCGTCTTAAGGAGGAGAGAGAGGTAGCGAGGCGGAGAGGTTTAGGGAGGGAATTCCAGAGCTCAGGGCCCAGGCAACAGAAGGCACGGCCACCGATGGTGGAGCGATTATAATCAGGGATGCTCAAGAGGGCAGATTTAGAGGAGCGCAGATATCTCGGGGGGCGTTGTGGGGATGAAGGAGATTACAGAGATAGGGAGGGGGCGAGGCATCAGTAATCGATAGCGTACTTCATTAATTTTAAGCTGCAAATTGATAACATCACATTTCTCAGGACTGTATCGCCGAGTTCAAGGAAATGCATCTGTTGTTTCCCCTTCGATGGCTTTTGTATTTAAGATTTAAGAAAAAAATACCAGTGGACCAACCATAGCATTGCTCAGAATGAGGAGAAATGCTCGGGTTCAGGGGTTCAGGAAGCGGGGGAGGCGGGGGAGGTTTATCGCAGCTACCGAGAGAGGGTTTGGAAAGCAATTTGGGAGAGATGTGCTCAGAAACCGTGACGCAAGTGCTTTTAAGAATTTATTCTGAGAAAATGAATAAAGTGTTTTCCAGGAATCACTGCGGCTCGCTAAATAGAGTAAGACATTTGCTTCCTCGCATCTCACCGTTACTAAACAAATGGATCTATTCATGTATCACGGGGGAGAATGGAGAAGTCGTAGCCGTGTGCTGCATAATCGATTTGGTCGAGGAGAGCGCTTTAGAAGACGGGCTAAAAGGGGCAATGTGTTCAGTTGCTGATCCGATTTCGAGAGAATGTGGGGACTCACAGGCCCCCAGATGCACAAGCCTACTGTGAGCAAAAAAACAAAGCGGACCAGTATTCCCGAGAGAAGGTGAGGAGAGTGACTGGGGGAGTGGCAGGACTTTGTTCCTGGAATCATTGGCCCAGAAATTGATCTCGCTCTGTTCCCGCGGGGGTAAGCCTTTCCCGCGATGTCTCACCTCGCTTATGCTTTTTCTGATCCAGCTCGCACGAAATTGATGTTCCAGACATCAGCTGTGCTGGGCTTGCGTATCCCAGCGGCGTAGTTAATTCGTGCGAGCTGTGGGATCACGTGACTCAGTTAGAGCCAATGGCAGCACACCATCTTCCATTCATAAGTCTCACAGCATGGCTGAGAGACTTATGAATCTTACACCCCCCCAAAATAACAGCTAAACCTCAATTAAATTAAAAAAAAAACCCATCACATTAATAAAATAAGTATAGTTAATTAAATTAACCATTTTAAATAAAAAATTAAATTTTTGAAAAAATTTAAAATCTTTTAAAAAGTTATAAAAATAAACTTACCTGTCTTTAAAGTCTATAAAAAAGATATACCTGTAAAAAAAAATTCAAAAAAATACTTAATTCACTACTTACCTTCTTAAAAGCGGGTCTTACTCCTCCTTTTTACATTTCCAAAATCTTCCCTACTTACCTGCGCGTCCAAAGCATGAAGTGCACAGCGTGCGCGCAGCCTGTAGCGCGCACGCGATGCACTCCGGCCCCGCCCCCTTTTCGGAAGAGCAATTGCCGGTTTTCAGCGCATGCGCAGGGCATGCAGAAAACCGGCAATTGGAGTGGGAATACGCGAGAGTATGCAGTGCGTACTCTCGCGTCCCGGGATCAATTTTCGGCCCATTCAGTCAGGGCACAAGACGAACACAGTCAAGTCTTGATGAGCTCAGTTCCTGGGATGCCACCTGCAAGTAAAGTGTGCCATCTACTTTGGCACGAGGAAAACGTGTTTGCAGAAAGACAGTCGTTGTGTGTAACCCTGCGTAAACTTGAGCTCATCCAAAACTCGGCTGCCCCGTGTCCGAACTCGCACCAAGTCCCGTTCGCCCATCACCCCCTGTGCTCGCTGACCTACACTGGCTCCCGGTTAAGCAGCGCCTCGATTTCAAAATTCTCATCCTTGTTTTCAAATCCCTCCATGGCCCTCGCCCCTCCTATCTCTGTAACCTCCTCCAGCCCCACAACCCCCCACCCCCCCGAGATATCTGCGCTCCTCCTAATTCTGCCCTCTTGAGCATCTCTGATTATAATCGCTCAACCTTTGGTGGCCGTGCCTTCTGTTGCCTGGGCCCTAAGCTCTGGAATTCCCTGCCTAAACCTCTCCGCCTCGCTACCTCTCTTTCCTCCTTTAAGACGCTCCTTAAAACCGAACTCTTTGACCAAGCTTTTGGTCACCTGCCCTAATTTCTCCTTATGTGGCTCGGTGTCAAATTTTTTGTCTTAAAATACTCCTGTGCAGCGCCTTGGGACGTTTTACTACGTTAAAGGCGCTATATAAATACAAGTTGTTGTTGTTGTTATGCTTGATTATGGTACCTCCCAGTGGGTCCCGCAAGAACTGATGTGCACACTTAACAACAACAGCACTTAACTCTTACCTTTGCCTCCCACCTGATACCAGCAAACTTAAGAACTGTGAGCTTTATAAAGCGCTGGTTAGCCCACAATTGGAGTATTGCGTCCAGTTCTGGTCACCACACTTTAGGAAGGATGTGAAAGCCCTTGAGAGGGTGCAGAGGAGATTTACCAGAATGGTTCCGGGGATGGGGGATCTTAGCTACAAGGACAGGTTGGAGAAGCTGGATTTGTTTTCATTAGAGCAAAGGAGGTTGAGGGGTGATTTGATAGAGGTGTACAAGATTATGACATGTTTGGATAGGCTAGACGAGGAAAGGCTGTTCCCACTAGTTGATGGTACAAGGACTAGGGGACACAGATTTAAGGTTTTGGGCAAGAGATACAGGGAGGATGTGAGGAAAAACCTTTTTTACGCAGCGAGTGGTGAGGACCTGGAACTCGCTGCCGACGGAAGTGGTGGAAGCGGAGACACTCAATGTTTTCAAGGGGAGACTGGACAGGCACTGGAGGGAAATAAACTTGCAGGGCTACGGGGATAGAGCGGGGGAATGGGACTGACTGGATTGCTCTACAGAGAGCCGGCACGGACTCGATGGGCCGAATGGCCTCCTTCTGTGCCGTTATGACGCTTTGACAGGAGTCGGCCATTCGGCCCCTCGAGCCTGCTCCGCCATTCAATAAGATCATAGCTGATCTTCTACCTCAACTCCACTTTCCTGCCCGATCCCCATATCCCTTGATTCCCCTAGAGTCCAAAGAAACTCCATCTTCCTCAGCTGTAGTTAGATATGAAGGACCTGTGTGAGTGCATGGACACCGTAGGCAACTTGCCACCTTGCACCTTTCACTGTTTTTTTACTGAAAAGGGAACTTTGTCCCTATAAACAGGGCTATATCCACCTTTGATGCAGCTCCTACAGCAGGACCTCCAACCTTTCAACATCAAAGGGAGCAGTGTTAAAGATAATGAACAAACAATCTTTTTTTTTAGCGATGTTGGTTGAAGGATAAATGCTGGCCCCAGGACACTGGGAAGAACTCCCCCTACCCTTCCAATAGTGGCCGTGGGATCTTTTACGTCCACCTGAGAGGGCAGACGGGGCCTCGGTTTAACGTCTCTTCCGAAAGACGGCACCTCCAACAGTGCAGCGCTCCCTCAGTACTGGCACCGGGGAGTGTCGGCCTAGATTATGCGCTCAAGTTTCTGGAGTGGGACTCAAGCCCGCAGCCTGATTCAGAGGCGAGAGTGCTGCCCACTGAGCCACAGTGTTGCCCATGTGCCTCTGCTGTGCCACTGTGGACATTTAGCCCATTTTTCTGCCACTGCTGCGAGTTAACCTTTAACGGTGCTACCCTTTAAGAGCTGCTACCCTGCAGGATTCTATGCTCCCCGTCCAAGTGTGCTGCATATCAAGCTGTCTGGGCAGACCTTGCCAGTAGCCTATTCAAATTAGTCTGACGAAACCCAATCACAGCATTTGGTTTGGCCCTGCTATGGGCATAAGCATGGCACCATCTCTGATTTTGCAAGGATTCCAGAATTAAGACTTCTGTCTTTATCGTGAGACTTGAGCACATCGTCTAGGCTGACACTCCATAGCTTCCTCCCAAGCCATGGCGCTGCGACACCTACCCAGTGTAGCACAGTATTGAAACCACAGGTCCATGCTGTCATCTTCTGGCTCTGGCCCAGATTTGTTTGCTGGTGCAGCGACGCGTGCATCTCCTGCACTGAAGGAAATCGGAGGAAACTGCTGTAAAGTAAAATGGAGGACCGCTTTCTTCCATCAATCCCAAGGCCCTGTCTCTTTGTCCATTATCGCTTTCGTCTAAGAGCCCATTACTGGACCTAGCTTTTAATTACAGCGTGGAACCATGAGGAAGTGACTTCCTCTGGCAGCCAGGTCTCTGACAGAGACGAATTATGCAGTGTTAATTAGTATTAATATCATTATTCCTTCCAGGGAAACTGCGCTGTTTTGCTTTCAGGCTCTCAGCTGTCTGCTTGCCCAATTTAATCAATCACAAAGGGCCTACTTGAGAAAGGCTTCCTCGCTATGTCCTGGCTGACTTTGCCATTTTCCATTAATTCAGAGTTTGACAAATGCTGTCAGCTAAAACAAATATGAGAGGATTGATGCTAATAAATATTTTGATAGGGTCATAAATAATAGTTAAAAGCATAATGTTGTTACTTTTTGCACTGTTCAGCTGATGTTTTTTTTTCCAAAATGATCTTTGTTGACGTTGACTGGAATACGCAATTAATTTTCACTGAACTTCTCTTAACGTTGTTTTAATTCTGCTTGAGGCTGAATTTTAATCACGGTGTTAAATTTCGACAAATGAAGTTTTAACATTAGTGTAGGGGGCAGGGGCAGGATATACCTCAAGGAAAATCGTTTCTAAAATAAAAGTGGGGGATATGGAAAGAAAGACAGACTTGCATTTATATAGCGCCTTTCACGACCATCAGACGTCCCAAAGCGCTTTACAGCCAATAAAGCACTTTTTTGAAGTGTGGTCACTGTTGTAATGTAGGAAACGCGGCAGCCAGTTTGCGCACAGCAAGCTCCCACAAACAGCAATGTGACGATGACCCAGATCATCTGTTTTTAGTGATGTTGGTGGAAGGATAAAAAAAAAACTCAGTGTTGCCCTTTCTTTTATTATTTCTTCTCTCTTTTTTTTTTGCCCTTCCCTGTCATATTTCGGATAAGACGTTAAACCGAGGCCCCGTCTGCCCTCTCAGGTGGATGTAAAAGATCCCACGGCCACTATTTCGAAGAAGAGCAGGGGGGGAGTTCTCCCCGGTGTCCTGGGGCCAATATTTATCCCTCAACCAACATCACTTAAAAAAAACAGATTATCTGGTCCCTATCACATTGCTGTTTGTGGGAGCTTGCTGTGTGCAAATTGGCTGCCGCGTTTCCCACATTACAACAGTGACCACACTTCAAAAAAAGTACTTCATTGGCTGTAAAGCGCTTTGGGACATCGTGAGGTCATGAAAGGCGCGGGAGAAATGCAAGTTCTTTCTTTCTATAGCATTTGAGCAGCACATCACTAGTCTCTATATTCAGACATGCATTATTAGGTCTGCTACTTTCAGTAATACAACTTGAGAGGCATTGGCCGCGATTTTGCCATCGGAGGCGGGATCGTGGCGGGAGAGGTCGTTGGCGGGTCCCGCGCCCGGCTCCAGCCGCTCTGTGAAAAGGATTTCCCCCTGATTGGGCTTGTTAAGCCCGCCCTGCGAGGTTCCCAGCCAATTAACAGGAAGCGGGTCTGGTGACGTCATTTGATGGCGTGTCATCAGCCGGTTTCCTTAAAGGGACCACGGTCACATTCATTTTGACAGTTGTTCTGTCAGTGTTCTGCAGCATTGAGGTGCTGCAAACACTGACAAGCACTGCACAAAGGTGAACGGCTGCACCCAGGCTCTCCCATGACGACAGCACGCAGGGAGGTTCTCTTCCCTGCCAAGGGCGGAAGAGACCTCCCCAGGAGTCCAACGCATCCTGGTTGCACATTGCACAGGAGGACACAAGCAGGGATGTGGTCAGGAGGACCAGGCTGCAGTGGCGCAAACCTTTCAATGATCTCATTAGATCACGAAACGTTACTGCAAATCCACACCCAACCTCATCCTGCTGTGCCTCTCATCCCATCCCCCTCACTCTGCCTTCCCTACCCTACTCCTGCACACCCTTACTCACACCAACTTACCTTGAATCTCCACCCATCCCTCTCTGTCTACATTATCACATCCCCAGCTCACTAACCACCCCTCACACTCACCCTCATCCTATTGCAATCATACCAACTAACAACACACAAGGGTAGGCACTTGGGTGTCTTATGCAATGTTCATGTAAATTTTCTGGTAATGTGTTGTTAAGCATTGAAATCTATATTTTCAACACTTTACCTTATTGGACAGATCTGTGCTCACCTTTGGAAGTGTCTTAGTGAGTTGCAGTGAATGTTGAGACATAACTTCCCTCCCCCCCGCCCCAATGGTGATGAGTGTGAAAGGAATGACTTGGACATTGTAGGGATGCTTTATGGTGCTGGTCTGGGGTGGTGTCAACCTGGCGCATCATGTGGCAGCCAGGGTGTACAGCGTCAAGTGAAGAAAATCTGGACATGGTGAGGCCATCCCTGGCCTCCCGGGCAGCAATGTGGTCGGGTGCTGATTCCCTGTGTCCTGTGCAGCATCAGGTGATTGCGGAGAAGGTTGGTGTTGTTGTTGGTGTGCCTGGTGATGCTGGTGTTGGGGCTGATCGTGGAGGGATTCAGCGGACCAAGGTGAGATTTTTTCAAGGGCACTGATGCTGATGGAATAGATGGCAGCTGAAGTAGAGATGACAGAAGCGATCTGTCAATGGTGAGAGAGCTTGCTCCAAGGAGGTGACAGTGGATAGAGAGTTTACTCCATACACTTCCAAACTGCGTACAGCTCAAAAGTGTCTTCCAAGTCCTGAAGGCTCAAGCTTCTGACACTGGAATGTGACCAGCGGTGAAATGGTAGCTTTCAGACCACTTGTGCAGCTGTCACCTATTCACAGCAATGGGGAGGCATGGAGAACCCGACACAATTACCTGACGTGATCTCCGAACAACGTGAACCTCGTTAAAAAAGTGGAAAAATAGAAACAGGCTGGCAAAATAGTAGTTAACCAGCGTTTAACAAGCATTTAACTATCTTAAATGCCGCCCCCACCACTTGGTGTCGGGTCTGTTCTGAAATCGCAGACCCGACACTTTGGAAACTTACATGGAGGCGGGTTCGGAGCGGGCTGCCGACCCGCTGTCAATCATTTCGATTTTGACAGCGGACCCGCCTCCAAACCACAGGGATCTGTCCTGGGTCCCCAGCTGTTCACAATTTACATTAATGACCTGGATCAGGGAGTCGGATGCAGCATTTCCAAATTTGCAGACGACACTAAACTAGGAGGGGGGGTGGGCTCAGAGGAGGAGACCAGGAAGCTCCAGAGCGATTTGGACAGACTGGGTGATTGGGCGGATAAATGGCAGATGCACTATAATGTGGACAAGTGCGAAGTTATCCACCTTGGGTGCAGGAACGGGAGGGCAAATTATTATTTAAATGGCAATAAATTGGGAGAGGGGCAAGTACAGAGAGACCTGGGTGTTCTTGTACACCAGTCACTGAAGGCGAGCATGCAGGTGCAACAGGCGGTCAAGAAGGCAAACGGTATGCTGGCCTTCATAGCAAAAGGGTTGGAATACAGGAACAGGGATACCTTGCTGCAGCTGTACAGGGCACTGGTGAGACCACACCTCGAGTACTGTGTACAGTTTTGGTCGCCTCATCTGAGGAAAGATGTTCTTGCCATGGAGGGGGTGCAGCGGCGATTCACCAGGCTGATACCAGGAATGGCGGGATTGACCTATGAGGAGAGACTATGTAGTTTAGGGATGTACACACTGGAGTTTAGAAGATTGAGAGGGGACCTCATAGAAGTGTATAAAATTCTGACAGGTCTAGACAGACTAGATGCAGAAGGAATGTTTCCCTTGGCGGGTGAGAACAGAACTAGAGGACATAATTTAAGGATAAGGGCTAAACCATTTAGGACAGAAATGAGGGGGAATTTCTTCACTCAGAGGGTGGTGAACCTGTGGAACTCATTGCCACAGAGGGCAGTGTACGCCAGCTCATTAAATATATTTAAGAGGGAATTAGATATATTTCTACAGGCAAAAGGGGTTAAGGGTTACGGAGAGAAGGCGGGGACGGGATACTGAATTGGAGGATCAGCCATGATCTCATTAAATGGCGGAGCAGGCTCGAAGGGCCGGATGGCCTACTCCTGCTCCTATCTTCTATGTAATCTATGTAAAACCCGCCCTCTGAGCGCCGGCAAAGTTCAGCCCATCTAGTTTGCATGTTACTGCTCCGCTGTGCTCCTGCGACGAGCGAGGCCAAAGCTTCCTTTAATATCGTGGTGCACTTGAATATTTTTTAACAGAATTAGAAAATGCATACATGGGGCGGGAGGAGCGGGAGGAGGGGAGGAAGTGAGATTGAGCAACAAGGATTCTGTCGTTCGCCGGTTGGATCCATGCCGTGTACGAAAACTCTAAAGGACAGTCAGTTGTCAGAGGGTTAAAGAGAGGCGAGTGAGAAGCTGCCGACTTATAGACTCTGCGACAATTTATTCTCTTAAGTAGCAGGTCGATTCCAAACCCTCTATGTTCCCCTTGATTTATAGAGTGTATTAGGATGTACTCTATCCTTCATTTATGCATTGTGTGCAGTTGCAGTCTGAATGTATAGAGGACTGGCTTTTGTTGAGAGTGTGTAAGTAAACACTATTAGAGCAGCATCCATTTGGCATTTTTCCTATTTGCAGTGGTTTCAGTGGGGACCTTAATAGACCAAGCAATATTTCATATTGCACTTTCCCCAGGCCACTCCACCGCTTCTCAGACAGAGAGGTTTTGGCCATACAGATTGCTGTGTAAATAGGGTCAGGCTGGAGACATGCATCATTTCACCCATACCAAGGGTGGCTGATTTAAGGGATTTTAGATTTACTAGGATGATACCAGGGATGCGGGACTTCAGATACGCGGAGAGACTGGAGAAGCTGGGATCGTTCTTCTTAGAGCAGAGAAGGTTAAGGGGGGATTTAATAGAGGTGTTCAAAATCATGAAGGGTTTTGATAGAGTAAATAAAGAGA